>CM062294.1:449909959-450509959 GCA_031216915.1 Pictodentalium vernedei | reverse complement strand
AATGGACGTGTAATAAAGAGAAGTAATTTTTTTCTGGACACTGTACCTACGAATTCAATCTGGGGATACGTTAGCTGACACTTCGGTTTTGCTCCTCAGGTTTCTCAAAGAATCAGATTTTTTAGAAATGTCAATGTAAACCCACTTTCAATTTACAGTACGTGAACAAAACTAATTAGCGAATATACCCGACCTTGCTCTGGCTGAAGGGTGAGATGACATCATTTGAGGTCAGAAGTTACCTTTGTGAGCAAAACGTCACATGTGGGACTCATGAAACGAAGTTCAAAAGATTGTGGGGAAGAATTTACCAATGGAAACCAATCAATTTGGAAATGCCAGGAGTTGAAAACGCGTAACGTCAGTAACGTGAAAATGCGATGTCACACGTAAAATGCACCCAGCCCATGACTGTTACTCTTGATAAAAAAAATTCTAGGGGTGCCAAATTTCCACTCAGTATCTCTGAAAACGTATGGGTGCGTAAGGAATTAACAGACAGAACGACATATAATAAGACCACAATCGCGCTTAGACAACAAAGTTTCTAACCAGGACAACTGTCTGTCTGCAAATTTTAGACTAACATCGTTGGGAGATAATCTAGATATATCAAGTTGCCTTTTCTCCCAGTTCGATTCTTTTGTTACGGAATGTTCTCAATGATACAAGTGCATATAATGACGCTGTAATATTAGACCATGTTTGAATTACAGCATCTTTAACAGATATACTACCAATTCCATGTATTATACTAGGTGACCCTTTATCTTTAATTGTTTCCCCGTCAAGCGGTGAGTAGGGGTTTATGACTAGAATTTCTAGTTTAGGGAACAATCATTGGTACATTTTGAAGCTGTTAACTTTCTGTTTCAATGATAACCCTTCCTCTATTTTGGATTAGCTGATCGCGACTCTTCTCCTCTAAAATACACACACAAATACACACACGCACATAGTTATCATTACACACACACCCACACACACACACACACACACACCCACACACACACACACCCACCCTCACACACAGAGAGAGAAAAGGGAGTCTTGTTTAACCGCTTCAGTGGTACTTGTTTTTCTTTTCTTCTCGGTGGAAAACAATGACAAAGTTCACCTAAATACATAGAACGACACACGCGTGTGAATGGGTTAATCCATGTCACGAGTGCCAGCGCGGGAGGATAAAACGAGAGGCCGCAGGCCTCGAGTTTTATCCTTCCGCGATGCCACAAGTGCCATATCGATTAACCCATCCACACGCGTGTGTCGTTTTGTGTTTATTACACGCCTTCACATCTATAAAAGCAATTCTTAGAAGGGCACTCAGCAATTCATATGACATCTATCAACAAAAATAACACAGTCTATCGTCATTCAAATTTGCTAGGGGAATCCGCGTTACTATTTCGTATCCTGAGTTCCAATGTGTTCTATGTGCCTACTGGCACATAGAACACATTTGAACTCAGAGGACGATTTTCAGCCATCGCTAGAGATTGAAACTGCGTTGTACGATTTGTAGAAAATTCCAGTGAAATTTCGCTTCTATTTAAAAATAGTCCGTCAACGATTTCCGTTCTGCACATATGTGCGGAACAGATTTTCATTTTCCGCATGGGTTAGTGTTGCTGTAGATGGAGATTTCATAAAACAGACGTGTATTAAAATCGGGAAACCTGCAGCTGTCGGTTTTTCGGTTTTCCGGTTAGGTTCCGATTTTGTGACAGAAATACCAACCGCAAAACCCCGCAAAACCGATCTAACGGATTTACGGTGCTTGTTCGTAAGCTGATCAAACTGCCTGTCTATGTGGGGCATTGCTAGGGACCCCTCTGGACTTTCGTCACATAGTCTGTCCGGCAGGGGGCGAATACGTCAAATTCTCATTGTCACATTTTCACCTTTATTGACTCGTCTATCGTAACTTAGAAGAAAACATGTGACAATGAGAACACGACTTATTCTCCCCATTGCTATTTGCAAAAAAACCATTGTGTCCTTGGGCAAGGCACTTAATCCTCACTGCCCATGTGGGGGCCACGGTGATGATGTGTACTTTATTACACGCCTGTTCTTTGCAATCCCCATCTATAGCAGCACTAAATCATGCGGAAAATGAAAATCTGTTCCGTACATATATGCGGAATGGAAATCGGCGACGGACTATTTTTTAAGTAGAAGCGAAATTCCACTGGAATTTTCAACAAATCGTGTAACGCAATTGCAATTTGAATCCTAAGGGAAAGCAGAAAATCGTCCCCTGAGTTCCAATGTGTTCTATGTGCCAGTAGGCACATAGAACACAATGGAACTCAGGGGAGGAAATAGTAACACGGTTTCCCCTCGAAAATTTGGTTGGCGATAAAATGTGTTCTTTTTGTTGATAGTTGTTAATTAAATAATATGCTGAGTGTCCTTCAAATAATTGTTTTTATAGACGTGAAGGCGCGTAATAAACACAGAACGACACGCGCGTGTAAATGGGTTAATCGATATGGCATTTGTGCCATCGCGATCACGGGAGGGTCAAACTCGAGGCCTGCGGCCTCTCGTTTCCTCCTTCCACGCTGGAACTCGTGCCATATTGATTAACCGATTTACACGCGTGTGTCGTTCTGTGCATTAGGCGTAGTGTACGTCGATGGTGCACTTGTCTTCAACCAGTGCTAACCCTGCTTGTGTGGAGTTAATACGTTTGGAAGTCTGACAGTTGCCCGCCGCTGCTCTGTGGTTCTCCCCGGGTACTCCGGCTTCCTCCACCCGTAAAACTGTCCGACACGAGGTGACCCTGGATATCGAAAGTGCCGTTAAATAAATAAATAAATAATGAAATAAATAAATGCTCACACAGCGTCCAGTGTGAAATCACAGTCACTTTATCGTTAATTAAATGCTGAAAAAATGTACGAGACGGGTTCACGGGTAGCGTACATATCTGCGTCGCGTGAGTTTAAAATATAGTTTTTTTTATTTTAAATTATGCATCGGCATGAAAGAGAACCGTTGACGTCTATCGTCTGGCGCATGACTGTTCCAATGTAGCATTTGTTAGAGCCAGTCAAGAGCGAATGCTGAACGAAATTAAACTGGGTTGCTCATGCAGTTGCAGCGAGTTCATCGAAAGAACGCCAGTTTTTCACATTTTCAGTGCAGTTTAGTATTCAGAAAATATACGTATACGTTTGTTTTTACCTTCAGTACAGCACTTGCTTCCAGTGGGAAAGTGCACAGAAAATGTTTATAGGACCGCCCTGACCCCCCCCCCCCCCCCCCCCCCCCACGCACATACACACAAACACGCACGCAAGCAAGCACGCACGCTCGCACGCACGCACGCACGCACCCCCACCCCACCCCCACACACACACACTCACACTCACACACAAACAAAAAGTCTCGTGGAGCACCAACGGGCAGACATTGCATTAGAGCTGGAAGGTTCTGCTTTTTCAGATCCGGTTTCGGTTTTGGTTCGGTTTCAGGAAAAGCCTCGATTTCAGTTCATCTTTTCTCTGTGTAAACCCTTTAAAGTAAGTAACAGCAAAAACCAGCCAGTACTATTCACAAAAATAACCACTCAGTTTTCACTATTTTTTCATTCTTTTTTTCTGTCTTAAAAACATAGCTTATGACTCCTCATTGGAAAACGCTCGTTGCGTTTGTTCTGATGAGGGTCATAAACTTTGTTTTTGATGCATTTAAATGAAAAAAAAATAGTTACTAAAGAATTTTGTTTGCAAGTGTCGTCTCCCTTTCGTATTTGGTAAAGGGTTAAGAACATTTTTAGTAAACAGTAGTTTAGTCTCCTAAACTTGAACAAAATCTCCAATAGCTTCTACGACACCATTCGCCATAAAACCCCCCTATAATTATCTTCATTTGGTTCATCCTAACTTCCCTATGTCATTCTTTGGGGTCTGGGGGGGGGGGGGGGGGGTCAGTTAAACCTTTTGAGTCTGAAAAAAACTAAATTAAGGTAACAAATGAGCTTCATCTGATCTTTGTGAGTTTTCATTGTTACATTTTCTCCCTTATTGACCGGTCCGGTGGAGTCCGGTCGGTGGAGTCCGATGTAGTCCGGTGGACGAGTCAATAACGGAGAAAATGTGACAATGACAACACGACGTCATCGCCCCTTTGTCGCATTTTTTTTCCTGGGCGGTTCGGTTTTCCGGCGTACCACAAAAACTGGAACTGAACGGAAAAGGCAAAAACCGTCCAACTCTACGGTGGCATTGCGTACTGGGGCGGACTGCACGTCGATGGTGTATTTGTCTTCAACCAATGCTAACCCTGCTTGTGTGTTGTGTAAATAATAAATATTGTCGTATGTTCTCCCTTATTGACTCGTCCGGTGGACGAGCCAATAACGCAGAAAATTTGACAATGACAACACGACGTATACGCCCCTTCGCCGCAATTTTTTTTTTTCTGGGCGGTTCGGTTTTCCGGTTTACCACAAAAACTGGAACTAAACGGAAAAGGCAAAAAGCCGTCCAACTGTACTCCACATAACCATAAAACTGTCATATTGTCACATGCGGTGGGGGGGGGGGGCGGGGTCAGTGGCTCTGCAGGTAGAGGTGCAGGCTGCAAGCCGAGAGCTCCTCGGTTGGAATCCCACCTGCGGCAACCGCGTTGCGTCCTTGGGCAAGATACCTCACCCTCATTACCCACGTGGGGGCAAGGTGGCGCTGTGTATTGAGGCGTACTGCACGTCGATGGTGTATTTGTCTTCAATATATGCTAACCCTGCTATTATTAGCCATTGTGCAGAAATATGTGACCTTAAACACCAATAAATAAATAAATAAATATTGTCGCTTGTTCCCCCTTATTGACTCGTCCGGTGGACGAGTCAATAACGGAGAAAATGTGACAATGACAACACAGCGTATTTGCCGCATTTTTCTTTTCTTTCTTTTCTTTTTTTTTTTTTTTTTTTTTTTTTGGAGGGAAGGGGGGTCAGGGTCTTTTGGTTCGGTTTTCCGGTTTACCACAAAAACTGGAACTGAACGGGAAAGGCAAAAAACCGTCCAACTATACTATACTCCACATAACCATAAAACTGTCATATGGGTGCTAGTTAGGTTATATGTATGTGAGATATGTTCAGCCCTAGAAATTAGCCACAGCAATCGGCAGTACTGTCGTAAAGCTGTGGCTGTCTGCCATTGCATTCACCACGCCAAGTCTATAGACTGTCGCAGCTAATTACGCCGACAGGAGATGTCTTGCCTGATTGGGTCGCCAAGGAACATAGGCATGTGTACATAAGTAGCGTCTGGCAAATACATGGCATGGCCCTGCAAACATGTTCCTCTTTCCCAATACATGATAGTAACGGGCTTTGGCATATCCACAAATCTCGTGCCATAGTTATAGTTGTCATTGGAACACTTTTACTGATATAGAAAGCTGAAACATTTTATATGAGTAGTGTTTTTTATGTATATAGAATATACCCATAGTAGCTTGGTGTACCAAGTGTTCATCACTCGTGGTGAAGTGGTGTTAACCGCGAGCCTTTGGCGCGCAGTTAACACCACTTCACCACGAGTGGTGAACATTTGGTACACCAAGCTACTTTGGGTATATTTTATTTATACCATGATCGTCAAATTATTAAGAGTCGCTATTATTTTTTCTCGATTTTACGGAGTACTAGACGTACATACGCGCGAATCTGTTTTTGTTTTCACGAGCATCGGTGGGCGGTACTTCCGATGTCAATTTTATCGCCGCCACGAAATGGAAAATGAAACGGGGCGTTTTTCATTTTAATAGCATAATAACATACCATTTCGAGTTATGGATGCTTTATTAATACGAGACAAAGTATGTTTGTTAATTTTGGGTGTCTTATGGCCGGGGTAAACTCATTTAAAAACGTAATAAATAATTGTCACTTTCATTTCAGTCTTCGTGGGGCGACGTGCGATAAATTTAAAGTTGCATTCAGGTCGACGTCACTAAAGGTCAGCTTGGATGTAGTTCCACTGTAGGTGTAGATTTTAACTCTTGAAATCCCATCGCTGGCGTGTTCACCACGGTTGGTGTGTAAAGCTACAATTTATGTCATAGGCTTTTCATATATTGTAGAATAGGTAATCATGGTATAAATATAGATTATGTAATGGGAGTTATGTTTGATTTATATAAAGTGAATATATCTACACCATCAACAGTAATCCATCGAGCTATGACAAAAGCCTACATCATTACCCATTGCCATGGCCAGTGTCAGCGATTGTAAACTCCTTGTCTGATTAGCCCGGTGAAAAGCATGGCTTTGTGTACGTACGTAAGAATCGTCGGGCTAATTCATTTCATGGTAGGACAAACATGCCTCGTTATCTGAAGATAGTTACGATCCTCGGTCCTGAGAACATGTTTGTGCAAGGTTTAGCTTGAAGTGACGCTCACACGCATTTGGAGTAAAGGGAGTGCCATCAATGCCCATAGAAGGTGTTGAGGTCTTATTTAGGTACCACATAAATCTTCTAACGTGTTCTGTGTTGGAAGCCAGTCCCCGACATCATTTAACCTTATGCTAGCAAGTCAAATGTTCAACTTTGTTTTCAAATTAGCGTTTTTCAGCGAATATGATGCCGGTCGCGTTACTAACATTTTTTTCGACACACAACTAAAATATCCGACACACAGGGTAATGGAGCGGACCCACCCACCCGAGGATACTCCTAACTTCGGGTCTGATGGCGCCGTTATGAACTTCGGTGCCACTTAGTGTTCTTTGACATTGGCGATGAGGTACTCTTAATTAAACTCTGTTGGAAAGGGTTGTTAGGACCTTTCCAACAGTATATTATATATATCACACCATCACTGACTGAAGTAATTTCAGAAAAAAGCTGCAGTAAATACTCAGAGATTATTATTACTTGGTTAGATTCATATCGACCGGGAGATCAGACCGAGGTAACTTCATAACTGTCTTAGTACTGAAATGGTTAACCGGATAACCGGTTTGAAACTAGTTACCTACCGAGTCGATTAGAAAATTCGTCAACTGGTTATCTCCGAAATATCGATAGTGATCGCCATTCCACGATTAAAACATAGTAAATCTGTCTCTTCTTTTGGGATAGATTACATCTCGACGCCGCATTGTATATATTGAGGAGAAGCGACTTTATATAAGACCTCGTTACTGATCGGCAATTTCCGTGAGTTCTGAGTAATCGCAGAAACCATTCCGTAGCATGTGTACAAACGAACGTTGTCGAGTACTCGACAACGTTCGTTTGTATACACACTACGGAATAGTTTCTGAGAATACTGTTTTCCATTTCCTATAGTTTTGATCCTATATTCGGTGAAAAAAATGGCCACGGATAACGGGATATTATCCGGTTATAGCTGTTGGTTAGTCGGTTGTGAAAATGAGCCAACCGTTTCAGCCCTAAACTGTCTGAGACCGAAGGGCGGATAACCAAGTAATAACCTCTTTATTTATCAAAGCAAATAATTACAAAATATTCTCATGTCTGTTAGGGTTTTCTAGAAGCAGGGGTTGCGCCAGGGATTTCTCGACAGGGGGGCTGACCTCTCCGACAGGGGGGCTATAACATTTGACCTCCCAAACGAAGGAAAATGAGTGAAAATTGGTAAATTGGAGAACCAAAATAGAAGCAAATTGAGTATGTTTGTTGATTATTTAACCCTTTACCTAACCTGAAAAGCAGACGACACTTGCAAACATAATTCTTGAATAACTAATTTTTTTCATTTTTTGTCTTAAAAACGTAGGTTATGACCCCTCGTTGGAACGAGCTCGTTCCAACGAGGGGTCATAACCTATGTTTTTGAGACAAAAAAATGAAAAAAATAATGAAAATTAATTGGCGATTTTTGAGAATAGCGCTGGCCAGTTTGGGCCGTTACCTTAGGTAAAGGGTTAAAGTAAACATATTATAATAAGGTCGGGAAATATTTCATCTATAAAGCCAGTTTGACGAACGACATTAAGGAATTTCGTGAGAATCACTATTCTCTATAAAAGTTCCAGTGCTGCACGGGTTCGAGACTGACAAGACGAGATATCTACATTCGATTGTCGGAAATTTCTCGTGAAGTCGGGTTTACGAGACTCTTCGACGGACTGACTGAAAATCTCCGACGGGGGGGGGAGGGGGTGGCTGGACCTCTCCGACAGGCCACCCCCACCCCACCCCACCCCCCCCCCCCCCCCCACCCCCTGGCGCCACCACTGTCTAGAAGTCCGAAGTTTCCCCTTCTCTTAGTTCATCTATTCGAACGTCTTGGACTTTTCCTCTGGGGAAGCCGCGACATTCGGGTAGCTATACTATCTCTTCCCCACCTCTACTAATCTCCACTTTTTACTCCAAGTCATAGGTTGGGTTGAATTTTCTGGACAACTCTCTTCTTTTTTCTCTTCGCCCTTCTAATAATTACTCGTTGACATCATTATGTTCTCGCCATACAAAAACTCAGCTTCAAACTATTCCGTTATACCTGGTAACCCCATTTTTCTGATTGTGTTCCGCGAATAACGATGAAATATTTAGTTATACGCAAATTGGTTGCGCCTAGTAACGAATCAAGGGGGACAACACTAACTTGGTTCATACGGGAGGAGATAGGCGTCATATTAGACTAGTTTGAAATCATATCTGCCGAGTTTGATAATGGCAATACTGGGAAAGAAAATCATGTTTAATAATAATTGTTAATACCGTTTTACTTAACTTTTTCACTTGCTAAAACAATCAGCGTACATTATTTGAACATTGATTTACAGCCTGTTCTACGAAATCCCAATCTACAGCAATACTAAACCATGCGGAAAATGAAAATCTGTTCCGAACACATGTGCGGAACAGAAATCGTTGACGGACTATTTTTAAATAGAAGCGAAATTTCACTGGGAATTTTTACAAATCGTGCAATGTAATTCCAATTTTAATCCCTAGCGGTAGCTAAAAATCGTCCCCTGAGTTCAAATGTGTTCATAGAACATCCTGGAACTTAGGGGACCAAATAGTAACACGGGTTCCCCTCGCAAATTTGCTTGGCGATAAAATGTGATCTTTGTGTTGATAGTTGTCAAATGAATTGCTGAATGGCAGTGAGTGCCCTTCTAATAAATGCTTTTGATCGACGTGAAGCCGTGTAAAAAACACAAAACGACACACGTGTGTGAATGGGTAAATCGATATGGCACTTGTGCCAGCGCGGAAGGATAAAACGAGAGGCCCTCCGCGATGGCACAAGTGTCATATCGATTAACCCATTCACACGAGTGTGTCGTTCTGTGTATGTACGGGTCTGGTTGGCACAATTGATAGCAGAAAAACCGAGAGATTGTTTTCTGGTTTACTTTCCCACGTATTGAGATTAGTGGACTTAAACGATTGTAGAGTGAAAAGTATTGAAGCCAATTTGGCTAGGTTTAATTGTGGATATAATAAAGTTCTCTTAAAACTAAAATTCACTTGAGGGATAACTCGACTAGGCTTCCACTGATAATTCCCTGTTTATCTGACAGCCTTCTGTTTTTGTCATGATGTTTTGTTACACTTTATTGGAGACAGGGGCGCAGCTATCTTGTCACCGGTGTGAGAGCAAGCCCTAAATTTTCCGATAAACCTGTGACAAACCAATAAAAGTTTTTCGACAGGGTTCACATTTGTCAACCGAATTTCTCCGGCTTTGACACACAAAACGGGTTAGTTATCGAAAATTTATGGAAAAACATATTTTGGCCAATATATCAAACATTTTGCTTTCATTAGCCACACTGCAACAAATTTTAATAGAATAATTATGAATACTGCCGCAAAATTTTCGGGAATTCGAATCCTGAAGTACCCTTCCTTATTCACCAACATTATATAGAGGTACAATATCACTTTTCAACATAAAATCGTCACTGAGAGTATTACTTGTGAATTTTGTTCATTTTCCACTCCAGACTTGTGAAGTTTACCACCGAGTTTGTGGGTAGAAACTAGTTTCCGTCGGGACGTCTAACGGGAATATCTAATAAATACTTTTCAGAATATATTGTCCACTTAAAGATTATCTCCCCGGAAGTGACGTGATTCGCGCATTTAGGTTCCGCTCTACAGTTTCGCACTATTGCACAGGGAGTAAAATTCTAAACATAGTGCATAAGTTTAAACTAATTCTGTGTAAATTGGAGATATATTTTTAGTATCAGATTATGATTACATTAGGCTAATTGTTGGACAATAGAATTCGAAGTTTTGGTCACAGAGTTGGAGTCTGATAAAACGGGTAAATTATCAGAGGAAATTAAGGGAAACAGTGGCTTCGAAAAATGGACTATTTCTTAAAATGTCATTTTCTTGTTGTTACCATGCATGTAACTAAAAACTGAGAAAGAAACAAATAATTTGTTTTCACATTTTTAGAAACAGGGAATTATATGCTCCATGGTTAGGTAAGTGGGGGTAGTGGGAAAAGTCTGCTTTTGAGGCTGCTGGGTGACTGAAAATGAGGTGTATCGACATATTTTCATGCAATTTTGCAAGTTTAAGCCTTGCATTTGACAACAAATTATTATACCCACATTCAGAATTATTTCTACTTAGTCAGATAGTGTTATATGTTTCAGTGGATTTGGAAAATGTAATATGTGTTATGGGTTAGATAACTAAGTTAAAGAATATTTGCATTTGAAGAGAGTGCATGGCATGTTATTTTTGGAAATGCCTACAAATAGAGGAGCCGAACCTAAGTTTAGATCGAGATCATTGTTATCACAGCGCGTTAGCAGCTTTTGGATATTTTAATTACAATTGGAAATATTTTAGTTCTAATTAAACATCGCAAACCATATAATAAAAAAAATACCTAGTGTTTTTTAATTGTTACGGGGATTGTCTCATTCGCGACTGCAAGGAGATCTAAAAAAAATACTGCATTTTGATTGACTGAGAGGTACGGTATAACTTGCAATCCACAGTAGCTTTTTTTACACCGTGGTTAACCACGGTGTAAAAACAAGAATGCACAATAGCAGGGTATATCGCTAAAAAAGTATACCATTTTCAATTATCAATTCATACCTTCTGCTCGGATATGCTAGAACAAAAATAAAAATTCAGGAAATTTAATTTTTATGTGTGTTTATGCTCATTGAGCCAGTTCCAATGACATCCATATTTGTCTGGTTTTATTAAGAAACTTACAAAATACAAATTTTCTGTCAGTTGTTCCCACAATGTAGGTTAAAGTTTTAAGTACACCAAAATTCTTGGAAATAAATCCGTTATCCTTGTGTTTTCCAGGGTGTATGGGAATTTACACCGGTCTGGGAATTCATAACCCTCCGGCTTTGCCTCGGGATGTAGGAGTTCCCAAACCGGTGTAAATTCCCATACACCCTGGAAAACACAAGGATAACTAATATTCCGCTCTCAGTCACTCGTAAAAACGTATTTTTCCTTACATTTACTTGTGAGATAATTAGAGGTTATTACTTCTGTCTCAGGCTGATATGATGTTACCGCGGGCTGATATCTCGGACGATATGAAACTAATTAAGTAAAAACCTCTTTATTTATTAAACCAAAATAAATATTTACAAAATGATCTATTACTGACAGTTTTCTCATTCTTTTCAAAAAGTTTAATTGCCTCTTCTCCAAGTCCAACTACAGTACACGGAGAGTGTAATATCATTAAATCACCCGTGTACTGATGATTTCTCTCAAGCAATAAATGCTAATCTGTTGCAAAGCGTAATAAGAAGAAGCAAAGTTTCAGCCAATGGACCTCCGGGTTTAACCCGGAGGTCCATTGGTTGAAATTTTGCTTGTACTTCTTATAACTCCGTACAGAATTTGATAGTAATACCTTGGGTGATACCTCCACTCCATGGGTGTTTTGATGACAATCCGCCCTCCATGTACTGTATACCCAGTGAGGAAACCAAGACGTTCGGATAGCTGAACTTCCTCTTCTCCCACTTCGACGAATCGCCGCTCATGGCTCTGAATACAAGTTTGCCTTGAATTCTCTGTATAGCTCTCTTCTTTTTTTCTCTCTACCCACCTAATCTCTACTTATTGCCATCATTAATTCACCACCATATAAAAAACTACTCCCTTTTGCCCGGTAGCGCCAATTTTACTGATTTTTAGCGTTCGACGAATAATGCTGAACGATTTCACTGTAAGTGAAATGATTCCGCCTAGCAGCGCATCAAAGGGGGGCAACTCTAGCTTTGTTCACATCGACGGAGGTCGGTGTCATATCAGCCGAGTTTTACGTGACATCAACTGAGCTTGATAATGGGAAATTCTGGGAAAGAAATTCCCATCTGATAAATAATATTCGTGTATCTGTTTAAAAACAGTAGATATCTTTGTATCATTTGCATTAAAGTTCATTGTAACAACCTGAACAAAAATGGAGCAGGCCGACTTTAAATCTCTGTATACGCCAGTAAGTGCGTTCAGCCTCCGGGCAGTGTGGAATAAACTGTCTGGGTGAATGAGAGTACATTGCGCATAAATAGACGTAAATCATATGTTTATATGTAGAACAGGGCAATTTGAGATGAGAAAATTTAATGCATGCCCCAGAGCTATATAGGTACAGTTGAAGTAATTTTAGTGATCCACTAATTCTCTTTAACAATTTTACCCAAATCAAGCTGGTACACTGTTAAATCTTATATTGTGCAAGCAGGTGTGTACATAAACTGGATACGAACATAATGCCACTGGTATAACGGTTATTGGACAACTGTCATCCCAATGGACTTCAATGGATAATTACACAAACGGCGGTTTTAAAACTACCTGTCTTGTATGGTTTAGAAACAGATAAAATAAGAGTTTGACTTATCATGGATTGATCGATCAGAATTCTAAGACAGCTACGACCTGGAGCCTGGTCACTTTTGTCTGCCACTTTCCTCAACAAAAACCAATACAAAAGAAAGTACCTTCTGCACACTAAAAACTAAAGTGTTAAAACTGACACTTTCAAGGTGTTTAACCCATTCTAACTCTTAGGGTTTGATTTTAACACTCAAAGTGCAATGCTTTAAGCACTTAGACATTACAATCGTCAGACATCTGAAACTTGAATGGATGGCACTTCCCATGTGTCTAGCATTGGTGGTTCTTCCAGAATCGTCCATAATTTGATTTGCGCTGGTGGGTACATAATTAAAAGGACACAACGCAGATGACGCGGATCAGGCTCGAGAGTTCGAGCCTGATCCAAGTCATCTGCGTTGTTTCCTTTTAAGTGTCGCGACATTACAGTTGTCAAGTGGTATTATTGTAACACTTGTCAAGTTCTGAGATATCTGCACTTGAACAAAGTGCAAGTTCAGCACTTAGTAAGTGTTAAATACAGCACTTCAAGTGCAGTTTTTAACACTTTAGTTTTTAGCGTGTGCTGTGACGGATTTAGGCATTGCCATTAGTGTCTGGTGACCTGGTCAGAAAACATTGACATTATCCTAGCATGATTCGCAATCTCGTCTTTGGCCGGAGACTCTAATTTCAGGTTTCTTATTGTTGTTGTGGGTCACGTTTTGACGTGATCCACGGCAACATTAACAAGCCTGAAATTAGCATGTGTTGTTTTAGAAATTGCCAAGACCATTATTTTTTTCATAAAATTTCAAAATACCCTTCAGTTTTCTTTATATGTATCATACTATTCGTTATGTTTTAATGCGCAATGGCTGTGATATATAACTGGAATCAGCTCATTTTACCGATTTCGGATACATTTCTCAACCGACGTGTGTAGGTTATTTTTTAATTTCATGCAGGTTTGCTTTATCTTGTGAGACGGGACTAAGTGAGCGTTGGAAAACAACACGTTTTTTGATAATAGTGACGACTTCCTAAAAGCTCTGCACTTGTCAGATCCGTGTAAGATCAGTGAAGGATCTCCAGGGTTTTTGTTGGTTTGCCACTATCATCTCTGCTTGATGGGTTCGGTGACTCAACCAAGTGCCACTTTTGCCCCATGGGACGCAAAATACAATATGTTCCAATAAGACTAAAATCACCGCCATTCGATTGGGGGAGAGCTTCGTAGTATTTTCTATATTTTCGGATCCAAGTATATGCTACCGCTTGAAGTCACAACGAGAAATATTTGAAATGAGGTTGACCGATTCACAATTATTTCATCAATGGAGTGACTTACAAACCGTTTCATTATACCCCCACTTTCGACGAAAATGGGGGTATACTGGATTGCATGCGTCCCTCCGTCCATCCGTCCGTCCGTCCGTCTGTGCGTCCGTGTGTGAGTCCGTCCGAGAATATTCATAACTTAAGTAAATTATTATTTTCTATAATATTTGTTGGTCATAGGCATGCCCACACTAGTTATTTTTTTTATTACTTGTTCACTTAGAAATTGTGTCCGTCCGAGCCAAATTTTGTCTGTTCAGCCTGTATCTCGGGTATCGAATGTTCTATTGCAATAAAATTTTCCATGAACACTGCTTATGGTATAGGCTTTAAAAAAGGATACAAAGATATTTCTCACATTCTCCTTTTTAGAGTTATCTCCCTCTTTTGACTTAGAAATTGTAGGAAATGGACATTATTTGTCTGTTCAGCCTGTATCTCAGGTATGGGTTATCGGATTTCAGTGAAATATGGCAAGCAGTGCCTCATTGCATAAAACTTCCAAACACCAAACAATTTACCACACCATTTGACTTAGAAATTGTTGGAAATTGTTGAAAACTTTAGACGAAAATGGGGGGTGGGGGGTATACTGGAATGGGATTATCGGATTTCAGTGAAATATGGCATGCAGTTTGCATATGACAAAGGCTTCTGTCTCAATGCATAAAACTTCCAAACACCAAGCAATTTACCACACCTTTTGACTTAGAAATTGTTGAAAACTTTCGAAGAAAATGGGGGGGGGGGTAAACTGCATTGCGTCCGTCCATCTGTGCATCTGTCCGTCAGTCCGTACGAGAATATTCATAAATAATGGTTGTTGGTCATAAGTATGCCCACACTAGGCGGTACACCGCGTGGGGGTATGCACTGGACGAAAGTCCAGCTCTTGTTTTGTTAGATTTTTCACACGTGCAGTAGACGATGTTCCGAATAAAATGTTGTTTAATTAACCCTTTACCCAACGCAGACGATATCAAAATTTATTATTTTAAATACAATTTTTTGAAATTTTTCAAAAAATTTCAACAAAACCATATCATGTGACCCTTCGTTGGAACGAGCTCGACGAGCTCGTTCCAACGAGGGGGTCACATGATATGGTTTTCTTGAAATTGTTTGAAAAATAATATTTTTTCAACTACTAAATTTGCATATTACGCAGGCGGATGCGGCGATTCGTTGGGTAATGGGTTAAATTACGAATCAGTTTATGAGCTGAACAAAGATGGATTGACGTCGACGTTTATCTGATTCATTGGTTGGTTATTTGTCCAGTGATGTGGGGTGCATGAGAGGTTTATTTACTAAACTTGTGATCGTTAAAGTTTCCTTGTTCATTTCTCGCAGGCATCGGACCATGTAACTTTCAGTTCACCACAATAACTTGTAAATGGTTTCCTCAACACAAGAACCTTGCGCTAAATATTACAGTCCCCACAATGGTCGGTTTTGATAATAATGATAATTTTATTGTCTTTTGTTCCTATACATGGGTTTGGTAGAATAACAAAAAATGCGAACATAAGCACATAGAAGACATAACATCATTTTAACATAAACAAATCAGGGGGAAAAATAAATATTGTGTCGAGTATCGAAAGAAATCACGTCCCACCTCATCCTGACGCTTCAGATAACACGTCAGGGTCATCAAGTGACAAAAGTGGGTAGTCTCATTCAACTCATTAATTCTTTACCAAACATGAAAAGCAGACGACACTTGTAAAAAAATTATTTTGAATAACTAAGTTTTTAATTTTTTGTCTCAAAAACATAGGTTATGACCCCTCATTGGAACAAGCTCTACGAGCCCGTTCCAATGAGGGGTCATAACCTATGTTTTTGAAACGAAAAATGAAAAAAATAATGATAATTAATTGGCGCTTTTTGAGAATAGCGCTGACCAGTTTTGGCCGTTACGTTGGGTAAAGGGTAAAAAAGAGCGGCATACAGTTTTTACTTCTTTCTTTAGAATCGGTGGCTTCGTGTTTGTTTGTCCACAATGCTTTTTTTACATGATCGACTGTTGTTTCTTTTAGTAAAATAAGAAAATGTGTTGTTCATTTTGCTTTGAGCCCCTGATGACTAAAATCCGTGGATGGTCGGATATCAACAAGAGCTAACAATGCAGCAGACTCGACACTGATTATGTCAGCAGAGGAGTGAATACGGGGACCGCCCAGGAGCGAGTTTCTCGCACCAAACATGTCGTCTTAACTACACAGCTCCATTGTATTCTTAGGGGATTCTTCTCAAGCGATACCATTTATCCATCAGTTGATTACATGATTTACCGCTTGAATAGCAGCTACCTGTGTATTATTCCAACATCGCGTATTGATATTAAGGACAATTCTCGAGTTACCAGTCTATTCTGTTTGCGTTCTATAATTAGACGACATCCAGCAAAAAAAAAAAACTATTCTGTCACCCCGATTCGCAATGACATCAAAATCAGATCTCTTCGGAGAGGAGCCGCAAGCAGTAGCTCTTCTGTTCAAACTTTGAGTCTCAGAGGCGATGATCTGCGGATGAGACGATTAAACTTCTTTCCCCGGAATGAAATATTTTTGTTTTTATCAAGGGAGTAAACATAATAAATGAATTATGATTGTTGGAAATCCATGAGGTGTTGAAACAAATTGATCACGTGCAAATTTTTTGAATTTGCGCGCGATCAATTTGTTTCATCACCTCATGGATTACGAATTATTCACAATTAATTTTTAAATATGGGCTTTATATTCAGTGGGTTAATATATTTTTGACCTTGACATTTTAGCGAGCTCATGTTTTACAAATGAAATATAATATGCTTCACTTTGACTGTATATTAATAAACAAATGTTTGTGAACTATATACTTATCTTAATCCCTATTCGAAGCTTATATTTAATCAATCAGACACACTTCTTATATGTACATACACACTGAACTACTTAACATGTTCCCAAACAAATGTGGTATAACGCAGCTAATTCCCGTCTCTACTTGACTCTTTGTTCGCCAATGATCACACAGCTTTTAATTAATGTTTATTTGTATGTATATCCACTCCAAATGACATTGGTGAAGACATTAAGTTGGAGTGGGAATGTAAAACAACATGTGAAAATACATATTCAGAGATCTCGCGCGAAATCAAACCCACACCGGTTGGATAAATCCACTTGAATCACTATTGCGGTGATATTAGCCCAAGACTGCATGGCGACTTAGTTAAATTTTTATTTTTTTGTTGCTTTTGTCAACACTCGGAGCGGGTGGTAATAATATAAAAAATACAAATAAAAATAAATCGCCAGGCTTCTGTTATTGAGTTCGGTATCGGTTTCGATATTTTTAGAGGGGCATACCTCGGTATCGATTCGGTATTAGGTATGTGACTTGACTGAGATTTGCTAATAGTACTTAAGACGAATTCATATCAGGAAAACATAATACGTTTACGACCATAAATCATATCTACAGTAATTTTGTAACTTGTTCTAAACGCACCTTAATGTTTAAAGACCTATTTCAGGCCTTTGCGATCTCAGAGCATGTGCCCTCATCATGCCATCTGTTGGAGGTCCTGCCTTAATAGGCAGCAAAGACTTGGTTGGAAATCACTGCTTAGCAACTGGACATGTAGTGGGAATTCACGGCAGTTGCCCAGTACATTGAGAGTTAACAAAACTGAAAAGAAAATCAGTCACTTCTTTCATGAAAATGAACCATTCAACTGTTATCAAGCCTCAACAGGGACTTTTAAATAGAAAATGTAGAGAAATTGGAAAATTCAGACTGTATCGGTATTCAACGATTGGTTCAGTTCGGTTTTTCGGTATCCCCATCATATGGGTATCGGTTCGGTTTTTCGGTGTTATTGTCCATCTCAACAGACCGGGTATCATCCCGTACCCGGTCACTTGCTGACTGTGTTTCGAATTTACCCCACCGATGACCTTCGGGAATAAGGTGAATGATAAGTTGAATAAAAACTAACAATTTTACATACATTTACTGTCATTACCATCTGGAAAGGGTTAACAAAGCAATTTTAAACGTTTAAAAAATCACCTTTAATCTGTTGAGTAAAGTGTAAAACAAATGCTCGCCTCAGTTTAAAAGAATCGATAGAATCGTAAAAACAACAAAGAACTTTTGGAAAAACAAATAATATTTTCTATATTTTCTGTCCATTTTTCAAATATATAATGTTTTAAATCAATAAATACAGTACCTTGAAAATATTTTTGGTTCCTAAATTCTTTTATTTTGTTTTAATTCAAATTTTGAAAATTCCAAGCGAGTGGAACTGAAATACATCAAAATTGTAATGGTGGCTACTCAAATGAGGAAGATAACTCTAGGTCACCGTGTATTAAAGTGACACCCACCGTGTACGGGATTTACCACCAGCATGCACGTGAATTCTTAGCCAATAAAATTCGAGGATATATCAACAAATTCGTCAGAGGTGGGATAAGTATTTAATGTCGAAATCGACGATAATACTATAAAACCCTGACAGCTAGAGTCTCTGACCCAGGACAAGTCTGTGAAGCATCACATGGGCATGGTGTATTTTTTCTGCCGATGTCGCGTGACACAAATAAAGCTGTTTAAATCCGCGACTGAACTGAGGCCGATTACTCGCTGAGCGTGTTGCACCACTATGCCCATTGTGCAAGCAAAGTAATTGTTTTCAACAAAAATTCGTTGATTGAGTGGAGCACTGAGGGCACCATGTTCCACTCAAAGGGCCAAATTATCTGGGAACTAGATTTCGAACTTCCTGTTTTAGCAAGCTATGAATGGTTCCCCGACTCGCCATTTACCCCATCTCAACTCGTGAAATATGTTTATTTACTATTTTTATTTATCGCCTATTTAGCGCAATTAAATGCAATTACGGCTTCTAACGTATTTCCACGTCATACATGCGCATTTGGGCCACCTAAACAATCCAGGAGGTGCAGCGCAATGCCTCACCTACTCCCAAAGAACACCAGTCGCTGCCCATCCGACATTCCAGATGGCGTCAAAAATCTAAATGTTGTATATTTATACTCGGGTTTCCACGTGATCCACGTTGTTTCCACGCGGTCTAGGCACTCGACAAATATATGTTGAATCCAAACACTAATTATACGAACAATCATCAATAATTTAACTAATGAAGCACCGGGTACAATTGCTAATAAAGACTACTAAAGCAACTGCTCTCAGTGGCCTAGACGCATTTTATGTTTGTCCGATGTTACCATTTTCATTATCTTCATTGTCTTTTAGCCAGTTTACGCATTTTTCGCCATTAATCCTACCGCGACATCTGTCCACTTTTTACTTTGTTTTAGGCAGAGTTGGAACCCACTCGTAGTGGTCTTATAGACACTACTTTTACTTAGTCGCTTACCTGCACCAGTAATAGCGAATTACAAGCCTTTAATGGCACTATCCCATCAAGGGAGCACTCCAGTACATCCCCACGTCGTTTCGCACCAGCCAGATAAGAAACAAACTCTAATATTTCCTTCTAGCGGGCCACTTGGTGCATTTTAAGGCGACGGACTGCAGTTTAAATCATCAAGTTATCATACTTTCGTGCAGTACATGGGAGAATCTTGACATTTCTTAAATTCCAGTTCCTTTTAATTTTAAAAGAGTATATTAAAATCGTGTTCCGCCGGGAGTTATGGGTTTTCTAGAATACTTCTCAGAATTTGTCTAACAACTTTTGTCTTTTTTTTTACCTCTTCCTTTCCACTTTTACCCCGGTTTCTTTTCTTTTCGGCTGGTATTACAAACCCGCTCAGTCAGAACTTGGTTCACTGGAACTTTTATCGCCACATTTCATTTCTTTCGTAGTCTGTGTCTATTTTTCTTGTTGTGTCTGTATCCCGAAGAAGGTCTTCAGCAAACCAAAAGCTAGGTGAAATGTTTTTCGGTTTTTTTCTTATGCTGTTTGAGCTTTATTTAGACGCGGGAAAGCGCTAGCAGGAATATATTCAATAATTTCGTTATATTTGTTTTGAACTGTAATGATTTTTTTCTTATTTATATATATATATACCACGAAGAAAAAAATGTTGGGTTCAAATGTGTGCAAAAAAATCACCATCACTGTTTCCAAATGTATTTAATATTTGACCTTAAATCGACTTGCACCTAATGTTGACAAGTAAAATGCCTTTGGGGCTGGAACACAATGAACTTTCAAAATATTATTTGCATAAGGTAAGTCTCATGTAATTCTTTGTAGTTGATGAACAAATACCTATCATTTACCAAATTGACATTTATCGGCATTTTTAGATATTTGAAGTTGCCTTATTTCAAACGTGAAATATTTCACTGCGGGGATAATAATCGAATAGAATATAGTACAGTCGCCGTGGATTGGTCGTAATCCATGCGTGGACAGTGATGTAATAAAAATCTTTATCAGCAAAATTTAAACTGATGAAGCACCGATTGTACCCGGTGCTTCATTAGTTAAATTACTGATGATTATTCCTATAATTAGTGTTTGGAATCTAATATCATTACGTCTGCGGAAATATTGCCAACGCGTGGAAAGTGAGCAGTCCAAGGCGGGCGTACTGTTTGGTGAATAATTGCCCTAACATAATGCACCCTGAAACACTCTTTATTTTACTTTCTCATCCGAATTAAGACCACACAAAAATATTTGTATTGATCTGATGTGACCCAGTCTGGTGTATCTTGAAAAAGATGTCCACGAGATCTTTTGGCCGATCTCTCTCCGGTTAAATCACACAATGCGTCCACACATGCGTTTATCAGGTAGTAAAACATGATCATCAGCAAATGTTTAATTAATGAAGCACCAGGTTTGATGATCGTTCCTATTATTAGTGCTTGGAGTCCAATATTATTGCGTCCGTGGGAATATTGTCCACCTGTGAAAGGTGACCAGTTCACGGCGGCCGTTCTGTACCGTTGGCAAACTTAGACTCATGGAGACCCTAGCGTTTTTGCGTGGATACAGACAATTATGACATTTAATACTTTTATTTATCTTCTGTTTAGCTCAATTAAATTGAATTACGGCTTCATAAATATATTACATAAAAGAGATAAAGCACGTCTACAGTGATAAACTGACAATAACTTCTATGAGGGAGCGCGATGGCTCAGTAGGTAGAGGTGCAGGCTGCAAGCCGAGGGGTCCTCGGTTCGATTCCCACCTGCGGCAACCGCGTTCGGTCCTTGGGCAACACACTTCACCCCCTTTGCCCTCGTGGGGCACGATGGCGTTGTGTACTAAGGCGCACTGCACGTCGATGGTGCACCTGTTTTCAACCAATGCTAACCCTGCTTGTGTGGAATTAGTATGTTGGGGAGCTGACAGTTGCTTGCCGTTGCTCGGTGGATTACCACCCTTTACACCCTTGTGCGATTACTACTGACTACCAGTTCATATCACTATTATACTTGGCTTGGACTACTACTAGCAGTAGAATAAAGTCTGTTTGCTCGAACAACTCGAATTTTATCGTGTAAATAAACTATCGAGCAATTGCTCGAACGAGTTGCTCCACATCTCTGAAAAATGGATTCTATAACCACGGACATTTTTCCCAAAAGGGATTATCTTGGTGGGATTCCATGAAAAGGGTACCTTTTGGGGAATATCTAGTCGAGGATAGTTATGGCGTCTAGAACCTGATCGGCTTCTGGTATCTAGGCCACGCACATTTACATGTGTCTAAGAATACTACTGTTAACTTATCCATAGTCACAACCATATGTCCCATGATCAAGCTGTACTGTAGTCACCCAATACTATACTGTGTCAAAAAAGAAAGTATAATAAACTTTGAGGAGCATTTTTTAGTAGTTTCGACTTTAATCCCAAACAAATTATTGTAAATTCATATTTCGAGTCCAGCTGTATGAATTTGCATAATTTCAAGTTCTTACTGCTGCCAGCATCACGTCAGGACGTCTCAATTCAGACATGAAATGAACAGTTCACACATTCAGTCAATAGCGTGTATGTCCACCGTTTGCCTCTTGGATGGCAAGACATCGACGATGCATGGACCTGGTAAGTCTCTGAATGTCAACCTGTGGTATTGCGTTCCACTCCTGCCTTACTTATTTATTTATTTATTTATTTATTTATTTATTTATTTATTTATTTATTTATTTATTTATTTATTTATTTACTTATTTATTTATTTGTGTTTTACGTCACATCAGCAGCTTAGGCTATATCGTGGCGATGAAAGTATGTATCTTAAAAAGACCATTGTCCACAACGAAGTAATCTAAAAACATCGTTAAAATATGAAATGGCAGGAATAAGAGGAATAAAATTAAGGAGTGTAAACCATAATGAGAAAGTCAGACCAGTTGTACAAAAAATGTTGTGTAAATCAACCTATGAAATAAATATGGATAGATGATATTTAAGAAGGTAAAAACTATTTAAAATTTATTAAAAAGGTTGATTA
The DNA here is from genome assembly GCA_031216915.1 of Pictodentalium vernedei. Classification (NCBI taxonomy): domain Eukaryota; kingdom Metazoa; phylum Mollusca; class Scaphopoda; order Dentaliida; family Dentaliidae; genus Pictodentalium; species Pictodentalium vernedei. The sequence goes on along the minus strand of CM062294.1, from coordinate 450,487,305 downwards.
CTTTAAAAAATGAGATGTCTTTTTGCGGGCTTGTAAGATAAAATAAATTTCTCAAAGATCCAACTGTAAAATACTGCCCTCTGACATGATTAAAATTAGTACAATGTAAAAGCATGTGCTCCACTGACAGCACCTGCTGGCAGGGAACACACTCTGGTCGCGTATTGCCCTCTAACAAAAAGGAATGTGTAAATCGTGTATTGCCAATATGACATCGCGTCAAAACTGCAAGATCCTTTCTACAAAGGTTACTAGACGGATAGTGAACACAAATATTTGGTCGGAATCGATGGAGCTTGTTAGTTGTTGCGCCATCCCAATCCGCTTGCCACACAGATTTGATATACTTATTGATATGTGGTTTCGGGTCACTGAAAGGGATGTTAAAATCAGTGAGAGGCTTGGATAAAGCCTGTTTTGCTGCACTGTCTGCCCTGGTGTTACCATCGATACCTACATGTCCGGCTTACCAGCAAAATACGATATCAGAACATTCCGTAAATCGCCTAACGTCAGAAGATCATGAAGTCGTACCCGACGGTCCATTTGATTCCAAAGATGCTCGATTGGCGACAAATCTGGCGAACGTGGGGGACGGGAAAGAAGTTCGATGCTATGCTCCTCACGAAAGTCTCGACAGATACGCGCCACGTGACATCGGACATTGTCTTGCTGGAATAACTGCAATCCGACGTTAGAGTTGAACAACGGGACAACAGCGTTAAGAATTTCGTCCCTATATCGCTGTCCATTCAGATTACCATTGATGAAGATCAACTGCGTTCGATGGTGCGAGGACATTCCTGCCCAACCCATTGCACTACCCCCGCCGAAACGGTCGCATTCCACACGCAAGCATCAGAAAACCGTTCTCCTCGTCGGCGATACCATCAGCGCGCCGTAGACAAAATCGTGATTCATTACTAAAAAGAACTGTTCTCCGACGCTGCTGATTCCAGCGAACACTCTGACGTACCCATTCCATTCTGACGGTACGATGACGTTGGGTAAGGATTGGTCCTTGGTATGGACGCCTACTTCGGATGCCGTGTTCAGCGAGTCTGTTGCGGACAGTTTGTACACTGATTCTATTGTTAGTTCTAGGAGGAGTAATTGCTACTGTCCTCGTCGCCGGAAGGAAGCGATCCCGCAAGTGAGACGTCCTGTTGTGTCGGTCTTGTGCAGGGTTCGTACTCTTGGTCGACCTGAATGCGGTCGGTCGGCAGTACATCCGGCGTTTCTACACCTTCCAATGAGACGGTAAATAGTGGCCACAGTGACTCCAAACTCAGCGGCGAGCTCATCTGGAGGTATCCCAGCCTCATGCATACCAATGACACGCAACTTCTGATTGTTGGTTAACCTTGGCATTTTTTAAAATGTCGGAAGACAAAAACTAGCGTGTTTCCTCAATAACCCAGGCCCTCTAGCACAACATAACACAAAGAAAATCGTCGGTCACCCATTCAATTTGACATTCTCGGGTAGCACGTGCTATTTTGAAATCCGTAGCAAAATTGTAGATGGTTGGGTGGACTACAGAAATATGTCATTAAACTCTTTGCGCGACGTCTTGTCCACAAACATGCAACATTAGAACTATTATATTTCATCCTTTATGCTATTTTTTCACATTTGTTTCTATTATACTTTTTTCTGACTCAGTATATAATCTTCTATTACCCTCACAGTATTGTACGGTTACTACTGACATTTATTATGCCTCACGTTTGCAACATCAGCCGTGATTGGTTAATTTGACACCTTCTAAAAGTCATAATACTGGAGTTTTGGGGCAAAACACGGGTACTATCGGAACGTTCCTCCCTGTAGACAAGAGAACAAAGAAAATGTAAGCTCCATTTCCATTGACCAGCGTCGATTACGCACGCTCAGATTGGAATTTCTCAACACCAAACGCTGGCGCCGTGTCCCTTTAACTTTTTTCGTCACCGATGGACAAACTTACCAACAAATATATCATCTTCAGTGGGTGTGTTTTCAATTTTAACTGCAAACAATGAATTCAAAAGAATCAGAAATATTAAAAACTCACGTGTTGTTCACCACTCCAATGAATCCTGAATATGAGTTATGACTTCAATCAATTATATTTCCACAAGTTTAGTACTCCTCGACCTCACTGAGCCTCCGCCTCAAGTTCAAAATAAATTGTTTCACTCCGCTTAATTCTAACAACTGTCGTCGTTCAAGAAACATGAATTTATATTCCATTATACCAATTATCACACAAGCATTTATATTGAATTATAACGTGAACAGCATGATACAGTTGTAAACACTGGCATTTGGAGGTATAGAAACTCCCAAAGCGACGGCACTTGTGACAAGTCATTTTCGATTTGGTGATCTAGAAACTCCTAAAGAGATGTCATTCGTTCGAAATGACGTCATGTTTTTGGATTCGACTACATTGTTATTACAAGATTGATGGCATGTTGCAGTTAACGCTTAACAATGAAAGCTATTTTTTGTTCATCATAATAAAATAATTAGAACGTTTCTTTTCATGCTCTATCGGTCGATAGTACCTGAGTTTGTGTGATTTCTGAAATAAAACCTTCAGCAGCTGCTTCAGGTTTTATTTCAGAAATCACACAAACTCAGGTACTATCGACCGATAGAACATGAAAAGGAACGTTCTAATATTATATTACCACTACTTTAGGTTTGATAGCTATCTCAGGTCATGACCTCTTCCCTCAGCTAAATCTTCGAAATTCCATAAGACTATGCATACTCTACTACTCTACTAGAAAACAAGTATACGCCACACAACTACATGACCAAGCATGCCGAGCTACTAATGGGATAGTACAGACGATTAGGTGGTTTTGTAGTACTAAAGGATAACAGTACATTCCCAGGGGTAAATATCGCACACTGTATACCACCGTACTAGACAATAAAATATACCCATCACACCGCATGAATAATAGAACAACAGGTACATGCAGTACACCCTATATTACCGCACCAGACAATCATGCGTACCCTCGCAACACTACATTTACTTGCATTACGCATCACCTACGCAACGGGTGAATCAGCACAACGCCTTATATGGATAGTGGTGCTAAGGACTAACAGTAGACCTATGGAACACAGACAGTTGATCCTATACTACTATACCAGACAACAATAACACTGCATGACTTAGCATTACGTACTACCTATACCAACTGCAGGACAGTATAACGCCTTAGGAAGGTTAGTACTACTAAGGGCTAACCGTAGGCCCACGTGGGCATATGAATACCGTTCTAAACAATCAAGTATAACACTGCCTGGCCTAGAACTACGTATTACTTATACCCGCCATGGGCTAATACAAAGCATTAGGTGAGTTAGTAGTACATCTAGTTAAAACTAGAAGTCCTGTCACGAACTGTGCGCTTATCTAGGCTTAATTGTGCGTAGGAATTGCGCGCAATTGCCATATGGAATGACATCCAAAGCACTGCAGGTTCTCCTGGTTACTCATAGCAAACACAGGCAATGTTTCTGCCAATGGACCTCCGGGTTACCCGGAGGTCCATTGGCTGAAACATTGCTTGTGTACAGTGCATATGTACAGAATTTGATAGCCTTACTATGGTCATAACGCGTAGATTAACGCGCAGATTGACGTGCTATTTGCGCGCATTTCTTGACAGGACTTCTAGTTTTAACTGTAAGAGTTAACAAAAGACCAGCAGGGGAATATAACGCCCATACTATACAACTCTATCAATCCCGAACGTAAAGCCCAAAACGCTCTAACCCCAAAAACGTAATGTCGGATTGTTCAATGGACAACAACAGCGACCAACGTCACCTGCTCATCATGACGTCACAACGGGAAAACTTTCAAAAACGCTCACCTTCCGCATCAATTTTCTGAGGGTTTTTCTGTACGTAATCCTGTCGTGTAGAGGCGGTTCCTGCTCGCTTGTGTGGATACGGTGCTTCCGGTTGCATTATGGTGGTTGTAGCTGTAGCATTGTTGCATTGATGGTGCAGTACATGCATGCGGTGGTATCAAGGTAAATGCCTTAATGGGACTTTGGTAATTTTTTGCCGAACTACGCCATGTTTTCTCTCAGCTTTACAAGAAGTATGTGCTGATTCTAGGCCCTAGAGATCACATTTGGGCTCACCCCTAGTGCCACAGCAGCGTGTCTATCAGCTGTGCATGTTTGCCGCGTCTCTTTTCCTCTTGAAGACTCAATGACGTCTGGTGACGTAAGAGATACTGATTTTTACATGTACACTCTCACCGTATAATGTTTGAAAATCTAATGAAAAAGTTAGAACAACTTTAACAGCAACCTGAAAATGAGTCCAATAAAGTTTGACATCGTCAGAAAAAGGGACAGTCCACCTTTACAATCCAATGATTAGTCATGGACGATTCCACACACGTATCAACAAATTAAAGGTCCAGGGAAGAGTTTACCTGTACCATGGTGAGTGATAAGAATCAGACATTTACCTTTTACGTATAAGTAGGTTGACGAGTTGGGGTGATCCTTCACAAAATGTAGTATATATATACATAGAATATACCCATAGCAGCTTGGTGTACCAAATGTTCACCACGAGTGGTGAACATTTGATACACCAAGCTACTTTGGGTATATTTTATTTATACCATGATCGTCAGATTATTAAGAGTCGCTATTATTTTTTCACGATTTTACTGAGCGGTAGCCGTACATACGTGCAAATTTGTTTTTGTTTACATGAGCATAGGTGGGCGGTACTTCCGCTGTCAATTTTATCGGCGAAGCGAAATAGAAAAAGAAACAGGGTTTTTTTCATTTTAGTAACATTATAACATACTATTTCGAGTTATGGATGCTTTATTAACATGAGACAATGCATGTTTGTTAATTTTTGGAGTTTTATGGGATAAACTCATTTAAAAACGTAATAAATAATTGCCACTTCCATTTTACTCTTCGCGAGGGGACATGCGATAACTTTAGACAAGTTCGCATTCATGTCGACGTCACCAAACGTCAATTTGGATGTAGTTCCACTGTAGGTGTAAATTTTAACTATTGAAATCCCATTACTGGCGTGTTCACCACGGTTGGTGTATAAAGCTAAAATTTATGTCATAGGCTTTTCATTTTCAGTAGAATAGGTAATCAAGGTATAATGGGGTTTTTTTATTATCACTGCATTCCTCTTTCTCCCGCGCTCCCACGGAGTTTAGTCTAACTCCTTAAAATATAATTAGATTCATAATTAATACGCAAGTTTGATCAAAGTTTGATGCTAATTAATTGATGTTATTATCCGTAAGCACGGATGCGGGTGGGGTGATGTAAGGTCACTCGACCTCTTGCGTTCCCTTTTTATGTCAATTTTAAACGTCAGTTTAAAAGTCACGCGAGAAAGAAGCTAAGGAGCCACGTGAGCAGCAGAAGACAACCCCGTCACTATCATGGAAACGCATTTTATATTGTCATGTTTTTTATGCGACATCCATTGCTAAAATGGTTATTTTCAGCGATGGACACCAATGAAAATGACACTCCATTCCAACAGTCCACTATGCTTGTCGACAGTGAAGCACTGTGGCTGCTCTCGTTTGAGACAGGATCGTTTTATATTTTTTTAGTATTTTTTTTGTTTTTTCGTCAGTTTTTCTTCAGGAGAAAACAAACACATATCTAAAAAAAAAAAAACACATACAGTTAAAACTTGAAGTCCTGTCATGAAATGCGCACAAATAGCACGTAAATCTGCGCGTTAATCTATGCGTTAGGGCCATAGTAAGGCTATCAAATTCTGTGCATATCGGCATATGGCCAGTGCACAAGCAATGTCTCATCCAGAAACATTGCCTGTGTTTGCTATGAGTAACCAGGAGAACCTGCCGTGCTTTGGATGCCATTCGATATGGCAATTGCGCGCAATTCCTACGCGCAATTAAGCCTAGATAAGTTCATGACAGGACTTCTAGTTTTAACTGTATCTAATCAAAAGAGTGGGATTTCTGGAGGTTGTGCCGGTGTGACAGGAATGATAGTCCGTAGGAAAATTAGTCCCTCTGGACTATTATTCCGCGGAATTATAGTCCTAGGTCTAACATTTCTAGGAATAGTAGTCCGCCGGACTACTATTCCTAGAAATGTTAGACCTAGGACTATAATTCCGCGGAATAATAGTCCAGATGGACTAACGTTCCTACGGACTATCATTCCTGTCACACCTGCACTCCATTTTTACGAACCACCATCTTGTCTGATAGGTCGCATATATCTACGAGTATTCTTAATTCGTCCTCTGAGTGGAACAAGACGCCATCTGCAATGCTAGAGCATTGCAGAGGGCGAGTTATTCCACTTGGTGGATGAATTCATCTTCCTTATGAGTGGTTGCCATGCATACAACACTGCTTTAACTTGATTCAACAGTTGGCAATCATGTACAGTTTTATTACGAGCCTGGGAAACCCTTGCTTTGATCTTAATTGTAAATTAAGAACACAAGAGGACTACTGTAATAACTAACAGTATTTATTCTCACTTCTATGTTATTTTACATATTACAACGAACTAGTGTCGTTGCATTCTTCTCGTCAGTCTAAGACATTTGATTGTACAATCTTTATGGAGTTTGATTGTCCATGCCCAACGACTTTTCACATTGCATAATTCTTACAGATATTCGCGTAACAATATCAAGGTTAAGATCAAAATAATTTACGCGTACACAAGCTTAAAGGTAAACACTGCTCCATGAACTACGAAGATAAATAAACATCTACAAAATGTTAAATACACGAATTCCAAAAGCGATGTGACCTTGAAAATCTGAAATCAATTGTTTCTGGTGAAAAAAAAACTGAATGTTACTTTGATGTCGCATCAACATTTGCAGGTGAGTCGCTAAAGGGTGACGTCAACACACTAGGTCCCTACGAATCGTACATTTTCACGAATCTCGAATCGAAGCAGGTCTATTGTTCGAAATCGAATCGAACCTCAAATCGATTCAGGTTTGTTTAGAAGGTGACGGGGGAGCGCGGTGGCTCAATAGGTAGAGGTTCAGGCTGCAAGCCGAGAGGTCCTCGGTTCGAATCCCACCTGCGGCAACCGCGTTGTGTCCTTGGGCAAGACACTTCATCTCCATTGACCGCGTGGGGGCACGGTGGCGTTGTATACTAAGGCGTACTGCACGTCGATGGTGCACTTGTCTTCAACCAATGCTAACCCTGCTTGTGTGGAGTTCGTATGTTGGGGTGCTGACAGTTGCTCGCCGTTGCTCGGTGGTTCTCTCCGGGTACTCCGGCTTCCTCCACCCATAAAACTGTCATGGTCATGATTAGCCACTGTACATAAATATGTTACCTTAAACACCAATAAATAAATAGAAGGTGACGGACTGGGGGAAAGAGAATGCTGCAAAACCTGATTTGTTGTGACTGTGACGGCTCAAGTCCCGACTGATAAAATATTCCAACTACATCGTCGAAGGCATGCCTTGGTGATGCAGCTGGAATACTACCCATCAAGGGTTACAGTTCAAGAAACGTACATTGCTTTGTGCATCACATAGATGTTCATATTATGTAGCTTGCGTGATGTTTGAGTTTGCATGCACGAACGGTGAACAATGTCTTCACTAATATATTTATGTATACCTCACACTATAAAGTGTGATGTGTACTGACATTTATCATATAACACATAAACACGTTGTTGTCTCGATACCTTCAAACTATGATCAACAGAGAGTTCATTTCTTCAGTTACACAATAGGTCAGCAAGTACGACCGTCTGGTAGTTTTTATAACAGAACCAGGGCATGTGTCCTCAGAAGGAGATATGTCATCAGAAGGAGACTGACAGATATGCAGTTGTGGTTTGCGCGATCACATCTCGTTTGCGCGAACCCTATCGTCGTTACAGATCGAGGGAAAAGTGCGGAGCCGTGATTCGAACCTTCTACCTCTAGAACTCAAAGCGACCGATTTACCACGAGACTGTGAGATCCGTGCCTGCCAGGACATAGTATCTCGATCGCTACACCACTCTCCGGCTCTTTTTGCAATTCACCACTCGTAAATCGCACCCCGAGTTCCACACTGTAAGGCCGCCATGGACTGGTCACTTACCACGAGTGGGCAATGTGTCCACGGACGAAATAATATTAGATTCCAAACACTATAGGAATAATCATCAAAAATCTATTGAAGCACCGGTTACAACCTTGTGCTTCATTAGTTAAAATTTTGTTGATGATGATCTTATGCTACCTGGTAAACGCATGCGTGTTCCTCTTCAAAGCGGTTGAAACAACGCCTGAATTATCAACAACTGCTGGTGGCAGCCCCAGCACCAATGTAACAGATCAAGTGAGAATCGCGAGTGCCGAGGCTCGAACCTACCAGTTCTAGCACACAAAGCGACCGATTTACTGCGAGTCCAAGAGGCCAACACGGCTGGTAAATAAATGGACAATGCCGACTGCTACATCGATCAGACTAATCAAAATACAACATCTCAGGACTACAGCTTTTTATATACAGTACGGCTGTCGTGGCCACTTTCTAATGGTGGGCAATATTTCCACAGACGCAATAATATTATATGCTAAACACAAATTATAGGAATACTTATCAAATATTTAATTAATGAAGCACCGGGTATAACCCGGTGCTTCATTAATTAAAATTTTGCTGATGATGAATATTACCTAGTAAACACCACTGCCCACGCGTGGAATATGACCTGTCCACGTCGACTGTAAACTGTAACGTTCATATGATACAATGTGCTGCATTATTAGATGGTGTAACCGCCGTATACAGTACTGCAATCACAACTGCGAAAATTTCGTCTGGATCGCGACCGTTTGATATTTTCTGCTCACTTTCTTGCTAACAGCTCTGCAGAATCTCACCTGTCGAAACAGAAAAACAAGAACATTGAATCTCGGGTGCTGTTTTCGTTTGTTTTTGTTTATGTTTTTTGTGGTAGTGGGGGAGGGTTTGCTTGTTTTGTTTTTTCTTATTTTCACGGTCTTGATTTCACTATACTTTATTCAGGAAATCTCTAACAAATGATGTAAGTTTGTCGCGTCCAGATGGCGGTTTCATTGAGAAACATACCACTTCTGGGGTCACAGAACTTAAACAGAAACTACAGATTACAGTAACTCTCTCTCTCTCTCTCTCTCTCTCTCTCTCTCTCTCTCTCTCTCTCTCTCTCTCTCTCTCGTCTTGTCAATAAAACCCTTGTATTTTTGTATTTATATTGCACAAAGTTGCGAAACGGGCTAACAATATTGTAGCACTTACCAAAAAGATGTACATTATAATGTTAATATATTAAGCTGTTAATCGTAATTAGTGGTTTGACGCTTTATTGTGTACAATGTGAAAAGTTCTTCAAAGACAAATGAGAGCAAAGGCTAATATAAAATATAGGTTATTATATAGCCATTATCCAATATAAGTCCACCTAATGACCTCTTTACTTTTATCACCTGAATTTGATTGCTATCATATGTGGCCATTTATTAGCAAATGGAATATTAACCTTCAACCTTTGATACTTGCTTGACGGGTTCATGAAGTCTCTTCATAAAGTCTACCTCTATTTAAGTTCATCTCTATTTCCGTTCCGTTTAAGTTTTTAAATCTGGAAGCTAGCCAACGCCCAAATTATGAAAAACAATATTTTAATTCGCCTTGAGAAAATATTTATCATCCCTGATTTTCCCGGTCAAATGATCTGTTCAAGCGTATTGCATTTATTAACTTGTTTCAAAGTTAGTTTATATTTAAGGAACTCATCATGTTCTCTCACTGGACATTGCGACAATTTCTTTTGAATTTGCTCTGTTACCATGACACAAGCAAATATTTGTGCAGTTGGTTGATGAATGAACATTCACAAATTCTTTTAAATTTTGCACGAATCTCTGGAGTATTTATAGAAATTGACAAACTGTTTACACATAGTTTTCACTATCAGAATATAGGGCTGCACGGTATTCGAAACCGAATTCCGGTACCTGTGTTCACAAAAATACTGCGGTATACCGGTATATCGAACGACTGTTCAGATACGACCATAGTCGGGACTTGAGCCATCACAATCGGAAAAAATCAGCATGCCTTAATGATACAGTTCGAATAACTCTTTATCCAACACAGACGATATCTACGATATCTTTATTTTTTTAAATATTAGATTTTCGAATTTTTTCAAAAATATTCAACAAAACCATATCATGTGCCCCCTCATTGGAACGAGCTCATCGAGCTCGTTCCAACGAGGGGTCACATGATATGGTTTTGTAGAAATGTTTTGAAAAATGATATTTTTCACCTGCAGAATTGGTGTTTTCCTCGGGTGGATGCGGCTAATTCGTTAGGTAGAGGGTTAATATTATTTGTTTGGGACTAAAGTTAAAAAAACTAAAGACATCTTGAATATTCGATTGAGGCTAAATAAATATTGACGATAAACCGATATGTTTGCAGTTACACCGGTATTCAATCGAAACTGCTTGAATACCGGTGTGTATCGGTTTATCGATATACCGTGCAGACCTATCAGAATATCGCATCACTTAATTCTACATACTACACACACTTCACTGGAAGTTTGCGAGAACGCCTCTTTTTTCAAATTATCACAACGACAAAATCCCATGTGGACAAAAACCCATACTCCTTAATAGTCAAAATACCGTAAATGGAGCAATGGACAAATTTCCCCAACTGCCAACTAAAATGATTAATTTGTGTAAAGATCACCAAAATCAGAGGATCGGGGAGTTTTTAAATTGTGTAAGTTTACTTATGGGGTATAAATGGCGTTATACCACGAATGGGAGAAACCAACAGTTCAGCCACTGTGGACTGGTCGTAAAAAACACATGGGCAGTAATTTCCACGCATGCGTTTACCAGGTAATAAAAATCATCAGCAGCAAAATTTCAATTAATGAAACAGCGGATTGTACCGAGTATTTCATTAATTAAATTTTTGATGGTTATTTCTATATTGGTTTCGATATTTGGAATCTAATATTGTTGCGATCGTGAAAATATTGGCACCCGTGGAAAATGACCAATCCACGGTGGGCATACTGTAAATGGGGTAGTACTTCTTAAATGGACAACAATAAGCTGCAAGTTAAAAAACAATATTTGATCATTCAATAAAACTACAACTTCCGTGTTGCAAAAGTAACCTCATGTTTTATATATTATTCGTATGAAAGTGTCCGATTTGATTAAATAAATTAATTTACAGGCGAAACTTTATCGAATATTTGAAAAATGATGCCATTGTTTTTCAATCCGAACTGGTTAGCAGATCACTCACGGATCATTCCGATCCGAGGCAATGTTGTTTTCCATATTCGTCACCAATTCTCAGCATCAGATCTCTCAGAAGGACAAAAATGGGAAGTTAGTGTTCAAGCGGATCTGTTAAAATGCACCCGTGAATGAAATCTCTATTCAGATTGCCGTTGTCCATAAACATGTTTCAGTTTTTTTTAACACATGACTGCAATTTATTTAAAATAATACAAAGTTTTTCATCGAAATACGACAAATTCGTGCTAAAATAATGCACAGTTTTTGTTTGAGACAGTCATTTATTGGAACAGCAGCAGAGTTAAAATTATTCAGAAATGATGTCACGCGGATTTTCCGGATTTATTCACCTCCAATAACGTTCGGATAATTTCGTTTATATCTTCTCAGTGTCGTGTTTCTGAATTTCCGTCGGCATTAACCCTTTACCTAAGATGAGGGGTCATAACCTATGTTTTTGAGACAAAAAAATTAAAAAATAATGAAAATTTACTGGCGATTTTTGAGAATTGCGCTGGCCGGTTTTGGACGTTACGTTGGGTAAAGGGTTAAAGTTTTTTAATTACAGATTTAAGTAATTTCGCTTCTGATATTTAACACTTTGCATTCGGTGTTTTTTCCACATGCTATTTTACATACAACCAAAATCTGAGAGTTAATATTTTTTTCAAATTAGCGACTTATTTCACATTTAACCATTTTACAGTAGACGAGGACAATACATCATACAAATGTTAGCTGCTTTGATCTGGGAGCTTTATGTTGTCGTTCCATGGTTCTGTCGACGCATTTTGTGGTATCCAACATATAATCGGTGAGTGCATGTTTCGCCTAGAACATCGGACTCACTGCGATTGTCTCTGTTCCATGACGAAGCACAAATCGCCGACATTACATTGTATCTAATTTATTCATTTATTTATTTATTTATTGGTGTTTAAGGATACATACTTTTGCACAATGGCTAATCGTGACCGTGAAAGTTTTACGGGTGGAGGAAGCCGGAGTACCCGGAGAGAACCACCGAGCATCGACGAGCAACTTCAGCTCCTCAACATTCTAACTTTGTTCAAGCTCCGCGCAAGAGGGTTACGGTGGTTGAAGACATGTGCACCATCGACATGCAGTACGCCTTAGTACACGGCGCCACTGTGCTTCCATGTACGCAACCGTGATAAAGAAGTGCCTTGCCCAAGGTCACAACGCGGGTCGTCCCGGACGGGGATCGAACTCTGGGCCTCTAGCATAGAAGTCCAACAGTCTACCACTGAGCCACCGGCTCCCACATTGTATCTAAACAGCAAGCTGAAAACCGTATATTGATAAAAGCGTTATCGCTTCATTCAATATGTTTGCCTTGCACGTAGTGTTCAAAAGCTTTACAGAAATACCGGCTTCATTCCGGGATGAGGGAGTTTATATCTTTCATTTGGTGTATCGGTACGCTACCTTAGCATTGCGGGTGGCGTCTTGATGCGCCCAAGGGACGAAATAATGAGGAGTGTTAAGCAAAATTCCGAAATCTCTGTTTCCACAGATTCATCTGAAAATCCCGACACACGGATTGTAAATTTGCTGGTCAAGCAGAACCTCGGGGATCCACAAACGGCAGTTAGCATTGGACTACTCGGATGTCAATTTTGTCTAGATTTGCTTAGGGTGACAGGTGACAGTACGCCGAATCGCCGTATTCATGCCACATACACATAGCTTTGATTCACGAAATAAATTCTGCAATATGAGTCTGATGAAATTATTCTTCAAACGATTTGATCGGTGATCCATGTTTGTTTGATGTAGGTTAATAGAGCACTTCATTGTGAATAAAGTCACGTCTCATTACAGTTAAATGATGACATCGACAGCTGTTAACTCCAGCACACGCATTGTGCCAGTCCGGACAGCTCATCTATTGAATTATTGGGGAATCATGCGTGCCCCTAGACATTGGCATCACAGCAGAAACTAGATTTGGGCGGGGTTTTTTTTTTTTGTTGTTGTTGTTGTTGTTTATTTGTTTTGTTTTTGCGGCACATCGGAAACCCGATCTGTAAGACCCAGCAATACCGACCGAACGGTTTCACTGTGTTTGTGCATAAACTGATCAAACTGGGGAACTGGACAAGTGGTCACTATGGAGTCTCGTCACTTAGTCACTCCGATAAATTGGCGAATACGTCGCCTTCTTATTGTCACATTTTCATCTGTCTTCCGGATGAGTCAACAAGGGAATATGTGACAATGAGAACATACACAGATTAAACGAACTTTATTCATTTGCTACCCCTTGCTACCCTAATTTGGGTTTTTTCCTTACTCGATAGGCTTTGATACTGATCCCATAGAACCCCGAAGAATGATCAAAGGGAAGTCAGGCTGAACCCACTGGTGATAATTACAGACAGGGCTTTTATGATGAATGGTGTGAAACAAAGTGTTGAGGATTTTCCCAACTTGAGCAACTTAAAGTGTACCTTATTATATTGACATACAGAGAAACTGAACCGAAACCGAGGTTTCTTCCTGAAACCGAAACCGAATGTCAAAAATTGAAACCTTCCAGTTCCAGCGGGAACATGTCATTTCCTATAAAATTTACTACCTCTCAAATTGAGCTCATTGAAATGTTCCTTGGCACGTCAGCGGCTTTTCATCTTTCTTTATAATATCGTTATCAGTATTTCGGATTTGGGGTATTTTGATAAACCTGTCTTACAAGTATCAAAGCAACATCGATACACCCCGTAAGTGTGAAACAATGTTGATTTTGGGGAAAAGTATTCATTCTAACCTTAATGGTGTAAGTCTTTACTCAAATAGGAATACTATTCCGTGTTTACTTCCAATTGTTCAGTTTTTAACATTATTTACTATCCATTGATAAGAGTTTATCAAATATAAAGAAGAACGCAAACGATATAATCTCTTCTACTGTAGACCTGGGCCACTCTTTTTTTCCGGTTCGGTTCTGGTTTTTGCGATAAACCGGAAATCCGAACCATAAGACTCAGCAAAACCGATCGAACGGCCTTCCGTGTCTGTGCATGAACTGATCAAATTATTATTATTATCTTACTGGAAGGGAACTGGACTAGTGGCCCCTATGGGCTCTCGTTGCTGAGGGTCTATCCGGTAAAGGGACGAATGCGTCCCGTTCACATTGTCACATTTACTCCATTATTGACTCGTCCAGAGGACTACACCGGACTCCACCGACCGGACTCCAGAGGACGAGTCAATAAGGGAGAAAATGTAACAATGAGAACATCACAAAGATTAGATGAACTTTATTTATTTGTTACTCTAATTTATTGGGGGGGGGGGGGATTCTGACTGAATAGGCTTAGCAACTGATCCCCTAGAACCCCCTAATAATTACCAAATTGTTGTTAGTCTGAACACAGCGTTGATACTTACAGACATGGCTTTTTGTGGTGAGCAATGTCGTACAGTCTATTGCGAAGTTTTTCCAAGAAAAGGAGCCTGAAGGGTTGTTTCTTATAATTATATTCTTACCACATAGAAAAAACGGAACCGGAACCGAGGTTTTTCCTCTAACCAAACCGAAGCAGAATACAGTACGTGGAGAGTGGATTGTAACTAAATCACCCGCGGGGTGGAGTTATCACCCAAACTATAACTTTCAAATTGTGTACATATCGACAAAAAACACAAGCAATGTTTCGGCCAATGGACCTCCGGGTTTAACCCGGAGGTCCATTGGCCGAAACTTTGCTGGTGCTGGTTATGCTTTGCAACAAATTTGCAATTATTCCTCGGGTGGAATCTCCACTCTGCGGGTGATTTAGTGATAATACACTCTCCACGTACTGGATAAAAAAGCGAAACTTCTCAACTCTATTGTACTGCATTTTTTTTCTTTACATCAATAAGAACCAGATGCATCAAACAGCCACTTAGCGCGTTGGAAGCCCATATTTGGACTTCATTCTGAAGTGCAGGTACCACAACTTAAATACTTAACATTCTGTGGATGTGCTTCACGCTATTGTTGAAGTAAAATTATTTTGTCTGGATGGATTTGTCTTGCTACAAAATTGTAACAAGGGCGCGGTGTATGTATTAAGTACTATGTACTAAAGTGTACTGCACGTCGATGGCGCACATCTCTAACCACGCTTGTGTGGAGTTAGTACGTTCGGAAGTCTGACAGTTGCACGCCGTTGCTTAGTGAATATCTCCGGGAGCACCGGCTTCCCCCACCCGTAAAACTTGTCCGACACGAGGTGACCGTGTCTGTCGATAGTGTCGCTGAACCACAATAAATAAATAAATACCAGTTGAATGCAGATATGCATAACCTACTAGCCTTGTGTACAATTCACTTTAGATCATTGATATATTTTATTTATTTATTTATTCTTTAACACGACTACTTAAGTTTGTAATCGTGTTAAAGCATACTGTTGAAAAGCATACTGCCTGAAATAATCTACCATCAAGAGATTGGGTTACAGCACTTCAGTAGCTGAACACTTATTACCCGATTCTCCGATAAATTCGAGATGCATTGCAAACGCGAAAATAGCTCTCCCCCACCATATCCCCACCAAAACAAAAACAAATCTACGCCTCTCCCATTTTCAGATTTGTTTAGGATGACTGCTAAGATAAGATAAGTTTATTCAGCAAAAACACCAAGGACAGGCAGATTGCATGATATACATAACGATAACAATAAAAGTAAATATAATACATAGATACATTTTGATACGAAATGATAGTATTAAATGTTGTCGTAGTATGTCATATACAGAATTAGCCGTTACCGGCAACCACGACACGACTGCTGATGGAGCTTCAGCTCGCGTCGTTTAAAAGAAAAGCAGGATCATATTACAGATGATGTTACACAGCCTGGGATCATTATTTTCCATCAAGAATATGAATTTTTCCTCTGCGTTCATCACAGAGAAGTTCGGATTTTCAAGCTCTAATCTGTGAAAAACGCTATTCCGGATTATTTATTTATTTATTGATGGTTAAGGTCACATATTTATGTACAATGGCTAATCATGACCGTGACAGTTTTACGGGTGAAGGAAGCCGGAGTACCCGGAGAGAACCACCGAGCAACGACGAGCAGCTGCCAACTCCCCAACATCGTAACACCGCTCTGCAGCACAGGCAGGGTTAGATTGTTTGAAGACATGAGTACTATCGACGTGCAGTACGCCTAAGGACACGGCGTCATCGTGCCCCCGCGCGGGCAATGAAGATGAAGTGTCTTGCCCAAGGACACAACGCGGTTGCCGCAGGGGTGGGATTCGAACAGAGGACCTCTCGGCTTGCAGCCTGCACCTCTACCAACTGAGCCACCGCTCTATTCCGGATAAACCCATATTGTGCACATTCCATCACGAAATGCTAAGTAAATGTGGGTGGTAGACTAATCAATATTTTCAACGTGCAGCCTTAAAGGCTGCACGTTGAAAATATTAATTCCCCCCCCCCCCCCCCCCCCATATAATGAATATGAACTCGTCCAACTGCTGCCATTCAACTGACATGGAAGATAACACCAAGATTCAAAGGCTTAAGATTTGTTAAGACGTAATGGGGAACCACATACGACAATGAATTTTGAGTTTGACAGGATAACGGCGCGTGTGTGTTATTCCAACAAAATCCAATTGCGCAGAAGTTCACAGATCTGTGTAAAATGCATTTGAAGGGTACTGTCATCAGACATACGTGTGGTTTATCATTACTCTATGCGCATAGGTGCAAATTGTTCAGCCAGCATGATCTGACATTTGAAGGAATTGGGTTCACCCTTTGGTAATAAAGTTTTTTGCAGATCTCATTGGCGGTTTCTTTAGTCTTCATATGTGGTATATTCATGACGCCGCGTGAACGACCACACCTCTCTATTTTGATACACGGACAATCTGTGTTCGCCAATTAACCCTTATCAACGCACCCAAGATGATTTGGTACTGAGCTCCCAACATCCCCGCAATGCAGTCGTGGCTGTCAATTTTTGTTATTGAAAGAGATTTATAGTAAAGTTATTTCCACTTAATTTCCTGAAGCTGTCAGTAAATTCAGTACTTTTGGTATGAGAATTTCATATAAAAACTGAAATTTCGAATCGGTAGCGAATTTGTATCACCGATGTGCGAATCATTTCACAAACTTCAGGTATTTTCCTGTAGAGCAGTATAAAGATTCAGAAGCTGGCTTTTTACAATTTTACCCAATCACTTTGAAATTTTGACTGTTACTCTGTTGAAACCCATTTAAAAATAAGATAACGGCGTTTTCACACTCTTTCAAACCTTTGAGACTTTAATTATCCTGACGTTCAAACGTCACTGGGAATTCAGTTTTTTCAACGTTTTTCAAAACGTGACGCCAAACGTCGGAAAGTGCCAATAAGGTTTATAGGCGTCTGTGCTTTTTTCTGTTCTTTTTTTTTTTTGGGGGGGGGGGGGGGTTTGGTGGAGGAGGTTGTGGTGGTGAGACTACCTTGGTAGGAGTGGAAGGTGGGGAGTCTCAGGACTGAGTTGGATGGTACGGCCTGGCCCTCGCGCCTCCGTTGGTGTGTTGTTCTCTGCAGGTGCACTTGCTGCCAGCTTAGCCACACTGACTGTCTGAGTCTGTAAGAACTTTAGATAGTTCTCATTCCTGACCTTCTCACCCAGGAGATCTTCCACGGACCCCGCGGTGATCACCTCCTGTTTGGGGCTCCGGTCGAGAAAAGCTGAAGAAGTAAGAGCAGGGGGTGGTGGGGTGGAAGGTGCCTTGTCCGACACAACGTCCTGTCCCAAAGACAGACCTCCGTCCTCCATCTCCTCTTCCGGCGAAGAGTGAGATGAGCTGAGGATCGGTTTATTTCCTGGCGAACAAGCGTCCTCCGGACCATCCACCTGAGTGTGGGTCCGAGCTGAACGCGGAACGATAAGAGGGACCAGGTGTTGATCTTTCAAAACCCTTACTAGCTTCGGTGGTCAGATAAAAATCTTTCAGACCAGTGTGAGAGGAAGTCCCCGCACGAAAGGTACTACACCTATCAAAATGCACTGCTGGATGAATTTTCCCTTGCGCACACCGATAGTCCATGTGGTAGCTTGGGCAGCCTTCAACTATAGCAATGTCTTTTGGATCTCCAATGGTAGGCTGGTAGCTCCATTTGTGAAATGCCTAATGCAGATAATACTGATACTGTCCTTTCAATTAACATATTTTGGCTTTACTCCGAGGTGAAGGTTCTGCAACTTGAAGGCTTCATACTTAGTGGATGTGATTCGTATTATCTTTGAAGTAATATTATTTAGTCTGTAAGAACATGTCTTGTTACAATTTATGGGAGAGTACTTGTAGGCACTCTCCCATAAATTGTAACAAGGCAAAGATATGTGAACTAATTTTGATGACCAAAAATAATTTAGCACTATACCAGTTAATATCAAAGTCTTGGAGGTGAGATTTGCTATTTTTTCTGGGGAGAATAAAATCTTGGAAATTATTGTAACAACACATTTGCTAAACACAAAGCCAAGGTGGCCAGTTACTTAGTGTTGGTAGGTATGGTACTGATAGATATTCTTAATGATCGATGATCTGTGAAGTAGTTGCTTCTAATTGCTTCTAATTAGCTTGCCATAAAAAGACAAGATTCCTTTTGTAACTTTTAATAAACAAAAACAATAGACATCGCCTGCCTGTGGGTTTCGTTTAATAAAAGTAACAAACTGAAACTGGGCTTTTTACTGATGTTATAGATGTTTCCCAACAATTACTTGCCTCTCACTTGGATCTTTCTCGCTTATCTGATGATTTCAATGGAGATAATTTTATCGAAAATCGATTATCAAGACGAAAAAGTCAGGGATGGTGGCTGTGTTCAAACCTAATTCCATTGGGAGATGACATTACCAAAATATTTCCACATATCAGGAAAAATATTTTTTTTCTGTCTCCCATACTATTCCATATCATCACTGGGTTATAAATAATGGTAAGGGAGACAACTCCAATGGCAACCTTTGACGGACAAAGCGTGGAACGATTTCAGCAGATTCGCTTGGTTAATAAAACGAATATGCCGAAAGTACAACACCGTGGTCACATAAACTGGCCGATAATTTCGACCGTATCGCGACTGGGTCGACATTCTCTGTCAGTTCTTCTACCCATAAATTGTGATAACTCACCATAAGCTCTCAGACCATCAAATTCTGAAGCTTCAAGAAATTGGGACGCTGTTATGACCTGGAACCAGTCTTGCCCTCAAATAGGTATCGCCTAATGACACCTATGTTTAGATTTACTCGTCTGGAATATTTCAGTTGGTTGGAAAAGCGAACCTACGGTTCGCTTTTCCAACCAAATGATATATTCCGGACGAGTAAATCCGAAAACTTTCTCAACGATTCATTTTCTGTGAATCAAAACTAGAGTTGTTGCTCAATTTTGTCTTGATTTGATCGACATTTTGATGACATTAAAATCAGAAATGTAGACTCATCACAACCGTGGTTTTATGATTGTTCCATAAATTTTGTTAATAACTTGATGTTTTTAAGGGAAATTAAATACTTATTGATTGGAATATCTGTAACTGTGGAAAGAAAGAATGCCTGTATATCATTGTAAGTAAAGAAACGTCACATTTTATCAATGGTCGTCTGTGCGCAAACTTCCACAGTACGCCTTGGTATACCGGGGCCCCGTGCGCCAATGTGAGCAATTGGGGTGAAGTGCCTTGCTAAGGACACAATGCTGTCACTAATGGTCAAGATCGAACTGTGGACCTTTCGGTTTGAAGTTCAATGCTCCAACCACTGAGTCACAGCGCTCCCAAATGGTATTTTGAGGCTTAACAAAATACATTTAGTTCACGGATAATTATTTTTTCAAATCATTAGGGGTGATGTGGGGGGGGGGGGGGGCTTTTATTTGTTTTTTTTTTATTATTTGGGAGGGGGTTGTTATCCTTATTTATACCATGATTACCTATTCTACTATATATGAAAAGTCTATGACATAAATTTTAGCTTTATACACCAACCGTGGTGAACACGCCAGCAATGGGATTTCAATAGTTAAAATTTACACCTACAGTGGAACTACATCCAAGTTGACCTTTGGTGACGTCGACTTGAATGCGAACTTGTCTAAATTTCTCGCACGTCGCCTCGCGAAGAGTGAAATGTAAGTGACAATTATTTATTACGTTTTTAAATGTGTTTACCCCATAAAACACCGATAATTAACATTAGCATTGTCTCATGTTAATAAAGCATCCATAACTCGAAACAGTATGTTATGTTATTAAAATGAAAAAGGCCCAGTTTCTATTTCTATCTCGCTTTGGTGATAAAATTGACAGCGGAAGTACCGCTCACCGATCCTCGTGTAAACAAAAACAAATTCGCACGTATGTACGGCTCCTTTCTCCGTAAAATCGAGAAAAAATAATAGCAACTCTTAATAATCTGACGATCATGGTATAAATAAAATATACCCAAAGTATCTTGCTGTACCAAATGTTCACTACTGGTGGTGAAGTGGTGTTAACACCTCTTCACCTCTCGTGGTGAACATTTGGTACACCAAGCTACTTTGGGTATATTCTATATGTACTTTTAAAATAAATACCACTCGCACAATATTTGATCTATTTTCTAAAGAAGAGAGCAAACTGGATGTTTACATACCAAATATAATGAATAGATATCGTATTTTAATCATGCTTTGTTGAAAACACAAACAAAAAACACACCCCAATCAAAAAACGGTACAATTTTAAAGTGTCACGATTTCCTAGTAATTTTGGAAGACACTGCAAGCCAAACAGAGTTTAACGAGAGGGGTTCAATTTTAGTGAGGGATAGCCTGAGAACCAAAACCGTTTTTAGCCTAATCGCTCCAGCATCAGAGAATTGTGATTCAGCTCCAACGTCCTCTGGATGCAAACATGCTGTTGGACTTAAACCGCTTTGGTTGTATTCAACCCCAGTATGTTGTCCACAGCAACTCGTATCTTCGTTATGCATATAATAAGTCTCTTGTTTTATGATATTATGCAAGAAATGAAAGAAAACAGACACAGATCATTCGTAAAGCCCACGCCAATAGTATTGCTCATATAGATTGATTTCAGTGTATAAGTATGCGTTGGCACAAAATTTCTACTAAATTGACGTTAAGTGGTGGGATACAATGTATTAAGCGTTAATGAATGACTCAACGGAATAAACATAGATCTATAATTCCACATTTCATCAACGGCCAACATTCGTTACATTCAAACAATCAGGATTCTGGATCTGTTACCTGTTCGCTCTCATTGACTGGCAAGTATCCATTTTTTCCAGAACAGACACTTCTTTGGATTAAAGGTGCGTGTCGAATTATTGAAACAATTAAATATTTGACGTTGCTGATCTTTCATGCTAACTTTATCTCATAATTTGACAAACTGCAGGGTAATTCTTTTCCGTTAATATTTCAGCGGGTTGTTTAAAGTATGACAGCACTAAATATTTTTCCATAGGCGACCATTATAACGTTCAAGCGAAACAATTATGATCGCATCATTTTAATTTTGGCATTCAAATATCTTTGTCAGGTATAGCCCTTCAGACAACTTTTCTGACCTGAAAACAGGGGTCATGCAACAAATAAGAGAGAAAAGCTGACAGAAAGAGAAGTACTGGTCACATGCACATATTTTTCAGGGAATTCCCAACAAAACCACACCAAAAGTCAATTGTATTTCTTAGGTCCAAAAGTCATCAAATCACCCCCGTTATTTATCTGGAATATTCACCAATAATGCAAGATGTCATTAGAATGTTTCAAATGTTTTTGAAACAATATAGTTTCCCAAGGCTACTTATTTTTAGAGATTGCATCACTTCCGGGTGACGGCGGGTAACTCTAATTCAAATATTTCTTGCAGCAATACCTACTAACTGGTTGAGTTCTGGAAGTCCACTGGTTGTGTACCGGAAGTCCAGGCATGGAGTCCATTGAGAAGTTCCGGCACCGCAGTGGAAAAGTTGTATACTCTGTTGATATGTTTCACAATCTGTTACAAGCATATGTATCTTATTCAAGAGGATCAGATCTTTTACAATTCATTGGAGAGTGCCTACAGGCACTCTCCAATGAATTGTGAAAAATCAAATCCAAGTGAACAAAAAGTATCAACCAAACAAGCATTCCACTAGTTTGGGCTTCAAGTCGTATCAAAGTCACTTCCGCTCTTGCTGCCAACTGAAGTTAGATTTTTGAATAAGTGTTCGTGAAATACAACTATAGATAGTTTCATAGAAAGCTATCTTACAGCTCTTTCCATCAAATCTTCGCATGATTATATGTCCGGGAGTGCGGTGGCCCAGTGGTTACGCCATTGGACTTCAAAACGAAAGGCCCACGGTTCGAGCCCCGACAGGGGTTACTGCGCTTTGTCCTTAGGCAAGGCACTTCATTCCGATTGCCCATATCGGGGCAAGGTGGTGCTATGTACCAAGGCATACTGCTCGTCGATGGTGCACTTGTCTTCGCCAATGCTAACCCTGCTAGTGTGGCGTTAGTACGTTGGGGAGTCTGACAGTTGCTCGCCGTTGATCGGTGGTTCTCTCAGGGTACTGTGGTTTCCTCGACCCGTAAAACTATCCGACACGAGGTGACCATGGCTATCGAAAGTGTCGTTAAACCCCAATAAGTAAATAAATAGATATTATGTCACAGTTTCCTTCCTTGATAGAATACCGCTGTTTGTGAAATATCCTGTTGTGTCAAAAAAATGTTTCTGAAACAAATCGCTCACTGTAACTGCAGTGCAATCAGACGTGGTAATTGCATATTTGTCAAACAAAACATCTTGTAAATTGATTTTATTTGTAAAGAAAATCTAAGAAAATATCAAAGTTTCGAACCTTTAATACGGTGATTTTATTTACACATTAATGGTCAAAGTATTCTGTTCATTACTCACTGTTCAACATCGTTCTTCGATCTCTGTTAAACAAGGCACAAGGAACAGAAATCTAAATGTGTTATCGTGGGATATTGTTACGACACACCATGTAATAATTCCTGCTGGAAGTCATCCTGGATGGGGAATATTATATCATCGTCATTGGTTCTAAGGTTCACCGGGTCAGATCATCAGCTGATGACAAGAACCAAAAAAGTCCGTTTTCATAAAACAGCACCGTTGTGTGAAACCATGAAGACGAATTGGTTTGGATACGTGTTAATAATCTTTTTTTTTTTACTTCTTCGCTTGTTTATATACTGTGCAAAAAAAAAGTTAGTCACCTCTCTCCGCCACCTCCCTATAATACCAGTGGGTATACAGTAAATGGGTAAATTCTCCCGAGATAACCTGCTAATTGAAGTAGGGGGAATATACCTTATTAGTGAAGCAAGGGTTTCTAGAGCTTTCTTTTTTATTGAATGAATATTAGGCACCGCCGACGTCATCACAACGTTAAAAAACGTCACGTTGTTCAATACCTGATGCAACAGCCTCGAGAATATCTAACACATCTTAACCCCTTACCTAACACGAAAAGCAGACGACACTTGCAAACAAAATTCTTGAATAACTAATTTTTTGTCTCAAAAACATAGGTTATGACCCTTCGTTGGAACGAGATCGACGAGCTCGTTCCAACGAGGGGTCATAACCAATGTTTTTGAGACAAAAAATGAAAAAATAATGAAAATTAATTGGCGATTTTTGAGAATAGCGCTGGCCGGTTTTGGCAAGGCATGCTGTCCATGACCTTCCGAATTTCTCTCACTGTGATGTTGTCTCATTTCTCTATGAGCACACGGCAGTGAAGTGGTCAATAGCCAGCAAATATTCACCAGTTTTAAGGATGTATGCCCGATCCGACAGAGGAATGCAGAACGTCACAATATGAGCTATTTGTTTACCCATCCACAGGTATTATAAAAGGGGGGGGGGGGTGCTTAACTTGTTTTGGACAGTATATCAGGAATGGTCGTTAGTTTCTGTTTATTTGTTTTTTGGGTGTTCATAACTCAAGAAATAGACAGAAACACACGATCATTCCTTATAATTAAACTTGAAGGGCAATAAATTTAAACACTCTCTACTTTGCGGAGTTAAAATAAAAAGCAGGTCGAGTGATGCTTCCTAGTGCTAACTGAATAAAGGGGCATAGTTTTTAAAATTCTGTTTGAAATAACGATACATTTCACTGAAACATGTTCTTGTGTCATTAAACGCCCACACAAAACTTCAATCTCCTTTTCCACTTGACGGGAGGGTGCTGTCATTCAAAACAACACTGAATTAAATTTAATTCTGATTTTGACCATTTCCTGAGAAATTGAAAACGGAGTTTATAAATGTGGAGTCCGATATAAACCAGATGACATGCAGTTGGTTGAACTTTGTCTCCGAAAGAGTTCATTCATTCAGTCTATTAGGAAATTGGAAAGATTTGTTGGCGTGAGTTACGTTTGTGGATTATTATGACCGGTCATTGTATACGTTTGATTTGGGTAAATCGATGAACGCAGACGATTATCTATTGCATATAAACAAATTGAACATGGCATAAAAAGCATGATAAGGATTTCATTGTTTATTAAATTTTATTTTGAAAGTCATTTTAATATGATGAGATAAGAATTAATTACTTTTCATGTTTAAACAACATGGGCGTGCTGGGGTTCCTTTCCACTCACACTGTGCAACGTAATTTTAAGACAGACACTAGGGGCGTGGTTTAAGTCGGGTCTAACTGCGTTTTTTTCGGTTCATAATAATAATTTAGCCAATCATTTTACCTGAAAATGCGCGAACAGATATGTTTTTTAATTATATCTTGTTTAAGGTGACTAAATAATGCTAATTTGGACATGATGACGTTCTAGCGACTCATCCTTTTACCAGTTAAGAACTGGAAAGGGGTATGAATAAAATACAAAATATGTTCACTTTCCACAACGGTCATATAATGATGGAGTGTGCTAAACTTATCAGCTATTTAAAAACTTTTTGTTGTGTTATTCCCTGCAGTTTCGTCAATATTTGAAGTTCGATCACCGTGACCGTGACACTGATCGGCGTCAATTGGTTTTGACCAATTGAATGCCGTAAATATTAAAAAGTCAAATTATCAGTGATGTCTCGTAACAACGAAAGAAGCGCGGCAATTGTCCATTTGAAAAGTGCTTTTAGTTCAATTTTCGTGTAGACTGGTTGTTACATGGGGAAGGGGGATGATAAATACAGAACCGCACATACGTTTAAATCGGTTAAGAATTATCGCACTCGATTGCTTTGGCCCGTGATATCACTCGAGCCTTCGGCTCTCGTGATATCCTGGCCAAAGCATCTCATGCGATAATTCTTAACCATTCAAACGTATGTGCGGTTCTATATATGTATATCCAGCAATGAGACGTTTGGGATTTAATAAATGGAAAAAATGTCATTTTCCCTTGTATAGATAACATTCACATCTAACAACTAATTTCAATTTTGTACTGTTACTAAAATTGTTATAAAGCTATTTTTTCTCAATAACACACCTTGGGTTGTTAAATTTTAAGCTGGATCGTTTTTTCAATGTATTATGTAATCTATATTTTAATACTTTATTTAATTAATGAATTAAAATGAAACATAATACCTTCATCTCACCCGTGGAATGTTCTGTACCATCATATTTAGCATAAATTATTTATTTATTTATTTATTTATTTATTTATTTATTTATTTATTTATTTATTTATTTGTATTTAAGGTTACGTATTTCTGCACAATGGCTAATCGTGACGGCAACATGGAGATAAAGTCAAATTTAGTCAATCGTTTATACCCATGCAGGCCATTTTAAAAGACTTCCACCCAAGCATTGGTCACTGGGTCCTATTTTATCAGTGAATTAGAGCATATCTACCACTGTAAACATACACTGCTTCACTTAGCGGGGTTCCCACAGGGAGGGAAATTATAGAATAAATGCTAAGTATGTAAGCTAAGTTGAAAGGTAGGGACAAATTTGGGTGGAAACGTTATTGCTGTAAAGCATAAAGTTTTAACCAATTTTTTCACATCAACGTCATTCACCATCACCAAATTAGAAATTCCATCATGTAACCATGCACGTGTCAAGGTAAACTGCAATAATATGTGACTGAGCAGCTTGTCTTTGACGTGTTTACTTTGTGGCAGTTTAAACATCAGGTAAACATTGTTAAACAAAAACAAACTGGGCACAAACCGAAACAATCAGTGATCTCTCAGTAAATGCTACAAGCTGGCATTTTACATTGTTTGTGACGTAATATTTATTTGGCAGATATGCATTTAGTTAAAGAAGGAGCTCATTTATTCAAAGGATGATAGGAAAAGTAAACATGTTGATAGCTGTTGTCTAGAAAAATATATGTAAGCTTAGTTTAAATCAGTTCTAGAACTCTAAAGATATGGTATGGCTGTCTTCAGCAAAACTGTACCGCCATTGCAACTTTATGTATTCAGTCAGTTACGTCATGTTTCACATAGCTCAACAACTATTTCAGGTACGGTATAATTATTAATTTTGTTTTTAACCGAAAGAATGTTTTGTCGCTTAGGGCTGAGAAGTTTTAGCAATATCGCGAAGGGTTTTTAAAAATGAATCACAAATTTGTGACGTTTTTGGTGAATGGATACAACGAAAAGCGCAAGCCGCATTCTACTTTTACTTAACCCTTTACCTAACATGAAAAGCAGACGACACTTGCAAAAAAAATTCTTGAATAACTAATTTTTTTCATTTTTTGTCTCAAAAACATAGGTTATGACCCCTCGTTGGAACGAGCTCGACGAGCTCGTTCCAACGAGGGGTCATAACCTATGTTTTTGAGACAAAAAATGAAAATATTTTGAAAATTAATTGGCGATTTTTGAGAATAGCGCTGGCCGGTTTTGGCCGTTACGTTGGGTAAAGGGTTAATGCGTTTTTAGCTCCAGAAAATTTTAAATTTCGTCACAAGGTTGTAAAAACAACAATGTATACTTTTCATTTCGACGTCACGTTGTAGAATGGACTACCGATTATGAATACTGGACACGGAGTGTATTGCCACTAACCCGCTCCCGATTTTGGGTATACCCACTCGAGTTATAAATAAAAGGTATCTTGTCTCGTTTTGTGGGTACTGACAATTATCTCACGAGTGGGTACGAGAATATTCTACGAGCGGCTCTGGAACGAGTGGAAACATATCATTTCGTGTTCCTACGAATGAGATAATCGCTCGTGTCCACGCTAAAACACCAGATTCTCTTTTCATTATACTCAGGGTGCAATTGTATTTCCCTAAATTTGAAATGTAAGAAGACACCAGACGGAAAGTTTTCAATCAAGGGGGAAAGTAGTGTTAATGGAAGTTTCCTAGTGAATCCCCCACTCCATCCAATACAACTTAGCAGCAGCCTCCCTCCCGTTGCCACTGCCACTGCCACAAGAAATGTGAGGATAGATTAGACATATTTTGTGTATCTCAAAAAGGTACAAAAAGGATTGGAGGACACGTGCTTACGACTAAGGTAACTCTCCTCTCCTGTAATATATTAGTTGACAAACATATATTTCACATAATGTTCAACCGATTACCAAAAGTGGTCGATGGCCGATTATTTAAGCTCACAATCGGCCGATTTTGATGCTGATTCCGATTGTAATACCGTGTACTACGAGACAAGTCGAGGTTCGAACGAACTATATTAAAATGAACATTTTTCACAGTGTTAAACTTCGTTGACTGAGTCGCAGTAAAAGTACCAGTCGAGCACACTTGGGCGGTAAATGTACCTCTCAGAGCCACGTTTAGCGCCCAAGTGCGTGCAACTGATAATTTTACTGTGACCTGAGTTAATGGAGTGCAACCTTCACTTTTCCGTTATGAACTGGCGATTGCCTCAAGTACGCTCAATTGTAAGCTTCACATGTCATGTCATTTAACTTCTATATCTCGTAAATGATCGTCCAGAGAGATGAAGAATACACATTGTTGTTGTGTCTCAACTTCATTGAATGGTATAGTTGACATCATTTTACATTGACAATTGAACAATTGCAGAAGATAATAAAATGGATTTAATGAATCATCACAAAATGCTTGGCAACAGTCGGTTGAACCGATGTTCTAGGATCCCTTGCCGTTGTCATCCGATTGCCTACAATCGGCCGATTGTGGTGGCCGGTTCCGATCATCGGTTGAACACTAATATCACATGACAGCAATCCTGTAATTTTAAGATGCATAACACAGAAAAACTAGGATTGAGTAGTTGTGTTTTACAGAAAGATGAGATTGTTGGCTGTCATGTCCATTCGATATGAATTAGTTATATTGTTCACTAATTTAGGCTCTGTCGAATAATAATAATAATAATAATAAATAATAATAATAATAATAGTGATCGCGATGGCGGAAATAATTATCAATTGGGAGTAAAATTCCAGACAATATACGTGGTATGATAAACTAAAAATTTGTCGTTCATCCCACCACCGACCACACCAATACAACCAGCCTCTCAGAAAATTATGTTTGGGATCGATACTACCCGTGATGAACAAAGGGGCATGTTGCCCACCCTGTAGCTGCATCCAGAATGCGTAATATCAATCAAACCTCTGAGTTGTGTGGATGTATTTATGAACATTCTTAACCCTTTACCTAACATGAAAAGCAGACGACACTTGCAAAAAGATTCTTGAACAAATCTTTTTTTTTCATTTTTTGTCTCAAAAACATAGGTTATGACCCCTCATTGGAACGAGCTCGGCGAGCTCGTTCCAATGAGGGGTCATAACCTATGTTTTTGAGACAAAAAATGGAAAAAAAAAGATTTTTTTAGAATAGCGCTGGCTTTACGCAACGTAAATTTCAGAAGACACCAGACGGAAAGTTTTCAATCAAGGGGGAAAGTAGTGTTAATGGAAGTTTCCTAGTGAATCCCCCACTCCATCCAATACAACTTAGCGGCAGCCTCCCTCCCGCTGCCACTGCCACAAAAAATGTGAGGATAGATTAAACATATTTTGTGTATCTCAAAAAGGTACAAAAAGGATTGGAGGACAAGTGCTTACGACTTAGGTAACTCTCCTCTCCTGTAATATATTAGTGAAGCAAGGGTTTCTAGAGCTTTCTTTTTTATTGAATGAATATTAGGCACCGCCGACGTCATCACAACGTTAAAAAACGTCACGTTGTTCAATACCTGATGCAACAGCCTCGAGAATATCTAACACATCTTAACCCCTTACCTAACACGAAAAGCAGACGACACTTGCAAACAAAATTCTTCAATAACTAATTTTTTGTCTCAAAAACATAGGTTATGACCCCTCGTTGGAACGAGATCGAGGAGCTCGTTCCAACGAGGGGTCATAACCAATGTTTTTGAGACAAAAAATGAAAAAATAATGAAAATTAATTGGCGATTTTTGAGAATAGCGCTGGCCGGTTTTGGCAAGGCATGCTGTCCATGACCTTCCGAATTTCTCTCACTGGGATGTTGTCTCATTTCTCTATGAGCACACGGCAGTGAAGTGGTCAATAGCCAGCAAATATTCACCAGTTTTAAGGATGTATGCCCGATCCGACAGAGGAATGCAGAACGTCACAATATGAGCTATTTGTTTACCCACCCACAGGTATTATAAAAGGGGGGGGGGGTGCTTAACTTGTTTTGGACAGTATATCAGGAATGGTCGTTAGTTTCTGTTTAATTTTTTTTGGGTGTTCATAACTCAAGAAATAGACAGAAACACACGATCATTCCTTATAATTAAACTTGAAGGGCAATAAATTTAAACACTCTCTACTTTGCGGAGTTAAAATAAAAAGCAGGTCGAGTGATGCTTCCTAGTGCTAACTGAATAAAGGGGCATAGTTTTTAAAATTCTGTTTGAAATAACGATACATTTCACTGAAACATGTTCTTGTGTCATTAAACATTTTATTGACCAATGAATTGCGTAAGTAAAAAGGAATGTCCTAGGACACGCCCACACAAAACTTCAATCCCCTTTTCCACTTGACGGGAGGGTGCTGTCATTCAAAACAACACTGAATTAAATTTAATTCTGATTTTGACCATTTCCTGAGAAATTGAAAACGGAGTTTATAAATGTGGAGTCCGATATAAACAGATGACATGCAGTTGGTTGAACTTTGTCTCCGAAAGAGTTCATTCATTCAGTCTATTAGGAAATTGGAAAGATTTGTTGGCGTGAGTTACGTTTGTGGATTATTATGACCGGTCATTGTATACGTTTGATTTGGGTAAATCGATGAACGCAGACGATTATCTATTGCATATAAACAAATTGAACATGGCATAAAAAGCATGATAAGGATTTCATTGTTTATTAAATTTTATTTTGAAAGTCATTTTAATATGATGAGATAAGAATTAATTACTTTTCATGTTGAAACAACATGGGCGTGCTGGGGTTCCTTTCCATTCACACTGTGCAACGTAATTTTAAGACAGACACTAGGGGCGTGGTTTAAGGCGGGTCTAACTGCGTTTTTTTCGGTTCATAATAATAATTTAGCCAATCATTTTACCTGAAAATGCGCGAACAGATATGTTTTTTAATTATATCTTGTTTAAGGTGACTAAATAATGTTAATTTGGACATGATGACGTTCTAGCGACTCATCCTTTTACCAGTTAAGAACTGGAAAGGGGTATGAATAAAATACAAAATATGTTCACTTTCCACAACGGTATATAATGATGGAGTGTGCTAAACTTATCAGCTATTTAAAAACTTTTTGTTGTGTTATTCCCTGCAGTTTCGTCAATATTTGAAGTTCGATCACCGTGACACTGATCGGCGTCAATTGGTTTTGACCAATTGAATGCCGTAAATATTAAAAAGGCAAATTATCAGTGATGTCTCGTAACAACGAAAGAAACGCGGCAATTGTCCATTTGAAAAGTGCTTTTAGTTCAATTTTCGTGTAGACTGATTGTTACATGGGGAAGGGGGATGATAAATACAGAACCGCACATACGTTTAAATCGGTTAAGAATTATCGCACTCGATTGCTTTGGCCCGTGATATCACTCGAGCCTTCGGCTCTCGTGATATCCTGGCCAAAGCATCTCATGCGATAATTTTTAACCATTCAAACGTATGTGCGGTTCTGTATATGTATATCCAGCAATGAGACGTTTGGGATTTAATAAATGGAAAAAATGTCATTTTCCCTTGTATAGATAACATTCACATCTAACAACTAATTTCAATTTTGTACTGTTACTAAAATTGTTATAAAGCTATTTTTTCTCAATAACACACCTTGGGTTGTTAAATTTTAAGCTGGGTCGTTTTTTCAATGTATTATGTAATCTATATTTTAAAACTTTATTTAATTAATGAATTAAAATGAAACATAATACCTTCATCTCACCCGTGGAATGTTCTGTACCATCATATTTAGCATAAATTATTTATTTATTTATTTATTTATTTATTTATTTATTTATTTATTTATTTATTTATTTATTTATTTATTTATTTGTATTTAAGTTTACGTATTTCTGCACAATGGCTAATCGTGACGGCAACATGGAGATAAAGTCAAATTTAGTCAATCGTTTATACCCATGCAGGCCATTTTAAAAGACTTCCACCCAAGCATTGGTCACTGGGTCCTATTTTATCAGTGAATTAGAGCATATCTACCACTGTAAACATACACTGCTTCACTTAGCGGGGTTCCCACAGGGAGGGAAATTATAGAATAAATGCTAAGTATGTAAGCTAAGTTGAAAGGTAGGGACAAATTTGGGTGGAAACGTTATTGCTGTAAAGCATAAAGTTTTAACCAATTTTTTCACATCAACGTCATTCACCATCACCAAATTAGAAATTCCATCATGTAACCATGCACGTGTCAATGTAAACTGCAATAATATGTGACTGTGCAGCTTGTCTTTGATGTGTTTACTTTGTGGCAGTTTAAATACCAGGTAAACATTGTTAAACAAAAACAAACTGGGCACAAACCGAAACAATCAGTGATCTCTCAGTAAATGCTACAAGCTGGCATTTTACATTGTTTGTGACGTAATATTTATTTGGCAGATATGCATTTAGTTAAAGAAGGAGCTCATTTATTCAAAGGATGATAGGAAAAGTAAACATGTTGATAGCTGTTGTCTAGAAAAATATATGTAAGCTTAGTTTAAATCAGTTCTAGAACTCTAAAGATATGGTATGGCTGTCTTCAGCAAAACTGTACCGCCATTGCAACTTTATGTATTCAGTCAGTTACGTCATGTTTCACATAGCTCAACAACTATTTCAGGTACGGTATAATTATTAATTTTGTTTTTAACCGAAAGAATGTTTTGTCGCTTAGGGCTGAGAAGTTTTAGCAATATCGCGAAGGGTTTTTAAAAATGAATCACAAATTTGTGACGTTTTTGGTGAATGGATACAACGAAAAGCGCAAGCCGCATTCTACTTTTACTTAACCCTTTACCTAACATGAAAAGCAGACGACAGTTGCAAAAAAAATTCTTGAATAACTAATTTTTTTCATTTTTTGTCTCAAAAACATAGGTTATGACCCCTCGTTGGAACGAGCTCGACGAGCTCGTTCCAACGAGGGGTCATAACCTATGTTTTTGAGACAAAAAATGAAAATATTTTGAAAATTAATTGGCGATTTTTGAGAATAGCGCTGGCCGGTTTTGGCCGTTACGTTGGGTAAAGGGTTAATGCGTTTTTACCTCCAGAAAATTTTAAATTTCGTCACAAGGTTGTAAAAACAACAATGTATACTTTTCATTTCGACGTCACGTTGTAGAATGGCCTACCGACTATGAATACTGGACGCGGAGTGTATTGCCACTAACCCGCTCCCGATTTTGGGTATACCCACTCGAGTTATAAATAAAAGGTATCTTGTCTCGTTTTGTGGGTACTGACAATTATCTCACGAGTGGGTACGAGAATATTCTACGAGCGGCTCTGGAACGAGTGGAAACATGTCATTTCGTGTTCCTGCGAATGAGATAATCGCTCGTGTCCACGCTAAAAACACCAGATTCTCTTTTCATTATACCCAGGGTCCAATTGTATTTCCCTAAATTTGAAATTTAAGAAGACACCAGACGGAAAGTTTTCAATCAAGGGGGAAAGTAGTGTTAATGGAAGTTTCCTAGTGAATCCCCCACTCCATCCAATACAACTTAGCGACAGCCCCCCCCCCCCCCCTCCCGCTGCCACTGCCACTGCCACAAGAAATGTGAGGATAGATTAAACAAATTTTGTGTATCTCAAAAAGGTACAAAAAGGATTGGAGGACAAGTGCTTACGACTTAGGTAACTCTCCTCTCCTATAATATATTAGTTGACAAACATATATTTCACCTAATGTTCAACTGATTACCAAAAGTGGTCGATGACCGATAATATAAGCTCACAATCGGCCGATTTTGATGCTGATTCCGATTGTAATACCGTGTACTACGAGACAAGTCGAGGTTCGAACGAACACATTAAAATGAACATTTTTCACAGTGTTAAACTTCGTTGACTGGGTCGCAGTAAAAGTACCAGTCGAGCACACTTGGGCGGTAAATGTACCTCTCCGATCCACGTTTACCGCCCAAGTGCGTGCAACTGATAATTTTACTGTGACCTGAGTTAATGGAGTGCTACCTTCACTTTTCCGTTATGAACTGGCGATTGCCTCAAGTACGCTCAATTGTAAGCTTCACATGTCATGTCATTTAACTTCTATATCTCGTAAATGATCGTCCAGAGAGATGAAGAATACACATTGTTGTTGTTTCTCAACTTCATTGAATGGTATTGTTGACATCATTTTACTTTGACAATTGAACAATTGCAGAAGATAATAAAATGGATTTAATGAATCATCACAAAATGCTTGTCAACAATCGGTTGAACCGATGTTCTAGGATCCCTTGCCGTTGTCATCCGATTGCCTACAATCGGCCGATTGTGGTGGCCGGTTCCGATCATCGGTTGAACACTAATATCACATGACAGTAATCCTGTAATTTTAAGATGCATAACACAGAAAAACTAGGATTGAGTAGTTGTGTTTTACAGAAAGAAGAAAAGAAAGATGAGATTGTTGGCTGTCATGTCCATTCGATATGAATTAGTTATATTGTTCGCTAATTTAGGCTCTATTGAATAATAATAATAATAATAAATAATAATAATAGTGATCGCGATGGCGGAAATAATTATCAATTGGGAGTAAAATTCCAGACAATATACCTCGTATGATAAACTAAAAATTTGTCGTTCACCTTACCACCGACCACACCAATACAACCAGCCTCTCAGAAAATTACGTTTGGGGTCGATACTACCCGTGATGGACAAAGGGGCATGTTGCCCACCCTGTAGCTGCATCCAGAATGCGTAATATCAATCAAACCTCTGAGTTGTGTGGATGTATTTATGAACATTCTTAACCCTTTACCTAACATGAAAAGCAGACGACACTTGCAAAAAGATTCTTGAACAAATCTTTTTTTTTTCATTTTTTGTCTCAAAAACATAGGTTATGACCCTTCATTGGAACGAGCTCGGCGAGCTCGTTCCAATGAGGGGTCATAACCTATGTTTTTGAGACAAAAAATGAAAAAAAAAAGATTTTTTTAGAATAGCGCTGGCTTTACGCAACGTAAATTTCAGAAGACACCAGACGGAAAGTTTTCAATCAAGGGGGGAAAGTAGTGTTAATGGAAGTTTCCTAGTGAATCCCCCACTCCATCCAATACAACTTAGCGGCAGCCTCCCTCCCGCTGCCACTGCCACAAAAAATGTGAGGATAGATTAAACATATTTTGTGTATCTCAAAAAGGTACAAAAAGAATTGTAGGACAAGTGCTTACGACTTAGGTAACTCTCCTCTCCTGTAATATATTAGTTGATAAACATATATTTCACATAATGGGTAAAGGGTTAAATAGGAGTCCGTTCTCATTGTTTGGCCATTACATGTCACCATACAGAAGAATATCGACTGAATTTTGTTGAAATTCGCCAAATGTGAGGATGTAAGCCCCTGCAAAATGCCAGTATTCATAAAACTACAACGCGGTGAGCCTTCATGGTAATTTCATCAAATATTTGAACAAATCAAGTCCCGATTGATCAACATTTTTCCGTTGATTCAAAGAAAAGGAATGCTTATGTTATTTCTTAGATACAATCGTCGGGAATATATAAAACTGAAATATTCCAGCTTAGTTGATCTAAACATAGGCGACGGACCAAAATTTAAGGGCTAGACTGGTGCCAGACCATAACAGAATTAGACTGCTGGCCCAAGAGCTTGTGTATACCTCTCAACGTATTCTGAATGTAGCTGTTTCTCTTGCTGATCAAGACTTCCCACCGCGGATGACCATAAATTGAGTGTTTGTGGTTACAAGAGTGAAATTTAATGGAAAAATTCTTTCTATAAATATCTCGGCTATTGTCCACCGTAGTCATAAAGAAACCTGTGAACAAATAAGTCCATCTTTATAAAGTGTTAAGTGAGCGTATGTGACCCAATTCTTTTTGTGATCAAGTCCTGGCAACAATTTAATTGTAGTTGTGTCCAATTCATCCACAGGCTATCATAAGCTTATTTGAAAGACACAATGGGACTATACAGATTTTTCAATCATGAAAAAAATGATGTTTTGTCAATTCCATGCTTGTTTGCACAGAGTTCATTTGTGGTGAAATCCAATTATTTTGGTAATTTTTATAGAGAATTAACACTTTCAAATGTTCAGTGAATGTACTTCTTTAATTTTGTAATGTATGTCACAGCAACAAATACGTGATTTAATTTCTCGACAAATTCCAGAAAATGTATTAACTCTCTGTCAAGAAAGCTCTTTAAGATAAATTAATTTTCACACTGTTGAGAATTAATTTGGGTGGAAAACGAAAATATCGCTTGCTCTGTATTTGTGTTTGGAATTCCAGCTTGCACAGGCAGGGACGTCTTAATAAAAACTATCAATAAATTCTCCCAAAATGCTTGAACTTTGCGGGGATGAATTTCAGCGATTGGCAGCAAAACAGTAGGGGGTGCAAATATTATTACAATCTGTTGTTTCTTTTACTCAAACACTCTCCTTTATCCTCTTTAGAATATTTTCAGTCGGCTCGTTTTGATTTTCACAGATTTCTGACTGAATTTGCTCCCGGTAAATAGACATTTTCAAAATCAGTTTCCTTCTAGCACCCTCTACAAACATGTATATTTATTTTCGTCCAGTGTTTGTGAAGAGAATAAAACGTTATTTCATCAATGAGACAAAAAATATAAAATTAGAAATTTTTAATGATCATTTATGTCAGGAATAACTGAAATATTTTGTTAAACGAAACGTGGAATATTACAATAGATTTGAGACGCGCCGATTTGAACATTTTTGAATCATCGAGATGCTTTCAAAATCCTACCAAGTGTCCCTTCTGGAACTCTTCTTCTGTCATCGACAGAAGAATGGGCCAAGGAGGTTCCGCTTCAGGGGTGAACTGGATCCAAAAAAGTTGCCGGGAAACGTTGCCCCGGTCTCGGACAAAATTTTGATTTTTCGAACCGAAAGAACGTTGCTTCCTTGCATCTAAGGGATCAATGGCTGTCCACATACAGTACATGGAGAGTGGATTGTAATAAATCACCCGCGGAGTGGAGTTATCACCCAAGCTACAACTTTCAAATTTTGTACATATCGACAAAAAACACAAACAATGTTTCAGCCAATGCACCTCCGGGTTCAACCCGGAGGTCCATTGGCTGAAACTTTGCTTGTGCAGGTTTTGCTTTGCAACAAATTTGCAATTATTTCTTGGGTGTATCTCCAATATGCGGGTGATTTAGTGATAATACACTCGCCGCGTACTGTAGATGGCATTTTTGTATCATTTTTGTCGCTCATTTGCAAAAATGGTTGCACCAAAGAGGGGCCCCTGACTCATCAGGCCGACCATAGTTCTGCCCAATGGGAGGAAATTTTGATCCAAATTCTGTTTCCTAGCATCTGACCGATCAATGGTAGACTAGACTGCTGGTATATCGAAATGCCCTCGATGTGGGCTGCCTAACCCTTTACTCAACGCAGACGATATCAAAATTTATTATTTTAAATAACATTTTTTCCAAAACATTCAACAAAACCATATCATGTGACCCCTCGTTGGAACGAGCTCGGCGAGCTCGTTTCAACGAGGGGTCACATGATATGGTCTTGTTGTATTTTTTTGAAAAATAATATTTTTTCAAATGCTAAATTTGCATATTACGCGGCCGGATGCGGGCTATTCGTTAGGTAAAGGGCTAAACCGATATACCGACAGTCTATGCAGTCAGTTCCTATTCGCCTTGTCGTCATTGATATGAAATTTTATGCGCCAACAGGGTTGGGCTTCGTAAATTTTGGGGCCCTTGTGGGATCCCAATGGGGAGGGCGCCGGGAAATTTCCTACGGCCAGTCCGCCTCTGTTCCGCTTCCGAAACTACATTGATTACTTTTTGGAATCATTTTTGGAATTATTCCGCTTTTTTATTGTTTTTCCCTGAAAGACGAGTCCTCGTTGATACGGTATACTTGGGGGTGGAGACTGACAGTATTTATGGCTGTAAGATGGCGAAATATCTACAACACGAAGAGCGATTAGATTCAATCTTAAATTCGATTCCCTTCCAACCCCTCTGTCTAATTAAGTAAGGGATCCGATTCGACTCGGAATTTATGATTCATAGGGCCCTGAAAAATGGGTTCGTGTAATTTTGTCAATAAATAAATAATTGTAGTGATTAAGGTTGGTCATTCCCGAAAGGTTGTGAATGGTTTGAGCGATTCATATAGATAAGCCGTGCATCTAGCTTAATTTGGGAATATAGATAACAGTGTTGTCTTCACTAAAGTGAACAGAGAATGTCGACCTGATCGTGACTGAGTCACGATCCGGTCGAAATTCTATGTACGCTTTTCTGCCCACAATGCAGTAGAATCTCGCGAGCTCGGTGGCTAATTGGTTAGAGCATTGGACTTCAAACCAGTGTTTACGGTATTGGGCTTTAAATGGAAGGGTTTACGATTCGATCCTCGCCAGGGGTAACTTCTTTGTGTCCTTGGGCAAGGCACTTAACCCTTTACCCAACGCAGACGATATCAAAATTTATTATTTTAAATATCATTTTTTCAAATTTTTAAAAAAAAAATCAACAAAACCATATCATGTGACCCCTCGTTGGAACGAGCTCGTCGAGCTCGTTCCAACGAGGGGTCACATGATATGGTTTTGTTGAATTTTTTTGAAAAATAATATTTTTTCAACTGCTGAATTTGCATATTTCGCGGGCGGATACGGCCGATTCGTTGGGTAAAGGGTTAATCCCGATTGTCCACGTAACAGCACAGTGACGCTATGTATTAAGGCGTACTGCATAAGGCGATAGTGCACTTGTCTTCAATCAATGCTAACCCTGTTGTGCGGAGTTGGTACGCTGGGGAGTCTTACAGTTGCTCGCCGATGCTCGGTGGTCTTCTCCGGATACTCCGGCTTTATCTTTGTGCCGGACAGTTTACTAGTCGCTACCGATCTGATCGACAAAAAGACCACTTTTGCGATCACAGTTCAGAAACTTAATTTCTGTACAATGAAAAAGAGGGAATATTGAGTAGAGTTCACGTTTGTTTGAGAACCACCGAGAAGCGGTAAGCAACTGTCAGACTCTCCAACTAACCTGGTACAGGCAGAGTTAGCATCGGCTGAAGGCAAGTCCTCCATCGACATACAGTGCGCCTTATTACACATCGCCACCGTTCCTCCATCGGAGCAATTGTGATTGATTGTCCTGTACAAGGACACAGCGCAGATAGCGCGGATCAGGATCGAACAATCGACATTTTGGTTTAAGTCCAGTGCTCTAACTAATGAGCCGACGCGTTTGAGTGCATAGTGCATACTTAATGAAGAGTTGATTATCAATAAATCACAATAACTCGCACGTGGAGTGGATTTTCCACCAACAGAATATGTGTTTATTTTGTTCTTACGCAGAATACACAGTGCCTTTATTGGCTGACTTGCTTTGAAAGGTCATGACCTTTTTTCAAGAGTTAATGAACCTGAATTTTTGGAGGACGGGATTTATTATACAGCCTAACTCTCAACAAAATGATGTGGAGGATATAACTCCTTCCATCCCCAGGATGGCAGAATCTACGGATCAAGAGGAAGAATGAATCTCGGTTTTTAGAATGCAACATGACCTCGAGTTTGACGTGAACAGGTCGCGTGGTTGAAATGAAGATAGACGTTGTCACTTCAACACTGGTTCATCAACACTATTTTGACTAAAACAATACATAATGACCTGTGACTTTTTGTACCCATCATCGCATTTTGTTATAACGATGTTGATTGATTTAAAAAGTTCGTCTATCCAGGTATCATATTTTTGTCACCCTTTACCTTTCGAACGGGATACTACTGAAAAACGCTGTTCAAATTTTGAAACCTAGCGTACATCCTCAGTGAAACGATGTCGTTGCGGTCATTCCATTGAGATTCCATAAGATATGTTTCTGAGGAAAAAAACTGAAACCCTTAGTTGTTCGAGAATTTGTTTGACATAACTTAATGTCGTCTGCTATTCGTATTAAATAACCATATGCGTTACAACTCTGTCAGTTATCTACGATTATGCTGTCAACGATGTTTGAACAATTTCGTCAACCCCCACGTTGATTGTTTAACCCTTTACCTAACATGAAAAGCAGACGACACTTGCAAAAAAAATTCTTGAATAACTAATTTTTTTCATTTTTTGTCTCAAAAACATAGGTTATGACCCCTCGTTGGAACGAGCTCGACGAGCTCGTTCCAACGAGGGGTCATAACCTACGTTTTTGAGACAAAAAATGAAAATATTTTGAAAA
Organism: Pictodentalium vernedei; assembly: GCA_031216915.1. NCBI lineage: Eukaryota > Metazoa > Mollusca > Scaphopoda > Dentaliida > Dentaliidae > Pictodentalium > Pictodentalium vernedei. The sequence continues at coordinate 450,446,966 of CM062294.1, read as the reverse complement.
TTAAATGGCGATTTTTGAGAATAGCGCTGGCCGGTTTTGGCCGTTACGTTAGGTAAAGGGTTAATTTTATTTTGAAACCCCTAGAAGATGCACGTGAAGTTCGTCCCTCAAAAAAGCCTTTCTAAATTAATATTTTGTCTGCCCATGAAACGAATATTACGCTGGAGAACAAACTCATATTCTCATTTGATTCATGTCTCTAGGGTGTGTATTTAGGGGATATGTATTTTTCGGCGGTTCGAAGTATAGCCGAAAAATATTGTCTTCGATGTTTCGTAGTTTTTCTACGCGATTCGTTAACAGTGTGCTGTTAACTGTATGTTATTGTGCGGGTAGTCCGTGCGTCGTGTGACGCAAAGTTGGTCAGTCATTATTGCCTTCGCACTGTTACGATCAAACTGTACGCCATTGTTTTATGTGTTTTCTGTGTTAGTTTGGAATGCTTAAAGTTTGCAAAAATTTAAAACAAACACATAAATAAAAGAAGACAAAGAAGCGAGTGTCCGCGCTTCCATGGTAGCGCCTGGCCTTGCTTCGGACAGCAGGTTTCCATAGTTCCCTCCAATCCATATAAAAAAAAATTATTAGGGTCATCTATGGATTTTCCTGGGCCGCCACGTGACCGTTATATGTTGAGTGTACTTGTTTTCTGTTCGTAAATTGACAATTTATTGTGTCTTCACGGGTATATCACACATCGCCGGCTATTCACTGTGCTTGACGAACTGCATTAGCGTGTTGTTTTTGTGTTGCTGGTGTGTAGGTTTTGGGTGGGGGTGTGGTGATTTGGGTTCTAAGGAACAGGGTAGACGGTATGGATCACACTGACGAGTTGAACGCACTTGATTCATTCAAGGTGGCTTCAACTGATGACATCTTCATGCCTGACTAATATCGTCATGGAAATCGACTTTCGATAAAGTTATCTCCCTTAAAAGAGCTGTCTGTTGTTTTCATTTATTAAAAGTAACAAAAGAAAATCTTGCTTTATTTTCTACTGATAAGTTCACTCAACAATTACTCGCTTCCCAGCTGCATCTTCCATCAAATAATTTCAAGGGAGATAACTTTATCGAAAGTCGATTTCATGACTTTCGCGCGCCGACGGCGCCCAGGGACGCTGTGGGGCAAGCCCCTTTCGACCCTGTGTGACTGTTAGAGATATTGTGGCCACATGTCTAGGCGTGTTGAAGGTGAAAAAGGATCGAGTACTCGGCAGATGTCCCGGGTTAGATGGTCAGGATGCGTATTGGGTTGTCTTTGTGTTGGTCGTTGATGGTTGACTGAACCCTCGGGTGAGGATCAAAGCGAGAGGGGGGGGGGGGGGGCTCTCACAAAGGTGCTACCTCTCCCCGAGGGTGTTGTTGTGTTATTTTTGGGCAAGTAAAGTCTGCCATTTTGAAGGTTAATCATGTTGCGGTGATGTGATGGGCCATCATTGGCAAATATAGTCTGCCTCAGGCGGTTGATGGAAACTGGAGTTTGTTAATTTTTAGGGCTCACAGTTGGATGTATCTTTGGATGAAAAAAAACAACAACGGCCCCTTTCGGGGACCACCCATAGAAGACCCGAACTTCCTTGGTTCGGGGGCAGGCCTGCATTGGAACTTATTTGGCTGGGTCAAAAATGCGCGCTACAGACGCTTACAAAAAAGGGTAGAAGCGGGATTCAAGACCAACACTCGCCTCTCTGGAGGTGGGTGACCACTTCTAGGGTAACAGTAACAAAATGAAACTTCGTTTTTTATGGCATGCCAGTTAGAAGCAATTAGTTTATGGACAATCCGTCATTAAGAATATCTATCAGTGTCACACCTCCCAACATTACTTGTCCACTTTTGCTCATTGTTTAGCGAATGTGTTTTTACGGTAATTTTTATTCTTCCTGGGAAGAAAATTGGCACATCTGACCTCTCAGACTTTTATATTAATTCTTAACCTGCTGGCTATTTTCTAGATAGTTTTCATCAAATCTAGTCATGGCTGCTTTAAGCAGCCATGACTAAATGTGATGAAAAATTAATATAAATGTAACACAAGAAATCATTGGTGAAAAAAATCCATTCAATTTACACGTGGCAAATATGATTAAATGTGCCCAACACATACTTATTCCAGTAACAAGAGAAACCCTGTGCTGGGCAGGAATATCCGCCAGCAGCATGCAAAGAGTTAATGGAAAGGCCAGTGTCTACATTATGTGTCGCGATGCGCACACTGATGATAAAATGAACAGAAAAATAGTTTCAGAACATCAAAAGATTGTGAAATCGCCTTTTAAATTGGTTTCGACAGAGATTAATAGTCAAACGTTCAAACTGATTGGGAAACAATTGCCAGCTTCTGTATTTTTATACTACTCTCCAGAAAATTATTTGCAGTTTATGAAATAATGCGCACATCGATGATATGATACACATTCACGACCATTTCGAAATTTCCATTTTTATATGAACTTGCCATATCCGTAGTGTTAAATTTACTGACAGCTTGGGGAAATTAAGGGAAGCTAACATTCTCGTAATTCCTTCCAGGGACGAAAATTGTTAGTCATGGAATGCGTCTCTGAATGCACCAATTCAATTTCCATTCCAAAAGATAAGGATGCGAGGTTGGAGCGAGATACAGTGGTAGTTGTACAAGGGATTGTAACAAAAACGATCGAGTGCTGTGTGTTTTCTCCAAGTGCAGTTGAAGAATGTTCATGTCCATATACAAGTATTGTTATTATTCGTACTCAACTCTGTCAACCAAATCTCACCGTGGCATAATAAATAATATCGGCTTAATTAGTTTATCAAAAGGCGTAGACAACACATTCACGGGTGCGAGTACCTTTTTGGAACGAACTGTGTAAACTGTATAGAGCCTTCAGTCCCTTGAAACTGAGTTCAGATTTTGTCATGCTTCAATATACCAGTCTATGAAAAGGTTAACCCAAAGTATGCATATTTAGAAGTATATTTAAGTTCCTTTCCATCAAAATTAAAGCTTGGAATAATCGGTTTTTCTCCAAGTCCTAAAAACATATATTTCGTCTTGTCTATATTCAGCATTTTATAAGAAGTAAAAAATGAAAAGAGAGGATCACGACAAATCAGCGGTAGCCCCAAATATTATATATCTTGAAAATGACCGAATTGTTTAGAATACAAAAATGTATGATGGACTATTTTAATCTGGAAAAACAAAGATATGGGAAACCGGTAACACCCCAGGCTGTCCTAAAACATGTGGTGAAATACATATTTACATTAACTCTCAGGGTCTGATCATTTTCTTATCTTTTCTACTAAGCCACCGCACACTGTAAGACGGAGCCTTCACGGTGATTTCTAGTCAGGACCCAACTCTCAGGTCACCAGTTTAATCTTGTTAGGAATTCGAAACTGTTATGGTCTGTTTGTTTACCCACTTTCGGTGTAATTTGTCCGCACACTACCGTTGATATAGTGATATGTTTCTTCCCCCACATAGATATATGGATATTCTTTCGTGTTTCATTTATCGATATTCTAATTAATAAGTATTTAATTCACTTTGAAACCATCAAGATATTTACAGAATTAGTGGAACCACGCGACGTAATCATAAAACTACGGTTGTGGACGAGTTTTCCATTATAATGGTTATGGTATCAAAAATTTGGTTAGATCAAGTCTCAACTGAGGGATATTCCTTGCTTGATTGAAAGAAAATAATGTTTTTGGTATAATTAGATTCAGTCGTTTGGAATATATCAGTTGGTCGGAAAAGCGAACAATAGGTTCGCTTTTCCGAGCGACTGAAATATTTCAGACGAGTGAATCTGAGGATAGGCAATAGACTATTTAAGGGCAAGGCTAGTTCTAGGCTATTACAGCGTCGAACCCCTTACAGAAATAGACTGGTGGTCTGAGACCTTAAGCCAAAACTTGACTACAGATCATTTCCTGGATTTTGACCATTGTCTTCAAGTCTTCTTCATAGCGACGGTGGAGTACGTGTCCTGTGTCATACAGATTGACATGTACAGGTGGTCTTCAAAGACTAAACCGTGATACTGACGCTGAATTGTCTGTTGCCCTCTGTGTGTATTTGTTCGATGAGATCTTTCTAGTGAGGGGTCGTAAGCTATGTTTTGAATGCGTAAAATGAAAACAATAAAATATAATGGTTGATTTTTCTGAATGGGCTGTCCGGGTATGGGCGTGATGTTATGTACTCTTAATTCATCCATTGGCATGAAATATGTGTTTGTCCAGTGAATTCGATAACTTGGTTTCGCAGCAGCGGCGTAACTACGATGGGGTGGGGTGGCACTTCTCCTGGAAAATATACAATTAGGCCTGAAATCCCAAAACATGTTCATGTTCTCTCACCCTGATATTTCTCGTGTCTGTTAGCTAGAGTCAGGCTTTCACTTTCTGGATACCTGAGCCTTAAAATTGTTCAGTGTTCACCAGCTGGCTTGAAAATTAAATTTTCCCCAGGGAACACCCTGAACCTTTACCTAAGGGGGATACACGCTTGACCCAACACAAAGTGAACTGAAGTGGAGGGTAAACGTAATTTTCTGCTGCCATTAAAACAGAGGCTGGCCGACCATATGCTCCACCGGGAAAATTCTCAGTGCCACCCCCCCCCCCACCCCCACCACCACCATTGCGTGTCCTCCCTGGGGCCCCAAAATTGATGCAGCCTAACACGTATTGGTGAAAATGGCCAACAAGTGAACTGGATCTGATTTCATAGACTACAGGTATACCGAAATGATATTTATGTGGACTGCCATTGGCAGTCCACATAGAGACATTTCGATATACCAGCAGTCTAGTCTGCATTTGATCGTTCAAATGCAAGGAAACGGCGTTCTGTCAGTTTGGAAAATCAAAATCAAAATTTTATCCCATTGGGTCGAACCATGGTCGGCTCGATGGGTCCACTTCCCACCACGGGTGCAACCATTTTTTTGAATGAGCAGCGAAAATGATATGAATATGCCTCGAAATTTCCTCTATGTGGACTGCAATTGATCGCTCAGGTGTAAGGAAGCAGCATTCTTTCAGTTCAAAAAATAAAAAAAAATTTTGGGTCTGACCCCGCCCCCCCTCCCCCCCCCCCCCCCCCCACCTCCATTGCATTTACTGGTAACTTTTCTTGGCCCAGTCCGCCCCTGCTTTGAAATGAAGTGGAGGGGACAATTTATTTTTCTGCTGCCAATGACCTCCCCCCCCCCTTCCACTTCATATAGGCTGGGTACGCCCCTGGTAGAAATTACATGCAACAGCAAATAGGAATGGTCTGTTTGGCATTCCTGATTTCCAGCCAAATTATGGGGCTACATGATTTGACAGTCATTAACGGAAAACTGAATGCAAATCTGCTTATCACAAGAGTTATGCGATTAACCAGAAACTGTATAATCCCAATAATCTCAGTAATCTTTATACTAAAATCCATTGCATGTGTGTGTATGTGTATATCGGTGTGTTAATGTCCGCTTATCTTCAAATTTGCACAACTGACCCTGTTCGAACAAGAAACATGCATATGGCTCATTTAATCATTCATTGACCGCTTCGGCCAGCTTCGACGCCGATTTTTAAAATTAAATTTACTTGAAATGAAATAACTGAAACAGTTTAGTCCCAAAGAACTGCAGTCAAGTCATACCACGTTAATTCATTTACCTCGCTCTCATGTTCTTTCTGCATATGCATCATTAGTTTATAGTTTCTTGTACAGTACGTGGAGAGTGGATTGTAACTAAATCACCCGTGGAGTGGAGTAACCACCCAAAGTATCACTTTCAAATTGTGTACATACGGACAGAAAACGTAAGCAATGTTTCAGCCAATGGATCTCCGGGTTCAACCCGGAGGTCCATTGGCTGGAACTTTACTTCTGATTGTTAGGATTTGCAACAGATTTGCAATTATTGCTCAGGTGGAATCTCCACTCTGCGGGTGATTTAGTAATAATACACTCTCCTCGTACTGTATATCGTAAGGAGGACAGGGAATGTTATTTCGATTTCATCAATTAGTCGTCCGGCGAGTTTGTTCTTTTTACCTTGGGGTGTGACAAATCCATTTTTGAGTGTGCTGTAATTACCTCTTGTTTCCGGTGACTGTGTGCAATAATTGTTGTGAACATGTTTATCTTTATAAGTTAATAAACAAAAAATATATTAAAAATTAATTGATGAAAAAATTATGTACGTCTGTTCATTGCATGGAAGACTTCATTCTAGTTCATAGACGTGTAGGGTCATACTAAATACAGAGCAATACCGAGCAGAACCGAGCGGTAGAAAAATAAGGCAAACAAATGCACTGATGAGGTGGGGAGGGAGGGAGGGAGGGAGGGAGGAAAATGTAGCCAATGTAAAAATAGTGTATAATAACCCCAAACACATTACAAATTGGGGTCTCGATATATAGATAGACTGATATTTCCCATCGATTAAGGAACAGGTCATTTCGGCAAGTCATGATCCAAAGATGACTTATCGAGTCATCAATTATGTGATGTATTCAAAAAGCCAGTAAAGCCCTCAAGGTTAAATGTTGACTGCTCAACTTGTTCATTAGAGTGACATTATTATCTAATATTTCATTTGATTTGTTATTGTTCCATAACTTTCAAATTAGTAATTCACAGTTCAGATATGCCGACGGCAGGGATGGCGCCATACACAGTCGGCGATGTTGCAATACACATTTTTACATTGGCGACAGTACAAATCTTTTCCCCTCCCCCACCTCATCAAGCCGATTTTGGCAAAAACAACGCTTATCCGTTTAGTTTATCACTTCTTAAAAAAACTGCACTAACAAAATAGAGGCCGCCATGTGAGTTTTGCTTTTAAATTTGTGATTCCAAGACTACCACAGTTTCTCGCTGAATAAAATAGACATACCTTTACCTCCCCCACCCAATTTTTATCTTCTCTCTCACTTTTCAGAAGACTGTTAACACCAATATTTTACAATTTTTCCAAAGCATGCACTTTAACATTTTATTCACACTTACAAGCTCACTTCATTTTCTACCAACCGGATAACCCGGGAAACTTTTATCCTCCATTAAATGTTGGGGTGCAAACCGATAGCGACCCGGCGCGGCCCTTTTTGCAGGAAAACAGTATATTGTAACCTCGAACGGTGCACCAATATAACACCTTATGTCAGAATCAGACCCATAACTATCGTCAGGTGGTGGGAGTGTAAAACAGGTTTGCTGTCAATGACATGAATTTGCTAGATGCTTCTTGGCTAGGTATTCAGAAAAGGAATCTACAATCATCAAACTAAGTCACGACAATCGACAATTTCGTGGTAAAAGGCGTGGCAAATTGTTCTTTGAACATGTCAACTGTATAGCAATAGAACTCTACCCTACAACTGACTGACGGGATAAATAAGTTAGTTGGAACACTCCACCCATGACTTCCGCCTCTCCTTACACAAGTAAATACTGCACTGACCCGGGTAGGGAGCGTGGTGGCTCGGTGGCTAGTGCATTGTACTTAGACCCTGAATAGTGGTAACAGCGTTGTTTCCTTCGTCAGGACACTCAACTACGCATGCCCATGTGGGACACGTTGACGCTGTGTATCAAGGTGTATTGCATGTTGATGGTTGGTACGCTTACCTTCAACTGCCAGGGTCTGACTGGGCCAAGAGAAGTTACCGGGGAATGCACCAAGGGGCCCTAGACCCGGAAAAGAATTTGCTTTTACGAATTGAACGAACATGATCAATGGCAGTCCTCTCAGAGGACTTTTGGATGGCATTTTTGTCTTCATCGACCATTCGACAAAAATGGTTCTACCAGGGGGACTCATCGGGAAGACCATAGTTCGACCCATTCGGATAAAATTTTGTTTGTTTTTTTTTTAAATTGAAAGAACGTTGTTCCCTTTCATCTGAGAGATCAATGGCAGACTAGACTGCTTGCATATCGAAATGTCCTCTATGTGGACTGCCACTGGCAGTCCACATAGAGAACATTTCGATATATCTGGCAGTCCATGCAATCATATTCATTTCGCTTTTTGGTCATTTTCACGAAATTTCACGTACCAACAGGTGATGGGCTGCATCAATTTTTGGGAGTCCCAGAGGAACCCAATAGGGGGCCTACCGGTAATTTTCCCGGTGGACCATACGGCCAGTCCGCTTTCTGTCCCGCTGCTAACTCTGCTTGTGCGGAGTAGTAAGTTGGAGACGGACACCTGGTCGCCCCTCTTCGGTGGGGGTTCTCTCCGGGTACTCCGGTTCCTCTGCCTATAAAACTGCCCGATACGACGTAGCCTGGCTGTTGAAACAAACTGACTGTGGTAGTATTTTGGTACTTACCAACATCCGATGATCAAACACGATGCAATCAAAGAATGGTCGAATATTTGCTTCTAGTTCAGTCTGTCAGAATATTGTAACTCTAAACTTTGACAAAGCGTATTCAAAGATTGCTTAAAATGTGTTTGACACCAGAGTCGACCTAAACGAAATGATCGGAACTAAACCGATGTGAAATACCACACTGACAGGTCTACCAGAACATGGATAGGTACAAAGCGGTGCATGGAAAGCAACCCGGTTTTCAACTTTTCATTACGGTGCATTTTCACTGGCGTGTAAGATGTAGGAGTTTTTTATCCCCCTTTTGGCATCCCAATCTGTACCCTAATACACCCTCCCCGCACAAACTGTCAAATATTGGTGCGAAAGGGTTTTCTACATGTATGCAAAGCAAGCATGATGCAACACTGATTTAAACTTTACAGATGTTGCCCGAGTTTTACAAACAGAGGTCATTCAATTCATGAACCAGACAAAGGAATGTCTTCCGGCCATAACAATAGACTCAACAGCCTTCAATACCCATCCAATATCTAAAATTACTGTTTATCGAGATGTTATCGTGCTATTTCAAGATTTCAATTGAAAACCACTGCTTTATTGTCTCCATTGCCACAAAGGATAAAAAATCGGAGAAATAATAGTTCGATTAAATGGAAATTGGAGCATTTTCTATAAGATGACTGCAAAACCACGGGAGGGCAAAGATCTTGTCCTATTTAGTTCATATTGAAGCATACACTCGCCTCGTGGTGTCAAAAAACCAAAGACCCGTTAAAAACGCTCTTCAATGCATAGCTATTTGCACTCGACGGTACGTTTCAACAGTTTAAGTCCCATAGGGGTCCAACAAATCATCACATCTGCTGCTGAGTCATTTATTTTTCGCATCTCTGTTCTTTTATGGACAATGTACCATAATGAGCAGTCGAATTACACAACAGCGACCAAAAAAAATTAAATGCTCTCAAGTCCCGACTGATAAAATATTCAAGCTACATAATCAAGGCATGCCTTCGTAGAAGGCATGCCTTGATTATGTAGTTTGGATATTCGTCAGTCGGAATTATACTTCAAAAGGCTTCTTGGAAATGCATTTGTGGATCAGTACAACAGTAGTAGTAGTGGCGAAGGTAGTTATTGGGGGTTAAACTATCAACATCCAGGGTTATCTCGTGTCGGACAATTTTACGGGTGGAGAAAGCCGGAGTACCCGGGGAGAACCACTGAACAACGATGAGCAACTGCGAGGCTCCCCAACGTACTAACTCCATACGAGCGGGGTTAGCATTGGTTGAAGATAAGTGTCCCATAGACGTGCAGTACGCCCGAGTACACAGCGCTCAGTACACATGTGGGCAATCGGGACGAAGTGCCTTGCCCAGGGACACAACGCAGTTACACCTGGCGGGTATCGAACTGTGGACCTTTCAGTTTGAAGTACAATTCCGTAAGCACTGAGCCACCACGCTCCCAATAGTCGTAACGAAATGTCTTATTTAATAAACACGTACCGTACGCTAATCTCATCATTCTGGGTCCCCCAACAGCCTGAATCGGGCGCTATTGACTTCCCATTTGTATAACAGCATGCGTGTGACATGAGTGCATTTTCTATAAGATGACTGCAAAACCACGTAGGGCAACGATCTTGTTTTATTAGTCCATATTCAGCCATACACTCGCCTCGTTGTGTCAAAAACCAAAGACCCCTTAAAGACGCTCCTCAATGCATATATTTACACTCGACGGTTTGTTTCCACAGTTTAAGACCCATAGGGGACCAAACAATCTTCACAGCTGCAGCTGAGTCATTTAATTTTTGCGTCTCTGTCCCTTTACGGACAATGTACCAAAACGAACAGTTGAAATACAGTTCATATTATGGCAATTTGAAGTCCCGAAGTGATTTATGGTAATCATTCCGGTATCATCTTAATGTCTGTCTGTTCCGTTACGGGTATATACCTAATCAGGGATGTATCTGTCTTTGTTCCATTGTCTAAGTTACTTGTTCACTCATTTTATATTATTTTATTGTATTACTAAAATAATGTTGTTGTAAAATTGGCAATCAGTCTCAAATGGGTGTTTATTGCTTCAATAAAATTCTAAATTCTACAAAAATTCAACAGCGGCAAAAAAAACTTTAAATGCTGTACTCTTAAACTCGATCTCAGGTGCGTCACGAAGATGAGCGATTGGGTGGAGTTTACCTGATTTGTTCCGACTGTGTTGACTCTAGACTCGGCTGATAAAATATTCCCAACTACATTGTCAAGGCATGCCTTCGGAGAAGGCATGCCTTGATGATATAGTTGGGATATTGGTCAGTCGTAAATATACTTCCAAAGGCTTCTTGGAAATGCACTTGTGGACCAGTACAATATACACGTTGTAGTTGTGACGAAACGTCTTTTTTTAAATAACGCGTACCGTACGCTAAACTGATCATTCTCTGTCCCCCAACAGCCGAATCGGGTATTATAGACCTCCCATTTGTATGACCGACTTTTTGTCTGACAAGTGTCAAATCTCATCTAACAAGAAAGAACATGATTACAAGCAGGGGTGAATCATTATTTAAGCCTCCACTCCAGACAAAAATGTCCCGATTTGAATATTATTGAAGGTGGCTCACCTCCTAAACTCCCCTTATCGTCGCTCCTGCTCGACCCCAAGTACAGGAGTGACTCTCCGAAAAAAGGGGAAGACAACGACACATCGAAATTAAACGGACTGTACGTGTTGCTCGCGTGCAGACTGCGTGTCATCGCAATGTTCTTCAATGTTGTTGAGTTGTTGTGAGCGCTTAGATTATCCTGCTGAACGTCAATGGTAAAGGTACGGTGGAAGTTTGGAAGCCCAGTATATTATGAATATCAGTTTCCAAGGAAAGGTCTAAACTGAAACAAACTAACATAGATTTCAGATGACATGTACGATGCATTAAAACATTTTGGACAAATCAAAACAAATACCAATAAGGGATACATCACCCTGCCAAGCTGCCACATTTTCCTGCACGGTATAGCCTCAGTAGTAACACCGTGGATTTAATAGTCACACGTTTGGCCGAACACAAGCAATACAAGTTGCCCTTTACATTAGAAAAATGGAAGAAATTTGAGGTCCACGGGGAGTTGCTCAGGCTGTTATCTATACCATTTCATTTATTTCGCGCAGAGATTTGTCGAAAGGGCACTATTTTCAGTCCAAATTCGGAAAATTTCAGTTACATCTTCCAAAGGCACTCTCCCATAAACCGTAAAATGATCCACCCACAAAGACAAAATAATTTCATGTCAACGATAATTTTAAACACAGCTACAGAAAATGAATCCTTTGTGTTGTGGTACCTTCACCTTAAAGGTCAAATATGGGGCAACCAGGTCTTCTAATATTAGCCTTTGCAATATACGTACGATTCTGGTGTATTGCACATCCACCTTACACGATCTCTGAAGACAATTATTTGACATTCAATACTAAGTTGAATTATGTTGAAGTAAACCTCAAGTCAAGAATTTGTTGCCTTTGTGGGCAGCCAGAGCTCGTCCAGAAATCTCCGCCTGCTCAAGTCCGTTGAAGTCAAAATACTGTTCAACTTCTCAATCCATGTATCTTCTTCTTCATGATTCACCATTTGAGACTTTAATTATCCTGACGTCCAAACGTCACTGGGAATTCAGTTTCTTCAACGTTTTTCAAAATGCGACGTCAAACGTCCGAAAGTACAAATAACAAGATATTTTTCACATTAGTGATTATCTGGTTGATGATAGATTATTTTAGGTGGTCAGAATTTGTTATGCAAAACTTGTTTTATTGCAAATTATTGGAGAGTGCCAGCAGGCACTCTCCAATAATTTGCAATAAAACAAATTTATATAAACAAAATATTATTTGTGTTTGACTGAATATGAAATATAAGCAAGGAGAGTGTTGGCTTTTGCTCTGGTATCCTCTTTTTAAAGCCCTGATAGTGGCTTCTAGCACTCAACCAGTTAAGAAGTCTTGACAGTAGGATTATATCAGTATTTTAAGCTGCGATAACATTTGGCTCAACGGTTGTCACTGAGCACTATTCAGGAGAAAATAGGAATTGAGATTAAAACTTAAAAAAATCGAAAAATAATAACAAAACAAATTAAAACAAACTCATAAGACGCACAAAAGTATCAACGCGCTGTTTTATTTCGTACATAAATAGAGGATATGGAATGAGAGTTTTTCTCATATAATATTTATGAAACGAGTCTAAGAATTTTCCGTTTTGGCGAGGCTCTGGCGAGCCCAAACGGAAAATTCGGACGAGTTTCATAAATATTATATGAGAAAAACACTCATTTCATATTCTATTTATCATATGACACACACACGCACAAATTAGCCACTTAGTATGACTTTTTAACCCATCACCGAACTTGAGTTGCAGACGGCACTTGGAAAAAACATCCTCGTATAACTAAAAATTTTCATTTTTTGCTTCCAAAACATAGGTTATGACCCCCTCATTGGAACGAGCTCGTTCCAATGAGGGGTCATAACCTATGTTTTGGAAGCAAAAAGTGAAAATATAAAAAAAAAATGAATGGTGTTTTTCTTGTAGGTAAAAGATTAATACAATATAACCCACCCTAAATAGGACAGATAACGTAAATTCTCCCTACTGAAATTATGCAAATGTGCCCCAGTTGTATTTTGTTTATCCAATCAAATTGTCCAGTTTTGAAATTGACCAATGAAAGCTCCCAACTCTAGTTATGCAAATTATGAAAATGTGACCCAATTGTATTTTGTTCAGCCAGTCAAATTGTCTAGTTTTGAAATTGTCCAATGAAATTGACGGAAGGCTTTATTTATTACTGATTAATATGAAAACAAAATATCAAATGTTTTAAAGTGAACAAAACGGACGAGTCATATGATAATAAGACGTACAAAAGTAGCAAAGTGTTATTTATTTATTTATTTATTGGTGTTTAAGGTCACATACTTATGCACAATGGCTAATCGTGACCGTGACATTTTTACGGGTGGAGGAAGCCGGAGTACCCGGAGAGAACCACCGAGCAACGACGAGCAGCTGTCAGCTCCCCAACATCGTAACTCTGAAGCCTGCACCGCAGCACAGGCAGGGTTAGATTGGTTGAAGACATGCGCACCATCGACGTGCAGTACGCCTCAGTACACAGCGTCATCGTGCTCCCATGTAGGCAATCGGGGTGAAGTGTCCTGCCCAAGGACACAGCGCGGTTGGCGCAGGTGGGATTCGAACATATGGTTTGGTTAATTAGCAAGTGTTTGGAAACTTCAAGAACAATATTTTGGGAAACACGACTTTTTACCTTGGTGCATGGGGGCGCGGTGGCGTTGCGATAACCTGTCCTCGTCAGATCACCGAAGTTAAGCAACGTCGAGCCCGGTTAATTCTCTGATGGGTGACCGTCTGAGCGATCGATTCGGACTCCCGCGTTGTGTCCTTGGGCAAGGCACTTAACTCCGATTGTCCACATGTGGGCACTGTGACGCCGTGTACAAAGGCGTACTGCACGTCGATGGTGCGCATGTCTTCAACTAATCTAACCCTGCCTGTGCTGCAGAGCGGAGTTTCGATGTTGGGGAGCTGGCAGCTGCTCGTCGTTGCTCGGTGGTCCTCTCCGGGTACTCCGGCTTCCTCCACCCGTAAAACTGCCACGGTCATGATATGCCATTGTGCATAAGTATGTGACCTTAAAACATAAATAAATAAATAAATAAATAAATAAATAAATAACCTGATTGTTCCAACTGTGATGGCTGAAATCCCGACTGATAAAATAATCCAACTACATCATCAAGGCATGCCTTCGTCGAAGGCATGCCTTGATGATGTAGTTGGAATATTACCCTGTAAGTATTAAAGTTCATCGTCGAGATTGCTTAGAAACCTTAAATTTGCATTTAACAGTGGTAGGGACTAGTGATATCGAAATTAGCATGACTGGTGGCAGAAGTCACGACAGATTTATTTCATTTGTTTATTTTATTGGCGTTTAAGGTAACATATTTCTGCACAATGGCTAATCATGACCACGTCAGTTTTACGGGTGGAGGAAGCAGAAGCACCAGGAGAGAACCACCGAGCAACGGCGAGCAACTGTCAGCTCCTCAACATACTAACTGCACACAAGAAGGGTTGCCATTGGTGGAAGACAGGTGCACCATCGACGTGCAGTACGCCTTAGTACACAACGCCACCATGCCCAACGTGGGTAATGAGCTAGGGTAAATAAATAACGTGGTGCATGGTTTCACTTCATAATGCATACTGTCAAATGTACTTGTTTTGTTTGTCTCAAAAATAAGTGTTTCATTTTTTTCAAGTGAAATAGGCGGAGATGTATCATAAAACAAGAACAATTTAGACAAAACTTGATGGCAAATCCCCTAGACTTCAAGATTTGTTGACAACCAGCGGACCGTACATGGAAGACGTGACAATTATGGCATCCACGTGGTAAATTGAAGGAAGGTGTCTCATTGTTCAGACACGTTTTGTTGTTTGTAAAATTCACAGCGACTTTCGCTTTGCTCTAGTGGGAAACTAAAAGCTTCATAAACTTATTCAATTTCTACATTAACATATCTCAATCAGATCTTGATGTTGCATAAGACTGTTATAAAGTTTACTTCTTGTTCAGAAGTAAAATCTGATGAGAATGTGTTTACTCGATCCTCCAACGCTTCAAGTGCTGAGAAATATCTGACTGCCCAGGGTATCAGACGTCGACTTCAAGATACTATGCTGACATGCTTCAAGATGCTATGCTGTCATGTGGCACAATGCTGGAAAGGGCTTATAGAGCCCTCTCCAAAAATGTGTCACATAACGGTATTTCATCAGTAAACGAAGAATGAATACACACAAGAATGTCGATCCCATTCTAGAATTGGGCAAGTTACTGAATGGGTTAAAGTATTCGCGAACTTTACCCAGTAGCGGGGGGATTGTGATAGTCAATATTGTGGCTGCCATTTGGTACTGAATAGGGGTTGGCGGCAGACATCACGTGCCAGGCGGGTTGAGGTTTGTGATAAATGATGCTAATTTGTATTTTCGATCTTCCTCCGAAAACTCCCGATGTGCAAAGACTAATGATGGAATGGTTATGGAGTTAATCTCAACGCTCAAAGTTCACTTATTCTATTCCTCTGTTATTCATGTTCAGCCATTTAAGATTGAACAGAGGAATAGTATAAGTGAACTTTGAGCATTGAGATGAACTCCATAACCATTCGAGACTTAAACCCAGAACGCAGTTTACTTCAAGTCTTCCCCTGCATACTTTTCCAAAAATGTGGAATGATATTGACCCAGAGGTTTCATGCTATTTTATATAGTTGTCTCAATTTAATGTACTATTTGTTAAGATGTATAGTTGTGCGTATGAATGGTGGTGGTGGTGGGTGGGGGAAGGGCGTGAAGGGGGTTGGTGTTTTGGTGTGTGCGAATGATTGAAAACGTGAGCGCATGTTCTTTAAAAATTTATGTTGTTTTTCATATGTCTCATAAGACTTCACGGCTGTGTTTCAAGCTATTTTACACTTTTGAATCAATTTCATGTATTATTTATTAACTGGTAGAGTGCTAAGTCATCCTGACTACAAAATTTTGTTCATCATAAATTGCTCTGTTGCACTTGAATGGATAGTGCCTGAAGGCAGTATCCAATCAAATGTAACAGACCAATTTGTTGTGCACAATATCTAAATTATACCAGGTCCAAAAAGAAACTACCATCAGTGGAGAATAATAGATAGGGCCATTACCAATGCTTTTTAGTAAAGACCATTTTGGGGCTTCCAGCACTCTACCAGTTAAGATGCATAGTTGTGCTTACGAATGGTCGTGGTGTTGGGTGGGGGAGGAGTGCGGGGAGGGGTTGGGTGGTTTTGTGTGTGCGAATGATTTGAAAAATTATGTACATATTATACATAGAAATTTATATCGTTTTTCAAGTGTCTCATAAGCCTTCACGGCTGGGTTTCATGCTACTTTACACATCTGTATCAATGTAATGTATTTTTGCTGTAAAGATGTATGGAAACGTGACACTGTAATAAAATAATTTACTACTGTAAGTAATGGAAATTTTAGCTTGAAAATAGGTGACATGTTAATTTTGATGCCATCAAAAATCTAAAAAGTGTTATAAATTTTCATTTTTGTGTTCATAATTGCGAAGAATTGTTCAAAAATACGGGTGGAAAGTCACAAATTATTATTCTGTTTAAATTTTTGACAACATCGAAAATAATCTGTCACCTAATTTCAAGCTAACTTCCCATTACTTATATAGCGCCTTAACTCTTTACCCAACGTAGGCGATATTAAAATTTATTATTTTAAATATAATTTTTTCAAATCTTTCAAAACATTTCAACAAAACCATATCATGTGTCCAGCAAGGGGTCACATGATATGGTTTTGTTGAAATATTTGAAAAAAATTAATTTTTTCAACTGCTCAATTTGCATAATACAGGGAGTGATGCGGTCGATTCGTTAGGTAAAGGGTTAAATTAAGGCGTGAAATTTAGGTGTTTGTGTGATGTGGTTTCTGGTACCCAGATGTCAACGTGTAAATATTTATTATTCGTGTTGTCTATCCTTTGTGATCCTCCCAGGTAGTAATTATAGCTTTATAAAAACGATGAGTTATTTCTCGGATTTGGTGTTGAATGAAGACAGATAACAGGTAACACAGCCCGAGGCTCACTTGTCTCATTTCACTGGTAGATACAGCATGTGGCGTCCCAAACTTAGTATTTTTAAGTGACTTCTTAAAGGAATTTGTCAAGTAGTGCGGAGAAACACTGGAGTCATTTTACATTGACTTTACCCATACTGTACCGGTGTAACAGGAATGGAAGTCTGTAGGAAAATTAGTCCCTCTGGACTATTATTCCGCGGAATTATAGTCCTAGGTCTAACATTTCTAGGAATAGTAGTCCGCCGGACTACTATTCCTAGAAATATTAGACCTAGGACTATAATTCCGCGGAATAATAGTCCAGAGGGACTAACTTTCCTACGGACTTCCATTTCCTTTTACACCGGCACTAATAAGATATAAAATGCGCCTTAATCTACATGTTATGACCATAGTAAGGTTATCAAAATCTGTACATATGGCATTTGCACAAGCAATGTTTCAGCCAATGGACCTCCGGGTAACCCGGAGGTCCATTGACAGAAACATTGCCGGTGATTGCTATGAGTAACCAGGAGAACCTGTCGTGCTTTGGATGCGATTCGATATAGCAATTCCTACACGCAATCAAGTCTAGATAAGCGCACAGTTCATGACAGGACTTCTAGTTTTAACTGTATGTTGTGACGAAATCACGATCTAATCGAGAACGAGGAAGCTAGCTTTTGTTGCCACAGTACTGTATCAAACAGTTACATATTTATAAGTATTTGACAGATTGGTCGTGGTCATTTTTGCCATTTCATTTATAACTTAACAAGTTCAAGTTTGTCAAGTTGAGCTACATTGTCATTGACACTTTCATTTTAATTTGTTGTCTCAAAAACATAGGTTGTGACCACTTGGAGTTTTTTTTCGGTTTTTTCTGGAGGGGTTGGGAGTCGCTTTGCCTCGCATTCAAATTTATTATACGCTAAACGACAGATTATCGAAAAAAATGCGTAAAGATAGAAATCGTATCCCCCACTGCGAAGACATGGAAATTTTCACTTTCACGGCTTTCAAAGCATCTCTTCAAGATGAATAAGAGTGAAATTATCGCTGGAAATGATCAATTTGTTCTAAAAACATATAATGAAAAGATTATCTAGTGTTTTTGAGTGGATACCGATCATTTCCAGCAATACTTCAATACGTATTTACCTTGAATTGATGCATGAAACCCGCCAGCTGAATCAGATCGCAAGACGCTACCTGTTCCGAGTATCGAGCAAATCACTTCCAAGTATCAATGCGCAACGGAGGCCGGACTATTATAGGCAGCGATCAGCTGTTTACTTTCATACACCAATTCAAGGTTGAAACTAGTGGAATTATCGATAGGAATGATCAGATTCTTATAAAGAAGCGTACAATAAAAAGAAAATCCAGTGTTTTCGAGTGGATACCGAAAATTATTTCACTCGTGACCGATACAAACGGTCGTTTTCGCTCGCGCAAGCGCTCACGAAAGATAAACATTTGTCTCGGTCACCCATGAGATAATTTTGGTATCCACTCAAAAATACTAGATATTTTCTGTATATCTTGATTTTATAAATTGAAAGGACAACCCATAACGACCAGCGTTATTCGTAAAAATCGCAATTCTAATTTTATTTGTCTTTCTCATGTTTTGTCCTCCAAAATATGGCACATTACCCCTGACCCAACTGGAGCGCGCTCGTCAAGTGCGTTATGTCTAGAAGCTGAAATCTGCTATGATGGGGAGCTGGCAGCTGCTCGTCGTTGCACTGTGGTTCTCAGTAGGTAAAGGTGCAGGCTGCAAGCCGAGAGGTCCTCGGTTCGAATCCCAACCGCGTTCCGTCCTTGGACAAGATATTTCACCCTCATTACCCACGTTGGGCATGGTGGCGTTGTGTACTAAGGCGTACTACACGTCGATGGTGCACCTGTCTTCCACCAATGACAACCCTGCTTGTGTGGAGTTAGTATGTTGGGGAGCTGACAGGTGCTCGCCGTTGCTCAGTGGTTCTCTCCTGGTACTCCTGCCTCCTCCACCCATAAAACAGTCGTGGTCATGATTAGCCATTATGCAGAAATATGTGACCTTAAACGCCAATAAAATAAACAAATAAAATAAATCTGTACGTCTGCCACCAGCCATGCTAATTTCGATATCACTAGTTCTTACCACTGTCAAATGCAAATTGAAGGTTTCCAAGCAATCTCGACGATGAACTTTAATACTTACAGGGTAATATTCCAACTACATCATCAAGGCATGCCTTCGAGAAAGGCATGCCTTGATGATGTAGTTGGATTATTTTATCAGTCGGGATTTCAGCCATCACAGTTGGAACAATCAGGTTATTTATTTTTATTTATTTATTTATTTATTTATTTATTTATTTATTGATGTTTAAGGTAACATATGTATGCACAATGGCTAATCATGATCGTGACAGTTTTACGGGTGGAGGAAGCCGGAGTACCCGGAGAGAACCACCGAGCAACGACGAGCAGCAGCCAGCTCCCCAACATCGTAACTCCGCACTGCATCACAGGCAGGGTTAGATTGGTTGAAGACATGCCTACCATCGACGTACAGTACGCCTTAGTACACGGCGTCATCGTGCACCCACGCGGGCAATGGAGATGAAGTGTCTTGCCCAAGGACACAACGCGGTTGCCGCAGGTGGGATTCGAACCGAGGACCTCTCGGCTTGCAGCCTGCACCTCTACCTACTGAGCCACCGCGCTCCCTGGAACAATCAGATTTATAGTACTCCAACCATCATTGGTCATCTTCAAAACACCACAGATTCGATTCGAGTTCGATTTGATTTCGAATAATAAACGTGATTCGATTCGAGATTCGATTCGAATCGAAAATGTGTGATTCGCAGGGCGCTGTATTAAAAGTATACACTCACAATAAAATCATCATTTTCAGCTCGGTGAGAGAGTGTGTTGCTCACACACTGCATGAAATTACCGCTAAAATGCAGTAAAAATACTGGCAACGAGCTGCCGGTACATATATATAATATTACGGTGAAAATACCGTATTAAACTTCTTTTGGCAATGTAGACCTATTACTATACGCCCGTTTGAAAAACGGTCGTATGATGTAATCAGTCTGTCTGTACGTCTGTCTCTCCGTCTGTTAACATGTTTGGTTTCCCTCCGATAACTCCAGTTTGGATTATTTGATCTTAACTAAAGTTGGTATGTGCATTACCCAGTTAGTAATACAGTCCCAGTCTGAATATGGGCTCCGTCTAATTATTTTTCCATGAGTTACGGCCCTTTTCGACTTAGAATTCGACAGTCTATTAACTGTTTTGGACATTTTGTTGTAGAACAATTCAATATGGCTAAGGGGCGTATTTAGCCATGCCTGGCGATGCTGCTGATGTTTCCTGTTGAATTGAAAATAAGAAAGTGATATTTGTGTCTTTTCATTACACGGGAAGGCTATTTCTTTGTCATGCAGGGCTAAAATTTCGTCTAAATTTGTGAGAATCCATTTGGATTCTCGTGAAAATGGTTGCGAGAATCCATACCTACAATGAGTGTCCCAGGATCCCATGATGCCACCATGGTTGAACCACTGTTATATACTGATAACACATGTTAACATTTTACCCAACACACCTTTTTAATTTTTAAAACTAAATTTGATAATTTTTAAACAATAAATAATAAATAGATGATAAAATAATTAAATGAACAATATTTACCAATAAAATCTTACAAATATGGCTGTTATTGGAACCGGCTCATTGAGCCGGTTCCAATGACAGCCATATTTGTAAGATTTTATTGACATAGTGTCAGGATATATCAGGTCATGTTAGCCTTCTGCTGGTTAATTTGTTGCCGCTGTGTTGCCGCATGTGCTACATGGATTCTCGTCGGTTTTATTGCGCGAATCTTTGTGCGAATCGATTCTCGGATTCTCGTCGAAATTTTAGCCCTGTCATGCCTGGTAGATTAAGTAATATCTTTAACCTGCAACAGTACGGCTGCAGGTTAAAGATAATAATTGATCTATCTCAACAGTGACTCTTTTAAAACAAGGTAACTTCCGATAAAGGAGAGGCCACAATAGCTAACAATTTTCGTCATTGGAAGAGATGTGCCGGAAAGTTAGCTTCCCTTAATTTCCTAAAGTTGTCAGAAAAGTTAACACTAAGCGAATGGGAATTTTAGATAAAAATCGAAATTTTGAAATGTTAGCGAATTTGTATCATCGATGTGCGCATCCTTTCACAAACTTCAGAAAAAATACAGAAGCTGGCTTTTTTACAATGTTTTCCCCAATCACTTTGACTGTTTGACCATTATATTCTCTTAAAAATAAGAAAACGGCGTTTTCGCCATCTTTTGATGTTCTGTAACTTTATTCCGGTTCGTTGTATGGACAGCGTGCGCATCTTGATATATAATACAGACACTGTCCTTTTTCATTAATATGAAAGTCTAGAAGATGAGATTTGCTACTTATTTTCCTGGGAAGAATAAAAACTTCCAAATTACTGGAAAAACACATTCGCTGAACAAAAAGCCAAGGTGGACGCTCAGTGTTGGTACAGTAATAATAATAATAATAATAATAATAATAATATGGTTTAAAGCCGAGTTTCCACTGAACGTGCTCACGGGCTTTACAATAAGTACATGACATCTAATATGAATATGTAACTAACCAGATATTATGGCGGGATAGGCTAATTTAAACAGATGGGTTTTCAGTGACTTTTTGAACGAAACTATGTCCTGGACGACCTTCAGGTAATCGGGCAGTTGGTTCCACGTGGACATTGGACTGTAACAAAATCACCCGCGGAGTGGAGTTAAAACCCGATGTATCATTCTCCAATTCTATACATATGGACAAAAAACACAGGCAATGTTTCAGCCAATGGACCTCCGGGTTTAACCCGGAGGTCCATTGGCTGGAACTTTACTTGTGTTTGTTATGCTTTACAACAAATTTGCAATTATTGCCTGGGAGGAATCTCCACTCCGTGGGTGATTTAGTGATAATACACTCTACACGTACTGTAGGTGTGATACTGATAGGTATTCTTAAGGATGGATTATCTGTGAACTAGTTGCTTCTAACAAGCTTGCCATAAAAACAAATTCCGGGAGCTGTCTGTTGTTTTCGCTTATTAAAAGTAACAAAAGGAAACTTGGCTTTATTTTCAACTGATGTCAAAGGTGTGTTATCAACAATTACATGCTTCTTAATTGAACCTTCATGGCTACTATTTTCAAGGGAGATAACTTTATCGATAGTGGATATTCTGTACGAATTAAGTCAGGGATGTTTGCAAAACAGGAACTAAAGCGTTGAATGCGTTCGATCTGAAAACAACAGTGCTCCATTGTACACAACCATTCCTCTATTAGCTTCCATATGACGAAACGTTAAGCTGCGGCAGTTGTTGCCGTAAAATTTATAGCCTTGCGAATATTCGGTATTCGAAATGATATTCGATTCGACGACAGTATTCGATTCGAATTCGATTCGGCAATCGGTGCCATATATATATCTATCCAATATCTCCGGTTATCCTTGCAATCTTTCTCTCTGTCGGAATGCACTGGATATCGGCGGGAGGAAAGCGTGTTTTAAAAATAGGCACACATCAGCTTAAAAACGGATTCCATCAGTGCTGGCGAGTGAATTATCGGTCGCTCGTACTTCCTATTTCATGTGCCCGCGACGGATATATCCGTCGCCGGCCCATGAATAAGGAGTATGGGCCAACATGCTTATGTTCCGGACTAAAATACGATGGCTTTTCCAATTAGCGCCACCGGTAACCATTCTAACAAATTCGTTTCGATATTCGATTCGATTCGATTCGCGAATAGTGAGCAGTATTCGATTTGGTATTCCATCGCATTCGAATATTTACAAGCCCCAAGTAAAACCTACGGTAGAAGTGGTTACTGCGTGAAATGGTTACTACTACTTCTACCTTAATGTTAACAGTAATTTTACTGGGCGGCGTGATAACTAGGAACACAAGTTGCCCACTGAATTTGAATAAAAGTCGCCATCTATTTACAGACTAGGGCCCCATAACGACGCTCATTGACTGCAAAATGAAAGGTCCACGGTTTGATCCCCGCCAGGGCTAACTGAGTTGCAAGGCTCTTAACCCCGATTGCCAACGTGGGGGCACGGTGGCGCTGTGTTCTAAATTAAGGCGTCTGCACATCGATAGTGCACTTGTCTTCAACCAATGATAACCCTGCTTGCGTGGAGTTAGTACGGTGAGGAGCTTGGCAGTTGCTAGACGTTGCTCGTTGGTTCTCTCCGGGTACTCCGGCTTCACCCACCCGTAAAACTGCCCGAACGATGTGACGACCATGGCTGTCGAAAGTGTCGTTAAACCCCAAATGAATAAATAAATATGTAGAAGTTTTTTTCATTTCGCTCAGGGATTCGAACTTAGATGTGAGTCTTCCGTGGAAGACGTGTGTCGCCTGCACTATATTTTAATATTTCAGACAGAATTCTAAGTGGCATAACTCTGGAAAAAATACAGCGGATCAAAAAATAAAATAGGAGGTGCACAATGCCATTATGTGATAAAGAATCACTGAAAGTTTCGTCAAAATCCATTCATATGTTAAAGAGGAGTGGCGGATAAGAGAAAGTGTGACGCGGACGACGACGCAGACGACGCAGACGACGCGGACGACGCGGACGACGTAAGACGACAAAAGTAATCCCTATGTGTCGCTCCCCACTTCATGGGACAGGCGACACAAAACTGGTGCATTGATTATTTGATTATTTATTTCACAGTATACATATATACAGAATATATACAAAAATAGTTAAACAGTAATAGTACAACGATAACACATATGCATACTGTTGAAGTATAGCGTAGCCAGATTGGCTGTCTTCCCATTAATCCTTTTGCAACCTAAATTCATAAAATTCCCCGGATATAGTATGAGAGTATATTTTCCGAATTTGGACTGCAAAAGTCGCGGGCGGACGGCCTTCCCGGTTACCCTCTCTCATATGAACTCCCCCTCTGGTCGCTTCGAGATTCGGGACGATATATTAGACCCCATGAGCTATCCTCTCTCATATGAACTCCCCCTCTAGTCGCTTCGAGATTCGGGACCATATATTCGATCCCACGAGCTAAACACTATCAAAGGGTCCTGGTCTATTAACCCTTTACCTAACATGAAAAGCAGACGACACTTGCAAACACAATTCTTGAATAACAAATTTTTTGTCTCAAAAACTCAGGTTATGACCCCGTCATTGGAAAAGCTCGACGAGCTCGTTCCAATGATGGGTCATAACCTATGTTTTTGAGACAAAAAATGAAACTATAATGAAAATTAATTGGCGATTTCTGAGAATAGCGCTGGCCGGTTTTTGCCGTTACGTTGGGTAAAGGGTTAAGAGCATTCAATCCGGGGTTCGGAAATCCTCCTTCTGGTGCTACCATTTCTGAATTTTCCCAGTAATTTGTGTATCAGTGAGAAGGGTTTATTACGCCGTAAATAATTAAAGAGTTTTTGACAACGCAGATACTGCACGTTTACTTACACAAATATCTATACATGTATTCATAATCAACATGTTTTATTTTCTGTATGTTCAGGTATATTATAACTATTACCGTGACACCAACTGATAAAGTTTGACTCTTGTCATTTTCGTTTTCATTTTAAGTTACATATACGGTCTGTACTCGCAAAAGTGTCTCTTTCCCGATATTTGATATCTATCCCGTCGCGACACACTTACCTTAGTGGGTTAAAAAAATTTTATGAATAAAATATTACCAATTCAAAACTAAAGAAGAAAAAAAAAACAAACACAAATAGCATCTGATATTCTTGCATTCCTCCTTCAATAGGTGAGATTCAACTGTATTGTATGCAGGAAAGCTTGCAGAGAATTTCGAACAGATCACGACCTAGTCGCGAAATTATCTGTCCATTTATGACCGTACGTGTGACGATGAGTGTGTGTAGGTGAAAATGTGCGTTTGTCACGGTGATGGTGATAACCCGTGGAGTGGTGTATCTACCCAAGCAATAGCTCTCAAGAAGAGCGAGTGGCATTTAGTCAGTGGTCCGTTAGCTGAAACAACCCTTGCAGCTCTTATACTTCTTCATCGAATCTTAGAGGTATTATTTTGGGGAAAACACTGCATGAAAAGTGTACGACGTCGAAGCAACCCAAAATTACTTAACCCTCTACCCAACGCAGACGATATCAAAATTATTTTAAATATCATTGTTTTAAATTTTTCAAAAAATTTCAACAAAACCATATCATGTGACCCCTCATTGGGACGAGCTCGACGAGCTCGTTCCAAAGAGGGGTCGCATGATATGGTTTTGTTGAAATGTTTTGAAAAATAATATTTTTTCAGCTGCTGAATATGCATGTTACGCGGGTGGATGTGGCCGATTCGTTGGGTAAAGGGTTAAATCTGTAATTAAAAAATTAAAAAATTTCAATACAGACTAATTTCCAGAATACACAACATGGCCAGTGGCATTTTGGATTAATTTTTCCCAATTCAAACCCCAAGTGTCCCAATCTCAGTCCTCATTCAAATAAACATTTAATCCTTCTTGAACTCTTGAAGGAATAATTATGACTTTAATCACTTTTTACTATAAGAAAACAGGTACCTGAAATTGTTCATTTTTTAGATGTATCTGCAAGTTACATCCCAAGAACATTGTCAGTTGTTTCTAAGCAAGTCTTGGCTGCCTGTATAGAATGTCCAGGGACATGGCGATTTTCATGGCAAATTCCATCTATATGGATTTTAGAGCTTCTTTAGTGATGCTGATGTCTCCTTTACTTCCCAAAATCCCAACTCGGTTTCAAATCGGCAAAAATTCCAACTGTCACTATTTACAACTACAGTGTACGCAATATCGAGCTTCATAAGTATGCATGATGTCACTCGGTACGAGATTTCTATAGTACGTTCACTTATCGTAACAAAAAAATCCTCGAAATTCACTTCAAGAAAATCACATCATGTGAAATCGTTATCCTGAGTTAATTCCGTCATTCACAGTTACAAAATGATGAAACATCGAAAGTTGACCATTCCTGCATAAGATCTGATTTAATGTTAGGACATTGTGAATTGTTCAAAGTTCTAAGCTTGAGCATTTGTTTGGCACATATTCAATTCCCAGAAGAATGCCAAATAATTATAACCTGATAACTGTGTTGGCATTTCAGTTACTAGAATCAAGTTTATGCCCCCTTTCATGGCTTCATTTTCAAAATCTTTCTCGGTAGTGAATTTCCAACTACGGGGAGGGGCCGGGAGGGGGTTCCCCCTTCCCGGCCCCTCCCCCTAATTGGAAATTCACTACCCTACACCACCCAATCGGAAGCCACTAGCCATGTCCCTGAGAATGTTGAAGGGTAGAAAAATGCCTAAATATCTTCATTATTTAAAAAAAATATAAGAACAGTTTATTTTATTGAGATCACAGAGAATGGTCATTACTTCATGCAACTGTTTGTTATAAAATATTCAGAAAGGCTGTCACGCTGTTGTCTTTACTTTCGGGAAACTTCATTCAGGGATTCTTCTGCTCTCTTTGGAAAATGGGTCTGGGGCCCATGCGATTGGGAAGATCCGCACCATGAAGGCTACAATTGGGAATTTATTTGGGAGAAGAAACACACAAATAATAAGAAATATTACCTTCATAAATACACGTGGAAATCATTTTTCCTTCGCTACTGTCCGAATGATTGACTGTCACGAACAACAACTGTGCATTATACTAGCAATAACTGGGTATTTATAGAGCAACAACTTTGTATTATTTTAAATAAAGATTTGTGATGTTTACGATAAAACACACGGCACGTGTAGCGACAATGGCAGTCAGAAATGAAATTGTATGGTCGCATTCGCTATAAACTCTATTAACAGAAC
This sequence comes from Pictodentalium vernedei, assembly GCA_031216915.1. Taxonomy (NCBI): domain Eukaryota; kingdom Metazoa; phylum Mollusca; class Scaphopoda; order Dentaliida; family Dentaliidae; genus Pictodentalium; species Pictodentalium vernedei. Next base: position 450,419,936 of record CM062294.1, on the reverse strand, counting down.
ACGTATACACAGACTTCACCTTCGTACTTCTGAGAAAGCTAATTTCGACGAATATGGAAAATGGCATTGCATTTTATACTGTCCTGGAAATTTCCGTGAGTGATAGTATAACCAGATTGGGATGAAAAATGCTGGCTGCCGTTTTTGAAAAAAGCCAATAAATTCTCGCTTTCAGGTTAATTCATTTAATCGATAAGAACGCTTTCATACGAATGATGAATGAAACATAATGGTACTCTTGCCTAGCGAAAAATGCGGTTGTGTCTCATGTCAACCTATTTTTTTTTTTCATTTGCAGACTAGTGTCCATTTTAAATTTAAACCATGATTGCCTATTTTACTATACTACTCAAAGTTTGCTAAGCACCACATATATGACACATCATTGTGAAATTTGCTTGCGACATATATGCGATATTTTTGGTGGATATGATTGAGGAATGTATTGAGGTGGTCCCCAGTGTTTACATTAGCTCCCTTGACAGGCAGACTTTTCGTGACAGTCATGGAAATCATATACCCCTTGATTTTCAGGATGTTTTCGAGTACAGTCTACATGTACATGGCATGTGTAGGGTATTCAATCTTCATTTCAACACAAACCCTTATGATTTAATGATTGAATATGGCGAATGCAAAGATAAGAAGACATTTTTCTGAAGCAGAAATGTGGCGGGCTGTAGGGATGGTGGAGAAAGAGGCTACCCACCGCCATGTTGGCGAACCCCTTGGCGTGCACCATACTGTGATCACCAGAGCCTGGACAAGATTGCAGCAGTACAGCACACCAGTAAGATGGCATGATGGTGGCAGAAACATGGCAACATTTGCAGTTGAAGACCAGTTTTTGATCATTCGGGGCCGTAGGAACCGCTTTGCTACAGCAACTCAGCTTCGCAGTGACCTTCAGAATGCATCGGGGTAAATGTTTCGACGCAGACTATCCGGGCAAGGTTGCAAGAAGGTGGTCTCCGATCGAGAAGACCATGTATTCGCATTCCGCTGTCCAAGAACCACTGCCAAGCACGATATGAATAGGCCATGGACCTTGTTGGATGGACTAGAGGAGATTGGCGACCTGTCCCGTTTACAAATGAGTCAAGGTACTGCCTAGACTACAGAGCTAGGCGTTCTAGGATATCGAGAAGACCAGGGGAGCGATTCCATGCAGACAAAATTGCTGAACATGACCTCTATGGCGGAGGGTCAATAACAGTCTGCGGCGGCATCAGCCGGAATGGACGTACAAAGCTCTATGTCCTTGGCCGTGGTACATTGACTGCACAGTGGTATATTGATGAGATGTTGGATGCCCACGTCAGATTGTATGCAGGTGCAGTGGGTGTTAGATTCATTCTGATGGACGATAATGCCCGTCCTCATGTTGCCTATGCTGTCCGGGAGTACCAACAGGGGGAGAGGATTGGGCGTATGGACTGACCAGCAAGATCCCCTGGCCTCAATCCAATCGAACATGTCTGGAATGAGTTGCAGCTTGCAATTTCAGCCTGGCCAGTTCAGTCAAGAAGTGTCCAAGAGCTTTGTGCCATGATGGTCCAAGAATGGAACAACATCCCACAAAGGACCATCAGCAACCTGATTGGGAGCATGAGAAGGCGTTGTCAAGCTGTAATTAACAGTAATGGATTTCATACTCGATATTGAATCCATACCAGTTCGCTCCGTCAACTTTTTGGCAAATTTGAAAAAATTTGCTCTTTTAACAATAATATCCATTTTCCATGGTAATCGCATTCAAAAGCTAAAACATAATGTCAAACATACTCGATATTGAAGCCATACCAGTTCGCTCCGTCAACTTTTTGGCATATTGAAAAATTTCCTCCTTTACCAAAAATATCCATTTTCCATGGTTATCGTATTCAAAAGCTAAAAAATAATGTCAAACACAAATAAAATCTTAAGTTCTGTACTTAAATCATTAAAGATATAATTAAAGAAAAAATATATACATTTTTCATAACAATATTTCAACTAAAACGTAAAACAGGTAGTTGGATATACTTGGTGCTCAGCAAACCTTGAGTAGTATACATACAAAAGTAACTGAGTGGACTTTAATGATGAAAAAGGCATTTTTCCATTTTGAAACGATTCTACTGCAACTGGATGTACTGGGAGGCCAAATGGGTCTATAAAGGAGTCGGTAATTATCAGAACAATTAACCCTTTGAGACTTTAATTATCCTGACGTTCAAACGTCACGGGGAATTCAGCTTCTTCAACGTTTTTCAAAATGTGACGTCAAACGTCGGAAAGTACAAATAACAAGATATTTTTCACATTAGTGATTATCTGTTTGAGAGCTAGATTATATTTGGTGGTCTGAATTTGCTATTCAAAACTTGTTTTATTACAAATTATTGGAGAGTGCCCACAGGCACTCTCCAATAATTTGTTATAAAACAAATTTATAGAACAAAATATCATGGCATAAATATCGGTGTCTATTCCAGGTTTTTCACACTGTTTTGCTCACATAGAATGAAAGTATGTTTTTTCCATCGGTATTTTATATAAAAATATTGAAAAGCTAACTTAAAACTGCAGTTGACTGTCCTTAGACATGTTCAATCATCGAACAGACAACAGCTGTGAAACAAGTGAAAGCAGAAAGTACGTGAAAAGATGTACCAAAGTATCAACGCGATGTTTGATTCCGTACGTCATGAGATGTACAAAAGTATCGAAGGGTAAATAGGAGTTTTCACAATAACCCATATGCAATTAACAGGTCAAATTTGTACTTAGGGAATGGTAAATGCATAGTTTTGTGTTTGGGAGTTATATTCAGTTAACAGGTATATGCAATTAAGAGATATCCAATTAAGTGAGCTACATTGTACTTGTGGTGCCACTAATGCAGCCACTGATCGTGGTGCTGGTGATGGAGCGACTGAAGCTGTTAGTGTTACTATTACTCGTTCGTTGTTCGTCGTGCTGATGCTCCTTGCTGATGTTGCCGCAGCAAGCCATTGGGGCTGGAAATTTTACAGCTGCCGTTATTACCAATTTTTACAACTAATAATGCTGGCATATAGGCAGTAATTTTATTGGGGACGCGCGTTAAGTGGCGACTAGCTGGGCTGACAGAGAAAATTTTGAGTAATGAATATTATCAAATGCAGCTCTGTGGTAGCATCTGGGAAAATATTGTATGAAATTTAGGATTTAAAATACAACCATTACCTCATGTAAAAAATTACACACAAAATAGATCAATACAGTTGACAGGCATATTTTAGTTTCCTGATATTTATTTATTTATATTTTAGTTTCCTATTATTTATTTATTTATTTATTTATTTATTTATTTATTTATTTATTTATTGGGGCGTGGTGGTGTTGCGGTAACCGGATCTCGTCGGATCGGCTAGTCCTTGGATGGGTGACCGTCTGAGCGATCGATTCTGACTCCCGCGTTGTGTCCTTGGGCAAGGCACATAATCCCGATTGTCCACATGGGGGCACGATGACGCAGTGTACTAAGGCGTACTGCACGTCGATGGACGTCTTCAACCAATCTAACCCTGCCTGTGCTGCAGTGCGGAGTTACGATGTTGGGGAGCTGGCAGCTGCTCGGCGTTGCTCGGTGGTTCTCTCCGGGTACTCCGGCTCCCTCCGTAAAACTGACACCGACACGATATGACCTTGACTGCTAAAGTGTCGTTAAACCTTAATAAATAAATAATATCTATTTATTTGGATTTAACGACACTTTCGACAACCACTGTCACCTGTCGAACAGTTTTACGGGTAGAGGAAGACGGAGTATCCAGAGAGAACCATCGAGCAACGACGAGCAACTGTCAGACTCCCCAACGTACTAACTCAACGCAAGCAGGGTTAACACTGGTTGAAGACAACAGCAGTACACCTTAGTACACAGTGTCAACGTGCCCCACGTACCTATATATGTAAGTTTGTTAACTAATATATGGTTAAGGCAGAAATTAAATAGTAATAAGGTCGGTGTAATATGTAGGCCCCGTAAAGCCATGATCATGCTAACTGGCTTCTGTGATTGCCTAGGCGCATTGATACTTTTTTTCGCCTCGGCCACAAAAAAGTATGAAACTTGTATCTAGACGTTTCACAGAAACTAAAGTGAACGAGAACATTTATGTTTTAAAACAACTTACCCCAATGGGCGATCTCACTTACCCCGATATATCCTGCTCTCTGTGGCATGGCCACAGAGAGTACGATATATCGGGGTAAGTGAGATCGCCCATTTTATCAAAATTTTCGATTCACAAATGGGAGATATTGCCTCAAGTGGAACTCACGACTTGAGGGGAAATTCGTTCGCACCCGTCACACCTCCCCTGGATACGTACCCGCAGTGACAGTAATAGTATTAATTTTACTATTACAATGACCGATCGTGACAGTTTATAGGTTGTAGCATTAGACTTGAAACCGAAAATAGAGGGCGCGATTCCTCGGTTGTTACGGAATTGATTTTCAAACCGAAAGGTCCACGGTTCGATCCCCGCCAGGAGTAACTGCGTTATGTCCTTTGGTAAGGCACTTCATCCTGATTGCCCATGCGGGGGCACGGTGGCGCTGTTGCTAGGGCGTACTCCACGTCAATGGTGCACTGGTCTTCAACCAATGCTAACCCTGCTTGTGCGGAGTTAATACGTTGGGGAGTCTGACAGTTGCTCGCCGATCCTCGGTGATTCTTTTCGAGTACTCCGGCTTGCTCTACCCGTAACACTCCCAACTATAACGCTGGTTTGTTGAAAGTGCCGTTAAACGCCAGTAAACAAACTATTTCGACGGGCCTCCCCAAATTTACTGCTGCTGTTACTATAGTCGCTAATTTTGGGGGCTATGCCCAACAACGACGGGATTTATTGTTTCATTTTTTCCTTATTTTTTCCGTTCCAAAAATAATTGATGTTTGAGTAAATTCTTATGTTTTCGTGTGCATTCGCTTGCATGTTTGTTACAATTGTGTACGCGTGATGATCTTCAAGTGAGAAAAAAGTGTGAAGAGACTTTTTTCCGTTTCAGGGAGTGCGTTGTTGAAATGATATGTCACACTTCAAAAAAAGCACGTGTTTATAATATGCCAAGCAACTTTTCATACTTTTTATTATTATTATTATTAAAATGATATAGAATGTAATGAAAACAAAGAAGTGTTAGGATTTTTTCCTCACCTAAAACCATTTTTCCCTAAATGGAACAGTCCAAAACAATACTGTCCAGAGCAATAGCGTAAATTTATTTATCATACATTTATAAGGACAATCGTTTACTATAATCCTTAATATTAGAATAATCCTCTATTGAGGGTGTTGATTATTGTGTCGTCTGCTCGTCTAATGTAATATATTTCTTTACTCAAACTATTTGTGTTTTCGTGTTCAAAGGGTAAAACGGTGACATGTTTTTTTCTTTCCAGATTGATTGTTGACAACTGTCGTGCTGTCCTTTTTGTGGATGACACATTTCATTGGTCGGTGATAGTGACGCTTTATTAATTCGGCTTTCCACCTTTCCAACAGAGTGAACTCGTGTCATTGTAAACTTTCGACGAGCGAGAGATATCGTCTCTGGGACACAGTTTCGATTTTGTGGACGACACACACACGTGATATTTGTGTTACTATTATTTCACCTGTAGTGTGGAAGAGTTCACCAGAAAGAAGAGAAACAAAAAACTTTCGAAAGTTTTCTTCAACCTGTGGAGATAAATGTAGATGACGGAGTGACTGTGTGAAAATTTATTTTTCCACCATCTATAAAGAAATATGTCGTAAGTAAAATCTTGATAACTCCTCGCTTTTCGTGAAGATTTAACTTTGTGAAAGTTACTAAACTGGAACAATGTGAACTGAGTTTGGAAACGATCACGCGAGTCTGGACGGAGCAAGAGAAAGACACACGTTTCGACGACGTCAGAATAATGATGTGTTGTCAACAATTTTGATTAAAAAGGAATCAAACATATGCCGAAATTTACTTCCTCAGAGATAGTTTATGATCACCCACATGCAATAAAAAGTTAAGAAAACTGTCAGATTCTGGGAACGCGAAACGATTTTGAAAGTGGATGGGGGTAGAATCTTAGGGTCGCATTTTTAAAAATGTGCGTGTCTGGGGAGGGGATAGCTGGAGTATGCTTGAGGGTGATGGTCTGTAACCCTAAACCGTTCCCTTCAGTTAACGTGAGAATGGAATCTTTAAAATAAAATATCTGTGTACACTCGTTCTCCCGAAGTCGTAGTTCAGCTGTCTGAACGTATAGTGGCTGCCCCAATGGGGCACCTGAACTATACTGACGTGGAAACGGTAGTAATTACACTGGTTTTAAAAATTCCACTCACACGTTAACCGACTTAGACGATTCCACTCAAAAGTGTGAAGCCAGGCAAAGAAAATTAAGTAGACACCATGATGCGAGCAGCTGCATTGAAACAGAGCATCACAGTTTATGTATGCCTGGAATTTCCAACAGGACATACAGCTTCGCTCCCACCTGTTACCGCCATGTACTGGCTTTGTTATACCAAATTGATTGTATGACCGCTTAACCCTTTATCTTACATGAATAGCAGACGACACTTGCAAACAAAATTCTTGAATAACTAATTTTTTTTCATTTTTTGTCTCAAAAACATAGGTTAAGACCCCTCATTGGAACGTGCTCGACGAGCTCGTTCCAAAGAGGGGTCATAACCTATGTTTATGAGACAAAAAATGAAAATACAATGAAAATATAATGAAAATTAATTGGCGATTTTTTGTGAATGGCGCTGGCCGGTTTTGGCCGTTACGTTGGGTAAAGGGTTAAAAGCAGGCACCTTTTGAAAAAAGGGCGGGCTGCCCACCCCCGGCTCCACGGTGCCTGGACTGGGTACAGCAAACCGTTCTAGTTGATGGGCAAACAAGAACTGGAATAATGCTCTCAATGTCGCCCAAGCGCTCACAAAAAGACCCTCCCAATCCACTATAGGTGGCGGTTCAGGTTCAGCCCTGAGGTCCATTCACTGAAGTGTTTGTCGTGTGCCTAATGCTTTTGTTTGGGTTGTCTCCATGGAAACTTCATTCCATGAAAGCTGACGCATTGCATCATTTTGTACTACATTGGGAATAAGGGGAACAATGGTGGAGTTTTAAAGAGGTACATACTATTAAAAAGATGCTGTTGCGCTTCTCTACACACACACACACACACAAACACACACATCACAACGATCTTTCGAATCCCCCCCCCCAAAAATAATAATTAATTAAATAATTAATAAATTAAATAAATAAAAAAGTGCTTGGGTACCCCGTATTATAGAATCCTGGCCTACGTGCCTGATCTGACCTGACCTGACCTGACCTGGAGTTTTATTAACCCCCTCAAAATCCTTTTTCAGAAAGAAATATTTTCTATTTTAACCTATTGTCGCGGAACAAAAAGACTGACTATTTTTAATACAAAAGCAATATCAATTAATATATTTTGATAATTCTACCCCCCAGTGTATACGAAAGTCAGTTTACATTGACTAACTGCAATTGCATCGACGCATATGGAGAGTATTGAATAGGACTTGCCCTTTCAAAGTTTTCATTCGCTATTCACTAATTTTATTAATGTCTCTCGGTGAACCATGCAAAAACTGTCTACCCGGTTCAAAAAGTTTGTTTAATTTTTACACACTGAAAGCAAGGTGAGTGATGCGTACATCGGGCCTTGCGAAACTTCGAAATCGTCCCGAAAATTCGCTTCGAGTCGCGTCGATTCGGATATTTTCGAATTGTCGATATGTTTTCAAAATCCTACACAATGTTTCCTTTTGGACTCTTCTGTCATGATCACCAGGTCTCCAGTAGAAGCGACTAGTGTTCAACCGGTAACCAAAAGTGGTTGCTGACCGATTACCGGTTATTTGAGCTCACAATCGGCCGATTCCGCTTGTAATACCGATTCCGCTTGTAATACAGAGTACTACTAGATAAGTCGAGGCTCGAAAGAACTACATTAAAATGAACATTTTTCACAGCGTTAAGTTTCGTTGACTGGGGTCGCAGTAAAATTACCAGTCTCGCACACTTGGACGGTAAACGTGGCTCTCATATTTGCTACTGGAGCCGTAAACATGAAAGAAACTTCGCCAGCACTCATCCAATCAGAGGGCGAGAATTTTACTCTTATTGAAACATTGTGGACTATTTACAAGTTGAAGAACCACGAGATTCGATTAGATTCGTAATTCTCTGATTCGATTCGATCCTAAATTTGCGATTCGTATGGCCGTGGGATAGTGCTAAAAGTAAACAAGTCACCTTTTACTGCCAAGCGCGGTACGCAATGTCCGGTGGAAATCTCAGTTAGGGTCTCGCGAATATTTGATATTCGAAAAACAATTCGATTCGAATCGTATAATTTGATCGAATTTTAGTCGAAATGGGGGAGCCGGAGATGAAATTTTCGAAATCCATCTTCGGCTCAAACGGAGCGCGGCGGCCCAGTGGTTCTGGAATTGGATTTCAAGCCGAAAGGAACACGGTTCGATCCCCGCCAGGAGAACTGCGATGTGTCCTAGGGCAAGCTACTTAATCCAGATTTCCCACGTGGGGATACGGTGGCGATGTGTACTAAAGCGTACTACACATCGATGGTACACTTGTCTTCAACCAATGCTAAGCCTGCTTGTATGGAGTTAGTACGTTGGGTAGTTTGACAGTTGCTCGCTGTTGCTCGGTGGTTCTCTCCGGGTGCTCCGGCTTCCTCCACCCGTAAAACTGTCCGACATGCGGTGACCCTGGCTGTTGATAGTGTCGTTAAATCCCAGTAAATAAATAAATACTACGCGGTATCCTACGCTCAGTGGGTACCATGGGTGTAGACGATTGGCTGAATTTGACTTTGAACTTGTGTTGCTGTCATAATATAGCCATAGATACCGAAAATGACAACAAACATCAATAAATACAGATTATCATGACAAAGTGCATGTCCTGTGATTTGTATCAGATTCGAGGTGGTGTCCAGAATGGGATCTCAACGAGCCGGCTTTGCCGGCTGTCACATAAACAGATTAAATCTTAACCCTTTACCCAACGTAACGGCCAAAACCGGCCAATGCTATTCTCAAAAAAAATCGCCAATTAATTTTCATTATGTTTTTTTTTTTGTCTCAAAAACATTGGTTATGAACCCTCGTTGGAACGAGCTCGTCGAGCTCGTTCCAATGAGTGGTCAAAACCTATGTTTTTGAGACAAAAAAAATTTAAAAAATTAGTCATTCAAGAATTTTTTTTTTTTTTGCAAGTGTCGTCTGCTTTTTATGTTAGGTAAAGGATTAAATTATTTTCAAACATTTTTGGGACATAATGTTAGGTCGATCACTGAAACGCACATAGAATGTATCCATCTGCCTGTTATGATAGCCCGTAGCGCTACCGGAAACGAGTCGTCTTTATGATACGGAATCAGAATGAGTCGTCTATATGATACGGAATGGGAACGCATTATGTGATACGTGCCGTTTCTCGTGGTTTTCAGGCCAAAATCTATATGATTGTCAGATAAATAAAATAAATCCATCAAAGCTGTACTTCGTTTTCCGCGTAAAGGCCCAAAACCAAAAACCCAAGCGACTTTTCAGTTAGCGGACCTCCAGGCAAAACCAGGAAGTCATTGACTGACATTACTTGCTATTTCCATGCTTTTCAAAGAATCCGATAGCAATTGTCTTGATGGAAACTCAAGACTAAAAGTGTTTTAGTGAGAATCAAACTGAACCTTGTTGCAGTGTTCAATACTGCGATAAACAAGCTTTTGTTTTGCTGATAAAATAGGATCCGACGACTAACGCCCTGGGAGACCAAGTGTCTGAAAGGTGGACAATATAAGTACTTGTATATGCCGATAGCTAAAACTGTGTTGTGTTCATAGTTCATGATATAGCCATAGATGCTGAAAATGACCTTAAACCAAACCTGATTATAAGCAACCTGTCATTTGAAAAATGAGGTTCCCAGAGGGTGAATTTGGTGATGCTATCTCATACAGTGGGCCAATTTATCGTCTAGGTACATCTTTCTGTTTTGACTTGAGACCTTGATTCAGACCGAGGTTCACAGAGGGTAAATTTTGTGATGCTACCCTGCTGTGCATGGTAGCATCACCAAATTCACCCTCTGGGGACCTCATTTTACAGATGACATTCTGCTTATTTTCAGGCTTGCTTTAAACACTAATACACATATACTCTCGTAGTACGTCGTGTTTGGATTTTGCCGTGTTATAAAATGAACAGACGTGTTTTAGTACTGACAGCAGAAAAAAACACAATTCGCATCCTAAAACAATTCGTCGTGTCAAAATTAAAATCTGCGATTGCATGTTCCAACGTAAACATCTACTTGTCTTTGTTCGGCGGAAGTCTTTAATTGGGTGCATAACACTGTCAGATTTGCTTTCTGGTCTTTCATTTTTTCCCTTAACAAATTGCTTCGCGCCGCAATGTTCGTATCGCAATGCATCAAGTGTGAAACTGCTGTTAAGTATATTTGGCTCATACTTTAAATCTGACGAAAATTCTTTCAGTATTTGTTTCAAAATAATCCGAGAAAGTGAGAAGAAACGACCTGTGTTATCACAAAACCAGAAACTGGAAATAGACCCCTGGGGGTGGAAAGGGGATTACACATTATTGGTTCCTATTGGTTTTCGGGAATGGTGTGGTGCTGGGCTTGATTATAGTGTGAGCAAGATTTGTTTTACCTGCATGATAGGTCGTCCCCTGAGTCCCAATGTGTTCTATGTGCCTACTGGCACATAGAACACGTTGGAACTCGGAGACGAGGTGCTAGTCATCTAAAGTATGTGGTTGGGGGGGGGGGGGGGGAGGTGTTAGATATAAGTGATTGGCAACGTTTGACTTTATACTGCGGATTCCATTATTGAGAATCCCCACTTTATACTGTGGTCATACTGTGCCAAAGATAATTAAAGTTACGGAAAACACCAATAAAGAAACAACTAAAACGCATTGATGGGGGAAGTTGATGGCCTTTTAAAGTCGACTCAAACAGTGGTGGCTTTATTGGTGTGATTATATTTTGAGCTAACTCAGCAGTAAATTAGTAATGGATAAGATCTAGAACGGGATAGCTTTCAGTTATCCTTCATTTCATTTTCGATTTGCATTGTAATAGTGTAGCATTGATTGATGTTCCAAGTAAAATCTAGATGAGGTCCTGAAGAACATCATGTCTCTGTTAAAAAAAATAGAAAGACCCCCATTATTTTGCGCGACTGTTCTTGTAGTTAACAGTACTCAAAGGGAAAATCTGTGTTCATAATCGGCTTAACCCTTTAAACCCTAGTGGTATCTTCCATGTCAATTCAATGGAAGCAGCTGGGAGAGTTCATATTCATGATTTGGGGACACACCAATGAAAATATTGATTGCTCTACCCACTCATGCACTAAGTACCCGCCCTACTTCATGAAATTATTGCGCATCATGTTCCTGAAGAGAGAAACTTGGCTTCTCTGCCCTAAAGGGTTAATTATTCCACTTTGGTCCACGACCTATTAATTATCCATACTAATTTTGATGGTCGGTTGACCCAGATAACCACCTGCTCTGGCACCGAAGCCTCATAAAACTGATAAAATAATTGATACTATACGAGGGGACATTTGGTTCAGATTATACAGTCATCATGATGGTGTTTATGTTTATTGAATATTCCTCATATTTTTGTTTCATGGAATGTTATAGCTATCTTCTCAATAGGGCTGAAACGGTTGGCTCATTTTCACAACGACTAACCGAGAGCTAACCGGATTTGATCTTATATGCATGTTGCTGTCACGATTAGCCACTGTGTGACCTTAAACACCAACACATTTTGATTTTCTAGAGCGTAAAACCACAAATAGTTCTCTAAAACGCTTGACAGAAATAAATACACTTTTCTGAAATGAAGAGTCACATCTGTTTTGGTTGCCTCTTAGAGAGGTTTAGGAGAATGCTTCAGTAAATAGGAAAGTTTTAAGATTTCTTTTAAAGACATCGAGAGTTTCTGAAGTTCTGACACTAATTGGCAGGGAATTCCACAATCTGGGACCCACGATGGAGAACACACGAGCATGAGCCTGATCAGATCTGCTAAAAGGCACAACTAGTTGAATTTGTTTTTTAGATCGGAGACTGCGTGTTGGTTCATATACAGTGAGGAGCTCATGCAGATAAACTGGAGCCAGTTTGTGGATACATTTGAATACTAAGATCAATATTTTGAAATCAATTCTCTGTTTAACTGGAAGCCAATGTAGTTGTCTTAAAACATGTGTTATGTGTACAGAGCGTTTGGTACCAGTAATTATCCTAGCAGCAGTCTTCTGAACTTTTTGAAGCTTCTGAATCAGGCACTGGGACAGCCCCACTAACACTGAATTACAATAGTCTAGTTGTGAGGTGATGAAGGAGTGCACAAGTTTTTCAAGTGCTGACTGGTTAGATAAGGTCGCAGTCTTCCAACATTACGAAGCTGCCAGTAGCATTTTTGACATATTTTATTGATATGGATGTCTAGTTTTAAATTTGAGTCCATAATCAGTCCAATATTCCTGGCCGATTCACTTTTCATTGTGATGTTGTTTCCAACCAGAATTGATGTAACATAGGGTGTAGGCATGCGAACCCCGGATATCACTAAGAATTCAGTTTTAGAATCATTCATTTAGAGTCACATCAACAAAATAAACAAGTTCGGCTTCACTGGTAAAAAGTTATGACACACTGTTGTATAAAACACTCAGGGGCCCTTCCCAATGGCGAATCACACAGCATGACTAACGAGAGTATAAACTCACAAAGACGTTATTAGTGTTTAGTTGATCGTGTCACAAGAACGGACTGTATCTTGCAAATTCTTCAATAGTTACCTTATTCCCTTACAAAACTTTGCTTATTATCAAGATGTACCCACTCCCGCGCTCATGGGTACGGCATGCGTGCCTCTATCCTTATGTACGCGTACCCCACCACCACCACCACCACCACCACAAACCCACACACGGAACATAGAGTACAGTCGCCGTGAACTGATGGTAATGAACTCGTGGGTAGTGATGTCCACGCAGGCGTATACCAGGTAATAAAAATCAGCAGCAGCAACATTTTAATTAACGAAGCGCGGGTTTCACCCGGTGCTTCATTAATTAAATTCTTGATGATTATTCCTATTATTAGTCTGTGGAAATACTGGCCACCCGTTGTAAGTCACCAATCCACGGCGGCTGTACTGTAGCCAATTTGCACCCCGCCCTCCAACTTCACAGGCACCTGTACACACAACATATACGCACACACCGTACATCAACAGCACGAAGTTGCGATTCCTGTACAGCACAATGAGTACACAGAGAACTTATTTGTATTGAGGGTTAGTACATGGGATTTTAAACCGACAGGTCGCAGTGGCGTAACAAGGGGGATGGGGACCCTTGCCCTCCTAAATTGTTCGCTGGCTTCCCAAAACATTGGCCCAGTGCAACTTTCTCAACATGGAGTCCTAAAATAATCTCTAAAATAGGGCCTCGCACGCTACAAATGCCTCCGATTCGTTCTTGGAGCACTAGCACTAAATTTTGCAAAATATTCCGGTTGTGGGTACTAGTTCGAGAACTAACACTCTCCCGTCGTTACCCCTCTTCCCACATGCCTTCAGAAAGTTTATACCGACAGGGAGTGGGGGGGGGGGGTAACGACCGGAGGGTCCGGACTAAGGGAGGCCGCACAACGGCCTTTCAAATATCATCTTTGCCCCTCCCCCTCCGAAACGTGCTGTGGCACCCCCATTATAGAATCCTGGTTTCGCGCCAAAAGGTTGATGGTTCCATCCGGAGTCCCTGACCCACGCCATATGCGCTGTGTCCTTGGGCAAGATACTTAATCATGTAGGGAACACAGTGGCACTGTGTACTGAGGCGTTGTCCACGTCGATTGTGTCCGTCATCTTCGCGACGCGCCTGTGAGAGGTAGGAGGGGGAGGGGTAGTACTGAAATGGTTAACCGGATAATAGGTTTGAAATCAGTTAGCTACCTAACCGATTAGAAAACCGTCAACCGGTTATCCGAAATATCGATAGTGATCGTCATTTCACGTTTAAAACGTAGTAAATCAGCCGCTTCTCTTTTGTGATAGATTATACATCGAAGTCGCGTTATTTGTATTGAGAAATAATCGACTTTGGTGTTCAAGACTTCGTTAATGATCGGCAGTTTCCGTGAGTGGTGAGTAATCGCAGAAACTATTCCGTAGTGTGGACATAAACGAACGTTGTCGAGTACTCGACAACGTTCGTTTGTATACACACTACGGAATAGTTCGAGAATACTGCTTTCCAATTTCTATAGTTTTGATCCCATATTCGGTGAAATAATGGTCACGGATAACCGGACATTTTCCAGTTATTGCTCTCGGTTAGTCGGTTACGAAAATGAGCCAACCGTTTCAGCTCTTAGGTGGGGTCGCTCTCCAAACAGAAAATCTAACTTCCTCTTGTGACGAAGGATTTCCTATGTGTTGTTTTATCTCATGGTTATATTTGCTTGCAGTTGTTATCGAGGAAAAAGTGCCAAAATCCTAACTGTCCGCCAATGTGAAAACGGATGTGTGTGCAAGTGCTTGCCAAAGTTGTCATTTCGGTGGAAACTTTTGTGTTGAACGTAGACAAACAAACATCATGGCAGCAACTCGTGGCTTTATGTGTCATGAAAAATCTTGTATTTTTCTGTCCCCCGTCAACCTATTTGAGATTAAATCCTATTCCATACAATGTCTTTCAACTATTGGGTCTTTTTTTTTTTGCAATTCCGGCTTTGTTTTTGTTCCGAATTCAATTGCAACCTTTGAATGTACGAAGGTTTGTGATGACCCAGACAGTGTAGGGTCTCACAAACATCAATAGCCAGATCTAGTTTCTCCAAATAAACATAGTCTGCGTATACACAAACCGTTTAAACTGACTATTTTGTTAAACAATGCAGTAAATTAAATTCGCGACATTTCTACTTTGTTTTCTCGCTTGTCGGTGTAACCGTCCACATTGCAACCCACGTGCATTTATTCCCACGGCCGAGACCAGCTATCTCTTGCTGTCGCGATTATCAAAGAACATTTTGAAGGATAGTTTATCAGGATAAAGCATGTATCCACTATCTATGGTCTAGCTCCACTTCGTTATTGGCCCCAATTCTTCTTCGAAATGTGGCTCAGTAGGTAGAGGTGCAGGCTGCAAGCCGAGAGGTCCTCGGTTCGAATCCCACCTGCGGCAACCGCGTTGTGTCCTTGGGCAAGACACTTCACCCCCATTGCCCATGTGGGGGCACGATGGCGCCGTGTACTAAGGCGTATTGCACGTCGATGGTACGCATGTCTTCAACCAATCTAACCCTGCCTGTGCTGCAGTGCGGAGTTACGATGTTGGGGAGCTGGCAGCTGCTCGTCGTTGCTCGGTGGTTCTCTCCGGGTACTCCGGCTTCCTCCACCCGTAAAACTGTCACGGTCATGATTAGCCATTGTGCATAAATATGTGACCTTAAACATCAATAAATAAATAAATAAATAAATAAATAAATAAATAAATCTTCTTCGAAATCATAGTCAGGTTTGGTTTAACCATCTTGACGTTCAAACGTCACGGGCAATTCAGTTTCTTCAACGTTTTTTCAAAATGCGACGTCAAACGTCGGAAAGTACAAATAACAAGATATTTTTCACATTAGTGATTGTCTGGTTGCGGGCTAGATTATTTTAGGTGGACTGAATTTGTTATTCAAAACTTGTTTATTACAAATTATTGGAGAGTGCCCATAGGCACTCTCCAATAATTTGTAATAAAACAAGTTTATATAAACAAAATATCATTTGTATTTCATTGAATATGAAATATAAGCAAAGAGAGTGTTGGCTTTTGCTCTGTTATCCTCATTTTTTGAAAGCCTTGATAGTGGCTTCTAGCACCCGATCAGTTAGGAAATCTTGACAGCAGGATTATATAAGTATTTTAAGCTGCGATAACATTTAGCCCAACGGTTGTCAATGAGCACTATTTGGAAGAAAATAGGAATTTAAGGTTAAAACTTTAAAAACCGAAAAATAATAACAAAACAAATTACCACAAAGTATCAACGTGCTGTTTGAGTTCGTACGCAATAACACATACAAAAGTATCAAAGGGTTAAACTTTCGCTTAAAGTGAAGAAGATTGGAATGAACGCTGCACCGGAATGTAAACTTCCTTCTCAAATATTTTCAAGGATGACGTAACTTCCGTTTATGTTGATCTTTTGTACTTTCTCAACATAAACTGAAGACAATGAGATCAATATTTTTCTTAACCCTTTACTTAACCCTTTACTTAAAAAGTAAACGGCTACATCGACCAATATCGACCTGCTCTATTCACGTAAATCGCAACCAAATTATATTATTACTGTCAGTTATTGTTCCTATACGCATAGTATATGGCCCCTTCATTGGAACGAGCTCATTGAGCTCGTCCCAATGAGGGGACAAAACATATGTTTTGATGCCAAACATGAACCGTGGGCATGCCACTTTATCCACAAGCACTTGACGTATTATCAGCTTTTATCAATTTTAATAAAATATATATTATATTATCAATACTAAAAAGTACTTTTTTTTAATATTGATATAATATTTATTTTAATAAAATTGATAAAATACGATAATACATCGAGTGCCTGTGATTTAATCCTAATTGTCCACTTTTGGGCACGGTGGCGCTTTGTACCAAGGCGTACTAAACGTCGATGGTACACCAGCTTTCATTCAAACAATGTTAACTTTGCTTGTGCAGGGTTAGCAGGGTGTAATTAACTGTTGATGAAAAACTCTGAACCATAGTGATCTGATAGGCTTTCAATAAAAAATGGTCAATTTTCACCAGAAATAAATCCCGAAAAGTGATCATATTCTCATAAAAAAAAACCTGAAAGCTAACATCCCCTAGTTCGTGAGCTGGAGAGTCTCGTCAGCTGTTAGCCGCCACTCGGTGGCTCTTTTCGTGTTCTTCGGCTTCCTCCACCTGTAAAACTGTCCGACACAATGTGATCCTGGGTGTTGACAGTTAACCCTTTACCCAACGTAACGGCCAAAACCGGCCAGCGCTATTCTCAAAAATCGCCAATTAATTTTCATTATTTTTTTATTTTTTGTCTCAAAAACATAGGTTATGACCCCTCGTTGGAATGAGCTCGTCGAGCTCGTTCCAACGAGGGGTCATAATCTATGTTTTTGAGACAAAAAATGAAAAAAAAATAGTTATTTAAGAATTTTGTTTGCAAGTGTCGTCTGGTTTTCATGTTAGGTAAAGGGTTAAACTCATTATAAACAAACAACATCAAGATTTTCAACTTACTGGTTGAGAGTTTTGTGATCATAAAAGTGGCGGGACGTGACAACCGTTACTTATTTCCAGTTCCTTATTCGACATTCGTTAGCAACCGATAAAATGGGTTGATAGGGCATGCCGAATAAGGAACTGGGAATAAGTAACGGTTGTCACGTCAGTAACAGTGGCCTTTTGATCAGATCACAACCTGGTCGCGACTCTCTAACACCACTAGGTATATATTTTATAAATAAAATATTATGCAATCAAGACTACATCAAGACAAAGTAATCGGAAAACATGGATCGCGGCGTCTCAGTGGTTACGGTATTGGAATTCAAAGGTGATGTTGCGGTAATCGTTCTCGTCAGATCACCGAAGTTAAGCAATGTCGAGCCCGGTTAATCATTCATTGGATGGGTGACCGCCTGAGCGATCAATTCGGACTCCCGCAGAGTCACGATGTTGGCAGCCGCCCGTCGTTGCTCGGTGGTTCTCTCCGGATACCCCAGCTTCCTCCACCCATAAAACTGGCACGGCCATGATTAGCCATTGTGCATAAATATATGACCTTAAGCGCCAATAAATAAATAAATAAATAAATGTATTGGGAATTCAAAGCGAAAGGGCCACGGTTAGATGCCACCAGGGGTAACTGCGTTGAGTCCTTGGGCAAGGCACTTAAGCTCGATTGCCCACATGGGGCCCGCTGTGTACTAAGGCACGTGCACTGCACGTCGATGGTGCTCTTGTCTTCAACCCATGCTAACCCTGCTTGTACGGAGTTAGTACGTTCGGGAGTCTGGCATTAATTTTCAGTAGACGGTCCCTGGAGTACCTTCAAAAACTGCCAAAAGGATTATAAAGGGGGATAATTTCTGCAAGTCGATCTAATCCACTTTTCGCCTTTTTGAGTCTTATTGTCGTCAATGTCAAAGTTTAAAGATTTGCGTATGGTTTTGTATGAAATTTACCCAACGAATCGCCCACATCCGCCCGCGTAATATGTAAATTCAGCAGCTGAAAAAATATTATTTTTCGAAAAATTTCAACAAAACCATATCATGTGACCCCTCTTTGGAACGAGCTCGTCGCGAGCTCGTTCCAAAGAGAGGTCACATGATATGGTTTTGTTGAAATTTTTGGAAAAAATTTAAAAAATGATATTTAAAATAATAAATTTGGATATCGTCTGCGTTGGGTAAAGGGTTAAGCTCATAGTCTAATTTTCGAATCTTCTAAATAATTTACTGACCATACATAACCCTAATGTAGAGGAAAGAAATATAGAATTATCAGATCGGCAAATCCGGCTTTGTCGACTAATACACGTGTGTGTACATGTAAAAGAACTTGTAGCACTCTATTATACCATTAGCCCTCCATGTAAAACAATACTTTTTTCGTCCTCTACTCCAGTCATATACCTGAGTTCCTTTCGGTTGGAGCGCTCAATGGTTCTCGCCGGGCTCTGCGCCTTCCTCCACCCGTAAAACTGTCCCACACGGGTCGACCATGCCTGTGGAAAGTGTTGTTAAATCCCAATAAAATGGGAAAAACATCTATTTTTCGTCGAGGTGTGAAATTCGGGATAGGCTGCTGACAAATGCGTGGAAGACCATGTGTTTAGTAGAAGACGAGCACAGCATTTCTTTTACCTGAATATAGGCCTTCCAAGTCAATAAAATGAATGCATGTTACACAATCCCGACACGAATAGGAAGTTTTCAAGAGTGAATGAGAGAAATTAAAATTAAAAATCAAATTAAATTTAATTGAATTTTCAATTGATAAGTGGTTCAATACTTCTAGATAAAAAAACTTTCTTCAGTTGCCTTTCATGGCAATTTTATTTTGAATCGTCACTAATTCTATTCAACCTTATCTACCGTTGCCTTCTGTCCTTGAGGAAGACACTCGAGCCATTTTTTTTTTGTGCACCGGCTTTCGTTTGGCTCAGTGCACTGGACTGTTAGACACATTGATGTTACCTAGCTTTCACGTAATGCGATCCATTTTCAAGCATCGCGTGTACCATTTAGCATGGCAAAACGTCTGACATCCATTTGTCCCCTCTATCTTTGCGGATGTTCATATAAAACTGCCCAAAACTAAGTGTCTTTGCTCTATTAGATAGCAAGCCTCTCCCCATTGTATACAGTACGGCCTTCATGGACTGTCACTTTCCACGGGTGGGCAATATTTCCACCGATGCAATATTTGATTCTAAACACTATAGGAATAATCATTAAAAATTTAATCAATGAAGCACCGGGTACAACCCGGTGCTTCATTAATTAAAATTTTGGTGATGATGATTTTTATTACCTGGTAAACGCATGCGTGGACATTACTGCCCACGCGTGCACCACGGCTACAATACTGCATGACTCGTGATGGTGCTTGTGTACAATCTAGTGGGCTACAGTTGTGAAAACTGGAGGGCGGCCTTCAGATCGACAAGTCAGGACAAGATAGGAATTCGCTCGTTTTGCACTGTTGAATTGTGACAAAAACAAATTGGACAGGTTTTGTGGGTTTCAGTGTATACATGCAGTTACAAGTCACTTCACTGACACTTTCTTACAGTTATCCAGTTTCGTTTACACAGCGAAAGGAATGTTTAACTTCATTTTGAGGTGTTGACATTACCATACCCGTCCCCTTCAATATGCATTGTCCACAAAGTTAATTGGTGTTATTTGTCTGAAAATGGACTACGTTAAAAATAATTCAGGGTGAGGGAAAGTTCAGCGCGTAACTAAAGAACAATGGGTTTCCCTTCTTACAACCTCTCCGAAACACATCGATTGATTGGAGTTGGTACTTTGTGTGTGTGTGGGGGGGGGGGGGGGGGGGGGGGGGTGGGGGGTGGGGGGGGAGGTTTCTTTATATTTGTTTTACCAATTTACCAACCAAGGCGTTTCACAGCAGGCATATAGCCAGGATTATATAATAGGGGATGCCCAAGTCAGTTTTATTTATTTATTTATTTATTTATTTATTTATTTATTTATTTATTTATTTATTGTTGTTTTGGGGTTTTTTTGGGGGGGGTAACTTAATATTTGGAAGACCGATGAGGCGGGCGGGGTGGGCCTCCCCTATTCTTAACTTGCATGCTCTTGCTGTTACCCCTCCTCCAGCTT
This sequence comes from Pictodentalium vernedei, assembly GCA_031216915.1. Classification (NCBI taxonomy): domain Eukaryota; kingdom Metazoa; phylum Mollusca; class Scaphopoda; order Dentaliida; family Dentaliidae; genus Pictodentalium; species Pictodentalium vernedei. The sequence goes on along the minus strand of CM062294.1, from coordinate 450,399,371 downwards.
CCCTCGGGGAATTGTATTTGTCCCAGACTCGAGGCTTGCCGAGTACCCCCCCCCCCCCCCCAGGTGAGATTTCCCCTTCTCACTCCCACACCACTCCTGAATGATAATAGAACCAATGTTGGCATCAGAACACTTGATATGTCGTTTAAAGCTCAAGTGGAGATAAACCGTATGAGATGGAAGACAACTTTCCACTAACAGTTTCAGCTTTCGTCGTTCATTCCTTGAGAGACTCCTAGAATCAGTTTTGTCGGTGTTGGTACTATCACACTCTAAACAATGGTATTTCCCCCTCTCCTTACCTACACTATTTTTAAGGCCCCGCCCTAAATATTTTTTTATTAAAGTCCAATTTGAATGGAATTTATTCTAGTTTTGCTGTGAAATTATTTACAGAAAACGGCTGTAGATTATTTTATATTTGGGGTTTCAGAGGTTGACTGGCCATATGTTCTACCGGAAAAATTCCCGGGTGGGCCCCCATTGGAGGTCCCCCTGGGGCCACAATATTGATGCAGCCGAACACGTGTTGGCGAATGAAATATTGTGAAAATGCTCAGCATGCGAAATGGATCTGATTTCATAGACTACAGGTATACCGAAATGATCTCTATGTGGACTGCCGTTGGCAGTCCACATAGAGACATTTCGACATACCAGCAGTCTTGTCTGCATTTGATCGCCCAGATGCAAGGAAATAGCATTCTGTCAGTTTGAAAAATTGAAAAATCAAATCTTTCTCCCATTGGGTCGAACTATGGTCAGTTCGATGGGTCCACCCCACCGCCCTCTCCCCTCCGTGCCAACATTTTGTCAAATGAGAGACGAAAATGACATAACTATGCCATCGAAATATCTTCCATGTGGACTGCAATTGATCGCTCAGATGCAGGGAAGCAGCGTTCTTTCGGTGCGAAAAATCGAAATCAAAATTTTCTACAGCCCCCCACCCCAGTGCATCTTTCGGTGACTTTTCTTGGCCAAGTCCGCCCCTGTGGGTTTCCGATTAGGGAGTTACAATTGTTTCGTTTTCACTGACATTTACACTCACATTAGTCGAAATGGAGTCAAAACGTCAGATGAATTTATTACCTCAGGACAAATATTTGTACATGTGGTAAACGGCTTAAATACAACAATAGTAACCTCCCATTTACCGTCGGCCCATTTGATTTTAGTTACACACAGATAAGTTATGTAACATATCTGTTGATCCAGTTTGTGACTAAAGTGTCATATACTATTATGTCCACATCTTATCGGTCGTGGGTCATTTTTGTGACGAGTCTGTGGACAGTTGCAGTCAGAATAAATTGTATTATACTTACAATGAAAACAATTATATTTCTTCAAAAAACTATTTGTCTTGGGTAGAGCTGCGGTTACATTCCTTTAGAGCAGTTAACTTCTTAAGACCCATATCCTAATTTGCCAACATTTGTGACCTCGCAACTGGTAAGTTTTACAGAGGATCAAGACGATAGGGCCCCTCGAAGCTTTGAAATTCTTTTCGATTCGAAATGGTCCCCATGATTCGATTCGATTCCTAACTCACCGATTCGAAATTTTTGGAATCGTCGATATGTTCTCAAAATCCTACAAAAAGTCTCCTCTTGAACTCTAGAAGAATTCAAGAAGGTTCCGCTTCTGAAATTACATTGATTCCGTTTTGGAATATTCCGTTTCTTTGCTTGATTTACATGCGTCGCCGTTAAACACAAGACTTGAGTGGAGACTGACAACATTTACGGTTGTAAGAAGGTGCAACATCCACAATTTGAAAAGCGGTGAGATTCGATTCGCGATACGATTCGATTCGAGATTCGCTTCGATTCGAAATCTGTTTGCCTGATTCGATTCGAGATTCAATTCGATCAAAATCCAACAAAAAGTCTCCTATTGAACTCTTTTTCTATCATCAGGTCTCCTGTACAGGATGGGAGAGGTGGGGTGGGGGTATACTGTACAGGAGACCTGGTGATAGAAGAAGAGTTCAAGGAGGTTCCGCTTCCGAAATTACATTGATTCCGTTCTGGAATATTCCGCCTTTTTGCTTGATTTGCATGAGTCGTCGTTGCACACAATACTTGGGTGGAGACTGACAATATTTACTGTTTTAAGAAGATGCAATATCCACATCGTGAAAAGCGTTAAGATTCGATTCGAGATTCGATTCGAGAGATTCGATTCGAAATCTGGTGCCTGATCCGATTCGACCCGAAGTTTCAGGTTTACAGCGCCCTACAAGACGAATCCACGCAAACAACAAAATTCCACAGGGAGCAAGGTAGCCAACTGGTTAAAGAAAGCATCGGACTTTGGATTGGAAAGTCGATGGTTCGATTCTGACTTTTATCAACATTGTGTCCTTGGGCAAGACACTTCATTCCAACTGCCCATGTAGGGACAGGGGGTGCTGTTTACCAAGACGTAATGCACGACGAAGATGTAGGTGCTTTCAACCAATGCTAAGTTGCTAACGCTATGTTTCCAGTGTCAGTAAATGTCGAATGTGTTCATATTCACCAATTGGGTTCATATTTACTCAACCCCGTTGTTGTGGTTTGATTTTAACCCTTTACCCAACGTACGGTCAAAACAGGCCAGCGCTATTTACAAAAATCACCATTCAATTTTCATTATTTTTTTCATTTTTTGTCTCAAAACCTTAGCTTATGACCGGCAGCTGCTCGTCGTTGCTCGGTGGTTCTCTCCGGGTACTCCGACTTCCTGCATCCGTAAAACTGCCACGGTCATGATTAGCTTTTGTGCATAAGTATGTGACCTTGAACACCAATAAATAAATAAATAATAATAGCTTATGACCCCCTCATTGGAACGAGCTCGTTGAGCACGTTCCAACGAGGGGTCATAAGCTATGGTTTTGACGCAAAAACTAAAAACAATTAGTTATTCAAGAATTTTATTTGCAAGTGTTGTCTGCTTTTCGTGTTAGGTAAATGGTCAACCCAACTGATTTTAGAGTGTATTAGTGTAGGCAGTAAGAGGAAGTACGGAATATCTTCAAGCAATTCGTCTCCGAGCGCTTGGTTGATGGAAAGAATGGAGGGGATGGAATAGAGATGGGAGCATTTGGGATCCGCAACATATCAGCGGCTGGCTGAAGTATTATCACGTGCACCGATGAGGCTGAATCTTTTTGTGTCAAGATATTATGAACCGATTTTTCCTTTGCCTCCGACAGAATTTGGGTTGTTTTTTTATGAATAGGGTGTCATATTGCAACTCCAACCAGTCTTTTTAATTTCATCTCGGTGAACAGGACAACACAATCGTGGGGTGTTCAAAAGAGATAGTTTCCCGATGACTGTAAAGAAAATGAACGGAGTGAAATGGAGCAACGAAACATCATTGAAATTCGTGCCACGAACAAGTTATATTTTGACACCATGAGCTAGAGTGAATACAGTGCCCAAGCTTATTCACCACACCTGCGCATAAGGATATTTTGGCAGACCTGACAGAGTACAAGAACTAATAATTGTGAATTGTGTGTGTTGATGAGAAGAAATGAAGATTGTGTCATTATTTCTTCCCGGAGGCTCCTTTTCCACTTGACTGGTTACGCGTCTTCTCTGGTTGATTTTTATGTACCATCAGACGCAGTAAAGCACATTATATATTACCTGTAGGTAGATGCATTCTTAATTCATTAAACTATGGGTGGTGCTGTAATTTAGTTTCGTTTACAAATGTGATCGGTCTTGATGTGAAGAATTTGCTATAAATAGTGTTGAATGTGATTGCCTTAACGACTGTGAAACTACATCGGATGACCGAACAGTACAATGTATAAACGTCGTCCATATTTTGGACACAACACCTTTGTCGCGGAAACTTTCCATTTAGTTTGCCCGATGTCGTTCGTCAGAGAACGTTACTCCCACACATCGCCCATCATAGGGAAGGCGTGTCATTTCTTTAAGGCTAAAATAAAGAATCCTTTAAGGGACGCAAGTCATTGTGTTCGTGTCCCCACCCTCCCCGTCCCTCCAAAAAATAAAATAACATAAAATTTTGTCTCGTGGAGAAGAAGTTGGGCAAAGCACAATTGACTATTATTGGCACAGTAAAAGGTCTCTGCATTGGCAAAAAAACTGTCACAGATTGTTGTATGTATTTATGCCACATTTGCATAATTCACCATCTACGAATCTCCCACTGTCTGAATCCGCTAATCCATAATATGGGGGCGCGGTGGTTCAGTAGGTAGAGGTGCAGGCTGCGAGCCGAGAGGTCCTCGGTTCAAAACCCACCTGCGGCAACCGCGTTGTGTCCTTGGGCAAGACACTTCACCCCCATTGCCCACGTGGGGGCACGATGGCGTTCTGTACTAAGGCGTGCTGCACGTCGATCGTGCACTTGTGTTCAACCAATGCTAACCCTGCTTGTGTGGAGTTAGTATGTTGGGGGAGCTGACAGTTGCCCGCCGTTGTTCGGTGGTTCTCTACGGGTGCTCCGGCTTCCTCAACCCGTAAAACTGTCGTGGTCATGATTAGCCTTTGTACAGAAATATGTGGGTTTAAACACTAATAAATAAATTCATAATAGTTTTACACTTCTGCCTTGAGTGAGCGGCTTTCTGGTAGCCCAAATTTTAACCGTCAGGGCCACTCCAAATAAAGTGAGGAGGGGATAAAATATGTTTCTGCAGCCATGGCAGCAGAAAAATATTTTATCCCCTCCAAGTAGTATGTCTCGTATGTGGCGCCATATTGTGTTATGGTAACCCCCGTGAGCGGCCATCTTGTGACGTCATCTCCATAGCGATACGTGGTGTTAGTGCGCATGCGCAGCGCGTGTTGTTAGGGTGATACGTGTTTCCGTCATCCATTTTGTATACTGGAGGCCGCCATCTTGGTTTTTATGGTAGCACGCGGTTGCTATGTTGCCCAAAGGCCTACAACACTAATACAATGTCAGGTATTCTCGAATACCGAGATGAGGCTAAGAGGGATAGTAAATTATACCTCATTGAGGGATTTTTCATGGCCCTCATGACCTCAAAATTCAATGAGGGTATGAGGGATTGTAAATGAGGCCTCATTGAGAGCTTTTACATAGCCCTCATGGCCTCATACGACTAAAAAGGGATTCCACAGTCACAGGCGTTTTCCAAAATGGGATTCCATAGGATATACCTGTTAAATACCGAAATGAGGCTAAGAGTCGTAGTAAATTATACCTCACTGAGGGATTTTTCATGGTTCTCATAACCTCAAAATTCAATGAGGGATAATAAATGAGGCCTCATTGAGGGCTTTTACATAGCCCTCGTGGCCTCATACGACAAAAAAGGGATTCCAAAGCCACAGGTGTTAACCAAAAAATGGGATATGGCCATTGGATATAGAGGTGATGAGAATCGGATACGACTTCGTTGTAATAAGGGGAGATAACTCTACATACAGGTTATGGGAAATCAAGCAATCTGATTGGTTAGTTATAATTTATATAAATGATCTAGATATATGAATCAACAAGAGTACACGGAATAGTGTCAGAACTAACAGGAATAGACCAGAAAAGCTAAATATAGTAATAATAAGCAAAGCCGTTCCAGTTGATAGGCTATTCTACACTACTTGAGTATACTCCAGGACAAAGGAACATGGTCAGGTAAACGAAAACTATTGCACAGATAGATAGAAGCAGAGAATTCTGAAAGAATTCGAAATAGTACAACTTGTCGGGTTGTTTTGGTAATTCGTGAAGCACACCCTCCGATTCAATCGAACACACCCTCCGAACATACCCGTCTTGTTGTAGGCCTTTGGGTAACATAGCAGCCACGTGCTACCATAGAAACCAAGATGGCGGCCTCCAGTATACAAAATGGACGACGGAAACACGTATCACCCCAACAACACGCGCTGCGCATGCGCACTGATACCACTTATCACTATGGAGATGACGTCACAAGATGGCCGCTCACGCGGCTTACCATGACAACACAACATGGCGCTACTGGGTCACGTGACATGACGTCACTTCCGGGGTCCCCCAAATAGGTCCTCAAACAGGTCCTCAAACATACGAGACACACTGCTCCTCCACATCATTTCATCTCGTGCTGGGTTAAGATCTCGTATTACCCACAGGTGGAAGGTCCAGTGTCTTCCATGCGAACAACATTAGCATCTCATGCCAATTGGGATACTTGAGTACCTTTTTGAAGGCAGAAGTACCTTGGAAGTGGAGGAATCACCACAGAAAAATTACCAAAGCAACATCAGGTTGATATTAAATGAACCACCTTTAAGGGTTTCGGACATTTAATGTATATATGGTTGATATTTTCAGGAAAAGTATGGGCGAATAGCCCCCCCCCCCCCCCCCCCCCAACCCCGAAATCCCCTTTTTAACTAGGCTGGTGATGAACGGCAAAAACTAGAAACCGTTCTCTTACAGGCTGAGACTACATGAAGTAGAGCAGTGCTTGTTTACTTCGTAAACAAGGTCTTTTTTACTGGTAAGATAGGACCCGGACCAACGACTGGGGTGGAAGTCCTCTACAGGGGAAAGTATAGGCACAAATGATTGGCTAACCTTTACTTCATCCCTGTGTTGCGGTCATGAGATAGCCAAAGGTGCTGAAAGAGCACTCAAACACAAATAAATTAATTAATTAAATTAAATAAATAAATACAGGTTAATCGCTTAAATGTTTTAAAACCTCCAGTAAGCGTGTACTGAAACACAAAAAGTAGCTTGTACAACCTTGTTTGAACGATTTCCCAATTAAACGCATTGCTGGGTATATAATAGTTTGCTGGGGATGGTACTCAAATTTCATTACTTATTAAGACACATGGCCATAAAAATACATTGCGGGGGGTTTATTCTTCAGTGAATCTTCACCTGACGAGTGTCGTTTTCATGTGTATAACAAACGAGAGTACATCTTTATTGGCTTTATGTTATCTGAAAAATACAATGGCTGACGCTATCATTTAATTCTATCTGGGTCCAGCTATATAAAATGTAACATCGGAAGGTCATCAGTCAAACGATTAGATTTCTGAACCTCCTGTGTGACTAAAACATTTGTAACCAATGGGGGCGGGAGCGGAAAAAATTGCAGTACACGAGGCCGTTTTTATTTTTTTGGCATTCGACCTTCCCGGACACCCACCCACCCCTAAACCGCAAGATTATTTTTATTTTCCACATACTTTTTCGGGCCATTTTAACCCTTTACCCAATGTAACGGCCCAAACCGGCCGGCGCTACATTCACAAAAATCGCCATTTAATATTTTCCTTATGGTTTTCATTTTTTGTCTCAAAAACATAGGTTATGGCACCTCATTGGAACGAGCTCATCAAAACATAGCAACCTCATAGAGCTATGTTTCCGAGACAAAAATGAAAATGCTTTGTTATTCAGGATTGCTTATTCCTTTTTCGCAACTGTCGTCTGCTATTTGAAATATAAGAGAAGATTAATTCAATTCTACTTCCGAAACCAACTCACTTCCAACAATACTGCGTCGACGTTGATTTCTGACGTCAATTCCGTATTGAACGTGTTGTGAAAAATATTTTCCGTAATCAGCTATTTGGTGGTGATTTTGATATAAAATTATTTAACCCTTTACCCAACGTAACGGCCAAAACCGACCAGCGCTACTCGAAAAAATACCGTTCAAATTTCATAATTTTTTTTTCAAAAACATAGCTTTTGACCACTCATTGGAACGAGCTCGTTAAACTGGTTCCAGTGAGGGGCCATAAGCTATGTTTTTGACGCAAACACTGAAAAAATAGTTATTCAAGAATTTCCTTTGCAAAGTGTCGTCTGCTTTTTGTGTTAGGTGAATGATTAATTTAAATAACCGAAGAACACGTCAGTATTCTAGCCCAAGAACATTAGGTTTCACTAGGGAAAAAAATCGGAGAAAGCTGATTTTTTCAGGGAATGTCGAGTACATGTCACTGAACGATTAGACAAAAGTCCCCTAAAATCCCAGTTGAGCTTTTGTTTCTACAGCCTTTTTTCGAAAACGCGTTTGAAAAAAATAAAAAAAAATCGCACGAACTTTGTAACCTCGAATTGATCCAACTGTATTTTTTGTTTACGCGTATTTCGAGCTACATAATGTCTAATATACATTTACCTAGAGGAAAATGTGCATTCTGTGACAATTTCTGCGAAAAATTATTGAAAATTCACAAAAAAGTATCGGATTTACGCAAAAAATGACGATTTTCCTAACGGATTTGCCCAAAGGGTCGTAGTACAGAACGGGATGTTAGTTGGACAGACGATAAAAAATCCACCACCATTTGAAGACTTTTATCATTGTTTACAAAATAGACAATATGGAAGACCCCCTCTGCTTCTGGCCAAGTTCCCCTTTTGGCATAAAATTCGTCAGCATGAGAACTCAACTATTTTCGGGCTTGGGACCGAACAGACACGTCTGTGTCTGGCAGCATTAGATCAATAAATAATATTTACAGAATGTACAAAAATCAATAAATAATATTTACAGAATGTACAAATCAATCAACATGGATTAAGTTACATTGACTATTATCAACGCTATATACAGAAATGACATGACCTATACATATTATTCATCGAACTCAGAAATTTCCGACAGGACAGTGTTTCTGTGGTTGTTACAAGAATCCGAACTGCAATTACACAAACCTGAGCAAGAGAGTCCTGCCTTCTCACACCCACACCTTTTTGTACAAGCACTCTTGCAACCACAACTGATCAGATTCAGTAGGTTATCGGGGGCACATGGCTTTGTGGCTGCAGTCGGTACAAGAAGTCCATTGTCTAGCGACCACCCCCAATCCGTCGGAGGAAGCGAAGTGCCCAGCCATTGTTGGACCTGGAGATAACATCTGTAGACATGTTGTTGTGCAGCATCGCTGCTTGGTGGGAGTGAGGCTAGGTCGATGGGTTTATTCAGTTTAGATTTTGCTACATAACGCTTGTAAGTGACATATCTATATTGGTCGAGAGAGGAAACAGTTTTACTCCCGTATAAGATCAGGAGAAGTTGTTCCCCGGCTGCGGCTACTGCACTTGGTGTACTGTCATCCGCCAAAATTGTGTTGACATACTGTTGTGAGTCGCTAGTAACATCGGAGACAATTGTACTGAATACTTTCTTCTTACCAACTCGAAAGAGTGCAGAAGTAGTGTCACAACCACTTATAGAATGTGCTACAAGGAGGTTGCTTCTATGGTCACCCATTTTGGTTGCTATTTCACTAACTGAAACTAGTAAGTTTGGGGTAATGGAATACATCATGTGAATATTACATCCCGGTTGAACTCGAGAGGTAAGAATGACTAACAAGTCTGTGTCTGTTCCCACAACGACAACATTGTTGTCATCTTGAGCGATGTCAAGTGCAGTTTCGGCTATCAGTACATCAGCATCAGCCTCGGCCTGCTTGGACTGAATATTGATAGCAGATAGCTCCTGCATTAGAAGATCGATCAGTTGGGTTTTGTTCTTGGCATTTGCAAGGAAATCGGATTGGAGTGTGGTGGCTGGTAACTCGGGTGAGATATTGATATCAATGGAATACCTGTCTTTAGATCTACGGGCTTGTTCCATGCCCTTTGTCGACATTGTACAAGCATAACCATCAAAAACAACCACGACGTTCGCCCCAAAATGTCTCACTAGATAATTGGAATATGATGTACATATGTCCTTATATGACGACTGTTTAGGCCATACAACTGCCCTCAATAAAAATCCACCATCTACAACAAACAGAGAATGTTCTGGGATTTTAGTTTGCTCGGAACCGTATGTTTTGAGGATCTTACCGAGCGTGCTTTTCTGTGTCTTCCTCATTCCAGCAGAATCAAACAATGCTGGTGGTTTCGGGGCGAGTTCATATTTGAGATACTCTTCCATCTCTGCTTGTGACTGAATAACACATGTGATGCGGTTGAACAGAATTGTGGGGTCAATCACTACCTTACTTCCACGGACTTTGATGCTATTTGCCATCGATGCGAAAGACTTCACAGTGTCAACACGTCGTAGTTTGATGCTGTTGAACGTTTTGCTTACAACATTCGATACGCAACATTCACCAATTTTGCGAACTTGATCACAGTTCACAGTTTCGTCGGCCACAAGCCCGGTCGCTATAGAGACTAATTGTAGTGGATCTCTATTCTGAAAGGGGGAATGCACTCTGAGCCAGTTCAATAATTTGGTGATATCATTGGCATCAGTCAATTGTGAACTTTGACGGAGATCCCGATGTTGTTCGCCATGACCAGAGTGAATATGAACAAAATTTTCGAGAGCATTACATATCGGAAGGCAAAGAGGTAGTCCATGTACCCATTTCGCAACAGTGCTATCGGTTATTCCCCTGCCATGTGTGAGACCACCAGGGAGCTTGAACATTCTCATTAAACACTGCTCTATGGTCTGATCAGAATATATCCCGTCCCAGAATTTATCTGAGCGCCTTATGGTAAAGTAACCTTTCTCAGTGAACAACTTCAAATCATTCTGTTGCATTATTTCTGTTAGCTCATTCATCTGCTGCAAATAGAGATGAGAACTTTTTGCGTATGCAAAATGACCACCTGCGTGAAATACTGGAATCATATTGCGAACACAATATGTGTGGAGTTCCCAGTCGCCTGTGCGCTCTGCTCTCAAGAACAACTGGAGAAGACCTATTTGCTCGTAGTATTGTACCCAAAGCTTTCCTGTGCGTCCTACGGACGCATTCTGGAGCAGTTCGTGTAATTTTGACAGTAGATGGTTGACACTTTCTTGATTGACAGCGTCAGCTGTTGTACAGTCACCTCTGGCAAGTCCACAGAATATTTCATTGACATCTGTGCAGTCTGTTATCTAGTGTTCGGCTTTCTTCAAACACAAGTTTTGTAAAGGCAATTTGTGTTAGCAAATGGGCACGAACTGCTCTTGAATATGCATGACCACTGATCAAATGATGGATTGACCCACCAGCATAAACAGTCCCCCAAAGTTCATCCAAGCCGCTACCAGCCATGATCGAACCAATTGCCCCTAAATATGACATAATCATATGGAAGCCGCCGAGTCTAACGAAAACTTTTGTCAACTTATCTGACGAAGACACAATCTCCATTGCTTTGATATAAAGTGATTGGTCAAACGTCACTGGACAAACGTTCAGTCCCTGTTTCTCACATTCAGTTTGTGCAAACACGAGAGCAGTGTAAATTGTGCTCGGGTTGGATGGATCAAAATTAATAAAGGGAAGTATCTCGACATCACTTGTTTCATAATCATCTGATGATGTGACAATGTGCATATATCCAGCCCAAGATGGGCAAGGTACTCTCAGTACATGCGTCAAAGACCAAAGACTGTCGACTGTTTTTGCGAGTTTCAAATTTTTCGGATCAGATTCACCCAAAGTTGATAAATCCTTCATCACAATTTCGTTAAGACCCGATTTGCTTGGTTTACTGTAACCTTTCAAAGGGATGTACCCGAATTCACCAGAGCCAATATTCGAATGATCACCAGTTAGTCGTTTTATCGGAGACTCTTCTGTGTGATCTCTGCTTGGAGTTATACAGGCGATGCCTCCCATACTATGGAAAGTATTCTTGCCATCTAGCGTGCGCACATAACAATCGGCGTTATCGAAAACGAATTGTGTGAAGTTCGCAAGTCTAGGCGACGGACCTTTGCTTATCATGACAGAATGAACGTATTGTTGAACTTCCCGGTAGCTAGAAGAGAACATTAGTCCATTCAGAATGTCGATCAATTCCCGAGATGCGAATTTCCTATGTATGTAAACTGCTACCGACAATAATACTGGTGACAAGAATGAACGGGGCCGACAAGAACTTATTAGAGACTGACCTATGGCTGTCACGCGTCTCTGGTTGGCTTGGATGTTTTGCCCACGCTGCGACGGAGCAACAATCCCTTGTAACAAGGTTTGGAGTGTATCGGGTAGTAGATCACTAGATACAGATAACGAATTGGGTTTGGGATAAACGTCACACTCGTAAATGGCTGACCGAATATCATCGCGGACTATAGCCGATGCTTTCTTGACGATGCGCATACGTTCATCAGTTTCATTGGTACATTTGTCTGAGTACCACGAATCATATAGTATTTTGTCTGATGAATCTCTGAATGTGACAACATTTTTTAGGGACCTCAGTGTTGTAATAGAGATTCTACTACCGAAATGCTCAAGCAGTTTGGTTTTAAGATGTTTAATTGTGTAACCGACTTCGTCACCAAGATACGATTCAAACGTCTCTGCCAATTCGCTCAAGGAAAACTGACACTCATCGCTGTTCTCCATAAAGGTACACAATTCATGGAATGCAAGTGCTTTCTTGTCTGCAACGGGCCTACCCCGTGAAAGAGTTCGCTCAGGCTTATCTCTGACAAATCCTGTCCAGCAATCATGGTGATACCGACCTTCCTCGGCCACTAGATCGATAGCACGACCGATCCGAGTAAGTACAGACTCACCCCATTCATCACTACGTTTCAAACAACGGGTTCTGATACTATCAACAAAAGTCAATGTTTCAACGGTGTGGACTTCTCTTCTACGTTGAACGGGTATATGAGTTTGTTTGTCGGCGGATTCTCCACAGAACAGACAGTGGAGTTTAAAATTGAAAGCATCTTGATCAGAGCGCAATTTTTTTGTCATAGATGGACCAGCTTCGTCAGATTCAGCTGCATCTAGAGACATTCTCTTACTTTTTCTTACAGAACTTTCCCGTGTATAATTCTTGTAGCAGAATTTGTGAATTTTCTCACCAACTGTGGGTTTCTTCGAACCGGCAAAAAGATTATCGCCAAGCTCGACGCTTACAGCAACCAACTTTTCTATACCCCGCTCACCAAGTGTAGTTATTCCGGACGAGCCGGTCAACTCATCGTTACATTTGATACATTTATCCATTGCCAAAGTCACAACAGAAAAAAAGATGATAGACACAATAAACTCAAGTACAATACCACAGAACAGATATCAATGTGCGGACCTGCTTCGTTATCACCGTAAGGTATCAACAGGTAACGCTAAGTGATATGCCAACAACATAACTGATCATTTCTACAAATAACACAAGACTCTAATAATCAACAACAGGCAAAATTACATATATATCTATCAAGGGATCATTAGTTTCAATATCTAGGCATCAAATGCGGAGTGTCCAATACTGAACAGAGAAAATTGTGCAATGGACAGACCTGGAATGGTGAATTAAACAGCGTTTCCTGATGAAAGTCGTTCAAGGCTATTTTGCATCAAATTAAAGAGCGTTGTCTGTACATAAAGACCTGGAATGCGGAATTAAACAGCGTTTCCTGATGAAAGTCGTTCAAGGCTATTTTGCATCAAATTAAAGAGCGTTGTCTGTACAATACAAATTTGTTTATGAGTACACATCAAGGGCGTGCACACATTACATGCCAATGCATCTTGAGTGTAGGCGAACACCACATTATGTGATTTAATCGAACATGGAAATTGAAACAATGATGCTATAATACGGTATTTGAATGAGAAAAGTCGATGCCGTTTGAATTTGAGTTTAGGGGGTATGGTTAATATTTCACACGTTTCACCAGTTCATTATGGAATAAATGACTATTGTTATATATCATTATAAAGCCACTGCTTTTCTGCAATTTTTGATATATAATTTAACTCCCAAAGTAGTCGTAGATTTGATTTAATGGACGTTGTGTACCGTTGTGTGTATGAAAACAATAAAAAAATTTTCGTACTTTTGTACATTTTCGTGAATAGTTCACCATTGAATGTGAGGATTGGTACAAAGTTGGCATTTTCTGTTGGGGATATGTATTCTCAATATAATTCAGCACGATATTTATGATTCTCACCCTACTAAGGCGAATAAGAATGAGAAATATGGAGCTGGGTCGAATTTTTTTTTTAATTTTTTTTTTCATCCAAAAAAAACGCTATAACTGAAAAACCTCAACTCGGATTCGCGGGGACTTTTCACACTTTATCCGCAATGTGTGTCCCGGAAACATATAAAAAAATCAGCTTTCTCCGATTTTTTTCCTTACTTTCTCATTTTTATGTCTAATGTGCCTGGACTATTCGTCTCATAAGTCAGATGCTAATGAATTCACCCAGAGTTTTCAGCTTAAAGAATCCTATTTGGATTAGTCATAATTACCGCTGGCTCTTAAGTAATATCAAGGGTGAAGCCCTCTAATATTTTGACTCACAACATTTAACCTAAAGAGATTTGCATAAACTCATAGATAGATTTAAATATATTAAGGCAAGTTACCAAATATTCAAAGGTGTTCTCCATTTTCTCCATACATGACCTTTGATGGAAAGCAAAGTATTTAATCTAGTTTCACGCATCAAGCATTCAATACATTACATTCGGGTGTTCTTATTATGCGACATTACCGAATTCATCAATTCATCCCAAGCGAACGGGTGTTCTTATTATGCGACATTACCGAATTCATCCCAAGCGAATAAATTCCTGCACAGTTTTAATGATATAACACGATACGACATTAACCCATTAGTGCCATTTCCAAGAGCCCGACTTGCAGACGGCTGTTTCAGTTCAGTCGCCGTGGAGTGGTCGCATTCCTCGCGTGGGCAGTGATGTCTACGCTTGCATTTACCAACTAATACAAATCATCACCAGCAAAATTTTAATTAATGAAGCACCGCGTTGTACCCGGTGCTTCATTTTTTAAAACCCTTTACCCAACGTAACGTCCAAAACCGGCCAGCGCTATTCTCAAAAATCGCCAATTAATTTTCATGATTTTTTTCATTTTTTGGCTCAAAAACATAGGTTATGACCCCTCATTGGAACGAGCTCGTTCCAATGAGGTGTCATAACCTATGTTTTGGAGACAAAAAATGAAAAAAATTAATTATTCAAGATTTTTTTTTTGCAAGTGTCGTCTGCTTTTCATGTTAGGTAAAGGGTTAAATTTTTTATGCCTACTCCTATAATTAGTGTTTAGAATCTCATATTTTTGCGACCGTGGAAATATTGTCCACTCGCGGAAGGTGATGAGCCCACGGCGGCCCTACCGTATTCGACATCTGACAGTACTTGTTTAATGTGGTAAACTAGCTTTGTTCCGTATTCGACATCTGACAGTACTTGTTTAATGTGGTAAACTAGCTTTGTTTTACTCGTAAAATAGGGCCAAGTCACCAATACTTGTGATGGAACTCCTCTAAAATGGGCAATATGGGTATAAATGATTGACTAAACTTGACTTTATCTTCATTATGTGTTCACGCTTGGCCGTTGTGCAGAAATATATGATTCTTAACACCAATAAATAAATAGTCAGAAAAAGGAACCTGATGATACAGTAACATGCATTTTATTTTTTGGGCTCTGTATATATCGTTAAAGGTAGTATATACCTTCTTTGTTTGTTTTTTTTGCATTTTATTTTACGCCAGCAAACTTTACGCCGTTTTATTTTACGTCACATATATATACACATACCCACCCCTACAGGTGTGTGCGTGAGGGTGTGTAGTGGTGGGTATGTGTATATGCATGTTTTCAAATGAATGTGTGTGGGTGTGTGTGTGTGTGTGTGTGGCTGAGGGTCAGTGTGTTGTTGTTGAGAGCTGAGAAGAGACAAGCATAGTGCATAAAGCATTACGGAAATCGCAAATATTAATCTATCTTAATATTTGCGATTTCCGTAATTGCAAATAACATTATTTGCAAATCCAAACAATATTTAGCCAACGAATCCCATTTTCGGCTGCTTTGGTCCGTTTCTGCCACTTCAACTATCTTCCAACCCGAAGGCCAGCCTTCGGGTTGGAAGATGGTTGAAGTAGAAGAAACGGACAGGACAGTGAACACACAGCGGCATACTCATCTAAACGATAGTCTGCAGTGAGTCATGGTACACTTATTGATAGGATAGTCTATTGCTGATGATGTTTTGCCAAATGTAAATGTTATTAATTATTGTTCACTTTTTGTGTATTGTTATCCATGCAATCTGTCCCAATTCGGGTGATTTATTGCAATAAAGTTCTATTGTATTCCACATTCGTTCAAAATTTCACGTGTTCTTCATTGATTGTCATTTTTATTTTCAGGGTCAGCTCCATTTTAGGAGGTTTTGCCAGCTACTCTCGTCTGGTTGGAAGTCAGGACGATGATTGGGCAGACAGACTTAATCACATTTACACAGTCGTTTTGTTGGCAATATTTGCCATTTTCGTCAGTTCCGGTCAGTATATTGGAGATCCAATACAGTGCTGGTGTCCCGCACAATTTACGGGGTCGTATGTCTCGTATACGAAATCCTACTGCTGGATTAAAAACACGTACTATATTCCAATGTCCGACATCATTCCCGTAGCTCATTCTGAAAGGCAAGAACAAGAAATCAATTATTACCAATGGGTGCCGATCATCCTGCTCTTTATGGCCTTTTTATTCAAATTCCCCAGCTTGGTTTGGAGAATTTTCAACGGCGGTTCAGGTATCAATCTGGATAAGCTGGTGAATATGACCACGTCGACACAAGTTGGAGATCCAGGAAAGAGGGACGAAACTGTTAATTTTATAGCACTGTACGTCGATAAGTGGCTGGAAGCAAATCGACAGTATAAATGGAATATCATGGTGCGCGTGCGCCAGAGTGCATCTCGCTTCTGTTGCCTCTGCAATAAACGAGAAGGGACATATTTAACTGGGTTTTATATGTTTATAAAGATCTTGTTCGTCATCAACGTTATTTGTCAGTTTTTTATACTGAATGCCTTCCTGGGAGACTGGTTCCATTTGTATGGATTTGAAGTGTTGGAATATCTGTCTGCAAACCAGGCACTTAAAGAATCCCCGAGATTCCCACGAGTAACACTTTGTGATTTTGAAATTCGTCAGCTGCAGAATATACAACGTTTCAGCGTACAGTGTGTCCTTCCTATCAATCTGTTCAACGAGAAGATATTTATCTTCCTTTGGTTCTGGATGGCATTCGTTGCTGCCGCAACAGCGGGAAATTTACTGTTCTGGATATATCGTACCTTGTTCCGCTTAAATCGTGCAATGTTCATCAAAAAATATCTGAAGATCTCCGATGAGCTACATGGAGAAGAAGATAAGAAGTTGGCGAAGAAATTTGCCGACCAGTACCTGAGAGATGACGGACTTTTCGTGCTTCGAATTGTTGGAAAGAACTCCAATGACATACTCTTAACAGATCTCATTGTGAAACTCTGGAGGATATACAAAGACAAACCTCTCGTTCGAAAGTCTATGTCGGAAGATTACAATGAATCGATGGCATAGTGAGTGTCAAGTTCAGCTAGTTCAGAATTTTATTTCGAGATCAGAAGGGGCTCGTACAGTGCATTCGCCGTTGACTTGTCGTCATCCACGTGTGGGCAGTGATATCCACATACCGTTTACCATGTAATAAAAATCATAAGCAGCAAAATTTTAATTAATGAAGCACCGGGTTGTACCCGGTGCTTCATTAATTAAATTTTTGATAATCAGTCGTATAATCAGTGTTTGGAATCTAATATTATTGCGTCTGTGGAAATATTGCACACCCGTGGAAAGTAACCAGCCCACGGCCGACCGTACTATAGATTCTTTGTTCAAAGAACGGAGACTCACCCACAACTGGTTTATTGTGGAACAATCAAGATTTTTGTCAGACTGTTGAATGAATATTTGACCCACCACACAATTCTGGGACGGACATTCCATTTATGCAGCCAGTGCAGTGTTGGAGTTTTCAAAACATTGAACATATACTTCCAATAGGCATTAAACCTTTCCCCAACATAAAGGTAAAAAAAACATTTGCAAAACCAATTCTTAAATATTAACAATTTTTCAATGTTTGCCTCAAAACACAGGCCATAACCCCTCCACTGGAACGTACCCAATTAGCGCATCCGGTGAAATCATAAAGGTCCAAGGTCCAAAACTGGAGCTGGACGGGATTGAAATGTCAAGTTCGGTGTCGCTATCGGTATTTTTAGAATGAATCACCTCTGTATCGGTACGGTATTAAGTACCAGCAACATGTACTCACACCAATATCAATATCGAATGGAATTTTAGTATACTGCCCGGTTGTAGTTTCCCGTTTTACTTTTGTATAATGCGGTATAGTACGTTAGATCGGCATTGGCTCGATACCGAAGCCTATTTACGATATTCCACTCATCTCTATCATAAGGTATGTTTTGGAGGCAAACGCATGAAAAATGATACAAATTTGAATGTCTGGTTTCGTGAATAACTTGGGTTGGATTAAATCGTTAAATTCGGAAAAGGGTAAAGGAGCAGACGAATTGATTAATATTCATAATTACTCCGTATTTCGCTTTCAAACTGTGGTCAAGAAAAAACGACCGTGAGGACACGTGTAGACTTAGAGATTTAGTAAAAAGAACTATGTCGGCATAAACCTCGCCTAACTTCACCATCTTACGATCTTATCAAAAGTCAAAGTAGGGAAAAGGAAACGTTATTTGACTGCATCTGTAAAATCAGAGGTGAAGTCGTCCACTTTTCTAAATCTATGTTTTGTTAACAAATGTTTGAAATTTCATTGTCTTTTAAAATACATCGTGTAAATAGTAATTATCCGGAAGCACGTTCTGATGGCAGCTCACGGGACAGAGGCGGTGGAGCCAGGGGTCACATGGGGGCACCTGCCCCTCCACTTTTTTTCCACAGATATGTTTCGCAGTTATACAATGAGTTAAAATGGGCCCATGCAAGCGTGTCAATATACAGACATTCCTGTAACATTATTTGCAAATCCAAATAATATTTAGCCAACGAATCCCATTTTCGGCTGCTTCGGTCCGTTTCTGCTACTTCAACTATCTTCCAACCCGAAGGCCAGCCTTCGGGTTGGAAGATGGTTGAAGTGGAAGAAACGGACAGGACAGTGAACACACAGTGGCATACTCATCTAAACGATAGACTACAGTGAGTCATGGTACACTTACCGATTTACGATTGTAGCATTTCTCACAATGAGTCGAACCATGGTAGCATTGTAAATTTGTGCCCCTCAACTTTTATCAAGCTTCCACCGCCCCTGTCGCGGTATGATTGAGCACAAAGAAAAACATTGAATTGGGAAGATTTGTGGATTTTGTCCTTGTATCTAGTGGGATAATATTTATCACCCACTAGCTTAATTTATAGCAATATATTTTGCTTGTATGAGGGTTAAAAACATTTCGACAGTGCTGAGAATGGTATAGGCTTATTTTGAGTGTACTCGCACAAAAAGGGGAGGGAATTTATGTTGCATCAAAATTGATATAAATACCAATGAAGCAGCAGATGTTTCTCGTCAACTGTCGTTTGTCTCTTCGGGCAGACGACACATTACAAGAAACAGGTGCTCAGGTTACGACATTTCCATCTGGCTTTTATCCACCCACTGGTGTCCGAGCATTTATTGTTCAACATCGCTGTTGAGTAACTCTATATCAGACTTCTAGGTGGTATAAACCCATTACCTAACACATTATTTTTTTTAAAAAAATTAAATTTTTCTAAAACAAATTTCGGTTTTTCACTAAAAAAAATACCAATATGGATATCGTTAGAAACTGCTCGATGAGCTGGTTCTAACGATATTCATATTTGCATGGTTTTATTGAGAAACTTCCGAGATAATTTAGGCTGTGGCAGGCTCATTCTGGTTAATTTTCTGGCCGTTTTTGGCCGCATAGTAAAGGGTTAAAGCCATTTTTATAAATGTACTGTACTAGAAGAATGGATTAATACTAAATTACTCATGGTTGAATTTTCACCCCACATTTCTCCGGTGTTTGAGAACAAAAACAAATGCTGTTGGTTCACGGGATCAAACCTGTTTGACCGATCGCCGAGATGTTTCTGGTGTTAATTGTTTATGCGTTCTTTCAGAAATAAGAAATTGCAAAAAATCTTCTGGTGGAAATATATCTCTATTTGATTTTTTTAAAATGAAAATTCAAGTAATTCCCACTTCTCGTATGTCTCCCATTCGTCATCTGCCAATCCTCAGGGTGGCACAAACAACACATTGTTATTAAAATTTGTTAATGAAAAGTCGTAAATTTTCAACATTTGCACAGCTGGATTTCATTTTCATGCTTTCTAAATATATTTTTTGTTATAACTATTACATTCGCATTTAAACTGACAACATGTAGTGGCGTTTTAAAATTCTAATTACCCAAAACAGCCTCCGTCAGAAGTAACATTCTCATTTCATCCTAAAACGTCAGTGTTTAATTTAAAACACCAACCATTCATCGCACAACGCATGCGATGAAAAGGCAAACATCGAAGATAATGAGTAGACAGAAAAACAAACGATAAGTTTAGTAAGACGAACAATGATTTAATTCCGTAGTTTGAAGATTCGCTTATAACCAGAGTCTTCGAAACAGTTTTAGTGGACAACGTTTTGTAAGACGTTAGCTTGGTCGTCTTTCGTGTACCTAAAATCTATCTTCGGTGTGTGAATAACTGTATGTAAACACTTTAAGAGAAATATTTCAAGTATGTTTGTTCGTCAAATGTGTAATAAATTGTGAACATTGGCACACGGCGAGGATCGAAAGAAGAAATTTTACTTTTCAAAATTCAACACCCTTTGTATAACTCAACAATCATATCAGGCAGCGATTTCACAAAAATATTTTTTCAAATTTTGTTATTTTTTAAAACTTTTTGCATCAAAACATAGCTTTTGACCCTCATCGGAACGAGCTGGTTTTAATGAGGGATCATAAGCTATGTTATGGTGCTAAAAATCTGAAGTTTGTTATTCAAAAAAAAATTTAATTTTTTTTACGTGCCGTCTTCTCATTATGTTACACATATGAAGTAAACTCGTTCGGCACGATTATTCCATAATTGCGCCCCTCAGTCAAACGCCCCTACTATCACTACTAATCTATCCACCCTCCCTTATGCCCCAAGTAAATACGTGCGGACCCCTTGCTGAATGTTAAAATTATTTCGCGCTGGCCAAGACCTCCAGCTCTCACTTATGGGCGCGTATATATGATGCCGATACAGGTATATATTACATCCACTGCAGCTCTTATCTCGAGGGTTGACCACATTATGACGATACTCGGCCCTTCGGCCAACTATCGTCGCACTCTGGCCAACATACCGTGGTAACTTCCGGAAGTACATGTTCACTCTTGAAAAGAAACTCGGACCCGGTAACTAGGGCCTGGGATGAAAATCTTCAAAAGTGAGCAGCATACGTGTAAACGGTTGATTAAAGTTGATTGCATTCTTATGCTACGGTCCTGATATAGCTATAGATGACGAAAGTGTTCTTAAACACCAATATACAAACAGACTTTGTGGATAAATTAAGCTGCGTATCCTATGCCCGACATCCACTGCATGTTCTGCGTTCCGCTGTCATTTTAGCATTAAATCGTCTTCATATATAAATAGATGGCTAAACCCATTTCATCTCATGCCTCTCACTTTCAACCTTTCAGTCACCACGTGTGATGGAAACCCCACTGAATGTTGTGCTAATTATTATAAACGAAATTTCTTCTTTATCAATGTTTAGTGTGATTTTTGTACTAACTTTCGCAGGCCTGGAAATAAAGAACTGGCATCGTAACCCGATTGCAGCTTACGCTATATATCATGATGGTAACCCATAGGAAAAAGGGTGTTGTGATGCTTCTCTCCTCCTCCTCTGTTTCTATTCCTCCAATTATGCTTTTCACGTCTGAACGGGATTTTAGCCTATATAAATATCAACAACTAACGCGCGATCTCGCCGAAGCGAGATCGCACGTTAGCTGTTGCTATTTATTTTAGCAGAAATTCCTTTAAGATGGAAACAGCATGCCATTCTATTCATTTGTGGATGTAATACTCAACCTTTGAATCGAGATAGTTCCGAAAGCCTGCCAAGACTTAGTAAACAACCCCACCGTGCCAAGGACACTACGCGGTTGTCGCAGATGGGATTCGTGCCGAGGACCTCCCGGTTTGCAGTCTGCACCTCTACCTACTGAGCCACTTTGTGGATGCAATACTCAACCTTTGAATCGAGATAGTTCCGAAAGCCTACCAAGACTTAGTACACAACGCCACCGTGCCCAAGGACACTACGCGGTTGTCGCAGGTGGGATTCGAACCGAGGACCTCTCGACTTGCAGCCTGCACCTCTACTTACTGGGCCACTTTGTGGATGCAATTCTCAACCTTTGAATCGAGATAGTTCCCAAAGACCGTCGAGTTTTTCAGATAAAGTATGCAAGATTAGCAATTTAATAAAGTTATATTGTATTACTTTGACGTAACCTGTAGTCGTTCTCGTATTTTACAATTGACGTAACTCACACGTAACCTAAACGGTCGTTCGCAGGTTATTTCCAGGTCTGTTTCGCGTGTCGAAGAGGTCTAAAGACATTTGTATCCCCAGTGCGACGCGAGCATTCAGAGTGTTGCAGGAATGAAACGAATATCAAATTTTCATCCCATTTTGCAATTTCTACATGGTGTGATCACGCTGAAGTGAGACTCGGTGCAACAAACACAAATACCGTCTACAATGAGACCAATATTATTGTACGATATCACTGAATTTAATTTTGACACAATAATCCTTACGTCATTAAATTCAGTGATTATATATTCCATATAGTTGCGCGGTTGCTCAGTAGGCAAAGATGCAGGCTGCATGCCGAGAGGTCCTCGGTTCGAATCCCACCTGCGGTAACCGCGTTGTGTCCTTGGGCAAGACACTTCAACCCCATTGCTCACGCGGGGGTACGGTGGCGTTGTGTACTAAGGCGTAACGAAAGTCGATGGTGCACTTATCTTCAATAAATGCCAACCCTCCGTCTGCTTGTGTGGAGTTAGTATGATGGGGAGCCTGACAGTTGCTCGCCGCCGCTCGGTGTTTACTCCGGCTTCCTCCACCCGTAAAACTGTCCGACTCGAGGTGACCATGGCTGTCGAAAGTTCAGTTAAACCCCAATAAATAAATAAATAAAATATCACTGAATTTAACGATTTTTTGCGTCATAATTAATTCAGTGATTGTATATTCCATATTCAACCATGAACTAAGTTCAGATGATTATTGTCCTTGTTTTACCACAGACAAAAATGAGAACAGAAACGTTTGTTTCAAAATGGGGATACAAATGTTATTTGTTACCTTTATCGCAACGCTCAAACACTGGCATCACTTCTAGCGTATAAACGCCTTTATGCTTTACGAACGTTTGGCTCATTTCATTTATTCCACAAATCTTTAGAGACGACGCGTGTAGGCCTTTGAAATATTGTTTTTGGCCACAACGCATTGGATACAAGTTTGAGGTGAACAAAGGGCATTTACGTTAAAACCATGTTGATAAATTGTTAATTGCGTAAAAACGCTGCTGTTTCGAAAAGAACGCTGGTGTTTCTATAATCACAATCGGACAAACCGAGAAATCGAAAATGATATTTGAAAACATTTGCAGAATCGATCAACATATGGTACCACATATCATTTTGTGACCTGTGGATGTCACTTGTGGTGAAAGTAGTACATCTGACATGGAATCGCCGGGCTGCAATGAGTAAATTACCTTTTAAAATTTGACGAATTCACGAGGAATAAAATACTACTAAGTTTAATGAAGTTTTTTGTGAACATCGCTGCTGGCCGGTTTTGGTCGTTCTGTTTGGTAAAAACTTGTATCAAGAAGAGTTTTTATTTGAAAACAGACATCGAAGATTTTTCTTACGCTGTTGGGTGTTCGTATTCCAGATTTCTGATTCAACAGATAATTTTTTTTTTATAATGCACGCTCTGCTTCGATTGCTATCAATAGTTCCGGAGGCTCAAATAACGCTGTTTTTGCCACGAAAGTACATATGTGTAACAAATGTTTTCATTTAGATTTAGCTTGTTTCATTTGATGCATTTATTTGTACATATTCCATAGATTTTATCAAATTTAGATTGAAGTGTAGGAAGTGGACTGCTTTGAAGATGGTCCAATTTCTTCCCATGCCCGTGTTACATTCTTGTTCTGAGGGTGAGAGATGGATAAGAGACCATGTACAGTAACACATTTACCAGTATTAGCGGCGGTGAAATTTGGGGTTTTGGGGTTGTTTTTTTTTTTTTTTGCTTTAATTGATGTGGTCAAGTATTTCCAGTTACGAAGTATTCTGGGATAATTTAATGGGCTGCTGACTGTGCCTTGTTATCTTGGGATCTGGAAAATGTTTGTCGATGTCTGTTATTTCCTTGAACTTTCAAAACTAAAAGTTATTGATATAACCAGCCGCTAGCAGTTCTTCGTGTGTCTGAGGTGAAGGTTTACAAAGTAAGTCAGCAGCCTTATGTAAATCTGTCCCTTGGATATGGAAATTTTGTTAATGTGTAATATTTTCACGCACTTTGAAAAACTAAAAGGCATAGAATTTACATGTGTTGGCGGTTACAAGGTATTCCGGACAGTGTCATAGGGTGTTGGATGTTCTTCTCTTCGGACATCGAAAACATCAAAAGTTTTATTTTCATATTTCCATGCACTTTAAAAATTAAAGGGCATTGATGTTACGAACTGTTGACAGTTTCAGAACAGGATGAGAAAAGCATTACTGACTGGGCTAAGTACTGACCTGGCCTTGTAAGACCCGTGTGTGTTCTCCTTGGATATGGAGAAGATTTGTTACTTTTTATTATTTCCACTATTTCCGAAACTGAAGGGCAATGTTTTTAACAAAAGATTGTGACAGCTTTAAAGGCTGCTGACTGTACTTTCTAACTTTTATCACTGGATATGGAAAATGAAATGTTCGTTAACGTCTGTTATGTCGATGCACTTTGAAGACGAAAGATCGTTGAGGTTACAAGGTATTAGCAGTTCAATGTATTCTCGCTGGTTTTACGGGGTGATGATTGTATCTCATACCATTTGTTTTTATGTTGATTTCTCTTTATTTTCACGCATCTAGAAACTAACGGATATTGCACACCACGCAATATTTTAGCGATGCGAATGAATATATAATCAACTACTTTTCACAGCTCGTAGTTTGGTTTGTGTCAGGTGTGGTTCTCATTTTCGTCCAGCTGTGTTATAAGACAGAAATCAATAATACAAAATTTCTCCATTGTCCACGTGGGGGCACGGTGGCGTTGTGTACTAAGGCGTATTGCACGTCGATGGTGCACCTGTCTTCAACTAATGCTAACCCTGCTTATGTGGAGTTAGTATGTTGGGGAGCTGACAGTTGCTCGCCGTTGCTCGGTGGTTCCCTCCGGGTACTCCGGCTTCTCCATCCGTAAAACTGTCATGGTCATGATTAGCCATTGTGCAGATGTATGTGACCTTAAAAATCAATAACTAACTAATACAAAATTTAGGCAGACGATACTTGACCAGAGGTCACACTGTCGGGAACCAATTTAGTCAATTGCACTAAATATTTTGATTTGGCACCAAAACGTCTTCGTTGGCTAAAATTTTAGCACCCAGAAAGTTTCTTTCACTTGTAAAGAAGAGGCATTGTGGCTGTGGAAAGCGCGATCAATGAAGAAACCAAAACAAAATGTTTCACTTATTTTGTGAGTCGGGTATTAGAAATTGTATTTGGACAAACATTCAATGTTAATTGTCAGTGAGTGGCAATGAGGCATGTATCCATATTAAGTGCAATGAAACTGAATGTGTTGCACTTCCATTTTGAATGTATTCCCAGTATTAATAACTGGCATGGTTGTTTTACATAATTACCGAAAGGATGATACTGGCGGGAACAATCCGAACCGGCTCATATACATATACAAAAACAGGCGCGAACCGAAACCCATATTGTGGTTGATGTCCACAATAGAAGTTTGTGGTTTGACGCGACGGTCGAACCCGAAGGTCCATTTGCTGAAACATCTTTTGTGCTTTACTCTGTTTTTCTACAGAATTCGACTTTCTGGGTGTAAACTCCACTCTACACGGATATGGTAATCTACGTTTCCTTTTCAGTGGGTTTTGTTTCTTCTTTTTTTTCTCTTTCGTTTCTAATTTTTACTTGAATAAAAGCGAGATTAGGAAATCGGGTGTCTGTTTCTTTCACTGTGATTCGATTTGGGCATTAAACCATTGAGGGGGTGTGTCATTTTATTTATCAGTATCTGGGCAGTTTTATATTCGTTTCCATTGCTTATTTTAGCTGTATAGTTCGAAAATCAGAACGGCTTGCAACTTCTAATAAACGAAAATAGCAGACAGCTTCAAGAGCTGTCTGTTGTTTTCGTTTATTAAAAGTAACAACCGTAAACGTCGCTTTTTCCACTGACATCCTAGGATTTTTCTCATCAATTACGTGTTCAACTGAACCTCCCTCGCCAGTCTTATAATTTCCGTGGAGATAATATATCGAAAGTCAGTTTTCATGACCCGATAAGTCTGAGATGATAGCACAAGTCAGATATTTCACTTGTGGTAGATAAATGGTTTGATCATTTCCAAATGACATATTTCTTGGGGTTAGTATGTATATTACATATTTTTATATCTTATATTTGATTTCATTGATAGTACCTAATTTGGCATCTCGTGGAGAGCTTCCCAAGAAGTGGCCTCAAAACGTGGTACTATCAAAGGTGAAAACGAGGACAGACTATTTTTCTCTCGCAACCAGCCTCGATGTGAAACTGGTAATTTTCTCGTGTGACAATTTGATGCAACGTTTCGAGACGTGTTCTTCCTATAGATGTGCCTTGTAAAATAACACATTTTTTAAAATATGTTTTGTTCATATCAAATAACTTTGTTATTTGTACTGAATTATATTTTTTATACTCTCGTTTGAGTGCATAAAGCAACAAAAAAGTCTTCCAAAATGTACAGATGTGTTTTGTTTCATGATTTGTTAGAGGGTTTATATTTCATCAATAAAATTATATTCATAACTGATCCTTGTCTTTTGCTATATTTAAGTTCTGTGTCGCAACGTGGAGCTGCCTAAAAGTTTATTAGTGTTACTCTGATGTTGTAGACCTCTGACCTCTAGTTAACTTGATACAACTGAATGCTCATTGGTCACGTACAGAAACGGGCCTCATCGGCTGCCATCTTATGTGGGGAGTTATTGCTATAAATGAACAATGCTCAACTAAAACAAAATGTCTCGGAGGTTTTCAATTTTGGTATGTGTAAGGGTACAAACGAGAGGGTATGTACACAGTTTGGTAAGTATAAAGGGACAAACGAGACGGTATGTGCAGTGTTTGGTTTGTGGAAAGGTGCAAACGACAGGGCATGTTCAGTGTTTGGTATGTGTAAGGTGTCAAACGAGAGGGTATATAGAGTGTTTGTGTAAGGGTACACGCGAATGGGTATGTATAGTGTTTGGTATGTGAAAAGGTACACACGAGAGGGTATTTACACTGTTTGGTAAGAGTAAGGGTAGACCTCTGACCTCTAGTCAACTTGATACAACCGAACTCTCATTGGTCACATACAGAAAAGAGCCTCACCGGCTGCCATCTTATGCGGGGAGTTCTTGCTATAAATGAACAACGCTCAACCAAAACAAAATGTCTCGGAGGTTTTCAATTTTAGTATGTGTAAGGGTACAAACGAGAGGGCATGTACACTGTTTGGTAAGTATTAAGGGACAAACGAGAGGGTATGTGCAGTGTTTGGTTTGTGGAAAGGTGCAAACGAGAGGGTATGTTCAGTGTTTGGTATGTGTAAGGGGACAAACGAGAGGGTGTGTACAGTGTGTAGTATGCGTAAGGGTGCAAACGAGAGGGTATATACAGTGTTTGGTATGTGTAAGTCTAAAATCGAGAGGGTATGTATAGTGTTTGGTATGTGTAAGGGTACACACGAGATGCACAGTGTTTGGTAAGAGTAAGGGTAGACGTCTGACCTCTAGTTAACTTGATACAACCGAACGCTCATTGGTCACATCCAGAAAAGAGCCTCACCAACTGCCATCTTATGCGGGGAGTTCTTGCTATAAATGAACAACGCTCAACCAAAACAAAATGTCTCGGAGGTTTTCAATTTTAATGTGTAAGGGTACAAACGAGAGGGTATGTATACTGTTTGGTGCGTATAAACACACAGACGAGAGGGTATGTACAGTGTTTGGTATGTGTAAGGGTGTAAACGAGAGGGTATGTTCAGTGTTTGGTATGTGTAAGGGGACAAACGAGAGGGTGTGTGCAGTTTGTAGTATGTGTAAGGGTGCAAACGAGAGGATATATACATTGTTTGTGTAAGGGTACACGCGAAAAGGTATGTATAGCGTTTGGTATGCGTAAGGGTACACAGAAGATGGTATGTACAGTGTTTGGTAAGAGTAAGGGTAGACGTCTGACCTCTAGTTAACTTGATACAACCGAACGCTCATTGGTCACATCCAGAAAAGAGCCTCACCAACTGCCATCTTATGCGGGGAGTTCTTGCTATAAATGAACAACGCTCAACCAAAACAAAACGTCTCGGAGGTTTTCAATTTTAATGTGTAAGGGTACAAACGAGAGGGTATGTATACTGTTTGGTGCGTATAAACGGACAGACGAGAGGGTATGTACAGTGTTTGGTATGTGTAAGCGTGCAAACGAGAGGGTATGTGCAGTGTTTGGTTTGTGGAAAGGTACAAACGAGAGGGTATGTTCAGTGTTTGGTATGTGTAAGGGGACAAACGAGAGGGTGTGTACAGTTTGTAGTATGTGTAAGGGTGCAAACGAGAGGGTTTTTTACAGTGTTTGTGTAAGGGTACACGCGAAAAGATATGTATAGCGTTTGGTATGCGTAAGGGTACACAGAAGATGGTATGTACAGTAGTAGGTTACTAAGGCGGATTCAGTATCACTTGTACACGATTTCATACATGTACACGTACATCGATGTACACCTCCATAGGATCTAGTGTTAAAATCGTGTACAGGTACACGATTTGTCGTTTTTTTATGGTAATACAGAATCCGCAAGCGGATTCTATATCACTGGATTCTATATACACATCGATCAAGAGTGAAAAAAATGTATGAAATTTTAAGGAAAAAAAAATGTACTGTCTGATACAGAATCCGCAAAAGGGTTTCCCCCACAGGATTCAGTGATAAATCGCGAGCAAAAAACGTGTTGCGGATTCTGTATCATCATCAAAAATGTGGTTTGCGGATTCTGTATCATCCGTATCTGTACACGATTTTAACACCGAATCCCTATGGAGGCGTACACGGAAACCCATTTGCGGATTCTACATCAGAAATCGACTTATGTACGACACATGGAAAAGAGTTGATACTGAACCCGCAAACCACTTTTTGATGCCCAAAAGCTTGAAGAGCTTGAAATAAGTAATCACCCAATCATTTCATGTTCCTAACGCTAATTAACCAATCAGATTGCTTGATTCTCATAAACTCAATCATACAAAGTTATCTCCCCTCGTCGTGGGGGTGGGGGTCACGCCCATCAAAAAAATCGAAGTTTCGACAAGGTGGTCACGTGACCTATCAAATTGAAGGTCTCGACGAGTGGATTAAGAAGATCGTAATTTTAACCCTCGTCGTGGGGTGGGGTCACGACCAGAGCCGAAAAACGACTTCCTTTTTACATATCCAGGCATGTGAGATATTAATATGAAGGGCTCGATGAATACATTACAAAAATAACGTTTTTCATTTTATGTGGGGGTGGGGGTCACGCCCATCATAAAAATCGAAAGTTTCGAGAAGGTGGTCACGTGACCTATCAAATTGAAGGTCTCGACGAGTGGATTAAGAAGATCGTAATTTTACCCCTCGTCGTGGGGTGGGGTCACGACCAGAGCCGAAAAATGTCTTCCTTTTTACAAATCCAGGCATGTGAGGTATTAATATGAAGGGCTCGATGAATACATTACAAAAATGACGTTTTTCATTTTATGTGGGGGTGGGGGTCACGCCCATCAGAAAAATCGAACGTTTCGAGAAGGTGGTCACGTGACCTATCAAATTGAAGGTCTCGACAAGTGGATTAAGAAGATCGTAATTTAAACCCTCGTCGTGGGCTGGGGTCACGACCAGAGCCGAAAAACGTCGTTCTTTATACAAAGCCAGGCATGTGAGGTACTGATATGAAAGCTCGATGAATACATTACGAAAATGACATTTTTCATTTTATGTGGGGGTGCGGGTCACGACCAGAGACGAAAAACGTCTTCCTTTTTACAAATCCAAGCATGTGAGGTACTGATATGAAGGGTTTGATGAATACATTACAAAAATGACATTTTCCACCATCGCCGTGGGGATGGGGTTAACACCGATCAGAAAATCAAAAGTTTCGAGAAGATAGTCGTGTGACCTATCAAATTAATGCTATCGACAAGGATAATATGAAAATCATAATCTTTCCCTTCTTATAACGGTGGAGTTGGGACCATCTTGAAATCGAAAGTATTAAGAAAAGGTAGTTATGGAACATATTAAATTGAAAAAACAACAAGTTGAATCTGATGCATCATTCATTTTTGATATCTGTGTTAAAAACGTGAAGTATGTTTTCAATATATGATTGTTATGCAAATTAGAGATGCACTCGCTTATTAACAAGTCACGCCTTAAGATGTTCCTTCAATAATAACTCTGTTTACTGAACCATAGATTTGTCAATAAAAAATTATAAGTTGATCTTCTAACGTTTCTACATATTGAGGATAGCCTATTTCACCATTTCCGAAAAAAGTGTCAATCCAAACTATTTTTTTAGGACAAAATGCACACGTTGAGAAGACATTACAAAACTAAACTAGTATTAATCTTGACTAAATTCAAATAAAAACCATTTGTCACGTGTTAGAAAAGATTTGTAAACAGTCTAAACGCATGTGTGAAAAGTTGTTTTGTTTTGTTTTTTACAACAGGAGTTAAAATATTTTAAGATAGGTGGCGTTATATAAATACAGCAACAACAATAACAGTGTTTACAATATGTCAGCGTATGACTGAATGAAAATGAGAAAAAGGCTCTTTTTCTAACCACCTGATAGCGAAGCATTACATCAGTAGTCGCGATATTGATGTCATCCAACAGCAGCCAAGACATTAAGCTTTTTACGTCGACATACCACTTGTCCAAAACAATTATCTTTTAATGCTATAAAACGGGTGAAATACATCTCGGTAACGACTCCCTTTTTTTCTTGATCAGACACAGTTGTTGGTGGAAAGTTGACAAAACAATTGATCAAATATATCGAACGAAAACGACTCATTTTCTAACTACGATTGTCGCCGTATTCTAAACGTCACCACACTAATCATACAATGCGATATTGGAACTGCACTACCTCTTGAATATTACAAATTTACGATTTGTATTGTCTTCAACACAAATCGTAAATTCCTTCCCGCATCACCATACTATACCGCATCGAATTTGACATCGTCATCATCCCCTTGCTAGATAAACTTGAACTCATCATCCGAATGGTATTGCGAAATGAGCCTATGGGGGTTGATTAAGCTCGCAAGCTCGGTAAGAGCTCGAGCTCTTGAGGTTTTATTTTGAGGATTCAGTGGACTCATGTTTATTCAATGAGCCTGATATCGTTTGGTAAGGAAACACAAAATTCCAGAGCTGGTGACACCTCACAGAACTGCCAGTTATCACAACGTTTATAGTCCGATCTTACGATCTCTGATCGATAAATATTCCCTAACATTCTGTAACAATGGTCGATAATAGAAATTAGTATAGAAAATCGTGTGAATTGTTCTCTGAAAATTGCATTCGCTTGTGCAGTATTTCTGATTTTTTACAGATTGTGTTCAGGGTTTAGTTTAAAAAAGAAAAAACCTTGTCAAATGGTTAGGTTCAAGGGAAGTAACTATGCTAGGTTCAAAAGGAAGTAACTCTGTCATCCGTAGGTAGAGGTTTATTATGAGGTCATCAGAGGTCATAATACAGGTTTAGTTCATGGAAGTAACTCCGTTCATCCGTAGGTAGAGGTTTATTATGAGATCATCAAGGGTCGTGATACAGGTTAGGTTCAAGGGAAGTAACTCGGTAACAACCCATCCCAAAGTAGAGGTTTATTATGAGTATATCAGAGGTGATGATACAGGTTAGGTTCAAGGGAAGTAACTTCGTAACAACTCATCCGTCAAACAGTTATGTTCGAGGGAAGTAACTCTGTAACACCTCGTCCATAGGTAGAGGTTTATTATGAGGTCCTCAGGAGTCATGATACAGGTCAGGTTCATCAAATGATTAGGTTCAAGGGAAGTAACTATGTAACAACTCATTCATCCAAACAAAATTAAAATTCGATGCACCATATTAAGAAGTGCTTAAAAAAAAAAAAAAACATTTTTTAGGTTTGGTTCGAGGAAAGTAACTCTAACAACTCATCCGTTCAAACAAAAATTAAAATTCGATTCACTATATTAAGAAGTGCTTGAGAAAACCTCCAGGTTTTAGGTTATGTTCAAGGAAGTAACTCTTTAACAACTCATACGTTCAAATGGTTAGGTTCGAAGGAAGTAACTCTAAATAACAACTCATCCGAGGTTTATTATGAGGTCATCAGGGGTTATGATACGGGTTAAGTTCAAGGGAGGTAACTCTGTCATCCATAGATTCAAGGAAGTAACGCTATAACAACAGGGTATATTATTAGGTCACCAGGAGTTATGATACAGGTGAGGTTTAAGGGAAGTAACGCTATCATCCGTAGATTCGGGGAAGTAACTCTCAACTCACCCGTCAAATGATTAGGTTCGAGGGAAGTAACTCTGTAACAACTCATCCGTAGGTTCGAGAGAAGTAACTCTGTAACACCATAGGTAGAGGTTTATTATGCTGTCATCAGAGGTCATGATATGGGTTAAGTTCAAGGAAAGTAACACTGTCATCCGTCATATTAATTCGGTTCAAGTGAAGTAACTTTGTAACGCCGTAGGTAGAGGTGAAATATGAGTACAGCAAAGGTCATGATGAGTACATTAGAGACCACGTTGAGACCATCAGAGGCCAAGATACCGGTTAGGTTCAAGGAAGTAACAACTCATCTGTAGGTTAAGGGAAGTAACTCTGTAACACCATAGGTAGAGGTTTATTATGAGGTCATCAGGGGTCATGATACAGGTTAGGTTCAAGGGAAGTAACTCTATCATTCGTAGGTTCAAGGGAAGTAACACTGTAACACCTAGGTTATTATTAGGTCATCAGGAGTCGTGATACAGGTGAGGTTTAAGTGAAGTAACTCTATCATCCATAGGTTCGAGAGAAGTAGCTTTGTAGCACCAAGGTTTACTATGAAGTCGTCAGGATAGGTTCGAGGGAAGTAATAACTCATCCCAGGTTTATTATGAAGTCATCAGGGGTTACGATACGGGTTAGGTTCGAGGACAAAGTAACAGGTTCGAGGGAAAGTAACTCTGTAACACCAAGGTTTATTATGAAGTCATCAGGGTAGATTCGAGGGAAGTAACTCTGTATAACAACACATCCGAGGTTTATGATGAGATCATCAGGGGTTACGATACGTGTTAGGTTCAGACTGCCCGCCCGAATGCTTTTTTGGGAAAAAATGGTTTGAGAAACAATCAACTTTGTATGGTTTTATTAATTTTTTCTATTATCGATTTTTTAATATATATAATTTTTCTTTATGGAAAAGGAACAAAACTGCAACGAATTATAGTTTATGATATCTATTTATTTTGTTCAGAGTTACTTTTTCCTTGAACCTAACATGTATCGTAACCCCTGATGATCATATCATAAACCTCGGATGTGTTGTTATACAGAGTTACTTCCCTCGAATCTACCCTGATGACTTCATAATAAACCTTGGTGTTACAGAGTTACTTTCCCTCGAACCTGTTACTTTGTCCTCGAACCTAACCCGTATCGTAACCCCTGATGACTTCATAATAAACCTGGGATGAGTTATTACTTCCCTCGAACCTATCCTGACGACTTCATAGTAAACCTTGGTGCTACAAAGCTACTTCTCTCGAACCTATGGATGATAGAGTTACTTCACTTAAACCTCACCTGTATCACGACTCCTGATGACCTAATAATAACCTAGGTGTTACAGTGTTACTTCCCTTGAACCTACGAATGATAGAGTTACTTCCCTTGAACCTAACCTGTATCATGACCCCTGATGACCTCATAATAAACCTCTACCTATGGTGTTACAGAGTTACTTCCCTTAACCTACAGATGAGTTGTTACTTCCTTGAACCTAACCGGTATCTTGGCCTCTGATGGTCTCAACGTGGTCTCTAATGTACTCATCATGACCTTTGCTGTACTCATATTTCACCTCTACCTACGGCGTTACAAAGTTACTTCACTTGAACCGAATTATTTTGACGGATGACAGTGTTACTTCCCTTGAACTTAACCCATATCATGACCTCTGATGACTGCATAATAAACCTCTACCTATGGTGTTACAGAGTTACTTCTCTCGAACCTACGGATGAGTTGTTACAGAGTTACTTCCCTCGAACCTAATCATTTGACGGGTGAGTTGAGAGTTACTTCCCCGAATCTACGGATGATAGCGTTACTTCCCTTAAACCTCGCCTGTATCATAACTCCTGGTGACCTAATAATATACCCTGTTGTTATAGTGTTACTTCCTTGAATCTATGGATGACAGAGTTACCTCCCTTGAACTTAACCCGTATCATAACCCCTGATGACCTCATAATAAACCTCGGATGAGTTGTTATTTAGAGTTACTTCCTTCGAACCTAACCATTTGAACGTATGAGTTGTTAAAGAGTTACTTCCTTGAACATAACCTAAAACCTGGAGGTTTTCTCAAGCACTTCTTAATATAGTGAATCGAATTTTAATTTTTGTTTGAACGGATGAGTTGTTAGAGTTACTTTCCTCGAACCAAACCTAAAAAATGTTTTTGTTTTTTTTTAAGCACTTCTTAATATGGTGCATCGAATTTTAATTTTGTTTGGATGAATGAGTTGTTACATAGTTACTTCCCTTGAACCTAATCATTTGATGAACCTAACCTGTATCATGACTCCTGAGGACCTCATAATAAACCTCTACCTATGGACGAGGTGTTACAGAGTTACTTCCCTCGAACATAACTGTTTGACGGATGAGTTGTTACGAAGTTACTTCCCTTGAACCTAACCTGTATCATCACCTCTGATATACTCATAATAAACCTCTACTTTGGGATGGGTTGTTACCGAGTTACTTCCCTTGAACCTAACCTGTATCACGACCCTTGATGATCTCATAATAAACCTCTACCTACGGATGAACGGAGTTACTTCCATGAACTAAACCTGTATTATGACCTCTGATGACCTCATAATAAACCTCTACCTACGGATGACAGAGTTACTTCCTTTTGAACATAGCATAGTTACTTCCCTTGAACCTAACTATTTGACAAGGTTTTTTCTTTTTTAAACTAAACCCTGAACGCAATCTGTAAAAAATCAGAAATACTGCACAAGCGAATGCAATTTTCAGAGAACAATTCACACGATTTTCTATACTAATTTCTATTATCGACCATTGTTACGGAATGTTAGGGAATATTTATCGATCAGAGGTCATAGGATCGGACTATAAACGTTGTGATAACTGGCAGTTCTGTGAGGTCTCACCAGCTCTGGACTTTTGTGTTTCCTTACCAAACGATATCAGGCTCATTGAAAAAACATGAGTCCACTGAATCCTCAAAATAAAATCTCAAGAGCTCGAGCTCTTACCGAGCTTGCGAGCTTAATCAACCCCCATAGGCTCATTTCGCAATACCATTCGGATGATGAGTTCAAGTTTATCTATCAAGGGGATGATGGCGATGTCAAATTCGATGCGGTATAGTATGGTGATGCGGGAAGGAATTTACGATTTGTGTTGAAGACAATACAAATCGTAAATTTGTAATATTCAAGAGGTAGTGCAGTTCCAATATCGTATTGTATGATTAGTGTGGTGACGTTTAGAATACGGCGACAATCGTAGTTAGAAAATGAGTCGTTTTCGTTCGATATATTTGATCAATTGTTTTGTCAACTTTCCACCAAACAACTGTGTCTGATCAAGAAAAAAAAGGGAGTCGTTACCGAGATGTATTTCACCCGTTTTATAGCGTTAAAAGATAATTGTTTTGGACAAGTGGTATGTCGACGTAAAAAGCTTAATGTCTTGGCTGCTGTTGGATGACATCAATATCGCGACTACTGATGTAATGCTTCGCTATCAGGTGGTTAGAAAAGAGCTTTTTTCTCATTTTCATTCAGTCATACGCTGACACATTGTAAACACTGTTTTTGTTGTTGCTGTATTTATATAACGCCACCTACCTTAAAATATTTTAACTCCTGTTGTAAAAAACAAAACAAAACAACTTTTCCACACGTGCGTTTAGACTGTTTACAAATCTTTTCTAACACGTGACAAATGGTTTTTATTTGAATTTAGTCAAGATTAATACTAGTTTAGTTTTGTAATGTCTTCTCAACGTGGGCATTTTGTCCTAAAAAAATAGTTTGGATTGACACTTTTTTTCGGAAATGGTGAAATAGGATATCCTCAATATGTAGAAACGTTAGAAGATCAACTTATAATTTTTTTGTAGACAAATCCATGGTTCAGTAAACAGAGTTATTATTGAAGGAAACATCTTAAGGCGTGACTTGTTAATAAGTGAGTGCATCTCTAATTTGCATAACAATCATATATTAAAAACATACTTCACGTTTTTAACACAGATATCAAAAATGAATGATGCATCAGATTCAACTTGTTGTTTTTTCAATTTAATATGTTCCATAACTACCTTTTCTTAATACTTTCGATTTCAAGATGGTCCCAACTCCACCGTTATAAGAAGGGAAAGATTATGATTTTCATAATATCCTTGTCGATAGCTTTAATTTGATAGGTCACACGACTATCTTCTCGAAACTTTTGATTTTCTGATCGGTGTTAACCCCATCCCCACGGCGATGGTGGAAAATGTCATTTTTGTAATGTATTCATCAAGCCCTTCATATCAGTACCTCACATGCTTGGATTTGTAAAAAGGAAGACGTTTTTCGTCTCTGGTCGTGACCCCACCCTCACATAAAATGAAAAATGTCATTTTCGTAATGTATTCATCGAGACTTCATATCAGTACCTCACATGCCTGGCTTTGTATAAAGAACGACGTTTTTCGGCTCTGGTCGTGACCCCAGCCCACGACGAGGGTTTAAATTACGATCTTCTTAATCCACTCGTAGAGACCCTCAATTTGATAGGTCACGTGACCACCTTCTCGAAACTTTCGATTTTTATGATGGGCGTGACCCCCCACCCCCACATAAAATGAAAAACGTCATTTTTGTAATGTATTCATCGATTCTTCATATTAATACCTCACATGCTTGGGTTTGTAAAAAGGATGACGTTTTTCGGCTCTGGTCGTGACCCCACCCCACGACGAGGGTTAAAATTACGATCTTCTTAATCCACTTGTCGAGACCTTCAATTTGATAAATCACGTGGCCACCTTCTCGAAACGTTCGATTTTTCTGATGGGCGTGACCCCCACCCCCACATAAAATGAAAAACGTCATTTTTGTAATGTATTCATCGAGCCCTTCATATTAATACCTCACATGCCTGGATTTGTAAAAAGGAAGACGTTTTTCGGCTCTGGTCGTGACCTCACCCCACGACGAGGGTTAAAATTACGATCTTCTTAATCCACTCGTCGAAACCTTCAAGTTGATAGGTCACGTGACCACCTTCTCGAAACTTTCGATTTTTATGATGGACGTGACCCCCACCCCCACATAAAATGAAAAACGTCATTTTTGTAATGTATTCATCGATTACTTCATATTAATACCTCACATGCTTGGATTTGTAAAAAGGATGACGTTTTTCGGCTCTGGTCGTAACCCCACCCCACGACGAGGGTTAAAATTACGATCTTCTTAATCCACTCGTCGAGACTTTCAATTTGATAGGTCACGTGACCACCTTCTCGAAACTTCGATTTTTCTGATGGGCGTGACTCCCACCCCCACGACGAGGGGAGATAACTTTGTATGATTAAGTTTATGAGAATCAAGCAATCTGATTGGTTAATTAGCGTTAGGAACGTGAAATGATTGGGTTATTACTTATTTCAAGCTCTTCGAGCTTTTGGTTTTTGGTATACATTGCTCTAGCCATTATATCCACGTTATTAAACGCGATTCACCTTTTTTATGACGGGTGTGACCCCCACCCCCACGACGAGGGGAGATAACTTTGTATGATTAAGTTTATGAGAATCAAGCAATCTGATTGGTTAATTAGCGTTAGGAACGTGGAATGATTGGGTGATTACTTATTTCAAGTTCTTCAAGCTTTTGGGCATCAAAAAGTGGTTTGCGGGTTCAGTATCACCTCTTTTCCATGTGTCGTACAGACGTAGATTTCTGATGTACAATCCGCAAATGGGTTTCCGTGTACGTGTTAAAATCGTGTACAGATACGGATGATACAGAATCCGAAAACCACCTTTTTGATGATGATACAGAATCCGCAACACGTTTTTTGCACGCGATTTAACACTGAATCCTACGGGGGAAACCCATTTGCAGATTCTGTATCAGACAGTACACCTTTCTTTCCTTGAAATTTCATACATTTTTTCACTCTTGAGCGATGTGTATATAGAATCCAGTGATATAGACTCCGCTTGCGGATTCTGTATCACCATAAAAAAACGACAAATCGTGTACCTGTACACGATTTTAACACTAAATCCTGTGGAGGTGTACATCGATGTACGTGTACATGTACGAAATCGTGTACAAGTGATACTGAATCCGCCTTTATTACCTACTTACAGTGTTTGGTAAGAGTAAGGGTAGACCTCTGACCTCTAGTTAACTTGATACAACTGAACGCTCATTGGTCACATCCAGAAAAAAGTCTCACCGGCTGCCATCTTATGTGGGGAGTCCTTGCTATAAATGAACAACGCTCAACCAAAATAAACTGCCTCGGAGGTTTTCAATTTTAGTATGTGTAAGGGTACAAACGAGAGGGTATAGTGTTTGGTATGTGTAAGGGTACAAAAGAGAGGGTTACATACAGTGTTTGGTATGTGTAAGGGGACAGACGAGAGGGTATGTACAGTGTTTGGTATGCGTGAGGGTACAAAAGAGAGGGTGCATACAGTGTTTGGTATGTGTAAGGGTACACACGAGAAGGTATGTTCAGTGTTTGGTATGTGTAAGGGGACAAACGAGAGGGTATGTACAGTTTCTTTTCAACCTACTCACAATTGTTTACAATTGGCTGTAACGTAAGTGCAAGCCCTAGTTCGGAACTAACTCAAGCTTAAGAAACTTTTCCAAACAAGTTGGAAAAGTAATAGAGTTCAAAAGCACGAAAAAGATCGAAAAAGGGTCGAGCGAGACCGGCGCTCGACATTACAGGCAGTCTCTCTGCACACCTCTTGCGTTTACCGAGCGCATGCGCAACAACCGTGACGCCAATTTCTTTTATTCCGCCATTGTGCTGGTCGGAAATTTTGTGACTCGTGCTATTATTTAGCTGTTATCTTCGTGAACAACTTATTTATATGGTGCTATTTTGTCTGTTTATGTGCAAGTGGACTGTATCCTTTTCAAGCTTCTAAATTATTTACTATTTGATGATATTTTTGATCATTTTTACTTGTTTTCTCACACATAGTCTTGTTTTACCCCCGTGTGTTAACACAACCATTGTTGTTCTGTTTTCCGTCGGCGGGAAGCTTGATTTCATTTATCATATTCATTTTATGCCTAAGACTATTCCTTGTACCTCTTGCTTTCAGGTGAAACACGTGGACGACTCCCATTCCACATGTGTCACTTGCAACAATTGTACACAGACCCAATCATGTGATATTTGTGGGGTTTGGTCCTCAAAATTCTGGCATCTGTAAACAAGGTGGTTCTTTCTAGAGCTAGAACCCCTCGTTCTTGGGGTAAGGGTAGCCGTGACTTATCAGATATTTCTGTGAGTGCACGTGGTGTCACACAGGATGCTGATCTGTCTCTTTCTGTGGCGAGTTCCTCTGAAACTGTTGGCGGTGCTAGTGCGGTGATACCTGAAGTGGAGACCGTGGTCTCTGTCTTCTGATGTCACTCTTGAGGCGTCTGTTTTCGTCGAGAGCTTCTCCGAGGTCAGCTCGGTGACACTCTCCGATTTGCCTCCTACACCGTCGTTACTGCAGATCCCATTCTGTATGATGGTGGCTCTTCCATCTCTTCTGGGGATGGTGTACAGTCTCGGGGGTCCGAGACTGTATCTGCTGGTGTGTCGCTGAGCTCTCAGCCTCCCTTGGCTTCGCGGCGAAGCTGTGTGGGTTTGCTGTCTGCTTCGTCTCATCTGGCTAGGTTTGCTCCTGTTCGGTTGAGCCGTTCGGTCACTTCGGCAGCGATTCCTCGCCCCTCGAGCGAATCGTTTGTTGTTCCTCATTCCCCTGCTGATGTGCCGACTAGCAGGATGGGGCTGGGACATTGGCATCCAGGGCCTGCTGTTCGGCAGAGGTCAGTGACAGCTCCGGTTAGCTGTCACTCTTGGAACCTTTCTCCGGTGATTCCTCACTGTGCTCCGAGTCTGGCTGTCGATCGATGCTTGTCGTCGGTCTCAGAGGATGGACAGTTGGGGTCTTCTGCCGTGCAGAGGCCAATGGCAGGTTCCTTTCATTCTTGGGACAATCCTCCGGTGTCTTCTCATCGTGTCCCATGTCCAGCTACCGATCGACGTATGCCGTCGGTCTCTTTAGAGGATTTGAAGGCAGGGCCTTCTGTTCCGCAGAGGTCAGTGATTGCCCCTGGGCGTCACAATCGGGACTAGCCTCCGGTGTCCTCTCACCGTCTCCATATTCTGTCTGCCGATCGACGTTCGTCGTCTGTCCCTTCTGAGGATTTGGGTTCTTCTGCCAGAAGGGTCCATTGGAAAGACACTCCGTCGAGCGAATATGCTACGACGGATTCTCAGGGCGACCTGCGTCAGGCCGTTTTGGCGCACACCCGGTTGCTTTCTAGCAAACCTCAAGTTGGCTTCCCTGTGCCTCCTGAGGCACAACCACCTTTGGTCGGTCGCCGAGATGCCTCGCCTGGCCCTTGGGATACTGCACAGTATTCACAGGAGGTTTCTGCTGGTCAGCCGAGTTGGGCTACGTCTCTTCTGCTACAGAGGATGGCGATTTTTTAAAGGCTATCCCCCCCCCCCCCCCCCCACACACACACACACTCGTCAGTCTTGGGGCAGGCTTTGGATTTTGTCTTTGGCTTATTGCCGGACATTCAACCTTCAGACCAGCCATCAGTGACCGTCCGGCCGCGGTCCTCTGTGGAGCGCCGTAACCCTGTTGAACCTTCTAGCTCTGGGGCTTTGCGTCTTCTGCAATCGGCTCAGGTTGTTGAGTCCTTCCAGGGCTTGGACGCCAAAATGCGCTCTAAGGCCCTCAAGGGTTCTTTCTTTTCACGAGATGATGCCTTTCTGCCTCCATCGCGGTTGCGTGTTTACGATTCCGTCTGTCCACCAGTCTTCCAAGGTATGACTACTGTGGATGAGGATTCTTTTTTCCCTCGGGTTGAGTAAGCCAAAGTCGGCAGTTCTCCCGATGTCGGTATTTGAGTCCATGGTGGGCCTGTCCCGAGAGATGCTGGGTATGTTATCTCTCGCGGACCATGTCGTCGCTGCCCTGGCTGAGTATTTTCCACTAGGGAAGTTTGATGATGCTCAGGCGCCTTTTCGCGTTTTGTCACAGGCTCTCATGAACTTGACACACGCTCACGTTTGTAACACGGCTAATTTGGAGCTGGCACGCCGGGATGCGGTGTTGGATTCTTCTCCATCCCTTCCTTCTGAGCAGCGTGCTTTTCTGAGGTCGGCTTCTTTGGTTGGACCTCAGTTGTTCCGTGGTCCGTGGAAGCTGTCCGTGGTGAGGTGTTTCGTCATTCGAAGGACCGGCTTTTGCTACGACAGCTGGGCCAACCTGTTGCTGCGGGTGGTGGTCGTTCCAGGCCCTTCAAGCGTCCTGCTGCGTCTGCCACGTCAGCTACGACTTCGGCTCCGTCCGCTCCTTCTGCATAGAAGAAGCGCCGACGCGGCCAGGCTCACCGGCAGCCTCAGGGGGGAGTGTCAGGACTCTGTTGCTTCCCGAGGGGGTGGCTTCTCCTCTCGGGGGCCTCGTCGAGGCCGCAAATGAAGGTCCTCACCTCCATTCGCCCCAAGTCGGGGGAAGGCTGTCGCTGTTTTACGACCGTTGGACAGAGATAACGTCGGATACTTGGGTCCTCGACGTCATCCAATCCTGTCTGCGACTGTCCTTCCGTCGGCACCCCTGTTTATCCCGGGTGCCCCTCCCGACTCAGATCCCTTCCGATTCTCTACGTCGGGACCTTCTAGTGCAGGA
This sequence comes from Pictodentalium vernedei, assembly GCA_031216915.1. NCBI lineage: Eukaryota > Metazoa > Mollusca > Scaphopoda > Dentaliida > Dentaliidae > Pictodentalium > Pictodentalium vernedei. Next base: position 450,356,876 of record CM062294.1, on the reverse strand, counting down.
GATCGACAATCTCCTCTCCAAAGGGGCGTTCGAGGTAGTCAGGAACACCCTTTCACCGGGGTTTTACTCGAGACTTTTCTTGGTGCCGAAGAAAAACGGCCAGTTTCGTCCTGTCATCGACCTGAGTATCCTGAACGAGTACATTATAGCACCTCGTTTCAGTATGGAGACTTTCCGGTCGGTTCGATGTTCAGTTCATCAGGGCGACTTTGCTGCCAGTATCGACCTGAGGGATGCCTACTTCCATGTACCCATTCATCTGGCGTCACGGAAATACCTTCGGTTCTCGTTTCGGGATCGAGTCTATCAATTCAGAGCTCTCTCGTTCGGATTGAACCTGGCTCCTTGGGCCTTCACCCGACTGATGTCACATGTGCTTGCTTTTCATCGTACTCAGTCGGCTGTGACTTCGTAAGCCTACCTGGACGACATCCTCCAACGGCACCACGATGCTGCAGTTCGATGTCCGGCAGTTACTTTGCCTACTAGCGTCGCTGCGTTTCGGAGTCAATCGCGAGAAGTCGGATCTCCTTCCTTCTCAGCAATTTAGTCATTTGGGAATGGATTTCGTCACTCTTCGCAATGTGGTGTCGGTTCCCAATGCTCGGGCGACGATTCTTTCGGCCTTGACTCGGAACCTGCTCCAATCTTCCTCGGTCTCGACCAGGACTTTCCTTCGGATGCTGGGCCTTTGCGGTTCGGTGACAGATCTCATTCCGCTCGGCCGCTTGTTTGTCCGACCTCTCCAACACTTCCTATTGGATCATTGGCGTCCGAATGCAGATCTTCTGGACCTGGAACTTCCTATTCCTCGGTCCCCGCTTTGTCACCTCCACCCTTGGGCCGATGTTCCCTTGTGGACACAGGGTGTTCCGTTGGATCTTCCGTTGGCCGATCGCATCCTTACTGCGATGTCAGCGATCGGGCTGGGGTGCGACGTTGGAACCTCTTGGTCTGTCCACTCACGGCGAGTGAAACAGCGAGCAGGTGGGCCTTCATATCAACCAGAAGGAGCTCCTTGCTCTTCTGTTGAGTTTTCGGCTTTGGATCTCTCACATGTCGGACCACATTGTCCTACTTCTTTCGGACAATTCGACAGTAGTGGCCTACATACGGAATCAAGGAGGCACACATTCGATTCCCAATGTATCGGCTATCTCGGGATCTTCTACTATTGGCGCGGGATGTAAACGCTCGGATGATCATTCGGCACATTCCCTGGCATCTCAACGTCCTAGCAGACGCCCTGTCCCGACGCGACAGTGTCCTTCCAGCCGAATGGATGCTGCATCGGTCGGTGTTTCAGCGATTTACGAGCGGTGGGGGAGTCCTCTGGTCGATCTTTTCGCCACTCGCTGGAATCATCAGGTAGAGACTTTTGTCTCTCCTTGTCCAGATCCTCTGACATTTGCGGTAGACGCTCTGTCTCTGGACTGGACAGGTTGGATCTGCTATGCCTTCCCTCCTGCACCGATTCTTCCTCAAGTGTTGGCGAAGATTCGTGCTTGCAGTTGCAGGGGCATTCTGATCGCACCTCTGTCTCCACAGAGGGTGTGGATCAATCTGCTGCGGCCTCTGTTGGCAGATCGGCCGATTCGTCTACCTCTACGTCGCGATCTTCTTTCCCAGAGTCGTCCCAGGAAGTATCACAACAACCTGGCGAGCCTGTCCCTTCACGCTTGTCTTTTATCAGGTCCTGCCTCCAACGTAGAGGTTTTCGAGACGAACAGTGGAGTGCATTTCTGCATCCCGGCGACATTCCACTGGCATGACTTATGCTGCGAAGTGGAAGGTTTTCTGCCGCTGGTGTACAGATCAAAATGTGGATTACCGTGATCTGTCAATCGCTCAAATTGCAGATTTTCTGGTATACCTTTTTGACTCCAAGGGTCTCCAGCCTATTACGATTAAGGGGTATCGGTCAATGCTGTCTGATACTTTCTCTTATGTGGGAAAGCGGTGCATCGGTCGTAATCCTTTTCTCTCCAAACTCATTCGGCACTTTTCTTTGAAGAGGCCTCGAGTTTTGCGTCTTACACCCAAGTGGAACTTGGCATAGGTGTTGCACTGTTTGGAGGGATCGCCATTCGAGCCTTTATCTGAGACCGATATGCGTTTTCTCACCTATAAGACGGCTTTCCTTCTAGCGTTGGCTTCTGCACGACGTGTCAGTGAGCATCATGCGCTATCTGTTGATTCTGGCTTCTGAAGAAATGAGACTAACAGTGTCACCTTCACTGCTGATTGTTCTTTTCTGGCCACGAATCAACTTCCTGATTCGGTACCTCCTCCCATCTGCATTCGGGCTCTCCCTGCTGTCGATGGCCGGAGGCCTCTTCTTGTCCTGTTCGTGCGATCAAGAATTACATTAATCGCACACAGTTCATTCGGAGGGATCGGAAGAGATTCTTGCTGTCTCTCTTTCCTTGGAGGCAGTCTTTTCTTCCCATTCTATTTCCAGGTGGATCTGTCTTGCAATCAAGCTGGCTTATTCCAGCTTGTCTGCTTCGGATCTTGTTTCGAACCGGTTTTATGCTCATGAGGTTCGTGCCATTTCTACATCCTGGGCGTTCGCCAATTCTTTTTCGCCCCGGGATGTTATGAATGCGGCTTACAGGAGGAATGCTTCTACCTTCTCCTCCTTTTATCTCCGCCACCTACAGCAGCAATCAGAGGACCTTTATTCTTTAGGCCCTCTCGTTGCTGCTCAGGCTGTTGTGCACCCTCGTTAAATTTGTTTTTATCGGGTTTTCGCTTCGCTAGGCCTTGTTCTTTTCAGGTGCCTTTTCTCTATCTTCATTACAGGTTTCGCTATTATTCTCTGCCCTCCTTGCTTTTCTTTTTGCTGCTCTTGTTGGTATTTGTTATGTGATTCACCTCCTCCTATTGTTTATTCAGCCAATTGTAAACAATTGTGAGTAGGTTGAAAAGAAATTAAAATTTTATAGTAAATTTTGTTTCTTAACATACCTACCACAATTGTTTACCGGAGGCCTACCCTCCTTGGGGATATCTTTGATATCGATGCCTCCCCGCTAAATCACAAACTTCTCGTTGTCGGAAATATGGAATTTTGGTCACAGTTGTTGCGCATGCGCTCGGTAAACGCAAGAGGTGTGCAGAGAGAGTACCTGTAATGTCGAGTGCCGGTCTCGCTCGACCCTTTTTCGATCTTTTTGGTGCTTTTGCACTCTATTACTTTTCCAACTTGTTTGGAAAAGTTTCTTGAGCTTGAGTTAGTTCCGAAGTAGGGCTTGCACTTACGTTACAGCTAATTGTAAACAATTGTGGTAGGTATGTTAAGAAACAAAATTTACTAAAAAAATTTAATGTTTGGTATGTGTAAGTGTACAAACGAGAGGGTACATACAGTGTTTGGTATGTGTAAGGGTACACGCGAGAGGGTATGTACAGTGTTTGGTATGTGTAAGGGTACACGGGAGAGGGTATGTACAGTGTTTGGTAAGAGTAAGGGTACAAGCGAGAGGGTATGTACAGTGTTTGGTAAGTGTAAGGGTGCAAACGAGAGGGTATGTACAGTTAAAACAAGAAGTCCTGTCATGAAATGCGCACAAATAGCACGTCGATATGCGCGTTAATCTGGGCGTTATGACCATAGTATGGCTCTCAAATTCTTTATATATGGCCTGTGCACAAGCAATGTTTCAGCCAATGGACCTCCGGGTAACCAGGAGGTCCATTGGCAGAAACATTGCCTGTGTTTGCTGTGAGTAACCAGGAGAACCTGCCGTGCTTTGGATGCCATTTGATATGGCAATTAGACACACAACCTACGCGCAATTAAGCGTATATAAGCGCACAGTTCATGACAGGACTTCTAGTTTTAACTGTACAGTGTTTAGTGTGTGCTAACGAAAATACTTTGATGTCTGTGAAAAATGAATATGTTGACGATGAGCATATTTTTCGCACCAATACAAATTGAATATTTACAACATATTTCAGTTATTATTGACAAAAAACAAGTACCGAGATCGGAGGGTTGATAGCGTGTTGCCAGGCTTCGAGCCAGGTAAACGCCAAAACGTTTGATGAAGTGAAAGCTGTTACGCTGTGACTACAGTCACAGGGTAACAGCTTCCTTGTCATCAAACGTCAATAATCGAGTGGGATTATCGCGTTGACTGATTTGCCGCCATCTTGGATTTTGGTGGAGACTGACGTTCCAGCAGTTCTGTTGAAGAGATCAGTGTCGAAGACTGGTTCTGATAAGGCCGAATCTTCGAGCCTCGATTGAAACCTTCCCAATGATTCGATTCCAGTCGCGAAAATTTGAAACTTTCCGCATAGTAGATATGTTCGTCTTCTTGACCTGTTCCGCAGTCGCATTCAGTGTGTCCTATCAATAACAGTATCACTCATTTAACCTTTCTTCTATCACCAGGTCTCCTGTTATACAGAAGGCCCGATGATTGAAGAAAAGTCAAGGAAGTTTTATTTCTGGGGTAAGACTGGTCACATATGGTTCCGAAACGCAACTACCATAGGACCTCAACTGGTTCCGTTTCCGAAGTATACCGCATTTTAGAAGAAAACGAGACGGCTTGAAAATTTCCGAATTGCATTGACGTTCTCAAAAACCTAACCTTATAGTCGAAGTCGTTTCCGTGATCTTTTTGTTCCAGACTCGATTTTCAGCGTGTTATATCAGTAAGATTATCACTCCACAATTCAAGACTCCTTCTCGCATCAGGTCTCCTGCTGCACAGGTGACCTGATGGTTGAAGAAAAGTTCTAGGAGGTTCCGTTTCCGAACTGATAGTCATGTTGGATTCTGGAAATGGAACTACCACATCGCCTCTACTGTTTTTCGTTTGCAGAGTGTACCACCTTTTAAAAGAGGGCGAGAAGCCGACGAAATCTTGACCGGTGTAACAGGAATGGAAGTCCGTAGGAAAATTAGTCCCTCTGGACTATTATTTCGCGGATTTATAGTCCTAGGTCTAACATTTCTAGGAATAGTAGTCCGCCAGACTACTATTCCTAGAAATGGTAGACCTAGGACTATAATTCCGCGGAATAATAGTCCAGAGGGACTAACGTTCCTACGAACTTCCACTCCTTTTACACCGGGAATAAATGAACCCGATAACTGAAGATGGGCTGTATACCGTCAATACCGTTCGGTATTAGTATCGAGCCAATACCGATTTATCGTGCCGAGGAAATCTTAAAATACCGAAATTTCCGTATTGAAAAATATTTCTGACATCAGTTAAAATATAAATTCACGAAAGAGGAGCCCACTGACTCTATATGGGGTATTTTCTCTCAGCTTTTTCGTTACATAAAATGTCTGCTGGCGAGTGTCCGTGTTGCTTCCAAAATTGACAATTCAACCGCTTTGTTTGCTGTAAAACGGGGAACGACAACTGGGCAGTATACTCAAAACTATCACTCGATATTGGTATTGGTGTGGGTACATGTATGCAATCGTACCGATACCAAGGTAAATCATTCTAAAAATACTGACACCGAAACCGAACTAGAAATTTCAATACCACTGTGACAGGAATGATAGTCCGTAGGAACGTTAGTCCCTCTGGACTATTATTCCGCGGAATTATAGTCCTAGGTCTAACATTTCTAGGAATAGTAGTCCGGCGGACTACTATTCCTAGAAATGTTAGACCTAGGACTATAATTCCGCGGAATAATAGTCCAGAGGGACTAATTTTCTTACGGACTATCATTCCTGTCACACCGCCCGACTCTACCGATAACTGAATTTACAATACATTATTGGAAACCGACAATACTCATTCCACAATTGTTGAACATGTTTGACTGCATGCAATGCGGTGAGATTTGATTCTGTTTAAAATCCACCTGTCCGATTCGATTCAAACCTACGGTTGAGATTCACAGAACACTAACTTCTGACCACTGATTACTTTTCTCTTTTCCTGCGGAAGGCCAGGAAACGAACTAGTGTTTGATAACTGTGCTAGACAAATATTGGCGCGGTGGCTTAGTGGTTATGAAATTGGACTTCAAACCCGTAAGGTCCACGATTCGATCGCCGCCAGGAGTAACTGTGTTGTGTCCTTGGGCAAGGCACTTAATCCTGATTGCCCACGTGAGGGCACGGTGGCGCTGTGTACTAAGGAGGACTGCACGTCAATGGTGCACTTGTCTTCTAGTAGCCAGAGATTGCCACTCCAACAATTGTTATTCCTCTGACGAGGAGTAGCGGCGGTTCAACGGCTACGACATTGAACTTTAAACCGAGAGGTCCACGATTCAATTCCCGCCATGGGTAACTGAGTTGTGTCCTTGGCAATCGCGATTGCCCACGTGGTGTAGTAAGGCGTAATGCTCGTCGATGCTGCACCTGTCTTTAACCATTGCTAACCCTGCTTGTGTGGAATTAGTACGTTGGAGAGTCTGATAGTTGCTCGCCGCTGCTCGGTGGTTCTCTCCGGGTACTCAGGTTTCCTCCACCCGTAAAACTGTCCAACACGGGGTAATCATGGCTGTCGAAAGTATCATTAAATCTCAATAAATAAAAAAAATAGGACCCAGTACCAGTGCCTTCGTAATTGACAGGCAACGTCTTTGTTCAAATAAAGCTCCCGGGCTCACATTTAGGGACATTATGGGAAGTTCATGGTCCAAGTCTTCTCGTATTTAATAGATACTCTCTTTTTATAATCAGAAAAACCGGTCTAGCTCACCCGTGAAGTACCTCGATAAAAACATTTTAATTCCTGTTCATATTTGACAAACAAAATAGGTATAATGTTCACCCAAAGATCCTGTGGTCATGTTTTGTGCTGTGGCTACTTGTCGGAACATTAACCCTTTGAACCCGTAAGACCGCTTTTCCGGTCCAGGGACATGATACGACATAATTTCATTATAGGGTGGCTGCTAAATGAACGTGTGGAGTTGACCAATCAATATTTTTTACGGCTGCACGTTGCAAAATATTAATTGGTGTGCCCTGCAAATAATGAATATGGACTTTTCCAACTGCTGCCACTGAACTGATATGGAAGATACCACCTGGGGTCAAAGGGTTAAACCCCAAAATTCAATAAACGCCGTTGACCAGCCTTTGACCTTGTGCGCTTGTGAATGCAACCCCCTCCCCATCCCCCGCGGAAGTGAAGCAGTGTCTGTTTACTGTGTAAACAAGCGCCTTTTCACTGGTAAAATAGGACCCAGTCACTAATGCTTGGGGTGCGAGTCCTCTAAAATAGGCAACCTGGGTTATAAACGATTGACTGACCTGGACTTTATCTCCATGTTGTAGAAGGTTGGGCCAAACAAGTAAAAGTATCCTATAAAAAGTTTCTACAACAAGTGTCCTCCAATCGTCCAATACCATAGGTATCCTGAAATACCCAGGTACTCGTAGAGCAGTAGGTTGAGTCACTCGATCAAGCAATTGCTCAAAAGCTCATTTGCTCGATGGGCTTCGAGTCGTTCAAGCAATTGCTCATGGAGCAATTACTCTCTTTGGCTCTTTAGCTTATTTGGGAAAATCCTACTTACGGAATCCCTTTTTTGAAAATGACTGGTCTTAGGCACCCCTTTTTCTGAAATGAGTCGAAGAGTCGTATTTCTGAGTCACTCGAACGAGCAATTACTCGTTAGATCTTTGGCTCGATGGACTTCGAGTACTCTCCTTGGCTTTTTAGCTTATTTGGGAAAATCCTACTTACGGAATCCCTTTTTGAAAATGACTGGTCTTAGGCACCCCTTTTTTCTGAAATGAGTCGAAGAGTCGTATGTCTGAGTCACTCGAACGAGCAATTACTCGTTAGATCATTGACTCGATGGACTTCGAGTCGTTCGAACAGTATGTGGAGTCACTCGATCGAGCAATTGCTCTAAGGCTCATTTGCTCGATGGGTTTCGAGTCGTCCGAGCAATTGCTCACGGAGCAATTACTCCCTTGGCTCTTTAGCTTATTGTGGAAAATCATCAACCCTGTTTCTAGGTATCATACTTACATAATCCCTTTTTGGGAAACGTTGGGGGTTAGCGGGCTAAGAGTCACTCGAACGAGCAATTGCTCTATAGCTCATTTGCTCAATGGACTTCGAGTCGTTCGAGCAATGACTTTTCAGTAACTGCTCGATAGCTTATTGGCTTTGGGAATGATATTGGTTTTTGTTTTGTTATATAGAAGGGAGATAGCTCTGCTTACAGATTATGGGAAATCAAGCAATATGCTTGGTTAGTTAGCGCCAGTAAAGTGAACTAATTGGGTGATCTAAATAAATGAAACAACACGAGTACTCGGAATAGAGTCAGAACTAACATGAACAGACCAGAAAAGCTAAATATAGTAATAATAAGCAAAGCTCTTCCGGTTGATAGACTCTTCTACTCTACTGGAGTATACCCCAGGACAAAGGAACATGGTCAGGTAGACGAAAACTATTGCATATGTAGATAGAAGCAGAGAAATCTGAAATTCGAAATAGAACAAATTGTCGGCTTGTTTGTGGTAATTCTTCGAATCGGGAAATTACTCCTGTACAAAGAAACACACCCTCCGAACATACCCCTGCCTTGTTGTAAGCCTTTGAGTAACATAGCAACCACATGCTACCATAGAAACCAAGATGGCGGCCTCCAGTATACAAAATGGCCGACGGAAACACGTATCGCCCGAACAACACGCGCTGCGCATGCGCACTAGGACCACGTATCACTATGGTGATGTCGTCACGAGATGGCCGCTCAAGTGGGTTACGATGACAACCAAACATCGCGCCACTGGGTCACGTGACATGACATCACTTCCTAGGTCCTGCTCTAGGTCCTGCCAATGGGGACGGTTACCTCATCTCCTACTACTTCCGTTTTATTGGTAACATAGGACCCAGTCATCAATGCGTGGGGTGTCCTCTGAAATAGGCAACTTGGGTATAAACGATTGACTAAACTTGGCTTTATCTCCATGTTGTGGTCATGATTAGCCATTGTGCAGAAATATGTGAACTTAAACACGAATAAATAAAACAATTTATGTTCTTTCGGTTTTTGAGCGGACAGCTAGGTAGGAAAGGGAAGCCACAGTACCCGGAAAGAACCACGTACCGAGCAGCTGTCGGATTTTCGAACGTCAGTAAGGCTCAAGCGGGCTTGCGTCCAAGTAGCATTGGTTGTAGGCTCAATGTGTCACAGCTATCACATTAGAGGCACAAATTTTCAATGCTACCATGGTTCGACACAGTGTGAAAAAGGTTACAATCGTATATCGGTAAATGTACAATGACTCATCATAGTCTCGTTCAGATGAATATGCCTCTGTGTGGTCACTGTCCTGTCCATTTGTTCTACTTCAACCATCTTCCAACCCGAAGTCCAGCCTTCGGGTTGGAAGATAGTTGAAGTAGAAGAAACGGACCGAAGCGATCCAGTGTGGAATTCTTGGGGTAAATATTGTTTGGATTTGCAAATAATGTTACAGAAACGCCTGTATGTTCATACGTTTGCATGCGCCCATGTTGACTCATTGTGTAACTGCGAAACATATCTGTGGAAAAAAGTGGCGGGACATGTGCTCCCTATGACCCCCCTACCCCCTCCCCCTCCCGGCTCCGCCGCCTCTGATCACATTTGAAAAAATGAGGGTTAAACTCTTACTTGGGATAAAGTGCAAGTGGCGTAGGGCCGGATAGAACCCACAACCTATCGATCACAAATCCAGTGCGTTAACCAAAGAGCTAGTGCACCCTCATTGTTCATTAACGATCATTCATGCATCCTTTATTCAACCCAGGCCTTGACATTCCACTAAACTCACACCGGTAACCGGTGTTCTACAATTATATGAATTGTTTCCAAATGAGTGGGGATAACATATATCATGGTTTGTGTTTTATGCTTTTTGTCCTATTTTATACAAAGTGATTTAGGCCTGAAAGTCCTGGCGAATTGTATGCATTCTTACTACACAGTTACTACCTATGATCTGCTGCTTTGAAGTTGTTTCTAGGCAAGTTCGGGCTGTCTATACAGGCAGCCAAGACATGCTTCGAAACAACGGCCACGCCATTTTTCATGTAACATTATTTAGTTTATCCAGAGATTACATGTTTGGGAAAATGTTCTGTTGCAGTAAAAGTTAACAAAATTGAAAGTGCCCCATGTCATCCCACCCCCATAAGGTTAATATATACAAAAAAACAAGTTAAGCAACCCCAATTTTAATGAATGATATCATGCCACTGTTCATTGAAAATCTGTTGTGTGTTGCCATTCCAGTTTGTACTGGAGATTCGTGTGCTTGTGTTCGACGCCCTGGGATGGCACCAAATGGGCTCCAGTGGATCCAGATTAGGATTCATGGTAGACCAAGGAACTGCAGTCAATGCAATGCTCTGAATGAGAAATGCTAAACACCAAGCCAAACGTGTTCCTTGGTGATGATCTCTTGGTAAACGACGTTTGGTGGCCCCTTTGGACCTCAATATGGCTTTTCTCAGTCCGTTCAGGACCGTTCTTGTGGAGATTCGTCGATTTGGTTGCCACAGGCTCTTCAGAACGGTACTTGTGGTGAACCGCACCAGCATAAGAAGTACCCTGTTTCACGTTGTGATGTCACACGGGGCATGTGTTTTCACCAAACGATTGGTGACTCTGTAATGGATCTCGAGTCGACGATCGATTGCTTTAAGGTATCGCGGAACGAAATATTTAGTTTAGAGTGATCTGCCTTGAAATGTTGCACTCGGATATTGCATCATAGTCTAAAATAAGACTCCTAGAAAAAAACTTATTGCTTGAGAAAACTGTTAAAGCATTTTATTAGGTTTTTACAACAATACTGAATATTTCACAAAAAAAAAGAGATTTTCTAAGTATTTTCTGGGTCTATAAAATTCAGTTAACTATTTGTGTATTTTTGTTGGGAATTCCCAGAAAAAAATTGAGTTCAAGGACGGTACTTCACTTTCTGGTGCATTTTCTCTCTTATTTGTTGCATGACCCCATGTTTTCTGGTCAGAGAAAGTTGTGTGAAGGTCTGTACTTTATGTAGGTATTTACATATTTAATTTAAAGTGATGGGATCATATTTGTTTCCACATAAGTGTTATAATGGTTGCCTATGGGAAAATATTTAGTTCTGTGAGACCTTAAGGGGCATACCGGTGGAATGTATACCAATAACTTGCCATCGTTGTGCATATATCATCCTCCTTCATGTCATGGTGACAGATAGTGATCGAATGTTGAAAAATGGGCACTATAAATACCAAATTCTGAGTCATGCACAAACTGTATAGTTACCCATTCAGCGGATACGATGATTGACTGTAGGATACGACGCAGGATAGGTAGAGGATATCTAGTGTTTTTGAGTAGATACCGAAAATTATCTTATGAGTCACCGAGACATAGAGATTATTATCATTATGTGGATGTACCAAATATGTATCCGAGTCGAGCTCCGGGTTCTGAGGGCAGATCACGACTCGTCGAAGACGAGTCGTGATCTACCCTTAGAACCCGGAGAGAGACTCGGATACATATTTTGTACATCCACATAATGCTAATAATCTGTTTATCTTACAATATATTGGGGATAAGTCAAGAATGTAGACGAATATGTAACGCACTATTTATTCATACGGATGAACAAAAAGAAAAAAAATGGAACTCACGCGAAAGGAACGTGCGTGTATCCGACCCCATGATACAAGCATCTGTGTCAGGGGGTCGGATACACGACAGTTGCGGAGTTAATACAGACAAAATACATGTTGATTGTAAGATAAAAATGTTTATTTTGCCTGAGCGAAAATGACCATTTGTCTCGGTCACAAGTTTTTTTTATTATACGATTTTTATAAGAATCTGATAATTCCATTCGTTTCAACCTTGAATTGATGCATGAAAGTAAAGAGCGCATTGAATCATTGAAACGCGGAAGCGATTTGATTGATACTCGGAACAGGCAGAGTCTTGCAATCTGATTCAGCTGGTGAGTTTCTAGTCCAAACATGTCCTGAAAGTCTATAATACAGCTTTTTGGTTTGGTACGTCTTTTGAAAGGGCGTACCAAAGCAAACACTTATATTACGGACATGCAGGCCATGTTTGGACTAGCGAGTTCCATGAATCAATTCAAGGTGAATACGTGTTGAACTATTGCTGGAAATGATCGGTATCCACTCAAAACACTAGATTCACTTTTCATATATAAGTTTTTTGAACAAATTGATCATTTCCAGTGATAATTTGACTCGTATTCACCTTTAAGTGATGCTTTGAAAACCGCCATTTTGATTGATACCGTGAAAGTGAAAATTTCTATATCTTCACAGTGGGGGATACGATTTCTGTCTTTCCGCCTTTTCTTCGATAATCTACAGTTTAACGTATTATAAAAGCTGTTATCCGAGCACGTGAAGGATACAGCAGCTATTGAACTGAAACATTGGCTCGTGTTCTCAAGAGGCTACAAAGGACATGTTTATCCATCTTTTGCCAAATAATGTTGCCGTGTTGACTCTCCAGCTCCATATTAAAACGGGTATCATATTGAGCTCTTACAGTCACGTTTTGCTTCATCGATGCTGTTATTGAAATGATGATGAAGACTAGGATTTTTGTGTGTTTGTATAGCCTGAATATGTTCTTTCAAGATTGCATTCAGTTTTTGAAGCTTACTTTGCGAGTCTTTGCTGATATCAAACAATACATTTACCATCGTAAAATATCTAGGGGATGCTCAACTTTTTTCTTTGTGCATATAATCCGAGGCCCCAAAACAGCCCACAGGTAGTCTACCCAAAAACAGACCAGGAACTCGCCTGGGATGTGTCCCGATTGCGTCTGACGCCACGTGAATTCTTCGACTACAACAACACCGGGATGTACGCCAACAATTTTTTAGAGATATCGAGCCTAAATGTCGTCCCTTGAGTTCCAATGTGTTATATGTGCCTACTGGCAGCCTACTGGCACATAGAACACATTGGAACTCGGGGGACGATATATCATGTGGGGTAATTGTTTATCAGAAGTAAAGCGGGATGGATAAATGTTACGTGTGACGTCGCGTTGACCCTTAAACAATAAACCCATCATCTAGAGCAATGTGTGGATGCGCTTCTACATTTTCAGAGATGTCGAGCTGAAATTTAGTTTAAATAATATTCTATTTCCAAAACTATGAAACATTGTGATGATAAATTATATTGTAAGCAAATATAAATACGGATAGAGGAAAAATAAAAATTGCAAAGCGGATTCAGCAACAAGCTGAAGCTTGTGTGAACCGTCTCCTTACACGGAACTTTCAAGAGTATGGTGTCAGCATGGCAAGGTGGCAATTTACTTACCTAGATGCAGGGAACTTTACTTCTTGGGTGAATTGTGGATGGTGAATCGGAAAAGACTAGTCGTGTTTTTCGAGGTCGTGCGTGTCTCGTTAGTGTGAGGTGGGCGCAATGGGGGGGGGGGGGGGGTGGAGGGGGTATTCTTGTATTATGTGAGAGAAGTGGCTCTAGATTTAAATGTGCTTTTTTCGCGCATTGAGAAAGATCGTGAATGGTGGAAGGGCCCGAGGTTACCTCAGAGTTGAAATTTGCCACGTAGGAGTAAATTCTATCCGGAGTAACTCGGGCAGAATGAATTTGCGTGCGTCGTTACGTTAATCCTTCAACTATTAACCTGGGATCCAATGCAACGTCAGGATGCTCTTCTACATTTTCGGAGATATCGAGTTGTAATTTTTCAGGTGTGGGTACCTTTTTATCAGTAGTAACATGGGAAGAGTAAAGTTTACGTGCGACGTCGCTTTAACCCTTTACCCAAACGCAGACGATATCAAAATTTATTATTTTAAATATCATTTTTAAAATTTTTTCAAAAAATTTCAACGTAGGAGTAAATTCTATCCGGAGTAACTCGGGCAGAATGAATTTGCGTGCGTCGTTACGTTAATCCTTCAACTATTAACCTGGGATCCAATGCAACGTCAGGATGCTCTTCTACATTTTCGGAGATATCGAGTTGTAATTTTTCAGGTGTGGGTACCTTTTTATCAGTAGTAACATGGGAAGAGTAAAGTTTACGTGCGACGTCGCTTTAACCCTTTACCCAAACGCAGACGATATCAAAATTTATTATTTTAAATATCATTTTTAAAATTTTTTCAAAAAATTTCAACAAAACCATATCATGTGACCCCTCGTTGGAACGAGCTCTTCGAGCTCGTTCCAACGAGGGGTCACATGACATGGTTTTGATGAAATTTTTTGAAAAATAATATTTTTTTAGCTGCTGAATTTGCATATTACGCGGGCGAATGTGACCGATTCGTTGGGTAAAGGGATAACTCGTCAACAATTAATGAACCAGTTAATGTGTCAACAAATCTGCTTCAATTTCCAGTCAGTTTGTAAATTGAATGAGTGAATCAGGCACTTCACAAACTTCCCAAAACTTTCAGTCAATTTACAAATTGACTGATTTTAGACATGGACTGTTATATTTTTATGTGAATCTTATCTCCCCGACCTTATTTTTAAAACGTTAGCGGCATCATTAAATTTCAAGATTTCCATTATTATTCCATTTTGGTGCTTTCACTTATATCAACGAGGGCACTATTGATTTCGAAACAAAATATTAACTCTAGCAACCTTAGTGAGTGGGCATACTTAAAGAGTGGGATTGTTTCTTGATAGGTGTGCAGACCCAACTACTTAGAACGCAGTTATTTTCAGACTTTTTCCGATCCAGGCGACTGGTTACTCAGGGTTACTTTGATCTCGTCTAAAACATTGGAGGAGACCTACCCAACCGTCACCTGAGAATCTTGTTCATTTCTCAAAATGGCCATCACAAACACTAAATTCCACGTCATAATTAAATATGGATTACATTTTAATCACCTGATATTAGTTTCTATTAAATACGCCATGGCTTTCACCCATCGAATTCTGGTCGCCAGATCACACTGCTATGGTTTTCCGATTCCGTATCAGTCTCAGAACGAGGACGGCACTGGAGAACGTCAATCGAGTCCGCCCAGGTTACCAACTGTTTCTATGTTCGCTTCCTCTGTGTAAATAAATGCTATCGAATAACGGGAATTTCTAATATTGTTCTTAACCAATTTGATATTGATTTCTCGTA
Organism: Pictodentalium vernedei; assembly: GCA_031216915.1. NCBI lineage: Eukaryota > Metazoa > Mollusca > Scaphopoda > Dentaliida > Dentaliidae > Pictodentalium > Pictodentalium vernedei. Next base: position 450,341,744 of record CM062294.1, on the reverse strand, counting down.
TGAAAAGTGAATTTCCATAACCGGACATAATAATTAGATTATTATGACATACAGTAAAGTGATCTGGTTTTGTCGTATTCCGTCGAGTTGACGAGGTCAGATCGCCGGCTTCGACGGCGAATGTGATTTTGTGATCTGACCTCGTCAACTCGACAGAATACGAACATGGTCAGATCACCGAATCACACTCGCCGCCTTCGACAGCGAGTGTGATTCGATGATCTGACCTCGTCAGCTCGACAGAATACGACAAACCAGATCACTTTATTACTGTCATAATAATCTGTATATATGTAGCAACTCATACTCTGTGGTCAAAAACGACTTGGAAGAATGTGCCAGCAGTGTTAAATTCCCATAGAAACCCGAGATTTCCCGGCGCAACATTTTTCCGTTCGAAACCACTCTATCCAGCTTGATCCGACATGTAGTGTACGTTCTGCATATACCCAATAGAATAGTGACGTATACAGGTATGCATGGGTGCGGATATATGGTATGTAATGTAAGATTGATGGAAAAGTTGTTGAGTTTTCCTGAAAGTTTTCCCGGCGAAACGATTGATGTTGTGACGTCATTGTACGCACGTGATGTCATGGCCACGTTCATTGTTTTTGATGTTCCCTGCCGTATCCAACATGACGTTGTTCTGGTCAGAGTATGTCAGGCTTCTTGTACTGGACTGATATGGCAGTATAGTATGGGATATATACCCCTGCTGGTCGAATGTTATCCCTTGGTACTACTAATTTATCGAATGTTTTATATTATCCCATGATTGGTGTAGGTAGTACGTAATGCTATGCCAAGTGGAACTAGCGCCTCTTTTTAGAAGGAGTTTGGCTAAAGCATGCTTTTTGTTCGTAGAAACCAGACTGCACTGAAGCCTGCGAGACTGTACGGAAGCATTTACTAGTTTTAAAATTGGTACACCCAGTTGCGAAAGAAATACTTTTGACAACCATGTCGGGATGACATCTTACGTGTACACGCTGTTTAGATAGCGCCTTGGATATTAGCTTATGAGTATCTACGTGAGCGGAAAGTTTGAAATGTTCAGGCTGTGCGACCACCTTTGCGCAGGTGAGTGCCGTATCGCTAGTCCGAGAAAAATCAGAGAAAGCACTTGTATTAAGCGACGCTCTGATACCTTCGATCTTTTGAGCGAACAAACCAGAAAATCGATTTCTTTGGTCCCTAGACGACAAAAGCTCAAGTTGTATGTTGGTGTTTTGTCGATGCAACTGTCCCTCAATGATAGTGTACAGAACATGTGGGAAATTTACGTTATCGGAAAAGCATTTTTGTTTAATATATAGAATATACCCATAGTAGCTTGGTGTTCCAAATCTTCACCACGAGTGGTGAAAATTTGGTACACCATGCTACTTTGGGCATATTTTATTTATACCATGATCGTCAGATTATTAAGAGTCGCTATTATTTTTTCTCGATTTTACTGAGCAACAGCCGTACATACGTGCGAATTTGTTTTTGTTTACATGAGCATCGGTGGGCGGTACTTCCCTGTCAGTTTTATCACAGAAACGAAATAGAAAAAAGATGCAGTGCCTTTTTCATTTTAATAACATAATAACATACTATTTTGAGTTATGGATCCTTTATTAACATGAGACAATGCATTTTGTTAATGTTTGGTGTTTTATGGGGTAAACTCATTCAAAAACTGTAATAAATAATTGCCACTTTCATTTCACTCTTCGCGAGGCGACGTGCGAAAAATTTAGACAAGTTCGCATTCAGGTCGACTTCACCAAAGGTCAAGGATGTAGTTCCATTGTATGTGTAAATTTTAACTATTGAAATCCCATTGCTGGCCTGTTCACCACAGTTTGTGTATAAGACTAAAATTTATGTCATGGGCTTTTCACATATAGTAGAGTAGGTAACCGTGGTATAAAGGTTTGTTAACAACGTTTCGTTGGCTGACAAACATCTCTCCGTGAACAGCCAGCTTTGTTTGTCGCTACTGTTGTCCACGTTTACGTCTATATGATTTGACATTCATGATCTCATCTGTGAGCGAAGAAGAACATGGGAGCATGCTAAATTTTCATTGGTGCGAACTCCTCAAAGAGTTTTTGAAATGAAGAAATTATGACACATTCAATGCCGTCCACGGATTGCCCTCCTCTCACTGAAGTGATTGGTTTGGAGTCAAGAGCCTCTGCAAATTTGACATGGTCAGTATTACGGTTTTTAATGTATGTAATGTTCTTTCGAACTGTTAATATAAAGGACGAAGGAGTGCAAAGTCAAAGTGAATGATGATGTAGTCAGAAATTGTCACACCGGCAATTGTTATTCTTCTGACAAGATCCGAATCCGAATCTCTGGTGATTAGCAGATCTTATGTATAGCCACTTATGTACATGGCACCATGGACATGTTGGTTTAAATTTATGGAGCTAAATAGATCGCGAAGTTAAGAAGAATGGCTGGTATTTGCTTTCTCGAGATCAGTTAACGATACAGTGTATCATACTTTTATTTCCTGTCGGAAATATTATGGGAGGATGAATTATTTACAATTTCTGAGGACGAAACACAGGAAGCACTTGCAAACTTTCATCACATGGACCACCGGGTTGCCGGTGGTTCAAGAAATGAAAGTTTGCAAGTGTTTTTTGTGCTATTATTATAAATTAAAAGATTTCTTTCCGAGTGGAGAATATATGGTGCTGCGATTCAGTAGTAACCCTCTCTCTTCATTCTTTATAGGCAGTTGAATTTTAATATCTTTTTACGTTATTACATGTACGAGTATCCAGAAGAGGTTGGGAATGGTGTTAACGATCTCTTTTTACTAGTATAGAATTGAACAGAGTTGGGCACGCTGTTTTTTTCTACAGGAATTGAGTTACGTGAATGGTGCAGTTTGATAGGGACAAAAGTGCACTTACTCAGCCCAATTCCAAAAGCACTGGGCCACCGTGCTCCCTGCAAAGGCTTTAAACCCCAATGGCGCATGACAATAATCAGATCCATGTTTTCTCTGAACAAAGTTCATCAAACTTGCCCTGAGTTCCCGAGTTTAGCTCCATATTGGAAAATGTGTTTCTGCATAACGGACAAAGAAAGAGAGAGAGATTCACCCTCGTATTTGTTTCTGCCTATCGAAGCAAAGTATTGTTTCAGCTAAAGGACTTCTGGGTTCAACCTGGCCATCCTTTAGCTTAACCCTTTACGCAACGTAACGACCAAAACCGGCCAGCGCTATTCTCGAAAATCGCCAATTAATTTTCATTATATTTTCATTTTTTGTCTCAAAAACATAGGTTATGGCCCCTCTTTGGAACGAGCTTGTCGACCTTGTTCCAAAGAGGGGTCATAACCTATGTTTTTGAGACAAAAAATGAAAAAAAATAGTTATTCAAGAATTCTGTTTGCAAGTGTCGTCTGCTTTTGATGTTAGGTAAAGGGTTAAACCTTAATTTTGTTTTTATTTTCCACAAAACATTGCCTTTGAGGTAACTCACACCAGCAGGTGTTTTAGTGGAAATGTACACTTAGCTTGGGTATGGCATTCAATGTCCTGTGGGCAGCAGTTTCGTGAACCGAGCAATTTTGGAGGCAAAGCTGCAAGCACCGGAGAGCTCCCCCATCCCCGCAAAAAAAAAAAATAAATAAATTTAAGCGAGAACGGTACGTCCGCAAGTATCTCGTCTTCTCTCAATGAACAGTCTAATGTTACTTGACTGCGAGATAAAAATTCAGACTCTCTTTAATGGTGTCTGTCTTCGTTCGTTTTAACGATTTTTTTCCGCTATTTTTCATTTCTCTTGTAACCTGCTCTTTTTTCCATAGTTATTAAACCAAATAATCTCTTCAATCGTCTCCCGAACGTTATTCGAAAAGGCAATGCTTATACCTTTTATGCCTGTAAAACCAAAAGCAAGCATTAAACTAATGGACCTCCGGGTTTAACTTTGCTTTTGTTTTCTATGATTTAGGTGTTTCAGTGGAAATGCACAAGTAGCTTGGGTGTGATAATCAATGTTTATTACACGCCTGTTCTACGTAATCCCCATATACAGCAACACTAAACCATGTGGAAAATGAAAATCTGTTCCGCACATAAGTAAATAGAAGCGAAATTTCACTGAAATTTTCTACAAATCGTGCTCCGCAATTACAATTTGAATCGTTAGTGATAGCCAAAATAGTAACACTGGTTCCCCTCGCAAATTTGGTTGAAGATTTTTTTGTTGATAGATCGTCCCCTGAGTTCCAATGTATTCTATGTGCCTGCTGGCACATAGAACACATTAGAACTCAGGGGACTAATGTTGTCAAATGAATTCCTATTGCTTTTATAGACGCGAAGACGTGTAATAAACACAGAACGACACACGCGTGTGAATGGGTTAATCGATATGGCACTTGTGCCATCGCGGAAGGATAAAACTCGAGGCCTGCAGCGTCTCGTTTTATCCTTCCGCGCTGGCACTCGTGCCATATCGACTAACCCATTCACACGCGTGTGTCGTTCTCTGTATTTATTGGACAGCAACAAAGTTTCAGGAAAGCACCTTAGGACTCTCCCCAAATAAATTTAAGCGAGAACGATGTATATGGGAGTAACCTGTCACTGAACGGCCTAATGTTACATGCCGTTTTTAAGATTAAAATGTTGTCTCTGTTTAACTGTTTCTTCCCTGTTTTTTAACGATTCTTAATCGCCAGTATATTCGTTTTTCTTGTAACCTGTGCCTTTCTTTACAGTTATTAAATCAAAGAATCGCTTCTATCATCTACTATCTCGGGTTCTTTGGTGTCTACTTTGTCTTTGTATATCTTCCAAAGTTTCACAATAAGATCTGTTAAGAGAATTGCATTAGAGTTCTTGCCTACAATTCTAAGAACAAAAAGTCCATCATCTCTAAGATATTGGTCAGCAAACAACTTAATGAGGTTCTTGTCTGCCACACCGTACAGTTCATCGGCAATCTTCAAGTATTTTGTGACGAACATTGCACGATTTAGGCGGAACAGCGAACAGTAAACCCAGTATAATAAATTTCCGAGTGTAACAGCAGCAACAAATACCATCCAAAACCACAAAAGGGTGAATATCTTCTCGTTGAACAGATTAATGGGAAGCACGCATTGAACGCTGAAGCGCTGTATGTTCTGAAGCTGACGAATGTCAAAATCACAAAGTGTAACTCTAGGAAATCTAGGAGATTCTTTGAGTTCCATGTTTTCAGATAAATACTCGAGCACCTCAAATCCAAACAAGTGGAACCAATCTCCCAGAAATGCATTCAGTAAGAAAAATTGACAGATAACGTTGACAACAAATAAGATCTTTGTGAACAGATACAAGTTTGTTAAATATGTTCCTTCTCTTCTGTTACATAGGAATCCAAATCGAGATACATGCCGACGTACGCGCGCCATTATGTTGTTTTTATTTTGTCTATTTGCTTCCAGCCATCTATCGAGGTACAGCGCAATAAAATTAACAGTCTCGTCTCTTTCGCTTGGGTCTCCTAACTGTGTGGAGATAGTCATCTCTACCAGTTTATCCAAATTTATGCCAGAGTCACCGTTAAAAATCCTCCAGACCAAGCTTGGAAATTTAAACAGGAAGGCCATGAAGAGCAAAATAATAGGAACCCACTGGTAATAATGAATTTGTTCTTCATCTCTCTCAGCGTGTGCTACTGGGATAGTGTCAGACATCGGAATATAGTACGTGTTTTTAACCCAGCAATAGGAGTTCGTGTAAGCAACATAGGCATCCGTAAAATGAGCGGGACACCAGCAATGAATGGGATCCTTGATATATTGACCAGTGCTGATGAAAATGGCGAACAACGCCAACATGACGACTGTATAAATATGGTTAAGTCTGTCTGCCCAGTCATCATCCTTACTACCGACAAGACGAGAATATGTGGCAAAACCGCCAAGAATAACATCGACCCTGTAAAGAAAATACAAAAAGAAGTTTTATTTTGAGAATGTCAACAGAACAGGTTATAGACATTAAGTCGTTATCACACACGTATCGATTGCGAAGTCCTTTACGTACCTGTTCAGAATGGGCGAACGGCGTTTCGTCCGCCTATCACTATTATTATTATTATTATTAGTTTAGTTTAAACAATATTTATTTCAAATTTCAAATAATTGCATACAAAAATATAACGGGCGTGGATTCGTCAATAAGCTTTTACAAGGTCGTTTCCACGAAGATTATTATTATTAAGGTGAAACATTATTATTATAATTACTAGAATCACACTGCTAAATCGCACTACATATTCGCGCGTACTCCGCCAAAGAAGAGCTACAAACACACACATGCAGCCAGCCCAGAGTGGTTATGGATAGACAAGAGCGATGAGAAGCATAAACTCTGTTCACTGCCACCACCTCAGAACAGATGCCAACAAGGCTGCTGGATGCTGCTCGTGGTTTGATTCTGTGCGATCGACTCACAACAAGAAATTTAAAATCACTGTAACAAACTCTAATCTACACTACACTGCAAAAAATATAGGTTCTCTTTAGAACCAAAACTGGTTCTAATGTTGTCCCTGAGATGGACCAGTTCTGTTTAAACAGTATTTATTTCAAATCAAATAAATTTACCAAGATTAGCATTCAATTTTAACAGAATATTACATGAACTGAAGTAGATTCAGCAGTAAACTTGGAGCTTATTCAACGCAGTCGCCAAACATTTTGAAACAAAGGAGATATGAACAGTTGGCATATTGAACCAGTTTTGGTTCTGAAGAGAACCAAAACTGGTTCGATACGCCAACTGTTCATATCTCCTTTGCTTAATAATGATTTGAGACAACCTCGTATAAGCTCTAAACTTTCGGCTGAAACCCCCTCAATTTATGTTTAATTCTGTTAATATTTAATGTTAATCTTTATAAATTTATTTGATTTGAAATAAATACTCTTTAAACAGAACTGGTTCCATCTCAGAGACAAGATTAGAACCAGTTTGGGTTCTAAAGAGAACCTATATTTTTTGCAGTGTACACTGCACAGCTCATGTGGCATAGTTGGCGTCAATGGCCGCGGCTCAATGTTTGTTTAGTGGTTTTATATACAGTTCGGACTTCGGTTGTTACCAAAACGTCTTTAGAATTAGGTTGTGGTTCTTTTAAGTTGCAGGCCCTCTGATTTGTGTTTTAAGTTGTACCTTCTGTAGCAGAAGACAACCCGAACAAGCATCTCCCTTTTCTGATTATCAATACTTTTATTTAACACAAAGTCTCAAGAACTACACTAAATTCTATGCATAAAGGTTTCAGAGTTAATCAATCACAATTTTCATCAGTACTGGAGTGACGGTAGTTCTCTAAGGGCAGTCAAGACTATCTGCTCTGCCAAAGAGTTTGTATGTATAGGCTTGTTAAGAACAGCGTACCCTTTGTGATTGTGACTGGGGCTGTTTGTTTTGGGGTTCTGCTGGCAGTTATATACACAGTGAAACGCGACTGGCTTTGAACAGAATTGCGAATTCATGCTTATTAAGCATCTCGAGATCTCGACTAAGCCACTCAACAGACCAAGTGACATGAGGCACCCAGTGGCAAAGAAGTGCCTCCGCCAGTCCGTTCCCACTCTAACAAGAATCTCCAAGCTTCAATAGACGTCGGCCTGGAGGATGTCCTCTATTAGAAGATCACGTGATAGTCCCGTCAGAACCAGCTGATACCGGTTGAAAATAGCTAAACATCACGCAACTGTTCGAGTTCTGCAAACCAGGTATGATTTGATAGAACAATAGAATGCTTTGACCACTAATTGTCAAGTTCACATTAAGTTAAAATTCTGCACCATCTGTAGATGAAAAACACCCAATCAAACTTGTCAACTTGGAATACCAAAATGCCCGATAGTCGTCAGTATCTGGGTACAGTTTTTAGTTCCTCTGTGTATGTATGATATTACAAAGAGGCATTTCCTAACCTTCGTCAAAGCGTAGCTAATACATTGACTTTTTGTATCTAATGGAATGTAAGAGAATCAGGTGATTTGCTTAAAATAACAGGTCCTTTGTTTGATAGGTACTATTATTTTATCATTTGACTCGTCCGTTTTGTTCACTTTAAAACATTTGATATTTTGTTTTCATATTAATCAGTGATAAATAAAGCCTTCCGTCAATTTGATTGGTCAGTTTCAAAACAAGACAATTTCATTGGCTGAACAAAATACAACTGGGCCACATTTTCATAATTTGCATAATTAGAGTTGGGAGCTTTCATTGGTCAATTTCAAAACTGAACAATTTGATTGGCTAAACAAAATACAACTGGGTCAGATTTGCATAATTTTAGTAGGGAGAATTTACGTTATCTGTCCTATTCAGGTTGGGTTATATTGTGTTAATCTTTTACCTTCAAGAAAAACGCCATTCTTTTTTTTTATATTTTCACTTTTTGCTTCCAAAACATAGGTTATGGTCCCTCATTGGAACGAGCTCTTTGAGCTCGTTCCAATGAGGGGTCATAGCCTATGTTTTGGAAGCAAAAAATGAAAATATTTAATTATACGAGGATGTTTTTTCCAAGTGCCGACCGCAAATCAAGTTAGGTGACAGGTTAAAAGGGTCATACTAAGTGGCTAATTTGTGCGTGCGTGAGTCATATGATAAATAGAATATGAAATGAGTGGTTTTCTCATATAATATTTATGAAACTCGTCCGAGGCTCACCAAAACGGAAAATTCTTAGACTCGTTTCATAAATATTATATGAGAAAAACACTCATTCCATATCCTCTATTTATTAGAATGTACTATAACACTTTACCTATCCTAAAAACTTCTGTAGGCTGAATTTCGCGAAACTCCTGTTCCCGTTTTTCAGAGAAGTTGCCAGTTGTTGTTTGAGTGAAATGCTCATATCTGTGCAAGTTTTAGAGGTAACTCGCTACGTGGTATGTGTGTGTGTGACTGTCCTATTCTTGAAGTGTTTTAGATTTACGCTATAATATTTCGCTCTTTTCTTATAAAATGCGCCAACACAATTCTCTTCAGAGACCATAGACAATAGATCTACTCAGAATATATCAGCCCCTTTTCTGGAATCAGTGACTGCAGATGCACAGCTGTTTGGGGATGCTGGGCACATTGATGCTCCAGATGTGGGAATTCTGGAGGGTTTTTTCTCTTCTTCATTAACTCTTTACCCAACGTAATGGCCAAAATCGGCCAGCGCTATTCACAAAAAAATCGCCAATTAATTTTCATTATTTGTTTTAATTGTTTTGTCTCAAAAACATAGGTTATGACCCCTCTTTGGAACGAGCTTGTCGAACTTGTTCAATTGTGGGGTCATAACCTATGTTTTTTAGACAAAAAATGAAAAAAATTAGTTATTCAAGAATTTTGTTTGAAAGTGTCGTCTGCTTTTCATGTTAGGTAAAGGGTTAAAAAGGGGGTTTAATTTTTAAAGTGAGTTATAAGTCAGATAAGACACTCGCCCTAGGGTATTCGAGCAGATACTGGCCGAATACACTGGACCAAATATATTAATATTTACATGTACCATTTATTATTATTGGGGTTTAACAACATTTTCGACAGCCATAGACACCTGGAATAGGACAGTCTTACGGGTGCAGGAAGCCGGAGTACCCATAGAGAACAACCGAGCAGCGGAGAGCAACTGTCACACTCTCCAGTGTACTGACTCCCCACAGGCATGGTTAGTATTGGTTGAAAACACGATCACCATGGACGTGCAGTACGTCCGGTTAGTCCTTGGATGGGTGACCGTCTGAGCGATCGATTCGGACTCCCGCGTTGTGTCCTTGGGCAAGGCACTTAACCCCGATTGTCCACATGGGGGCACGATGACGCCGTGTACTAAGGCGCACTTCACGTCGATGGTGCGCGTGTCTTCAACCAATCTAACCTTGCCTGTGCTGGAGTGCGGAGTTACTATGTTGGGGAGCTGGCAGCTGCTCGACGTTGCGCGGTGGTTCTCTCCGGGTACTCCGGCTTCCTCCACCCGTAAAACTGTCACGGTCATGATTAGCCAGTGTGCATAAGTATGTGATCTTAAACACCAATAAATAATAATAAATAAATACATGTACCATGGTACATTTGATCATCGTTTGTGTCAACGTGAACATTCTTGGTATACTGACTCAGAAACTAATTTCAATTATTTGCTGGATTTCCGGGTTTGATTATAAACGGTAAGTTCACAAGTGAATTATCCAATCAACAATTGTGTCATGTATCCGTGCGCGCAAACGATGACGCTTTGCTGTGGGTGTAATGGGGACTTCATAGTTTTTTTGTTTGTTTAACCCTTTACCTGACATGAAAAGCAGACGACACTTGCAAAATAAATTCTTGAATAACTATTATTGTCAGTTTTTGTCTCAAAAACATAGGTTATGACCCCTCATTGGAACGAGCTCGACGCGCTCGTTCCAGTGAGGGGTTATAACCTGTGTTTTAGAGACAAAAAAATGAAAAATAATGAAAATTAACTGGCGATTTTTCAGAATAGCGCTGACCGGTTTTGGCCGTTACGTTAGGTAAAGGGTTAAATAATAAGATTATCGTTAATAATGAAAAGTAATAAACAGAGTTATCGCTTGACTGGACTGGTTACGCGAAATAATTAATTCGAGGCGAGGGACTATTTTGTAAAACACTCGTGCGCATTCGCGCACTCGTGTTTGTACGACGTCCCTCACCTCTCATGAATTATTTCACGTAACAAGTCCAGTCAAGCGATTACTCTCTATCTAATTTAATTCTGAGGTGCAGGGATTATACGTGCCTCGAGGCTGAAAACCCAAAACTTCCCTCCAGCGGACTGCTCGATGGGTACTATCAAGGACTAACCGCGTCGATTGTGGGGTTTGCTGCGCGGGGGAATTTAGGGATTTTAAATCTTAAACATCCTGTGACGGATAAGTAAAGCCCCAGCAGTCGTGTTTCTCTGTAAATTGTTTTGGATCAAGTCTCCAGTTGGGGCCGCTTTCTAAAATCAAATATTTAAGTTCTCCGAGTAGAAAAAACTAATAGGCTTTTAGGTAATTTGTGGTAATTCTTCGATTAGCGCTTTGTATCTTAAAACAGCGATCGGTGGCGCGGTGGCGTCGCGGTAACCGGTTCTCGTCAGATCACCGAAGTTAAGTAACGACGAGCGCGGTTCGTAGTTGGATGGGTGACCATTCAGCGACTGATTCGCGCTCCCGCGTTGTGTCCTTGGGTAAGGCACTTAACTCCGATTGCCTAGATGGGGGCACGACGACGCTGTGTACTAGGGCGTACTGCACGTCAATGGTGCGCATGTCTTCAACCAATCTAACCCTGCCTGTGCCGCGGTGCAGAGTTCAGAGTTACGATGTTGGAGAGCTGACAGTGGCTCGTCGTTGCTCGGTGGTTCTCTCCGGGTACTCCGGCTTCCTCCACCCGTAAAACTGTCACCGACATGATATGACCCTGGCTGTTAATGTGTCGTTAAACCCTAATAAAAAATTTTTAAAAAAACAGCGATCAGAGGACAGTTGAAGGTAATAAACTTTCTTCCCTGATAAAGTTCTATCAGGTAAGGATCGCATTCCGTATTTAGTACATGTTGATGATGCGTGATACACGACTAAGGAAAATGGCCCTAGGTGAAGAACTGAACACTGTGACTTTTTTTTTAAATTAAGGTGTAACAGTTCTAAATATTTTCCCATTGTAAAGTTCGTGTGAAACAAAATATAATCGCATCATTTTAATTTTAGCATTCAAATATCGTTGTCAAGTATAAACCTTCAGACAACTTTTCTGTCCGTAAAATGGGGGTCATGCAACAAATAAGTGAGAAAAATTGACAGGAAGGAAACTCCCCCAATGACGGACACGTTTGTTTCGAGGATTTCCCATCAAAACACACCAATAGTCAACTGCACTTTTTAGGTAAACCACCCATTCATCCTCCGTCCCCCCCCCCCCCCACCCGTTCATCCCTCTTTTTCTCTTGAATATTCAACAATGATGTAAGATTTCAGTACAGAGCTTGAAAGGTTTTTTTGAACAATATTTATTCTCAAGGCTGCTTAGTTTCCGAGATTGCATCATTTCCGAGTGACGTTTTGAAGACGGGTAACTCTAATTCAAATGTTTAGCATTGTCATACCAGTATAAACCCTGTAGAAGTACAGTACGCGGAGAGTGGATTGCAACTAAATCACCCGTGGAGTGGAGTTATCACCCAGGCTATAACTTTCAAATTTTGTACATATCGACAAAAAACACAAGCAATGTTTCAGCCAATGGACCTCCGGGTTTAACCCGGAGGTCCATTGGCTGAAACTTTGCTGGTGCTGGTTATGCTTTGCAACAAAATTACATTTATTCCTCGGGTGGAATCTCCACTCTGCGGGTGATTTAGTGATAATACACTCTCCACGTATTGTACATATTCATACTATTTCTGATTAACGAGAAGCGATGAAAGAAATACACAGAACGACGCACGCGTGTGAATGGGTTAATCGATATGGCACGAGTGCCAGCGCAGAAGGATAAAACTTGCGGCCTCTCGTTTTATCCTTCCGCGCTGGCACTCGTGCTATATCGATTAACCCATTCACACGCGTGTGTCGTTCTGTGTTTATGACACCCCTTCACGTCTATGAAAGCAATTATTAGAAAGACACTCAGCAATTCATTTGACAACTCGTCCGCTAAGTTCCAGGGTGCCAATAGGCACATAGAACACTCAGGGGACAAACTATCAACAAAAAAGAACCCATTTATCGCCAACCAAATTTGCGAGGGGAGACCGTGTTATGATGTTTAGCTATCGCTAGCGATTCAAATTGTAATTGCGGTGCACGAATTGTAGAACATTCCAGTGAAATTTCGCTTATATTTAAAAATAGTCCGTCAACGATTTCTGTTCGGCACATATGTGCGGAGCGGATTTTCATTTCCGCATGGCTCAGTGTTGCTATAGATGGGGATTTCATAGAACAGGCGTGTAATAAAATTCTTCGAGGTACAATCATTGAGATGGTCCACACTTCTATGTATGTTAAATCTTAAACAAAGTTGAATTTGTCCGTTGTGTGTTATTTGAACTAATCCCTTTTAGCTGTGCGTAAACAAACATCCAAGCCAGCTCAATCGCCAAAATCGTGACAGGTAAAATCCATGAAGTTTCTGACTGAAGTCTATCAGTTAATAAACTGTGCACGGGGAAAACTTCCATTCTAATGAAAGGGTCAAAAGAGACAATAAGGGTTGATCAATTTAAGCTGTCCAATCAAAACATTACATAGCAAAGAAAGCTATATTTCTTCTCGAAAAACAGCTATGATGTTTGTGGGGTTTTTTTTTGTTTTTTGTTTTGTTTTTTTTTCGGGGGGGGGGGGGGGGGGGGTGGAGGGGGTGTATTTTTCTAAAAATTAGCCCACAATTCGTTGTTGATGCGCTCATACCAAGTCCCTTTGAGTTAAGTGTCATGTTTAATGTTTCAGACACTAAAGTCTGAAAAATGAACAAACTTACAAAAGTAGCGTGATTTGTTTTTATTTTTATGGGCTTCTACATGGGCTTGTATGTACTGAAGGGCGTGGCCAGTCCAAATGAAATAGGGGGGGGGGGGGCTATTGGCATCAGAAAAATAGGTTATCCCCCCCACTTCGTTTCACCTGGTGTTGGATGAAGGTTGGTGTTCCCTATAGACGATAGTACAGTGTCTTACCAGGGGAAAAAATAACTTTTCATGCCATTTGGAGCACCTTGGGTACTTTTTGAAGGCTTAGACACCCAGAAAGTGGAGGAACATCCATAGCAAAATAACACAAGGAATGTCATAGTGCGAGTACATGAATCAGTTTTAATGATGTCAGGAACGAAGGTATAATATAATTGACATTTTTTTAGGAAAAGTGAGGGTGACGAGTCACCCAACCCCTGTGACTGCAGACGCAGCCTAATGAAGATTTGTTGATTAAAACGTTAAGAACTCATTCTGTGACAGCAAAAACCTTCGAAATTTTTACATGCACTAGGTTACACTACAGTACAACCACCGTGGACTGCTCGTAATCCAGGCGTTGGCAGTGATGTCCACGCATGCGTTTACCAGGTATTAAAATCATCATAAGCAAAATTTTAATTAATGAAGCACCGGGTTGTACCCGGTGCTTCATTAATTAAATTCTGATGATTATTCCTATAATTAATGTTTGGAAGCTAATATTATTGTGTGCGTTGTAATATTGCCCACCTGTAGAAAATGACCAGTCCACGGCGGTCGTATTGTAGTTACGAAGACAAAGAATAGCACAAAGAGTCGGGCGATGCGACTCTCAAATTTCTGGTCAAATTGAATGTCAAAGTTTGTAAACTTGTTATTGCCCCTCCCATAAAAAATAAATTGGGCCAGTCTCCAATCCAATATTGTATTCAATGGCGACTGGTATGTTTGGTGAAATCAATCAAAAAGTCGAATATTCCAAAAACGGAATCATAGTATTTTTGGAAGTGGAATCTCCTTGAACTCTTCGTTGTCGCGGCGTCCTAGCAAAGAGTGCGCGATTCGATCTGTTAAAATTTCAAATCCATGTTTATCAAAATCCTCTATTAACGCGGTGACGTTTAGAACGAATCCAACAATACACTTGCTTTATTTTCTACAAATGTTCACGAAATTGCCTTTGCTCTCCTGTCTTCGAATAAAGTCTAACACCTTTCATAATGATATACTCTACAGCGGATAAACGTTCCGACTGGGCCTGCTTTCATCATTTGGGTATATCATTTTAAAGATTAACTGAGTAAGTTTGGAGAGAAAAAAACTTTTAAGCATCCAAACAAACTAAAGATGGACTCACGCTCAAGTCAGTTATTAAAACGATAGGAACAAAAGTGTTTTGTGGACTTGGAATGAAAAGTTGATTTACCAATTAAGGTTGGAATGTCCTTAAAGCCCTGGATAATTTGCTTACTCTTAATAAGTAAATACATTGACTTGGCAATGTTGCCTAATGAAATCTTGGCTGCCTTTACGGGGAGCCAAGACCTCGACAGACACCACTGTCAAAGCATTGTAACCTCCATCAGCAAGACCACCAAAATCCTGTATGTTGGAACATACGTGCTACATGTACATACATACAGTACATGGAGAGTGTATTATCACTAAATCAACCACAGAGTGGAGATTTCACCCGCGCAATAATTGCAAATGTGTTGCAAATCATAACAATCCAAAGCAAAGTTCCAGCCAATGGACCTCCGGGTTAAACCCGGAGTTCCATTGGCTGAAACACTGCTTACGTTTTTTGTCCATATGTACAGAATTTGAAAGTGATACTTTGGGCGATTACTCCACTCCACTCCACGGGTGATTTAGTTACAATGTACTCCCCACGAAATGTACACAGAACGACACTCGCGTGTGAATGGGTTAATCGATATGGCACGAGTGTCAGCGCGGAAGTACAGAACGAGAGGACGCAGGCCATCCTTCCGTGATGGCACAAGTGACATATCGATTGCTGCATCCACACACGCGTGTCATTCTGTGTTTATTACACGCCTTCATGTCTCTAAAAGCAATTATTAGAAGGACACTCAGCAATTCATTTGACAACTATCACAAAAAGAACACATTTTATCGCCAACCAAATTTGCGAGGGGAGCCGTGTTACTATTACATCCCCTGAGTTCCAGTGTGTTTTTTATAGTGTGCCCACTGGCACATATAACACATTGGATCTCAGGAGGACTATTTTTAGCCACTATCACAAAAAGAACACATTTTATCGCCAACCAAATTTGCGAGGGGAGCCGTGTTACTATTACATCCCCTGAGTTCCAGTGTGTTTTTTATAGTGTGCCCACTGGCACATATAACACATTGGATCTCAGGAGGACTATTTTTAGGGATGTAATAGTAACACGGCTCCCCTCGCAAATTTGGTTGGCGATAAAATGTGTTCTTTTTGTGATAGTGGCTAAAAATAGTCCTCCTGAGATCCAATGTGTTATATGTGCCAGTGGGCACACTATAAAAAACACACTGGAACTCAGGGGATGTAATAGTAACACGGCTCCCCTCGCAAATTTGGTTGGCGATAAAATGTGTTCTTTTTGTGATAGTTGTCAAATGAATTGCTGAGTGTCCTTCTAATAATTGTAATTGCGGTGCACGATTTGTAGAGAATTCCAGTGAAATGTCGCTTCTTTTTAAAAATAGTCCGTCAACGATTTCCGTTCCGCACATATATGCGGAACAGATTTTTATTTCCCGCATGGTTTAGTGTTACTGTAGATGGGGATTCCACAGAACAGGTGTGTAATAAAAGACAAGAAAGTCACAAAAAATAGATCTAGGCCCTTGAGGGTTAAACTGTAGTAAATATATAAATGTGAGGTTTGTTTTTATTAGGGATTATAAACTGGTTTCACCCATAAGGACAAAGGTATAAAAGTACTCTCTAGTTCTAAATTGAGAACTGACCGCAAACGGTCGCGAGAATCAAAGCTGATTCTTGCGAATAGGGTCGAATTTTAAGGTCTGGTATACAGTACATGGAAATTTGACAACCTCCGAAACACTTTTAGGTGAATTTTCCACTCGAGAACAGTTTCGGACAAAAAAAAGCATTTAGCAAGCATCAGTTCATAGATCACCTGTGTAACCTGGTTGCCCATAAACTGAAAATCTGTGCCTTTTTTTAAAAAGCATTCTACAAAACAAATTCTGTTTTGTTTGTTTTCAGTCAAAGCATTAGATTTTGAAAAGACGATGCGAATTTATAACTGCTCATGGGGGATCCACGCCGCAGTAGGCCTGCACGGTATATCGATAAACCGATATATACCGGTATTCAACCCAGTATCGATTGAATACCGGTGTAATTGCAAAAATATCGGTTTATCGTCATTATTTATTTACCAACAATTTAATTTTCAAGATGTCTTGAGTTTTTTAACTGTAGCCCCGAATGAATAATATTATCCCTTTATCCAAAGAATCATCTGCTTGTGCCCTCGTAATATACAAATTTAGCAGTTGAAAAAATAATTTAAAAAAATTTCAACAAAACTATATCATGTAACCCCTCATTGGAACGAGCTCGTTGAACTCGTTCCAATGAGGGGTCACATGATATAGTTTTGTTGAAATCTTTGGAGAAAATCTGATAAATTAATTTTGAAAATAATAAATTTTGATATCGTCTGCGTTGGGTAAAGGTGTTTCGAATCGCATCATCAAGGCATGCTAATTCGTTCCGACACTGATGCCTCGAGTCTCGATTGTGGTACTTGTGTTCATATATCTGAACTGTTTTCGATATAACGGTATACCGCGGTATTTTTTTGAATACCGATACTGGTATTCAGTTTTGGATATCGTGCAGCCCTACGCCGCAGCTATTGTATGTATGGGTGTGGTATTATACGCGTGCTGCTGTTTGTATTCATTGATTCGGAGAATGGCAGCATAGTCAATATCGTTGGGAAACAGACGACAAAGGAGGTCCTTGGACAACTACAGTAAAAAAGGGTTTGTTCTACCTATCCTTTTGGAATAAAGTAATTACAAACGTTCATGCAAATTTGTTTTTAAAAACTCTTGTCATATGTTTGGTGATTCTTTAGAGAAAATTTGAAGCTTATGTGCTGCGACGTATCTAAGGAAAATAGGGCCTATGGCATACACATATGAACAGAAAGACATGCTGTTTCCATCTTAAAAGAATTTGCACCAAAATAAATAGCTACAACTAAAGTGCGATCTCGCTTTGGCGAGATGGCGCGTTAGTTGTCGATATTTATATAGGCGAAAATTACGTCGAGGCATTAAAGACATGATTTGGGTAGTAAAAACAGAGAAAGAGGAAAAGCAACACAACCTCCCTAATTTGCGCAGGAGAATGGTCTCACTGCCTGTTGGCACTGATGCTGAACAGCGGTACTATGAGATATATCGTCATGCTGCCCCCATCACTGTATTTTTACCTAAAAATTTACGTAAGTGGGTTAATAAACCGGGCATCCTTGTGCTTCTTACCCGTGATAATCAAAGACATATCAAACATCTGAAGAAATTCTTTTTTCACTATTCGAGGATGGCTTGTGTGACTTTAACAGAAACTGATCAGTCACGCCCCTTTCAAGTGGCACCCAGGGTACGTGCCATACATGCCATACCTTTGGTACGCTATTACTTATGTGGCACTTTGTGAGAATGGGTATATCTCGCATATCCCGGCCCTCATAAAAAAAATGATTTTTTAGGGGGTAGACATAGTAGTTATGTGATATTTGTCACTACCTCATCCTAATTTTCATTTGTAGATATTAAAATAAAAATACTAAAATGCGATACTTACGACATTTTATTGTAAAAATGACAAGTTGAAAAAAACGAACTGTTCACAAGATCCCTTCCTCAGCAACAACAATCCTGAAGGGTTTAGCAAAACTTCGAAAAATTATTCTCAGTAGAAGGTCCCTGGAGTACCTTAAAAAACAGCCAAAAGGATTATAAAAGGGGATCATTTCTATAAGTCGATCTAATCCACTTTTCGCCTTTTAAGACTTATTGTCGACATTGTCAAAGTTTAATGATTTGCGTAAGGTTTTGTATAAAATTTAAGCTCATAATCGAACTTCCAAATCTATAAACAATTTACTGACCATAAATAACCCAAATGAAGAGGAAAGAAATATAGAATTATCCGATCAGCAAATCCTGCTTTGTCGACTGATACACGTGTATGTTCATGTAAAAGAACGTGTAGCAATCTATTATACCATTAGCCCTCCATGTAAAACAATACTTTTCGTCCTCTTCTCCAGTCATATATCTCAGTTCCTTTAGCCCTTTACCCAACGCAGACGATATCAAAATTTATTATTTTAAATATCATTTTTTAAATTTTTTCCAAAAATTTCAACAAAACTATATCACGTGACCCCTCTTTGGAACGAGCTCGACGAGCTCGTTCCAAAGAGGGGTCACATGATATGGTTTTGTTGAAATTTTTCGAAAAATAATATTTTTTCAGCTGCTAAATTTGCATATTACGCGGGCGGATGCGGGCGATTCGTTGGGTAAAGGGTTAGGCGGGAGCGCGGTGGCTCGGTGGTTTCGGCATTAGACTTCAAACCGAAAGGTTCGCGGTTCAATCGTTGCGTTGTGTCCTTGGGCAAGGCACTTAATCACGATTGGCCACGTGGGGGGCATGGTAGCGCTGTGTACTAAGACGTACTGCACGTCGACGGTGCACTTGTCTTCAACCAATGCTAACCCTCCTTGTCTGGAGTTAGTACGTTGGGGAGTCTGACAGTTGGTCGCCGTTGCTCGGTGGTTCTCTCCGGGTACTCCGTCTTCCTCCACCCGTAAAACTGGCCGCGACGAGATGACTCTGGCTGTCTAAAGTGTCGTTAAACCCCAATAAATAAATAAATAAATAAATAAATAAATAAATAAATAAATAAATAAATAATTCCTTTTCGCTTGCATTAACCATGTGCGGATTGAAAGGGGGCGCGCCGCTCCTATTTTTTGTATTTCAGGGTTTTTTACAAGCGCCGATACCAGGGGACATGATATTATCATCGATAAAACATGGGTGTCCATTATCAAAGGTAGTGGGTGTCCATGCGTTATCACCGATTACTCCGCGGATCAGTTGTGAGCCAAAATAAATTTGCCTTTTTTTCTCCAAAATTTGAACGCTGGAATGTTTTGGTTGGAAAACATTGCGGCCATGTGCACAGTCGCCAACGAGGGCAACACTGACCCCCCATGTTCCAACATTTTACCACGAGATCCTCGGACGTCGCTGACAAAATTGGGATGCCCCATCTCGTGCTCGCCACAAACTCACCGCTACAATCGTAGAGTGATGCTTCACGCCATGCTCCATGATTGGAATATGGCGCCCCCTCAAACCCAGAATCCTGAGTCCACCATTCTTAATCTTCCAGTCAAATTAGTGAATTCAATTTTTTAATAGGTTAAAAGAAAATCGGGTGATAATATTTCTCGATAGATCTGAATGAAAAGACTTCTTTTTGAATTACCCACTTTGGGAATGAGGCGGGATCGTGGTTTGCGAGCTGTACTTTTGATTAATAGCATCTAAGTTTGAGGGGGCGCGGTGGCTCAGTAGGTAGAGTGCAGGCTGCAAGCCGAGAGGACCTCGGTTCGAATCCCACCTGCGGCAACCGCGTTGTGTCCTTGGGCAAGACACTTCACCCCCATTGCCCATGTGGGGGCACGGTGACGTTGTGTACTAAGGCGTAGTGCACGTCGATGGTACACTGTCTTCAACCAATGCTAACCCTGCTTGTGTGGAGTTAGTATGTTGGGGAGCTGACAGCTGCTCGCCGTTGCTCGGTGGTTCTCTCCGGGTACTCCGGCTTCCTCCACCCGTAAAACTGTCGAGGTCATGATTAGCCATTGTGCAGAAATATGTGACCTTAAACACCAATAAATAAATAAATAATAAATAAATCTAAGTTTGAACCCAAAACATGTCAGTCACGTGGTTTCCTTAATTAAGACACTCGATCTCAAGGGGCTTTGCGAGTCGTTGTGCTGGAGCCAATATTATAAAACCTTTACAATTGTATTTCTAGAATTGTATTTTCTATCTCTTAATATAACTGACTAAAATGAATCATTAGCATTTTAACCCTTTACCTAAACTGAAAAGCAGACGACACTTGCAAAACTAATTCTTGAATAACTATTTTTTTAATTTTTTGTCTCAAAAACATAGGTTATGACCCCTCGTTGGAACGAGCTCGACGAGCTCGTTCCAACGAGGGGTCATAACCTATGTTTTTGAGACAAAAAATTTAAAAAATAATGAAAATTAATTGGCGATTTTTGAGAATAGCGCTGGCCGGTTTTGGCCGTTACGTTAGGTAAAGGGTTAAAAGATATGACAATTTGCTAATTGGCAAATTGCCACTTATTTTAAAATGCTAATGGTTCATTTCAACCCATTTAAATTCATAACTAGAAAATACAATTCTAGAAAATACAATTGTAAAAGTTTTATAATATTGGTCCCTGGTCTCTGCTTTATACAGACGACCGACTTATTGCCACAATAAACTGTGCAATTACAATATTATCTTTATATTTATTTTTTTACAGTTTTTTAGCCCATTGTCTCCCACTGCAAGTAACACCACACACAAGGAAATGGCGTCGGATATAACATAGATCCTCTCATAAAAGAATATCGTGGTATACCAGGAATTTTCGGAAAATACTATACTATACGAGGGTAATACACTGGTATGACATGGTATTTTGAAGGCGCACCACACAAAACACTTCAGTTTCAATTGGAATTTATCGGCCACTGCCTGCTACTTTGCTTACTGCCTGTCGTACTCGGGGACGCGAGAAGGTCAATGCGGCATGGAGAAAAGTCACGGCATTGAGGAAAATTGTGAAGGCTATGTTGTTTGAATTAAGGATGCATTTTTCCAGAGAACAGGGCCTTTAATGGTCATTCATGACCCCTATATCGGGTCCAAGATGTTCCAATCAACTGAACACTCGATAGATCACGCTCAATAGATGGCCTGCATGTAACCATTGTCCGGCTGCTTTGTTTCGACAAGTAATTAGATCAAATGGTCTCAAAACCCGACACAGAGCATGGACAACTATTAAACTAAAGTGTTTTATATAACAGGTTTTGGTACCATGCAGGTTTCGGGACTTCACCTTTGCCCCCTTTTTTCTCTGGAGGGCGTGAGGGCAAGACGCATGTCTCCCTGTCCTGGAAGAATAACAGAGAGGTTAACCTATGGTGGAGAAAAAGCTATGATCGAAAGGAGGCACAGACAGCGCACAGAGAGTGGCCTCTACGCCTTGGTGCGATCGTATATCTTCCAACCTTTCCACAGTCATCCTCGTTTATTTTGGGCTATGTGTCCTTTCCTTTAGGAGCCAACGACTTTAATGTATTGAAAAGAGGATTTGCGATGACCAGTGGCCAAAACAACTCATTTACATATATTTTAAACATTACTCGCAATCATTCCCCGAATTCAAACTTAATACACACTCCTTGATTCTGTCATCAGTCTTGTATTCGCCTCTGGGTCAAATATCGTCTCGTCCTGACGGACTCGTCGATACATGCCCCGAGACGAGTTTTCGACTTCAACACAACATCTCGGAAGTCCACATGGTCGTAATAGCCTATATTTATCTTACAATAAGAACGTATTTCCCAGAATACAGGTAAACACGTCTGGACAAAATGCATACCAAGAACGTCATGATGTGTGAATACGTTCGTCAACACGGCACGAGTGCCATAGCGGAAGGATATAACGAGAGGCGCAGATTTCTGACATCAATGTGCAGTGAGTTAATAAAAGTCGAAAATGCACCGTACGCCTGCGCTGTATCTGAAAAGACTCCCCCAAACTACATGTAGTATTAATAAGAACTCTTCGGCCATTACAACAACCACTTCCCATACCTGTCGTCGTGATAATCGACTTTATCTTCACTCAAATTACACCGACGGAAAAAAGAAACGCAAGTTCAGTTTTGGTAATATAATTTTTTATCCGTAGACCAAATGTAGTAAAATTTGACACATAGCTATCTCAGTGTACCGTCTAAAGAGTCTTTGGTTAAAATTCAGTCAACCATGACCGCGTGCGATGCTGCACGCTTGTGTGATGCTGCATGCTTTCAACAATTTTTTGGACAAAACGTGCATCCGGGTCACTCCCACATGCTACCATACCAGATCGAAGTTTTGAACAGTACACAGTCATTTTAACTCGATTGGAAACCAAAATGATGTGAATGTCCGAAGCTGATGGGGGTAGGGCTATTGCTCTAATTATGCATGGCCAATCGCGGACGTCTCAGAGCCACAGGAAGATTAGCTGATCGTCCCAGAAGCGGACGTTCGCGCGTTTCGTCGACAAATCAAGATAGAGGCATACGTCTCTCTCACCTCCGTAACCTGTTTCAGACGGCGACGGAGACGGCGTGTTAGGTTGTAGGCACTCACGGTCACAGAGTGTGTCCAATAACAGTTAGGAATCGGTTGCGGGAGTTCAATTTAAGGCCACGACGTCCCCACGTTAATCCGCAACTTGCACTCAGACGAAGTCAACGTCGATTGCAAAGGCTGTGGGAATGTGCACCAAATCGGTTTCACTTGGCCCACTAAAGACGTGTGTTATTCACTGACGAGTCTCGCTTCACGCTTTTCAGGTCAGATTGACGACAACGTTTCTATTGGCGTCGAGGTGAGCGATATTCTGGCACGTGAGTAGTATATCATGCACGTTTCCAATTGGGAAGGGGAATACCCTCGAGTGTTAATGTCAAATCACGGATTCCCGTGTCACGGAATAGGATAAGAATCCCACTTACGGAATCTCTTTTTGAGAATCTCTTTTTGGAAAAACGTCTGTGGCTATGGAATCCCTTTTTCTGAAATGAGTCGAAGAGTCGTATGTGGAGTCACTCGATCGAGCAATGCTCTATAGCACATTTGCTCGATGGGATTCGAGTCGTTCGAGCAGTATGTGGAGTCACTCGAACGAGCAATTCCTCTATAGCAGGTTTGCTCGATGGGATTCGAGTCGCTCGAGCAATGACTTTCAGTAACTGCTCGATAGATTCTTGGCTTTAAGAATCATAGAGGCTTTCATTATACACAAGGGAGATAACTCTGCATACATGTTATGGGAAACCAAGCATTGGTGATTGTAAGACTTGGAAGAGGGTTCCAGAGATAGTTTGGACTAGATGAACTTCGTGTTAGAGTAGCATCTGTAATAGGCATAATAATGGGATTCTAGGAAAAAGCACCCCTATTAAACAGAAGATACCTCAGGAGATATCTCGGTCCTATAGCATTACATACTACTATTAAAATCCATGGTATGGTGATCCTGATCTACTACAAAATATTCTGGGGAAAGTCCGTACTAAATAAAATCAATTTTGGTAGTTTGGGGTGAATTTTGGTGATTTGGAGGGATTGTCGGGTTGTTTGTGGTAATTCTACGAATCGGGAAGTTACTCGTATACAAAGGAACATACCTCCGAACATACCCCCGTCCTATTGTAGGCCTTTGGGTAACATAGCAATCACGTGCTACCATAGAAACCAAGATGGCACCCACTAGTATACAAAATGGACGACGGAAACACGTTTCACATTAACAACACGTGCTGCGCATGCGCACTAACACCCACGTATCACTATGGTAATGACGTCATAGGATGGCCGCTCACGCAGGCTACCAAGACAACACAACATGGCGCCACTGGGTCACGTGACTATGACGTCACATGAGATCATGCATGAGACCCTGCTGATCAGGCATGAAACGTGCATGAGATACTACTTAGGTGCGTCCAAGAAAACGACAGATTCGAGGGAGCGTCTGTTATGGTTGGGGTGGGATTTCTCGTGGCGTGAAAACACCTCTCGTGGTCATCCAGAGCAATCTTACAGCCGTAAGATATCGGGATCAGGTCCCCATGCCCCACGGCCTTCCACTTATCCATGCGCGTAACCTTACGTTGCAGCAGGATAATGCGAAACCGCACGTTGCTAGGGTTTGTCGTGACTTCCTCAAACAAAACAATGTCCCAGTTCTCGGTTAGCCACCCTACAGTACAGATTTGTCCCCGATCGAGCATTTGTGGGACAAGCTGGACAGGATGGTCAGGAAGCGCGTCAACGTCCCAAACAACGTCGCACAGCTCAAGCAGAACCTTCTTCGGGAGTGGAATAACATCCCACAAAGGACCATAAACAACTTGATGGGGTCAGTGGTAAGGAGAGTTAGAGCATCGATTGAAGCCCGGGGTGGGCACACCCGCTATTGATTTTGATCAGGAAATGTCGTTGGGAACCCACGTATGAATAAGCAAATCGCTCCTCCTAGACTTATATATGAATGGAAAGGACAGTATCTGTATTATATGTCACGATGCACAGACTGTTGATATAATGAACTGAAACTTACAGAACATCAAAAGCTTACGAAAACGCAGTTTTCTTCTTTTTAAATCAGTTTCAACAGAGAATAATTGTCAAAAGTTCAAATTGATTTGAAAAGAAAATTGCAAAAAGCCATCTTCTATATTCTTATTCTACTCTACAGGAACATTCCTGGAGTTTGTGAAATAATACGAACATCGATGATACAAATTCGCCGACATTTCGAAATTACATTTTTTTTTATAATTAACCTACCCCTAGTGTTAAATTTACTGACACCCTCAGGAAATTAACGGGAGCTGACGTTTCTGTAAATCTCCTCCAATGACGAAAAATCTCAGCCATGACTATTGTAGGAAAGTGTGGTGAGTAAAAATGAAAGATTCCAGTTATGTTTAACCCCACAAATGTTTTTTGAGCACAGTTTCTGTGTAATCGCTTCAAAGAAAACGCTCATAAAACATTCTATAGATGGGCTTCAATGCCCGGATATTAGAATTCCGAAAATTGATTATTTTCGTAACCTGATGGTTGTTAAGTTTACAGCTCAAGAAGAGTCACTGTAAATTGAAAGAGAGGCTTATGTCATACAGGAAGGTTTTGATTTTTCAAACTCGGTTTAGGTTCTGTTTAAAAAAAATAATCGGTTTTGGTTCAGTTTTTGTTTGTATTTAGAACATACAGTATATAACACTTCAGGCTCCTTAACGCTTTGAACCCTAGCGGCCGCTTTTCCAGCCAGGAAATTAAATAGGATGACTATTCAGTAAATGTGTGGGGTAGACCAATCAATATTTTCAATGTGCAGCCCCGAGGCTGCACGTTGAAAATATTGATTGGTCTACCCCTAATAATGAATATGGACTCTTCTAATTGCTGCCATTGAACTGGTATGGAAGACACCACCAGTGTTCAAAGGATTAACTTGACAAAAATCCTCAATAGTTTATACGGCACCACTAACCATAAAATGCCTTGCCTGTAAGTATCGCCATTGGATTCAGCCTAATTTACATTTGATTATTCTAAGGGGTTCAACTGCTGAGCCTATTGAATTAGATTAAAACACCTTAATTATGGTAAGACATGAATAAAATTCATCTAATCTGTGTTTTCGCCCCTTTGCTCCCTTATTGACAATGCGATGTGTTCGCCCCTTTGCTTGATGGACTAAATGACGAGACTCCGTAGGGGTCGTTCATTAGTCCAACTTCATCCCGGTAAGATAGTTTAATCAGTTATGCACAAGCACAGTACCGTTCGGCCGGTTTTTGCTGGGACTTTTGGGATGGTTTTCCGGTTTGCCACAAAAACGAAACTTTTTTTCTTTTTGATCATTTGCCGTTCACGGACAAAGTGGTCCTAATGAAATTACAGTAAGTAGTAATATTCGGTTACGTTTTTGGTTATATTGCTGAACAGTTCGAAAACTGTCATCCTAAAATTATCCATTCTTTTATTGTTGACATGATAAATGGATGGGGTATTGTTTTTTCTGGGGTGGGGGGTGTTGTTGTTTTTGTTGTTGTTGCCAACTGTCCGTCTTGGGGTCAGAGAACTCTCAATAAGCGAATAACAAATAGATGAGTTGCCTTGAGAGAATAAATGTTTAGTGTCTTCAACGCCAAAGGCATTATTAATACGAACAAATACTGTTTCGTTTGAGGGGCGCGGTGGCTCAGTTGGTAGAGGTGCAGGCTGCAAGCCGAGAGGTCCTCGGTTCGAATCCCACCTGCGGCAACCGCGTTGTGTTCTTGGGCAAGACACTTCACCCTCATTGCCCACGTGGGGGTACTCCGGCTTCCTCCAGCCGTAAAACTGTCACGGTCATGGTTAGCCATTGTGCAGAAATATATGACCTTAAACACCAATAAATAATAATAATAATAACTGTTTCGTTTGTTCATGTAAACATTTAATAGTGGTACGGAGTGGCAAGATGAAAAACAGGGGTTAATCCTATAAATTACCACAATTGTATTGATTGTATTTTCTTCTTATGACAATAACTGGTTGAAAAATTCATAAGCGATTTAAAATATGTGGCAAAATGACAATGATTAATTTCAGTTATTAAAATGTTCATATTCACAGATAGAAACTACAATTCTGGATGATACAATTGTTAAAGTTTTGTAGCATTGGCCCTAAAGGTCATATCGTGTAAGGCAGTTATACGGTGGAGGAAGCCGGAGAGAACTACCTAGCGCTGTGAGTGACTGTCGGACTCTCTAACTTATACGCTAAAAACTTAAGTGTTAAAAACTACACTTAAAGTGCTGTATTTAACACTTACTAAGTGCTGAACTAGCACTTTGTTCAAGTGTAGATATCCCGGAAACTGACAGGTATTAAAATAATACCACTTGACAAGTGTAATGTCGCGACACTTAAAAGGAAACAACGCAGATGACGCGTATCAGGCTCGAACTCTCGGGCCTGATCCGCGTCATCTGCGTTGTGTCCTTTTAATTATGTACCCACCAATGCTCAAATCAAATTATGGACGATTCTGGAAGAACCACCAATGATAGACACATGGGAAGTGCCATCCATTCAAGTTTCAGATGTCTGACGATTGTAATGTCTAAGTGCTTAAAGCAATGGACTTTGAGTGTTAAAATCAAACCCTCAGAGTCAGAATGGGTTAAACACCTTGAAAGAGTCAGTTTTAACACTTTAGTTTTTAGTGTGTACTAACATTACCCAGCCAGGGTTTGCGTCTGTTGAATGCACGTGTTCCATCGACGTGCAGTACGCGTTAGCACAATACGACCGTGCTCTATCTTCGGCAATTTGGATTAAGTGTCTTGCCCAAGGACACAACGTTGACGACGCGGATTAGACTCGAACATATGGCCTTTTGAATTGATGTCCAATGCTCTAACCAATGAGATGCCGAGCTTCCGATTTGTGTGTTGGGATGAGAAACAGACGTTGTTTGGGCGAATAAGAGTTAAAGTCACATTCTTCAATCTACGATGAAGTCATTCAGTATTTTGTGCTTTGGGCAAACTTTGGAAGATAATCCCCCAATTCCAATGTCTGAATTTTTGCCATACCATATAAACCAAAATGTGTTTAGAGTCTCCTGTATATTGAGTAACTTTAAATTTAGCAGTACGATGCGCTTGAGGCAGCATTGGTCAGATTTGCATCAAATTGCGAATAAGGTTCTGTAGATATTTTGCTTCATAATTTTTCAGTTAACTTGTTTTGATTGATTGAGGTAAGTAAATGGATGGATGACATGTGTCTTTGTTGATTAAATTATTAAAAAATCATTCATTCGTACTGACGAGAAGTGTCTCGCGGCGGCAATATATTCTTGGAAAACGGCATATATATTCTCAACCATTGTCAATGGGAACAGATAATTCCGTATCATCGCATTTCCAGCAATCGCTAAACTGGTAGAGTGCTAAATTATTTTTGGTTTTTAAAATTTCTTTGTGCATCTTTGCCTTGTTAAAATTTATGGGAGAAGGCACTCTCCCATAAATTGTAACAAAGCAAATCCTAACAGAAAAAATAATATTATTTTAAAGATAATATGAAGCACATCCACAAAATATGAAGCCTTTAAACTGTGGTACTCGCACCTCAGAATAAAGCCCAAATATGGGCTTCCAGCACTCTACCAGTTAAAAGAGTGACTTTTCGAACAATTCTTCGACTCATTTTGAAAGAGAAAGTGTCGATCGAGAAGTCATATGGTTCGAGTGAGTTCTCGTACGGCTCTTCAAGTCATCTCTAGTTGAATGCGAGTTGTCGTTCTTGGACTTGCTGCTGTCGGTTGGTATTTGTGGTATTGTGATTATTTCAACTCCATTTAATAGCATGCGTACACATTTTTCCTAGAAAGAATACAGCAGCACCTCCTCTGCCCATCCACCCCAGGCCGGGTGTTCAGCCCTGGGTACAACTGTGCTTGACAATCAATATGGTATTCAAAACTAGGTTGTACATTGCACATCACACAAAGCGATGACATGGCAGTTAACAACTTTGCTTGTGTGAACAAGTTATGACACCTACAGTGCGGCCGCCGTGGACTGGCCAATTTTCACGGGTGGGCAATATTTCCACGGACGCAATAATAATAGATTCCAAAAACTAATTATAGGAATCATCATCAAAAAATTAATTAATGAAGCACCGAGTACAACCCGGTGCTTCATTAATTAAAATTTTGCTGATGGTGATTTTTCAGTTTAAACAATATTTATTTCCAATTATCTGAGAAAAAGATATGCAACAATGAAATGTGTGTGGATTCGACAGTAAGCTGATAAAGGTCGTTTTGACTTAAGGTACGTTTACAACTGTGATGGTACTAGGTGTTAATTAAATGACTTCTATAACCCAAACATTTACCATATATAGCTTCTGCTATGTCGAGTGTGTTCTATACAATATGATACCAGAATCGCAGTCATTTTGGAAACAAATATTACTACACTGGTTTCCAAGGTGAACAGAGTGAAGAAATTAGAACAGATGAAAGAGACAGTACTGATGGGCTACAATTTTAAGAGGCCCCAACAGTTCACCGAGTCGAAGGCGAGCAAGGAGAGCCCAGGACAGATTCTATGGGTGTATATGGCCAGTGGGATGAGTAGTGGTAGGACAATCGTCGATAACTGTTTATCGGTATCGGTCGGATACTTGTATGTATTTATAAAGGCATTATTAGTGGCCGCCAACCATGGACCCCATTTTAATACCATCATGGTATGCAATTTATCATGCATATTAATTCTATAGTCGACGGAAAAAACACTACAAGTATTGTATTGCTGAATTGGGTCTTGGTAGCATGACGGTGTCAACTGCAATATTAGGGTATTGCAGCTGGGATCGACATGTCTCCAAGGGTCGTGGTAGTGCTATTCCTTGGAGGTTCCATAAGGACAAGAACTTATGCCGAGTCACAGCTGCTCGGTATTTATCTTTAAGTATCGGTAGCAACATCGAGGTATTGCAAGGTATATGTGAAGATTTTATGCTAAAAGCCATAGTTGCCCGCCAGGAGAGAGACGTGTCAGTATGACCTGGTCGGGTGCCTACAACATATGGTGCAGCTTCGAAGAGTACCAGATAGAGGATCGGCGTTGGAATAACGATTTTTTACTACCTAGTAAAAGCATGCGTGGACATCACTGCCCACGCGTGGATTATGACCAGTCCACGGTGGCTCTACTGTAGTTAAGCAATATTAGGGCTGGTCCATTAGTATGACAATAGCATCACAATGTTAACCAACGTACCATCTGAAACAAAGAATTCCGCAAACCAACCGGAAGGAATGTATATTAGTCTCCGTATCGCAGAAAAGTTCTAAGAATGGGGTGGGGATAACATATTTATCGGTAGATCCTATTGAAGGATACTTATGACATTGTAATATTCTACTGAAGGACGCATTTCAAAAAATAGCCTTTTTTTTCTTTTTATAACTCAAATACGAATTTGGAATGATGACGGGCAGTCACTACTACTCGCTCATCTGTTCTTCAGCCCCATGGGACAGAGGCAGGGTCCCTAGGGGTGTTTTGAAAGTGGGACACGCTCATATCTCAGGCTTGGTATGAACTATGCACATATGAAAGTTTTACCCGCGTAACGGTTGACACTGCTATTGATGCCGTGACTCGAACGCGACGTCATAGAAACGTTGTCCGCTGTTGTTGTCCACTGTACATTCCGACATTACGTTGTCCGGGTCAGGGTGTGTAGGGCTTCTCGTATTGGACTGGTATGGTAGTACAGTATGCGCGGTATGTTTGCCTGTTAGTCCTTAATACTACTAATTCACCAATGTTTTGTACTATCCTTTGACTGGTATATGTATTACGTAATGCTAGGCCAGGCGGTATTGTGGGGGGGGGGGGGGCTAATATATGGTCGTCTAGAGCGCTTTGCGAGATAGTTCTTGGTAGCTTAAAATCGTAGCACATGATGTACGGACTATGCCGCTGTAGGCCAACTGTGAGCCCCCTGTACTATTGATCCACCCAATGCGTTATGCTGCGTAATGCTGGGCTAAGCGGTGCTGTGGGTGGGGTAATCCTTGGTAGTTCAGAACGGTAGTATAGTATGGGCGGTATATACCCTATGTAGGTTCAATCTTATCCCTTTTCTCTCCATTCCTTGCCCTGTCCTGTCTATATTATGACTTCCCCGGCCTCTCTATAAAGTATTCTGACTTCCCTAGATGTGTTTGTGTTCTGTTGTACAATGTGTACGCATCACATGTAGCGCATGGGCACATGCTGGATGCGCCGATATGTGGTTGTGTGGTAGTGCGCGTTGTGGGAACAACACATACAGCACATAGGCGCATACAGGTATTTGAGGAAACTTCGGACATGGTGATGTACTATTTGAGGATACCTTGTGAGGTTATCTTTTGAGGACACATTTTGGGGATGCCTTTTGAACACCCCATGCCCTTCATAGCTGTAAGCCCACCACCACTGCTGACTCGTCCATAGTCAGCATCATCTGTCGTGTGACCCAATAACTATTGCATTCACCTTATACTTTGTCTTCTCTCACCCTTGTGGCCCTGTGTCATTGCTGCTTTGTACTATTACTATTGGCTACCATTATTCTATCCTCTGCTAAAGTTTCTCACCATTACTGACATGTAGCACTGCTACAAGCTTAGTAGCTACCCCACCCCGACTCTGTTGGCACAAATCTTTAATAGGCCCTTTAGTCGCCCCATTCATCTAAGCCTTATCGATCTATACAATGTCTGGACCTAGTGCAAGTTATGATACTTTACATGTAAAAAACTGTATGTTGATCGTACTGAGATGTGTTTATGTGTTAGTACACATTGTGTCACAATGTGTACACATTGCATGTAGCACATGGCACATGCTATGTGTGCCAATATGTGCATGTTTGCTTATGCACAATCTGCGCACAACAGATCGTTCCTTGAGTTTCAATGTGTTCAATGTGCCTACTGGCACATAGAACACATTGGAACTCAGGGAACGGAATGCAGCACACAGGCACATAATGGACTCGAGAAGTATAGTCGGATACTAGAAAAGGATTACACGGAACGTGGGGCAGGTAGTTGATGGAATGTGCACATGTGCTGCATGCACATTGTAATACATTGTGCACTAGCAAACAAGCACATATTAGCATACCAGCTGTTTTGGTTTTTTTTTTTTTTTGGGGGGGGGGGGGGGCAGGGGTGGGGGTGAAGCACATAATTACATTTCAGCTGAGATTTTGTGTGAATAGCGCTCACCAGTGTTCGGACATTACGACAGAGATGAAAAAGTTGACGGGGAGCCTTGAGGTGTTACTCGCTGTAGTCATGTGATAAAGGAGGATATCGGATTCGGTTGGTTCATTGTCATAAACTTACATTTCTTTCCAAGTGGATATTTCGTGCACAGGTAGGGATTATTCAACATAAAATAAAGCTCTCTCTAATATTACTGAGTGGACAAATCAACACTTTTAAACCTATAAATAAATGAGTATACTCGAGGTAAGTGGGTCGTATAAAATTGTACGAATTTAATGGGAGTCATTCATTAAGGAAATTTGACGGCGCATTCATCATGTGAACATAAAAAGCAGATAAGCCCACGGCTGCATGAGGTAGAGTGCAAATTTACCCTTTCACCAAACGACAAAAATAAACGACGGCTTCGATTCCAGTGGCTTGGAGCGAGTTTTGTGATGGGGGGTCGGCCTATCAAATTTCTGACAGAAAGTGGAATACTCAACACAGTCATATCGTCGCCTGAGTTCCAATGTGTTCTATGTGCCTGCTGGCACATAGAACACATTGGAACTCAGAGGACGATATGTCAACCCTTTACTTAATGAATCGCCAAAATCCGTCCGCGTGATATCCAAAATTAGCAGTTGAAACAATTCCAGAAAACCATATCATGAGACCCCTCCCCCCCCCCCCCCCCCCCACACGCACATACACACACATTGGAAGCTCGTTGTAATGAGGGATCATATGATAGGTTTTTATAAATTAAAATAACAAATTTAGTAGTTTCTATAATGGGGGTTCTAGGCAACCACCCTCCTGCGAGACCACAACCCGACGGGTACAAGCCCTTGTTTAGTCAAAACTCAAATCATAAGGCCTAGGAGTAGAATAGGAAAAGGCAAAGGGAAATCTACCTCGAAGGACCACGGCGAGGTTGAAAAGGCCGGGCATCAGCTTATCAAAGCGGTGTCTGACTATGGAGTATACCAGAGGTAATCAATGTGCAAAACGAAGGGTACAAATGTACATGGTTGGCTTGTTATTGACTCTACAGAGATCTGTGAAAAGAGCTGTCTCGGAGAATATTGTAAAATCCACATGGCTCGCCTACGTAAGGGATCAGAAACAAGACCTTGTACCATCTGTGGAAAGAGGGATTATAAACTCTCTCGCTTTCTGTGAGGGGTGTGGGAATCATGCCACCAAGACAAAAAGGTGTTATGACAGACAGAAGTGTTAAAGATAAATTTAGAATTATTGAGGCTATGGAGATTTAAAACGTACCATCAGAAACACCAATTCGAGACAGGTTTACCCAATGGTACAAACCCCACCCCAGTAAAATAATAATGGATAAAGACCATCTCCTTACAGATATACAGAAACCACCGCCTCTAAAGGCTGTTGTCCTCAACATCTTGGACGAGCCCATCTCAGAAGCTGTTACCGACCCTTGTCTCCTCCCCGAAAGAGGAAAGAGAGAAAGGGGAAGATCATAGTGGAGGAGTTTGATACCTTACCTCCTGCGAAAATCAGAACAGCAGAACAGTTCAGGACCGCCAGAAGAAGCTCCTAAGATTGTTCAAACACGAACGACCAGAGGACTTCACCTTCGGGCAGACTCCGTGAGGCATTGTGAGATAACTGAAAAGTTGGTAGATGGATATCCCAGAAGGTCACAGACTCAACACGGACTCCAAGCATTCTTGCACACACGATCCACTGGACGAGATGCAAAACATTAACGGTGCGAAGTACCAGCTTGCTCTCAAGGTCTAACTTCGGAACAACATCTCCGGTAGCAAGGAAGAGTTCGCTGGCCCTGTGTTTCCCCACAAGCAAGAAGCAATCACCAAAGCCCATGGGATCGATGGGGTTCTAGATAAGGAGACGCTCTCAAAGTGAACACAAAGAGGCT
The DNA here is from genome assembly GCA_031216915.1 of Pictodentalium vernedei. Lineage (NCBI taxonomy): Eukaryota > Metazoa > Mollusca > Scaphopoda > Dentaliida > Dentaliidae > Pictodentalium > Pictodentalium vernedei. The sequence goes on along the minus strand of CM062294.1, from coordinate 450,307,560 downwards.
CTAGATGGATGGTCGTCCGAGTGGAAACTCTTTGTTGGACAAAGCTCGCTACCTAACTCTGAGGCGTGGTTCCTACATTCCACAGAAAAATAAGAAGGCGGTGGTCAATGTGAAGAACAAGGATACCTCAGATGTGCCCTCCGGTCTACTTTATTCCCAGTGGCCCATGGGGAGCCTGCATACAGGCCTAAAAGATACACCGCATCCGACGGTCTGGACTTAACAGAGATCGAGGCTTCCATACCCTCTCTCAAGTTGAGAGGCTGAACGACTTGGTCTTGAATGTCTATGACAAAGGTGTCATCATTCACCGACTGAGCAACCTCACAAGAGGACATCCCACGGACAAACCTCCTGCTGGTCGAGAGGGCAGATAAGTTACACTGCACTTGGATCAAGGAACTCATCTGGCTTCTCTCTGGCCAGTTTAAACACTGTTAACGTAAACACTTCTTCGAGCGGTACCTATATGGTTATTCTTGAGGGGATCCCCTCAAGTCCCTCAAGCCTGAATACCATATGATAGACCAGACCACCATCCTAATTGAGATGTCCAAAGAGGGAAAACAAGCTGCGCTTGGTGAACCAGCACTGTCGGAAACCGGGGCTTTGTCGTTGATGGGGGAAATAGATTCACGCCGCGTATTCGGCGAAACTCAAGGAGTGTCGCCTGAATCTGTGCGTGAACGTATGTCTCACCGTGACGAACCCGCCCGTTTCACTTTTGTTGGGGTGGTTCTTATCCTGAAGGGGTTAATAACTTTTCCTTGAAAAGCATAAATCAACAGGGGTTCACTGAAAACAACAATTATAATACATATATAAGAAATATTAATATGATAATTGGTGACTTACATGGAACCCATAAGAATAAGAATACAAAACATCAATCACCCCTACCCACAGTTTTTGAGTCACTTGTGGGCCCGCATTCTCTGTTGTCGCTGGGTTTTTTCTCCTCTTCGCTGGTATTGGTTCCTTCCTTGGTTGCCTTTTCTCTTCACACTTTCACTGCCGTCGCACGGCCACTAGCGTATTGTCACTTTATCGGACGCCACTGCTCTAACGGTTGACGGAATGTCACTTCACTACTGCCGTCGCACGGCCACTAGCTTATTGTCACTTTACTTGACGCTTTTCACACAAGCAGTCGTCACCAATGGGGTTAAACTCCCCTTACGTTTGTCTCAGAATAATGTTCATATAGGCAAAGCCTACTCTGTCTATGTATGGCTTGCCTTCTAAAATATTAATGCCGTTTACCTAAATGCAAATAGCTCCCTGAGCTCGTACTTCGTGTTTCTGATCCTATTCTCACATATGACCACCGACTTGGCCCGCGACTGCTCCTATTCTAAATATGAGCTCTGTGGCTCCCTTATATAACAACGTGCCTGTACTTCCGCACCGATGCGGCACCTCCTGTATCCTATAGCATGGGACTTCCCCATCTACATGCAACGACCCACAGCCTTACACACCTTTGGACTGGAGTTGGTTGGAATGAATTTTTCGAGAAATCCCCCGATTTTTATTTAGAAAGCCAGAACATTTATTCTCAGTTAATCGCTTCTCTTGAACTTGGCCGCATAGATCTACCTTAATTTAACACTCGCTTTACAGTTCCTTTGAAAGACTCTCATTTTGGTATCTTTTGACATTTCGGAGACAGGATAGATGCGTAATATGGGTGTGTGTCCAGAACATATGTGATGCACTGGTTTCTACAATTAGATTTTAACTGGCTTTAATTACCCAGATAATGATAACCGGAGAGATATTGTCTCTCTTAGTACTGATCTGTTATCAGATAGCCCATGTGACGTTCAACACGTGCGCCATAGTGGACATTAATTTCCATGCTTAATTAGCAGAATTTGAATTATTGCCGATCTGTTTTCGGGGTCCGCCATATACCTATCTTTACGTTTTACATTTAACCCAGGCAGAAATATTATCGAAAATATTTACACTTTTAAACAAGAAAATCGCAACTTTGAGCTATCTCCTTGACAAGCACAAACAGCTTCCCAGCCCTTTAATCATCTTTGCCGACTTTGAGGATCTCACAGCTAAAATCTCCCATCCAGACCACGATCCTCACAAGAGTAACAGCCAGAAGATGAGGCCAGAGTCTACGGGTACATTGTTGTTATGGTCGCATAGAATCTCGGTGGTCTACCGAGAGCCAAATGCAGTAGATAAGCTCCTGGGTGCTCTGCAAGAGGAAGAGCATAGGATCAGGGCAGTGCTGGCTAATACAAAGGTCATGGTGATGACCCCACCAACAACAGCACCAACTGCCACGTGTGTGAAAGCTCCTCGATGGAGATTCTGTGCGTGATCAGTGCCAGCTCACAATGCCTGCAATATGAACTGCTGTTAAACCCCAATACGACAACTACCATCGTGGTCTTCTTCTGCAGTGGTTCGACAGCATTCTAATCACGCATGTCATCAGCGAGGTCAAGGGCAGGATCTCCTGCATTCCCACCAATACAGAGATGTGCATCAGCTTCTCGCCGGGCCAGCTGCCATTCACTGGCAGTGGTCAGTTCCTGCTAGCCTCCCAGGATAAGCTTGTATCAGCCAGTAGATCTGGAGCCTTTCAAATCACAGTTAGGTATGAGTTAAACGAGCAGAAGTGACATCTAGTGTTGCGAAAGGGGATGCACCCCTATGGGAGATATTCGCAGAACCGCTCCCACCGTGGTAGGCCTACTGCAAGCTCAGCAACCAGCCACATCAACATTGTGCAGAAATTAATGACCTTGAACACCAATAAATAAATAAATAAATAAATAAATCAGCGAGAACGACGTATAAAACGTGTAGACAGCCTCGGGTGCCGTCATCTGGGAGACGATCAAGATATGTACCTCTGCACTCACATGCTCTTGCTGGACGATCGAGACCTTCCGGAAGACCCGTCTGCAGCAATACGACCTCGACCCGCACGCTACTATACCAGGCCAGGTGTGACTGGGGACCCGTTCCTTAAGAAAACAGGCGATGTGGCTGGAGTTGCTGATTGAATATGACGAGCGACTCTTCATTGAGAAAGGGCTGTGAGCAGGAAGATGGTCGCCGCCGTGCTACTTACACTCTATGGTCTCTGCAAGTTTTCAGGCTGGGAAGATCTGTGACAAAGGCTGGTGAACATGTCCTTTATTACCTTCTGGGTGGACATTTGTAAGGGGAGAGCTACCTGTGGTGCCTTCCGATATCGAGTTGCCGCCAGATGGGGTTCTTATTCGATGAGTATGTCAGTGAGTTTATTCAATGGCACGGCATCTCTGTGGTCACATCCCATTGTGCTAACAGCCATTTTCGCAATCGAAGAGGAAAGGGGTAGCTTGTTTACCTGAATGTCATACACCTGGTGCCTCTCGCTTCGCAGCATGTCTATTCGGTGCCCGGAGGCCTTCCTCTGAAAGAGAGTTTCATTGTAATGCTCATGGCGGAGCTGCTTTTCGGACAGAGTACATCTTCGGTCTTAAGCCTACCTACTCGACAATCGGGACATCAGTCATTTTGCATGTAATTCTTGTTTTGGTGTTGTGGAGTGGGTGATCCTTGGGGTAGTCACTTGTGTCATAGAGGTCGCCAGTGGCCGTCATGTTATCAGTCTGCATATCAAGGGGGAAAGAATTTGGAAAGATGGGTCGACAGTGCTCCTCGTGCTGTCTCTTGATCTGGTTGAGGATGAAATCGTACACCATAATTTAGTGGTAAATATCTCGCATAAGGAGACCTGACCTCGTTTCCATCAATCTTGATTGTGGTTTTCTTAACCCTTTACCCAACGTAACGGCCAAAACCGGCCAGCGCTATTCTCAAAAATCGCCAATTAATTTTCATTATATTTTAATTTTTTGTCTCAAAAACATAGGTTATGACCCCTCATTGGAACGAGCTCGTCGAGCTCGTTCCAATGAAGGGTCATAACCTATGGTTTTGAGACAAAAAATGAAAAAAATTAGTTATTCAAGAAATTTTTTTGCAAGTGTCGTCTGCTTTTCATGTTAGGTAAAGGGTTAACCATTGCATGTCCTAGGTTTGGACCAGTTTCCTGTTGGTATCATTTGAAGTCAGGTCTATGGTGAACAAGCCAGAAAATAAGCAGACTGTCATCTGCAAAATGAGGTCCCCAGCAGGGTAGCATCACTAAATTTACCCTCTGTGAACCTCATTCTGAATCAGGGTCTCAAAACTAAACAGAAATAGGTACCTAGAGGATAAATTGGCCCACTGTATGGGATAGCATCATCAAATTCACCTCCTGGGGACCTCATTCTGCAAACGTCAGACTGCTTATTTTCAGGCCCCAAGGTGAAGGTGAGACATGCGGTACCAGGCAAAATAACATCAGAAGACCTCTCTGTAATGGCTCCGTGGAAAACACTTATTCTAGATGACTTATAGAATTTGGCATATGCACAGACAGGGGTTACAGACGATAGGAAAGAAATTAAATCAATTTTGGAAGGATGTGCTGTTGGCTTGGTCTCTTTTAAATGACAAAGACACCTCAAACCCGTCTAAGATTTTCGGACAAACTATCTTCTACAACGACCAGATAGAAGTTCTCAATGAATTCTTCTTTAACAAACAATGTAGAAATGGCATTTATTTTCTTAACGATCTCTTCACTGAGAACAAGGACTTCCTGGGCTTTACTGGCGTCACAAATAAGTACAGGTTTAAATCCCCATTTACAGTTTATCAGGGCGAAATTAACGCAATTCCCAAATCTTGGAAGGTTGTGATAAAAGAACACGCCGAGATTTCCGAAGTAACAAACAAACACATTGACATGTTGAAATCTGCAACAAAAAAAAAGTTTGTCGAACATATTACCCTACATTACTCGAACAGTTTCCTGTATCCCCTTTCAGTACCCAAAAGAAATGGAATGAGATTCTAAATTTTAATTTACAGCTTGTCGAATGACAGTTTCTATACAGAAACCCTTTCACATTAAAAGATGACACATATTTGCAGAGTTTACAATTTAAAATATTACATAAAAAATCTTATATAAAAATTCAAATCTCTATCAATGTAAATTCTCCGAAACTGAATGATGTACCTTTTGTAACAGTACAAAGGAAATTAGACCACATTTATTTTTTGACTGTTCTATTACAAAAACTATTTTACTGAATGTTTCGGAAGATGTAAAAGAAAACTGCCATATACAACTATTGCTAACTAAAGAACTGGTGATTTTAGATCAAAGCAACAAATTATCGTTATCTGATACTAGAATAAATTTCTACATTCTTGTTTACAAAAAGTATTTCTACTTCTGCTAAACTGGAAAAAATCGTCCAACATATCAGGGCTTCATTGAACAAATGACAAACTATAGGAATCTGGATCTTATGTCTCTTTACATGGGCGGTGGAACGATTTTCAAAGAGGGTGGGGCTGGTTTGGGTGATGGATGCTCGTCGGTATGAAAAGTTCAAATTCCAGGGTCCCAAAACCGCCCATTTCCATGCATCTGAGTGGATATTTTGAGATTTTTCAGGAGATGTATTTGAAAGATTTCACACTTTGAGAGCCGTTAAAAAACGTCGGTAAAGCATACAGGTGGGGGTCTATTTATCAGCTTTGGTCGTACGTTTACAGCAATTACACTGTCTGTGGATTATCTTGTTTGGAGATTTGGTACTTGTATGTCTGAAAGATTACGATCTACTTCAGTTATCCGATTTTTAACAGACTGTATACATTTTAGCGTTTGCTTCCACATACTGCAAAAAATTGTTCGAAATCCATCGAAACTGAGCCAGTACGAGAGAAATATTGCTGGCGAAAATAGGGGTGGGGGGGGGGGGCTCTTGATCCTCTCTTGTTTCACCCTTCATTGGTTGTATTAAAATGTATACATTCCAACAAACATGGCCCGGCAAAAAAAAAAGTGGAGAGGCTGACCCCCCCCCCCCCCCGGTTCCGTTGCCCCTGATTTACTTTTATCCAAGTAAAAGACACGATGAGATAAGAACAAAATGGGAGTTGATTGGTTGTTTACTCTGCACTTGATCAAGTCTCTAAGGACAAGTTTGCATGAAAAACAACATCGTGGCAGTTTATGCATCCAACTACTTTGTTATTTGCAGCTAGGCTAAGCAACAACAGACTTCTGTTTTATACATAACCTTGCAACTTAACAATTTCAGACTTAAAATACTGTCTTGTTGACTCCAAGTATATTTGTACTTTTAAAAAAAAATCGGTGATATTGAAGCTTTCTGTTTCTGTAAATAATCAACTGAATAAAAATATAAAAAACAAAAACAAATATCAGCAGCTCACAGAACAGAGGGAAGCACCAGCAGCTGCTGAAGTTGGGCTATCATCGAGGGCGATTGCCGGATTCCCTTAGCACCAAGGGGCTCGTGCAGTCTATGGGTCTAGTTTGCGTTCGTATTAACCCTTTACCCAACGTAACATCCAAAACCGGGCAGCGCTGTTCACAAAAATCGCCAATTAATTTTCATTATTTTTTCATTTTTTGTCTCAAAACCATAAGTTATGATCCCTTATTGCAACGAGCTCGACAAAAAATGACAAAAAATTAGTTATTCAAGAATTTTGTTTGCAAGTGTCGTTTGCTTTTCAGGTTATGTAAAGGGTTAACTGGAAGACATTGTGGTACTGCGTACTCTATACTGAACCAGCAGAATTAATTGTCCGATATAAGGGACGAGGTGGTATTGAATAACCCCGTATAATAACGTCGACAAAGACACCGATGATGATCTCTCTCTCTCTCTCTCTCTCTCTCTCTCTCTCTCTCTCTCTCTCTCTCTCTCTCTCTCTCTCTCTCTCTCTCTCTCTCTCTCAAATGTCGCACATCCCTGGCATTATCTACTGACACCGGCCAGCGAATTGGTGATGCTCTTATCCGAGATGGACTGGGGTTTGTAGATTGACAGCGAGGACGGCGGAATTGAAAGACAGACCTATTGCTGTTCTGCAGATAGTTAACGATGAATTGGGTGAGAGGGCTGCAGTCGTGGGCTACGTAGACCTCCAAGACTTTGACAAGCCGTAAGAGCATCCGAGCAACCAACCATTGGGTTCTCATTGAAGATACCGCTCGCCGAACGCATTCGTATCCTGTTTCGCGAGCAAGGGATCACCATCGCAAAGATATTGACTGCGATCGGTGTGGCCACCTCCACTCAGGTGCTGGCATTGACCGGTGGTGCAGCGAATCCCTGCGTCAACTCTTACCCGGCTTCTCCGGACAAGAGAGGCATGAAAGAATGGGTCGGGAAACATCTGCAGGTTCTTAGCCGAGCTCTGGCCAAACTCGAAGGAAAAGCCGCATAAGCACTCCCTGGCTTTATTGGGAGTGTGGTGTCCTGGCTTGACATTGCATGATTTCCTAAATTAAAATGAGTCTACACTCCCAGGCTTCTAAAACAGATCGGCTCGGGTTATGGTTGCGACCTGTGGGGTGTACGTATGGAATTGTTGACAATTTATGTGCCAAATACAAGATGGCTTCTGGCGGCCATGTTTTTCAACGAAATTCAGAGAAAGATCGGGTGAGAGATGTGACTTGTAGGGTGTGCCAATGGAACTGTTGACAATATATATGCCAAATCTAAGATGGCCGCTGGCGCCCATGTTTTTCAACGAAATTCGGAGAAATATAACAGCCCCACCCTTATAAAAAAGTACCATGGTAAACCATGGTAAATCACAAAATACCCTGGTAATACCATGGTATTACCAGGGTATTTTGGGATTTACCATAGTTTACCATGGCACTTTTTTATAAGGGCAGTCTAGACATTGCCCGAAAGCTACATATGAAAGTTGGAACTGATCGGGTGAGAGATGAGGCCTGTATGGTGTGTCAATGGAATTGTTGACAATATTGACAATCTATGTGCCAAATCCAAGATGGCTTCTGGCGACAATGTTTTTTCAAGAATTTCAGAAAAATTCAATAGCTCCCGTCTAGACACCACACCAAAGCTACATATGAAATTTGAAAAAAGATCGGGTGAGAGATGTCGTTTGTAGAGTGTGCCAATAGAATTGTTGACAATTTATTTGCCAAATCTATGATGGCCGCTAACAGCCATGTTTTTCAATGAAATTCGACAAAATTCGATAGCTCTCATCTAGACATTGCCCCAAGGCCACGTATGGCATTTGGAACGGATCGGTGAGATCTGCGGCCTGTAGGGTGCGCTAAAGGAATTGTGGATAGACAAAGGAACGGACGGGTGTACGGACGGACGTTCTTAAAAATGGGAGTTGTGGCTTAAAACATTACGGAAAAAATGATCATTTTAATTCGTTCGGACAAGGGTTAAAACCTATTTTTTTAGAAATTTCGGATGGGGGGGGGGGGGTATAGACAGGGTTACATCCCCCAACCCGAAACATGAAGAGACACTAACCCTAACCCCAACCCTGAACTGACCCTAACCTTTCATATAAACCCCGAAAATTCTCAATTTCCCTCATAAGTCTCATATTTTAGTAGTTAAGCTCATAATATATCAAATGAGGCCTGTAGGGTGCGCTAAAGGAATTGTGGACAATAGCTGATATTTAACGTTGTCAAGCTGAGTTAAAAAATGTGATTTTGGGGAGGGGAAATGTTTTTAAAATTATCGTTATATACACCTGGAACTTGATTAAGTACACCCCCTGAAATGTTTCATGACAGTGAAGTTGCTGTTACTGATTATTATACTGAGTCAAAAAAGAAAGTATAATAGAAACAAATGTGAAAAAATAGCATAAAGGATGAAATATAATAGTTCTAATGTTGCATGTTTGTGGAGAAGAAGTAGTGCAAAGAGTTTAATGACATGTTGTTCACCCACACGTATATAAATTTGCTACGGATTTCAAAATAGCGCGTGCTACCCGAGAATGTAAAATTGAATGGGTGACCGACAATTTTCTTTGTTTTTTGTTGTGCTAGAGGATGGGTTATGAGGGTGCTGGGTTATTGAGAACACATTCTAGTTTTTGTCTTTCGACATTTTATGCCAAGGTTAACCGAAAATCAGAGATTGCGTGCCATTGGTATGCATGAGGCTGGGATACCTCCAGATGAGCTCACTGCTGAGTTCGGAGTCACTGTGACCACTATTGACCGTCTCATTGGGAGGTATAAAACCACTGGACCTACTACCGACCGACCGACCGCGTTCAGGTCGACCAAGACTTACGACCCCTGCACAAGACCGACAAATCAGGACGTCTCGCTTGCGGGATCGCTTCTTTCCGGCGACAAGGACAGCAGCAATTACTCCTGGTAGAACTAATAATAGAATCAGTGCACAAACTGTCCGCAACAGACTCGCTCCGAAGCAGGCGTCCATACCACGGACCAATCATTACCCAACGTCATCGTACCGTCAGAATGGAATGGGTACGTCAGCGTGTTCGCTGGACTAAGCAGCGTTGGAGCACAGTTCTTTTAGCGATGAATCACGATTTTGACCACGGCGTGCTGATGGTACGGCAAGAGTGTATCGCCAACGGTTTTCTGATGTTTGCGTGCGGGAATGCGACAGTTTCGGCGGGGGTAGCGTAATGGTTTGGATAGGAATTTCCTTGCACCATCGAACACAGTTGATCTTCATCGATGGTAATCTGAATGGACAGCGATATAGGAATGAAATTCTTAACGCTGCTGTCCCGTTGTTCAACGCTAACGTCGGACTGCAGTTATTCCAGCAAGACAATACCCGATGTCACGTGCCGCGTATCTGTCGTGACTTTCTTGAGGAGCAGAGCATCGAACTTCTTCCCTAGCCCCCACTTTCGCCAGATTTGTTGCCAATCGAGTATATTTGGGATGCGATTTCATGATCTTCATACGTTAGGCGATTTACGTAATGTTCTAAGGCTGGAGTGGAACGCAATACCACAGGGTGACATCCAGAGACTTATCAGGTCCATGCACTGTCGATGTCTTGCCATCCAAGTTGCAAACGGTGGACATACACGCTATTGACGGCATGTGTGAACTTTTCATTTCGCCCCATGTCTGAATTGCGACGTCCTGGCGTGACGCTGGCAACAATAAAAACGTGAAATTATGCAAATTCATACAGCTAGACTCGAAATGTGAATTTACAATAATTTGTTTGGGATTAAGGTCGTTAATACTAAAAAAAAAGTGCTCCTCAAGGTTTATTATACTTTCTTTTTTGACTCAGTATATGTTTTGATGATTAATATGTCTTGCAGTACATTTCATCTGGTGAAACATGATGTTTCTGGTTGATAGCGTATCACAAACGCACCCCCTCGTCCACGTGAAGCATGCTTCCCACGAATGTCAAAAATAATATTATCATCCACATGTAATATCTGGGTATAAATCAAGAAAATTTGTCACTTCTTTTATCAATAAATGTTGACATGGCAAGGAGGAGACTGTCAGAGGCACTAAGATGGCAAATCTTTGGCATGCATGCAACAGGCATGTCATTCAAAGCTATTGGAAGACGACTTGGCTATAGTCATTCTGTCATCAGCAGACTTGTCCGAAAACATCAACAAACCAACGATGTTAAGGACCGACTAAGGCCTGAACAACCCCAAAAGACCTCTCCTCGGGAAGATCGAAATTATAGACTCCCCATTTATATAATACATTAACCCTTTACCTAACACAGCGGCCATATGCATATTTGTCTGTTGTATTGAAAAATTGTTAAATTTGTTTTCGAAAAATGTGAAATTTAATTTTATCTTTTCGAAAATACTGTGCCACGAAAGGAGTTAACGTGGGTAACAAGTGTGTAATGGAAATATTTTATGTGAGACATGGTACACTTGAAGAAATGGTACCTTAGCTATTTGGTTAATCTCCATAACAGAACATTTGGGATTCTGATATCAAGATGGGTTGGGAGCGCGGTGGCTCAGTGGTAGACTGTTGGACTTCTCTGCTGGAGGTTCCGAGTCCGATCCCCGTCCGGGACGACCCGTGTTGTGTCCTTGGGCAAAGCACTTTATCCCGGTTGCCTACATGGGGGCACGATGACGCAGTGTACTACGGCTTACTGCACGTCGATGGTACACATATCTCCAACCGCTGTAACCCTGCTTGAGCGGAGTTTGAACAGAGTTAGAATGTTGAGGAGCTGACAGTTGCTCGGCGATGCTTGGTGGTTCTCCTCGGGTACTCCGGCTTCCCCCACGGTCACGATTTGACATTGTGCATAAGTATGTGACCTTAAACACCAATAAATAAATAAATAATATAATACCAAGAGTTTCCTTTTGAACTCTTCTTCTATCATCGGGTCCCCTGTACAGGATGGGAGGGGAGGGGTGTCCTGTACAGGATGGGAGGGGGAGGGGTGTCCCGTATAGGACACCTCATGATAGGAAGAGGAGTTGAAGGAGGTTCCGCTTCCTAACTACTTTGATTCCGTTCTGGAATATTCCGCTTTTTGATTGATTTTGACAAACAGATGAGTCGTCGTTGAATGCAATACTTGAGTGCAGACATGATGCACGAAAGCCACGGTGAGGAATTTGGAGATTTCAAATAAATTCCCCTTTAATGCTCCTACAATTTACCATGAAGGTTTAATATATTAATCGAAGCAACCCCCCCCCCCCCCCCCCCCCCCCCCCACACACACACACACACACACACACCAACCCCCTTCCTGGCACACATCTTATCTTAACAAATTTTGTCACCTCACCGGGACCTGGTAATCAAGGCAATGCCATTTTATGTGGGATCCTTTTTTCACTTTTTTCTCGCCGTATCAAACCATGAAAAAAACGAATTAATGTTTGTTGAACAATCTAAGGGGGGTAACTCTAAATACAACGTGACCGCCGAGAAACATCAGGTCTGAATAGTTCCAATTCAACGCTGCGCTTGGAGAGTCGAAAGTGAAAGGTAAACACTGCATGTACCAACCGCACTCGGACAGAAAAAAAAAAAGAACTGCAGAATAAATGCTCGTAAGTTGCATGGTTGATCTAGGGTGGGAATCCTGAAAGGCAAGCACAGTGCGTGCCCACACCAATGACCACCACTTTTTGTATCTTATTTTATTTCATAAGCACAGAAACAAATCATCCGTGACAACATATGGGCATACATGCGATATTATCGCGGATAATACCGTACCTTTTGGATATAGCTCCTGTGAAGAAGCCATTGGTCTCGTCCAGGTTCCCTCAAGGATTCGATGGAAAGAGACGGACGAAGAAAGTTATATCCTTTGTCTTGCGTTTTGTGTTTGTAATGGCTATTATAGCCCAAGAACATTAGGTTTCACTAGGGAAAAAAATCGGAGAAAGCTGATTTTTTCAGGGAATGTCGAGTACATGTCACTGAACGATTAGACAAAAGTCCCCTAAAATCCCAGTTGAGCTTTTTTTCTACAGCCTTTTTTCGAAAACGCGTTTGAAAAAAATTAAAAAAAATCGCACGAACTTTGTAACCTCGAATTGATCCAACTGTATTTTTTGTTTACGCGTATTTCGAGCTACATAATGTCTAATATATATTTACCTAGAGGAAAATGTGCATTCTGTGACAATTTCTGCGAAAAATTATTGAAAATTCACAAAAAAGTATCGGATTTACGCAAAAAATGACGATTTTCCTAACGGATTTGCCCAAAGGGTCGTAGTACAGAACGGGATGTTAGTTGGACAGACGATAAAAAATCCACCACCATTTGAAGACTTTTATCATTGCTTACAAAATAGACATTATGGAAGACCCCCTCTGCTTCTGGCCGAGTTCCCCTTTTTGGCATAAAATTCGTCAGCATGAGAACTCAACTATTTTCGGGCTTGGGACCGAACAGACACGTCTGTGTCTGGCAGCATTAGATCAATAAATAATATTTACAGAATGTACAAAAATCAATAAATAATATTTACAGAATGTACAAATCAAACAACATGGATTAAGTTACATTGACTATTATCAACGCTATATACAGAAATGACATGACCTATATACATATTATTCATCGAACTCAGAAATTTCCGACAGGACAGTGTTTCTGTGGTTGTTACAAGAATCCGAACTGCAATTACACAAACCTGAGCAAGAGAGTCCTGCCTTCTTACACCCACACCTTTTTGTACAAGCACTCTTGCAACCACAACTGATCAGATTCAGTAGGTTATCGGGGGCACATGGCTTTGTGGCTGCAGTCGGTACAAGAAGTCCATTGTCTAGCGACCACCCCCAATCCGTCGGAGGAAGCGAAGTGCCCAGCCATTGTTGGACCTGGAGATAACATCTGTAGACATGTTGTTGTGCAGCATCGCTGCTTGGTAGGAGTGAGGCTAGGTCGATGGGTTTATTCAGTTTAGATTTTGCTACATAACGCTTGTAAGTGACATATCTATATTGGTCGAGAGAGGAAACAGTTTTACTCCCGTATAAGATCAGGAGAAGTTGTTCGCCGGCAGCGGCTACTGCACTTGGTGTACTGTCATCCGCCAAAATTGTGTTGACATACTGTTGTGAGTCGCTAGTAACATCGGAGACAATTGTACTGAATACTTTCTTCTTACCAACTCGAAAGAGTGCAGAAGTAGTGTCACAACCACTTATAGAATGTGCTACAAGGAGGTTACTTCTATGGTCACCCATTTTGGTTGCTATTTCACTAACTGAAACTAGTAAGTTTGGGGTAATGGAATACATCATGTGAATATTACATCCCGGTTGAACTCGAGAGGTAAGAATGACTAACAAGTCTGTGTCTGTTCCCACAACGACAACATTGTTGTCATCTTGAGCGATGTCAAGTGCAGTTTCGGCTATCAGTACATCAGCATCAGCCTCGGCCTGCTTGGACTGAATATTGATAGCAGATAGCTCCTGCATTAGAAGATCGATCAGTTGGGTTTTGTTCTTGGCATTTGCAAGGAAATCGGATTGGGGTGTGGTGGCTGGTAACTCGGGTGAGATATTGATATCAATGGAATACCTGTCTTTAGATCTACGGGCTTGTTCCATGCCCTTTGTCGACATTGTACAAGCATAACCATCAAAAACAACCACGACGTTCGCCCCAAAATGTCTCACTAGATAATTGGAATATGATGTACATATGTCCTTATATGACGACTGTTTAGGCCATACAACTGCCCTCAATAAAAATCCACCATCTACAACAATCAGAGAATGTTCTGGGATTTTAGTTTGCTCGGAACCGTATGTTTTGAGGATCTTACCGAGCGTGCTTTTCTGTGTCTTCCTCATTCCAGCAGAATCAAACAATGCTGGTGGTTTCGGGGCGAGTTCATATTTGAGATACTCTTCCATCTCTGCTTGTGACTGAATAACACATGTGATGCGGTTGAACAGAATTGTGGGGTCAATCACTACCTTACTTCCACGGACTTTGATGCTATTTGCCATCGATGCGAAAGACTTCACAGTGTCAACACGTCGTAGTTTGATGCTGTTGAACGTTTTGCTTACAACATTCGATACGCAACATTCACCAATTTTGCGAACTTGGTCACAGTTCACAGTTTCGTCGGCCACAAGCCCGGTCGCTATAGAGACTAATTGTAGTGGATCTCTATTCTGAAAGGGGGAATGCACTCTGAGCCAGTTCAATAATTTGGTGATATCATTGGCATCAGTCAATCGTGAACTTTGACGGAGATCCCGATGTTGTTCGCCATGACCAGTGTGAACATGAACAAAATTTTCGAGAGCATTACATATCGGAAGGCAAAAAGGTAGTCCATGTACCCATTTCGCAACAGTGCTATCGGTTATTCCCCTGCCATGTGTGAGACCACCAGGGAGCTTGAACATTCTCGTTAAACACTGCTCTATGGTCTGATCAGAATTTCTCCCGTCCCAGAATTTATCTGAGCGCATTATGGTAAAGTAACCTTTCTCAGTGAACAACTTCAAATCATCCTGTTGCATTATTTCTGTTAGCTCATTCATCTGCTGCAAATAGAGATGAGAACTTTTTGCGTATGCAAAATGACCACCTGCGTGAAATACTGGAATCATATTGCGAACACAATATGTGTGGAGTTCCCAGTCGCCTGTGCGCTCTGCTCTCAAGAACAACTGGAGAAGACCTATTTGCTCGTAGTATTGTACCCAAAGCTTTCCTGTGCGTCCTACGGACGCATTCTGGAGCAGTTCGTGTAATTTTGACAGTAGATGGTTGACACTTCCTTGATTGACAGCGTCAGCTGTTGTACAGTCACGTCTGGCAAGTCCACAGAATATTTCATTGACTTCTGTGCAGTCTATGTTATCTACTGTTCGGCTTTCTTCAAACACAAGTTTTGTAATGGCAATTTGTGTTAGCAAATGGGCACGAACTGCTCTTGAATATGCATGACCACTGATCAAATGATGGATTGACCTACCAGCATAAACAGTCCCCCAAAGTTCATCCAAGCCGCTACCAGCCATGATCGAACCAATTGCCCCTAAATATGACATAATCATATGGAAGCCGCCGAGTCTAACGAAAACGTTTGTCAACTTATCTGACGAAGACACAATCTCCACTGCTTTGATATAAAGTGGTTGGTCAAACGTCTTGATAATAATCACCACATTATGTGATTTAATCGAACATGGAAATTGAAACAATGATGCTATAATACGGTATTTGAATGAGAAAAGTCGATGCCGTTTGAATTTGAGTTTAGGGGGTATGGTTAATATTTCACACTTTTCACCAGTTCATTATGGAATAAATGACTATTGTTATATATCATTATAAAGCCACTGCTTTTCTGCAATTTTTGATATATAATTTAACTCCCAAAGTAGTCGTAGCTTTGATTTAATGGACGTTGTGTACCGTTGTGTGTATGAAAACAATAAAAAATTTTTCGTAATTTTGTACATTTTCGTGAATATTTCACCATTGAGTGTGAGGATTGGTACAAAGTTGGCATTTTCTGTTGGGGATATGTATTCTCAATATAATTCAGCACGATATTTATAATTTTCACCCTACTAAGGCGAATAAGAATGAGAAATATGGAGCTGGGTCGAATTTTTTTTTTTAATTTTTTTTTCATCAAAAAAACACTATAACTAAAAAAGCTCAACTCGGATTCGCGGGGACTTTTCACACTTTATCCACAATGTGTGTCCCGGAAACATATAAAAAAATCAGCTTTCTCCGATTTTTTTCCTTACTTTCTCATTTTTATGTCTAATGTGCCTGGACTATTTGTTTTAGCATCAGCGAATCACCCTCAAAAGTACAATGAAGATACTCCTCAAATACTTTATTTTCTTGATCGCTCATCCAAATACCCCTTTGCCCCGATCCTTCTCGCCAATTTCTGTTACAATCGTTCCTTTTGTCTTGGGCTGTACACTCCACCCACCACACCCTTCCATGCCAGATATCTCTTTTGAATAGTTTTTCATTAATTCTCTCACTTGCCCAACCCGTCTTGATGTTAGAATCCCAAATGTTATGTCATGGAGATTAACCAAATAGATAAGGTAACATTTCTTTAAGTGTACCCTGTCACACATGAAATATTTCCATTGCACCCTTGTTACCCACGTTAACACTTTACCTAACACAGTATTTTTGAAAAAATAAATTAAATTTCCCATTTTTCGAAAACAAATTTCACAATTTTTCAGTAAAAACAGGCAAATATGCATGTCATTAGAAAAAGCTCGACGAGCTTGTTCTAATGCTATCCATATTTGTATGATTTCTTTGAGAAACTTCAGATATTTTTTTAGGCTTTGGTAGGCTTATTCTGGTTAATTTTCTGACCGTTTTTTTACCGCTGTGTTAGGTAAAGGGTTAATCTATTAAATGGGAAGTCTATAATTTCGTCCCTTAATTCCGTCCAGCTAGAAATTCCAACTATGATTATCTCCCTTGGTATGTAATGGGCTACTTTTCAGCCGCATCGGTGGTGTTTCCCGTCCTGAGACTGGTGGCCCGCAAGTTCACACTGATTTTATAGACTATATATCAAAACCTCGAGTTTGCGGGCACAAGTACTCGGCACTTGCTGGGAAATCGAAAGAAAAATGATATTTGATACCATTTTTGAATCTTTGAATCCATGCTGACGTGCCCCTGTAATGGTATATAAATATAAACAAGGTAAACAACTCGCTTTTCGAAAACGATAGCACTCATCTTCGTCCCCCCACCCCCCCTCTCTTCCCCCCCCCCCCCTCCAATTGGATTCACACAACGTATCCAACAATACCCAGTATCAATGGAAAGGGGAATGAATAAGCTTTACAGTGGTGTATTACACGACCGTTGGATGTTCTTGGGTTGTTCATAATAACTGAGAGAAGTCGCAGAAAAGGCCGAAAAACATTTAGTCGAACAAGAAAGTGCACAGTGAAATGAGGTTTACGAGAGACAATTATCCGATTTATTATAAATAATTCGAGGTCCCATTGCATATGAAGGGCAGATTCAAATATTAACAATTACTAATCTCGGATCCACATTTTTTAATTTCTGGAGTTCACATTTAACGTTTATACACTTTTTAGCCGTAACTTTGACATCTTTTGACAAGTTGACCTGAGTAGACGGCGTCCTTAGATACGCGACTTGCGCAAAAGCTTTCCCCATTCTCCCATTGGCTTATTTTCATCGATGATTCTCTCGGCATAAATAGTAGCCAATGGGATGTCATTGTGCTTCTATGGATGCCTCTAGCTTGTTTTATTCCAAGGGAAGGTTAAAAAAATGTATAAACGGCAAATGTGATCGCCAGAAATTAATAAATGTGGATCCGAGATTAGTAATTGATAAAGGCATACGGTTAATATTTGAATCTGCCCTCCATAGACAATGGGATCTCGAATTATTTATAATAAATCGGATAATTGTCGCTCGGAAACCTCATTTCACTGTGCACTTTCTTGTCCGACTAAATTCTTTCCGGCCTTTTCTGCGACTTCACCCAGATATCATGAACAACTCAAGAACACCCAACGGTCATGTGATACACCACTGTAAAGCTTATTCATTCCCCTTTCCGCTGATAGTGGGTATTGTTGGATACGTTGTGTGAATCAAATTTGAGGGGGGGGGGGGGGGAAACGAAGATGAGTGCTATCGTTTTCGAAAAGCGAGTTGTTTACCTTGTTAATATTTATATACCATTACAGGGGCACGTCAGCATGGATTCAAAAATGGTATCAAATATCATTTTTCTTTCGATTTCCCAGCTTTTGCCGAGTACCTGTGTTTGGGGGTTCTAACAAATTTAAAAGACATTTCATTTTGTTTAATGGGTATCATTCTTCAAATACGATAAGATAACCTTTATTTTCTGATGTTTCGCTCCCGTGGATGGGGTCGGAGGTATATTTTTCAAAACGTTTTTCCTGGGGAGAGGCCTGATTAATATTCCCCAAATGACGCTTTTTGGAGACATTCCGCTGCTCGAAAGACCGTCATTTTTCAAAAGGCGGGGTTTCGTGACTGTCATCTGTAATTTAATTAATTGATACCCCGTACCTATCGTAGAATTCGGATTTTTTTTTTCGGGGAGAGGGGTGGGAGTAAGGGTATTTAAAAAAGAAGTGGACCAAAGCAAAGCGTAGAAATGTATTAATTACCAGAAATATTACTCACTGAGTGCTAGAGAATGGATCGTGCTGCGCATGGTTTTTTCCACAGATGGCATTTCGAGTTACTTCCCTTATACCGAAACATAAAGTATTTTACGATCACCCGTCAAGTATCGGTAAATAACGCAAATTATTACTTTCCAAAGCAGGGGGGGGGGGGGTCAGGAAAAAATTTGCAGACACTAGGCCCGAAAAAAAATTTTCCACCCCTAAGGGACCCCCCCCCCCCCCCCCCTGCATATTTTTTCCACCGACAGTTCAGGGACCCACCCCCCAAATTCCACAAAAAACTGTTATGGATAGTCAGGATTTCAGTCATATTTGTTCCATTTCATACTTTCAACTTGCTTCCACATTTTTTAACAGTCTTATTCAAGGGAATTAACTCCATTAGAACAAAATTGGAAGTTTCAGAGTTATGTTTAGAGTCACAATTTTGTCTCCAGTGATGAGAAAACAACAAACACATTATATGTAACTTGTCCTCAGAAAAAGGTATCAAAATAGTGTTCCACATTAAGAACAGATGTCTTTTAATGAAAAGTTTGTTATGTTTTTTTTTTTGGTAGGAAGTAGGCATCCCTAAATTCGTGCTACTGCTAGGCCCCCATGATGATGCTCCTCAGCTTTATGAGAACATACAAGTGAGTGAAGTGACATGCACCCATGTTGAAATGAACCAAGTTGAATGATCAAACCACAGTATGAACACTGGTACTAATATGAACTGAACAGGGGCGGATCCAGGATTTTGAAATAGAGGGGGCGCCATCCAATGACAGTTTGACACTCAGTTGCAAGTTCTGAGTGGGGGGGGGGGGGGGGGGGCACTAACTCATCTGCGAAACTGAGGGAGAAAAAATTGGAAAATGATAAATCAACTTCACACTTTCCGTGGCTATTCGACGGTACATGGCGATCATTCGAATTGCGGGGGGTTGGGTTGTTTGGGGTATTTATATATTCACTTCAGTACTTCTGGAGACTGTGACATCAACTACCAATGGTGGACTCAGAATTTAGCTAAGAAGGGGCACCGCTTGTTTGCCTAGTATGAATTTCAAAAAGATTGAAACTGGTATTTCACATATCAATGATCTTCGTTTGAACGGATTTGGGTTTGGGCAATAGAGGGGGCGCGCGCCGGGTGCGCCCCCATCTAAATCCACCCATGTTGAAGTACCGGTTTTCAAATCCCAAGCCTACGACCCTCACTCAGTCACGCAGTGTCAGAGTCTGAGGAGAAAACCAAACATGACTTGAGTGGCAAAACACAACTCAAAAATGCTAGATGCAAACATTTAGCTAGTAGTAGTATCACCATCGGAGGATGTTAGACCAAATTTGATGCAGGCTGCAGGGGTTGATAAAATTAAAATAATTTCAATAAAAAATTTTGCACATTACTTTGTTTTATTCATCAGATAGTTGCATCTAAGCACTTAATTCTACGAACTGCACCTACTTTGTTTTAGTTTACTTTCTCTGTCTCTACCTTTTGTTTAGTTTACTTCTCATTCCTTTCTTAATTTGATTTATTCTGTTCCTCAGCTTGGTTTGTTTATTTTGTTTCAGTTCTTTTCACCTTCTGTTTTATTTTCTTCTCTTTTTGCTGCCTAACGGATGGGGTCGGATTGGTGGAATCTCTCCTTTCATGTAAGTTGTCAAAGTAATTCACGTTGTGTCTGTACTACATACATATTTCTCAAAAAAGTCTTATGCCGCAACACTCTATCCTGTATCTGCTCTCTGGTTAATGGGGTTATTCGTAGTCGGTGCATAGAGGCACGTACAAGCTGCACATGCTTCCACGCGCCAAATACACTTAACACCGTTCTACTACATTTATGAATGTAGCTCAACCAGAGAGCAGATACAGGCCAGTAGGGGTGATTTCTGTGAATATTCAAGAAACCATAGTACTTGGTACTTGTTCAACATAAGTGAGGAAGGTTGTTCGATATAGTATTAATCGTATTCAGTGATCTTGAATTAACGAAAATGCCGGTCAGGTTGTACCCAAGATAAATTTTGATTATTCAAGATTTCAACCCCCCAAAAACCAAATTTATCATTCTAAATGGGCTAGAATGCATCCAGATACATGCTAAAATGGTTTTGTAAGCTCAATCTATTGCAAAAATTTGTTTTTTTGGCTGGAGGAGAAAATTTGCAAATTGTCTACTTTACGTGTTTTTTCCAGCCTCGGGGTACCCACCCACCCCGGCCTAGTGTTTGGAATTTTTCTGCAGACCCCCCTCCCCCCCTTTCCTGTCCAAAGTGTGATTTACTGGGATTTCCGGGTTTGATTATAAACTATAACTTCAAAAGTGCATTATGCAATCAACAATTGGGTCATGTATCCGTGCGCGGAAACGAAAACGCTTTGCCGTGGGTGTGATGGGGACTTCGTTGTTTTGGGAGGTTTTTTTTAACCCTTTACCTAACAAGAAAAGCAGACGACACTTGCAAAAAAAATTCTTGAATAACTATTATTTTCATTTTTTTTGTCTCAAAAACATAGGTTATGACCCCTCATTGGAACGAGCTCGATGAAAAAATAATGAAAATTCATTGGCGATTTTTGAGAATAGCTCTGGCCGGGTTTGGCCATTGCGTTAGGTAAAGGGTTAAATAATATAATTATCGTTAATAATGAAAAGTAATAAACAGAGTAATCGCTTGACTGGACTGGTTACGTGAAATGATTCATTCGAGGCGAGGGACTATATTGTAAAACACTCGTGCGCATTTGCGCACTCGTGTTTGTACAACGTCCCTCACCTGTCATGAATTATTTCACGTAACCAGTCCAGTCTAGCGATTACTCTCTATGTTACCACCAAATATGTCTATTCATATCGGATAGAAATACACACACATGCTGAATATGAAGTCGATCGGGCCCGAAGAGGCTGAGGTGATAGGGCCCATCACGAGTCACGACAGACAGAGATTAACTCAAATCAAAGTAAGATTCCAACTGTGTTATGCTTCTTCAGATTGCTTCTACCTTTTCTTTTTTCAACTACACGACTATCAATAAAAGTCATCTTCACTTCCAGGGGTTTCCACATGGATCATCCAAGATTTGTTGCAAGTGATGAATAGGTTGGTATCACTTTATGAAAAGCACATCCAGAAAAGCACAATAAATTGAACTGGTGCAAGCTGCACTGCTCAACTGATTTCAGTCACTGGACTACAACACCTAATTATCCTCCATCGTTGTGCAGATTGGGCTGAGCATATTGACAAAAAGGCATGTCGTCGTTACAATGTGTTCTATGTGCCAGTAGGCACATAGAACACATTGGAACTCAGGGGAGGATGTGTCCCCAAAAATGTAGCATGCACCGAGTGCCACCGATTGATGAGCCAATTACTGAGGACTATTTATTCGTGTTTAACCTTTTACCTTAGATGAAAAGCAGACATTTGCAAACAAAATTCTTGAATAACTATTTTTTTCATTTTTTTGTCTAAAAAAAAATAGGTTGTAACCCCTTATTGGAACGAGCTCGTTCCAAAGAGGGGTCATAACCTATGTTTTTGAGACAAAAAATTAAAATATAATGAAAATTAATGGGCGATTTTTATGAAAAGTGCTGGCCGGTTTTGGCTGTTACGTTGGGTAAAGGGTTAAGGTCGCATATTTTTGCACAATGGCTAATCTTGACCGCAACATGGATATGAAGTGAAGTTTGGTCAATCGTTTACACCAATGTGTACTTCCATCCCAAGCATTGGTTATTTATGTTCCTCTCACAGCAGTCTAATAAGCTTGCTATGCCCATCACACACAAATTGTCTTAAACAATCTGTTGCTTGTAATGTGTTGCATTTCCAACTTTCACCTGGAACTTAAATATGCACCCCCTGAAATGTTTCATGACAGTGAAGTTGATGATACTGATTATGTTTTAATGATTTCTATGTCTTGCAGTACATTTCATCTAGTGAAACAATGTTTCTGGCTGATAGCGTACTTCAAACACATCCCATCACCCACGCGAAGCATGCTACCCAGGAATGTCACAAAAAACACCATCATCCACATGCAATATCTGGGTACAGAACAAAAAGTTTTGTCTTTTCTTTTATCAATAAATGTTGACATGGCAAAGAGGAGACTGGAAGAGGCACTAAATGGCAAATCACTGGCATCCATGCAACAGGCAGGTCATTCAAAGCTATTGGAAGGCAACTTGGCTATAGTCATTCTGTCATCAGCAGACTTGTCTGAAAACATCAACAAACCAATGATGTAAGGACCGACCAAGGCCTGCACAACCCTAAAAGACCTCTCCTCAGGAGGATCGGAATCTGGCATGCCTCGTTATGCGTGATCCCTTTGCTTCAAGTGGGGTTTGAAATGCCTTTGGCTTTTGTGCAACAGAACTGTCCGAAACCCTCTCAAAGCACTGGGTATGGGGCCCAAAAGAGCCATCAAGCGTCCAGCTCTGTCCGGTTTGCATCAAAGATGACGTTTGGAGCAGCATATGGCACAACAACATTGGGATTCCAGGACGTGCAGGAGAGGTCATTTATCAGACGAGAGTGGGTTCCTGTTTTACGTAACAAATGGTCACGTAAGAGTGTGGAGGTATAGAAATACTGCTTACGTTCCCAGGAACATCCGACCTACTGTTCCTTATGGTGGAGGATCAGTAATGATCTGGGTGTACCTCTCTCATGATTGCCAACTTGATATGGTGACTGCATATGGGAATCTCATTGTCAACAGTACATCCAGGACATTCTCAATCCGGTTGTCGCGCCTGGTTTTGATAACCACCCGCTGGCTGCTCGCCCTGTATTCATGGATGATAATGCAAGGCCACATCGTTCCCATTCTGTGAAAGCATCACCACATTTCCAACTTTTGAAATTTTAGGCGATAATTGGGGGTCCCCCCCCCCCCCACACACACACACACTCCTATTTTAGTTACGTCCCTGTTGAAATTACTACGGGATTAATGGGATATGAACACACTATTTTCCAGACTGTTTGATGGGCGTTATTTACTGGTGTATGAAGGTAACTTCCAGCATGAGTAGTATGTAATGTGGTTTTGAGGCCTTATTGGCTGGACCTCGGTGCAGGACCTCGGAAGTGACGTCATGTCACGTGACCCAGTGGCGCCATGTTGTGTTGTCATGGTAACCCGCGTGAGCGGCCATCTTGTGACGTCATCCCCATAGTGATACGTGGTGTGAGTGCGCATGCGCAGCGCGTGTTGTTAGGGTGATACGAGCTTCCGTCGTCCATTTTTTATACTGGAAGCCGCCATCTTGGTTTCTATGGTGGCACGTGATTGCTATGTTACCAATGGCTTCTAACAAGACAGGGGTATGTTCGGGGGTGTGTTCCTTTGTAGAAGAGTAAATCTGATTACCACAAACAACCCGACAATCCCTCCAAATCACCAAAATCCACCCAAAATCACCGAAATTGACTTTATTTCGCCAATTGATCGGCTTAGCACGTAGTGCTATGGTACTAAGGGGTACAAGGGGTGCGTTCGATTGAACAGGAGTAATGTTCTGGCTTAGAATTCTCCCAGAATCCCTTTTTGGATCCTTATCCCATGACGTTTTTCCCAATTAAGAATAGCACGTAGTGCTATAGGACAAATTTACCCAGAATTCTCTGCTTCTATATATATATGCAATAGTTTACGTCTATCTAGCCATGTTCCTTTGTTCTAGAGTATACTCCAGTAGCGTAGAAGAGCCTATTATTTGGAACAGTTTATCTTATTATTACTATATTTAGCAATTTCTGGTCTATTCTTGTCAGTTCTGACCCTATTCCGTGTACTCTTGTTGTTTCATTTATCTAACTAACCAATCAGATTGCTTGATTTCTCATAATCTGTATGCAGAGTTATCTCTCTTCTGTATAACAAAAGCCTATATCCAATGGCAATATCCCATGGAATCCCATTTTTTGCAAAACACCTGTGGCTATGGAATCCCTTTTTTGTCGTATGAGGTCATGAGGGCTATGCAAAAGCCCTTAATGAGTCCTCATTTATTATCCCTCATACCCTCAATGAATTTTGAGGTTATGAGGACCTTGAAAAATCCCTCAATGAGGTATAATTTACTACGACTCTTATCCTCATTTCAGTATTTAACAGGTATATCCTATGGAATCCCATTTTGGAAAACGCCCGTGGAATCCCTTTTTGTCGTATGAGGCCATGAGGGCTATGTAAAAGCCCTCAATGAGTCCTCGTTTTTTATCCCTCATAGCCTCATTGAATTTTGAGGTTATGAGGACCATTACAAATACCTCAATGAGGTATAATTTACTACGACTCTTAGCCTCATTTCGGTATTTCAGAATACCTATGGCCTGGTATTGTATTATTCGAGGATACCTATCGAGGATACCTTCTGGAGAATCCCCTTTTTGTCGTATGAGGCCAAGAGGGCTATGTAAAAGCCCTCAATGAGTCCTCATTTATTATCCCTCATAGCCTCATTGAATTTTGAGGTTATGAGGACCATTAAAACTCCCTCAATGAGGTATAATTTACTACGACTCTTATCCTAATTCCAGTATTTAACAGCCATATCCCCAGGCACCCCAATTTCGGCACCCCTTTTTGGAAAACATGGCCTTCGGCGCCCCTTTTTTGTCGTATGACGCCATGAGGACCATGAGTAATCCCTCAATGAGGTCTAATGTAGACTTACCAAACGCTTCCATCTTGTCGCCAAAGCTCCACCGCCACTATTGGTCTATGGTCTATCTGTCCTATCATTAGCTTCTATAACAGTATTGTTCCATTGCGGTCTTGTCCCAGTACTATTGACTAAACTACCGTCCATTAATATTGACTTGTATCACTACTTCCTAGCTATACCTTCGCTGAAGCTTTCAAAATGTTCCATCTGATTTCCCCTGTATACATATAAGGCATTCCGTAAGTGGCCCAGTCCGTAAAAATTGGATTCCGTGTTTTGACATCGACACTCGAGGGTATGGAAAGGGATTGATAACAACCAACTCAACAATGACTACAAGACTCTGAACAGATACAACCAGTCACTACAAAACAACGAAGTAAACAAAAGAAAGTGAAAGAATGTCAAACTAGTCGGATTGATCGAACTAGATGGACAGACTGAACAGATCTGAATTATGAACAGATACAAGACACCTGTTCGAATGAAGTCGTAGTGAACAAAGATCCAATACAACCAAGATGGATGGGAACAGAACAAAGTTTTCAACTGAATGAAGTTATCGAAGTGAATTGACCATAACAAAGTTTTCAACTGAATGAACTATAACCCTTAAATATAACCCAATGTTAACCCACTTAAATTGAACAAACCTGAATGAACCCTTTGAACTGAACAAAGTTTTCAACTGAATGAACTTTATGTAATTAAAACCCCTTTGAACTGTTTGAATGAACGATAACCCTAATGAATGTATATATAATTAACCCCCTTGAACGGGATGAACTTTTTGAATGAACTTTTTATATCTAATATAAATTAACACCTTTTGAACTGAACGATTTTTTAAACTTCATGACAATATAACGAAAGGTGATCTGAATGTTTAAACTACAACCCATAAAACTGAATTCTTCCAAAAGGGAATGGGAATACCCTCGAGTGTCGATGTCAAAACACGGAATCCAATTTTTACGGACTGGGCCACTTACGGAATGCCTTATATGTATACAGGGGAAATCAGATGGAACATTTTGAAAGCTTCAGCGAAGGTATAGCTAGGAAGTACACTCTAAATCGGTTGGGTTAAAAATCAACCCAAATCGACTGGGTTGAGTGAATATGAACCCAATTTGGGTTCATATTCACTCAACCCAGTCGATTTGGGTTGATTTTTAACCCAACCGATTTTAGAGTGTAGTGATACAAGTCAATATTAATGGACGGTAGTTTAGTCAATAGTACTGGGACAAGACCGCAATGGAACAATACTGTTATAGAAGCTAATGATAGGACAGATAGACCATAGACCAATAGTGGCGGTGGAGCTTTGGCGACAAGATGGAAGCGGTTGGTAAGTCTACATTAGACCTCATTGAGGGATTACTCATGGTCCTCATGGCCTCATACGACAAAAAAGGGGTGCCGAAGGCCATGTTTTCCAAAAAGGGGTGCCGAAATTGGGGTGCCTGGGGATATGGCTGTTAAATACTGAAATGAGGATAAGAGTCGTAGTAAATTATACCTCATTGAGGGAGTTTTAATGGTCCTCATAACCTCAAAATTCAATGAGGCTATGAGGGATAATAAATGAGGACTCATTGAGGGCTTTTATATAGCCCTCATGGCCTCATACGACAAAAAGGGGATTCTCCAGAAGGTATCCTCGATAGGTATCCTCGAATAATACAATACCAGGCCATAGGTATTCTGAAATACTGAAATGAGGCTAAGAGTCGTAGTAAATTATACCTCATTGAGGGATTTGTAATGGTCCTCATAACCTCAAAATTCAATGAGGCTATGAGGGATAAAAAACGAGGACTCATTGAGGGCTTTTACATAGCCCTCATGGCCTCATACGACAAAAAGGGATTCCACGGGCGTTTTCCAAAATGGGATTCCATAGGATATACCTGTTAAATACTGAAATGAGGATAAGAGTCGTAGTAAATTATACCTCATTGAGGGATTTTTCAAGGTCCTCATAACCTCAAAATTCAATGAGGGTATGAGGGATAATAAATGAGGACTCATTAAGGGCTTTTGCATAGCCCTCATGACCTCATACGACAAAAAAGGGATTCCATAGCCACAGGTGTTTTGCAAAAAATGGGATTCCATGGGATATTGCCATTGGATATAGGCTTTTGTTATACAGAAGGGAGATAACTCTGCATACAGATTATGAGAAATCAAGCAATCAGATTGGTTAGTTAGATAAATGAAACAACAAGAGTACACGGAATAGGGTCAGAACTAACAAGAATAGACCAGAAATTGCTAAATATAGTAATAATAAGATAAACTGTTCCAAATAATAGGCTCTTCTGCGCTACTGGAGTATACTCTAGAACAAAGGAACATGGCTAGATAGACGTAAACTATTGCATATATATATAGAAGCAGAGAATTCTGGGTAAATTTGTCCTATAGCACTACGTGCTATTCTTAATTGGGAAAAACGTCATGGGATAAGGATCCAAAAAGGGATTCTGGGAGAATTCTAAGCCAGAACATTACTCCTGTTCAATCGAACGCACCCCTTGTACCCCTTAGTACCATAGCACTACGTGCTAAGCCGATCAGTTGGCGAAATAAAGTCAATTTCGGTGATTTTGGGTGGATTTTGGTGATTTGGAGGGATTGTCGGGTTGTTTGTGGTAATCAGATTTACTCTTCTACAAAGGAACACACCCCCGAACATACCCCTGTCTTGTTAGAAGCCATTGGTAACATAGCAATCACGTGCCACCATAGAAACCAAGATGGCGGCTTCCAGTATAAAAAATGGACGACGGAAGCTCGTATCACCCTAACAACACGCGCTGCGCATGCGCACTCACACCACGTATCACTATGGGGATGACGTCACAAGATGGCCGCTCACGCGGGTTACCATGACAACACAACATGGCGCCACTGGGTCACGTGACATGACGTCACTTCCGAGGTCCTGCACCGAGGTCCTGCCAATAAGGCCTCAAAACCACATTACATACTACTAGCATGTTTGGCTATATTATGACTGAAACTTAAGTATGAAGTCGGTGGCTGGACAGACAGTTACATATTCTAACTTCAAAATCCACACCACACTACATAATCTGTCGAGCATCAAAACTGTCCACATGACTTCTTCACACAATAGAATACAGTAAAACCTGTTTGGTGAGACCATTGTTGTGAGAGACCATTGTGACCTTGTACCATTTGTTTGCTTTACTCTGTAATGAACCTGTCATGAGAGATCACTTGTGTTGAGGGATCACTTTCGCCCGGCAAAATGTCTGCTTTCTCAAGACAGGTTCTACAGTAATCCTGTTAATTGGATATAACTTTCAAAAAAAGAACCATTTATCATACCTTTGGTACATATTTGATCTGTTAATTGCATATAGGAGAGCAAACTCTTGTTAATTGAATATGAAGTCTTTAATATATGAAGAAATTACCCTGACAATCTCCGAATTCCCCTTTGTTTATAGACCTATTTGACTTCAGTACATCCAATACATGCATTTAACCCTTTACCCAACGAATCACCTACATCCGCCCGCGTAATATGCAAATTCAGCAGTTGAAAAAATATTATTTTTCAAAAAATTTGAACAAAACCATATCATGTGACCCCTCGTTGGAATTAGCTCGTTCCAACAAGGGGTCACATGATATGGTTTTGTTCAAATTTTTTGAAAAAATTATATTTAAAATAATAATAAATGCGTTGGGTAAAGGGTTAATCTAGTATATCTTGTTTGAAGGAGAGTGCAGTATTGGACTTCAAACTTCGAGGGGTAATTGCGTTAATTGCGTTGTGCTCTTGGGTGAGGCACTTAATCCTGATTGACCACACTGGGGGGTGGCAGCATTGTGGTGCTGTGTACTAAGGCATACTGCACATCAATAGTGCAATTGTCTTCCACCTGCTAGTGTGGAGTTAATACATCGGGGAGTCGGTCGCTGCACGGTGGTTGTCACCGAGTACTCCAGCTTCCTCCACCCGTAAACAAGGTGACCCTTACTGTCGAAAGTGGCATTAAACCCCAATAAATAAATATATATCTTGTTTGACAGAGCTCCATGAGATCTGTCAAACAAGATAAAATAGAATTAATGTTCAGTTTATCTCTGGAGCACAGAAAAGTGACCAACTCCCTGTTAATTTAATAATTTTCATTGGCAAAGTTGCTATTCAATTAACAGGGTTCCACTGTACTGTGATCACAAATGGTGAGAGAATTTCAGCCTGTTCGTGGCAAAATATGCGTGTCCCATATGAGAAGGCCATGTGAGATAGATATCTATCTCACATGACCAACGTGACCGGCTTATTAGCATATTTAATGAGCGAGGAATATTCAATCATTGCACGTTCGTCTGAAAACAAACAAACATGGTGTGATGTTTCGGAAATATTAGCAGACGCACGTTTGTCGAAGAAAAAAGAAATAAAACATAGACCGCAGATCCAAACAACACTTGACTCTTTTATATGAATTTTTCAGTGAACGCCATTATGAGTGGAGTGAGTTGAACGAAATTCCCGTTGAAACCTCATGCGAATACATCGCAGAATTTATAATATGACGTCATCGGAATGTGTCAAATGTTCATTTGGCTGCAAATCTTTAACTCCTGTCTTGCCGGCATAGGGAATTAATTTTGTGTTATACACAGAACTTTTGTGCAGTGCACAGGGTTAGTTACCCAGTTAATAATAAAAATTTTCATAACAAGAAAGTGTGACTAACCCTGTGCAATGCACAGGGTTAGTCACACTTTCTGGTTATAAAAGACTGGTAACTGAAATATCACACGCATACAACATGAAAATGTGCACTCACTAAGGGTGTGCAATGTACATTAATAGAAATGATCTTATTTATAACCAGAAAGAAAAGAGAGACTATAACACTGTGCATTGCACAGAGATAGTTGGAACTAGAGGTACTGTGAGCCGCTCACAAAGTGATACCCTCAGCGCCTCATTTGTAGCCTTTTTGGTACATTAAAATGTATAAGTTAGATTATCTCCCCATGGAAATGTCAGAACGGAATTATATTGCTTCATGCACATCTTCATATGGAGTTCTTCCATTGTGTAAAGTTTCATGAAAATTCTTCAAACGGTTTAGGAGTTGCGCTTATAAGGATGGACAGATGGGTGGACGGACGGACGGACGGACGGACGGACGGACGGACGGACGGACGGACGGACAGGGTGATTCCTATATACCCCCCCCCCACCCCCAAACTTTGTTTGCGGGGGGTATAAATATACAGAACAACACACGCGTGTGAATGGGTTTGTCGATATGGCACGAGTGCCAGCATGGAATGATAAAACGAGAGGCCGCAGGCCTCTCGTTTTATCATTCCATGCTGGCACTCATGGAATGATATTTGCGGAACAGATTTTCATTTTTCGCATGGTTTTGTGTTGCTGTAGAGTGGGGTTTTCATAGAACAGGCGTGTAATAAAACTAGCATGCATTGACTAACCACAGACATTGCACAGGATTAGTCGAAAGGCTACAAAGGCTGTCATATCACACACTACATGAAAATATACTGACTGAGGCTTAAAATACACAGGGTTAGTTGCTCATATGTTACATGGGGTGCAGGATTCAAGGAACTAATGGAAATATTTCTATTTTGAATTAATAGCCTGTTTTATGAAATCTCGACTCACTAGTCTGTAAGCATGCCACACTCCAATCATGGTC
This sequence comes from Pictodentalium vernedei, assembly GCA_031216915.1. Classification (NCBI taxonomy): domain Eukaryota; kingdom Metazoa; phylum Mollusca; class Scaphopoda; order Dentaliida; family Dentaliidae; genus Pictodentalium; species Pictodentalium vernedei. The sequence goes on along the minus strand of CM062294.1, from coordinate 450,276,505 downwards.
TGATTGACAGAAATCCTACCTTTATAATCACATTACTTGAAATTGTTGACAATGGTATGTTCAGCATGCACAACACCTACTGTTATATAACTGTAGATTTTCTGCTGTCCGAATAGTTCAGTTCACATCATATACAGCTCGGTTTGTGACATATAAATAGACCAAGTTCACCACTTTCTTTTTACCCTTTACCTAGTGAATCAGACACATCCGCAAAGTAATTTAGAAATTAAGCAGTTGCAAAAAACATATTTTTCAAAGTAGATGTGTGAGTATGACACGTATTTCAACAAGCAAAAAAAGTCTGAAAAATTGCTTCGCTTGAGTTTTCACATCATAAACTAAGTTCAAGGTCAATAGCTCAGCAAAAAATCATCTGACCAGGACCAAATTCGGCAAAAAATCATCCGACCAGGACCAAACTCAATATATAGGTACATGTACACTCATGACTAAGCCTCATACCATAAATCAGTCAATTATCTCAATGTATGGTAAAAAGAAAGTCCAGAAAATTGTTATTTTAGAAGTTCAAGGTCAATAACGCCACGAAAAAGCATCCAGCCAGGACCAAACTCGAAGTCAATTTGAAGGTTCCATGACAAAGCCTCAAACCAGAAATCAGCCAATTATCTTAATGTATGATTAATGAAAGTGTCAATGACACTGAAGCTTAACTTCTGTGTTGTATTTGATGAAAAGGATAATGTTCAATGTTTATGAAAGGATTATGAAATAAGACAAGAATTGTGATAATTGGGAATATGTTCATTTCTGTTCCCTGTATGCTATGTTTTTGATAAAAATATGAGGTGTACACTGTACTAAAGAGCTGAGGGGTGGGTAAATATGACCTCACAGTTAATGTATGTGGCCCTCACAGTTAACGTATATTAACGAAAGTTACCAAGTTACAGTGAAATTATTCCAAAACGAGTCGTCCTATCAAGTTACAATGAAATTCCTTCATAAATATGGCTTGTCGACTGTGCTAAAGGTTTTCAGGCTTCAAGCCCCTGTAGCCGCCAGTTTCCCAATTGCGTCCAAAGGGGACGTTCTCATCTCGACATTATATGAAGTCAACCTACCAAGTTACAATGAATTCCCTTCATAAATATGGCCTGTAGACTGTGCTAAAGGTTTTGGGGCTTTGGGCTCGGGCAGCCATCATGGTTGAATGATCGCAACCAAAAGGGGACATTCTCACCTGGGCATCATCTGGAGTGATCCTACAAAGTTACAATGAAATTCCTTCATAAATATGACCTGTAGACTGTGCTCAAGGTTTTCGGGCTTCGGGCCCCTGAAGCCGTCACAGTTTACCAATCACGACCAAAAGGGGATGTCATCATCTAGGTATTATATGGAGTCAAATTAACAGGTTACAATGAAATCCTTCCATAAATATGACCTATAGACTATGCTAAAGGTTTTGGGGTCTTAGGCTCGGGCAGCCATCAAAGCTGAATGATCGCGACCAAAAGTGGACGTTCTCACCTAGACATTATTTGGAGTCATCCTACCAAGCTACAATGAAATCCCTTCATAATTATGACCAGCAGACTGTTCTAAAGGTTTTCGGGCTTCGGGCCCCTGTAGCCATCACAGTTGCCGAATCGTGTCCAAAAGAGGACATTCTCAACTAGACATTATATTTAGTCAATCTACCAAGTTACAATGAAATCCCTTCATAAATATGACCTGTAGACTGTGCTCAAGGTTTTCGGGCTTTGGGCACCTGTAGCAATCCTAGTTGACCAATCGCGACCAAAAGGGGATGTCATCATCCAGGCATTATATGGAGTCAACCTAACAGGTTACAATGAAATCCTTCCATAAATATGACCTTTTGCCTATGCTAAAGGTTTTGGGGCTCGGGCACCCATCAAGGCTAAATGATCGCGATCAAAATGGGACGTTCTCATCTAGACATTATTTGGAGTCATCCTACCAAGTTACAATGAAATCCCTTCATAAATATGACCTGTAGACTGTGCTAAAGGTTTTTGGGCTTCGGGCCCCTGTAGCCGTCACAGTTGTTGCCCAATCACGTCCAAAAGGGGACCTTCTCATCCAGACAATATATGAAGTCAACCCACCAAGTTACAATGAAATTCCTCAATAAATATGACCTGTAGACTGTGCTAAAGGTTTTCGGGTTTTGGGCTCGGGCAGTCGTCACGGTTGGCAGATCATGCCCAAATGGGGAAATTCTCATCTAGACATCATAAGGAGTCATCCTACCAAGTTACAATGAAATCCCACCATATTAAACATGACTTGGAGACCGTGCTAAAAGTTTTTGGGTTTCGGGCTTGGGCAGCCATCACGGTTGACAGATCATGCCCAAAAGGGGACGTTCTCATCTAGGCATTATACAGAGGCATCCTACCAAGTTACAATGAAATCCCTTCATAAATACGACCTGTAGACTGTGCTAATGGTTTTCGGGTTTTGGGCTTGGGCAGCCATACCAGTTGCCCGATCGCGACCAAAAGGGGGCGTTCTCAGACATGACCCCAAACCTGCATATGAAATTTCGTGACGATCAGACAAGAACTGCGGGGTGTAGCCCGTGCTAAAGGAAAATGTGAACAGACTCACAGACTAACAGACTTCCGCACGCGTGATGGCAATAGCTTATCTTGACTATGTCAAGGTAAGCTAAAAAAAAAACAGAACTGGGAACATTTTTCTTTTGGAAGTTCAAGGTCAGTAACTCTGCAAACAAGAAGAACGCCAGTGCCCTATAGCTCACCAACATTCCTCTTTGATAATAACTTTGGCAAACACAAGACCTGTATCAAACAGGCTCATAACATGCGACAAAGCTGACCTAAACACAACCTCTTAAAAGTAAAACAGAAACTGACATAAACACTAAGTTAATTAAACAAAAATGTCAAGAAAAATGTTTAAAATGCAGAGTATGAGGGTTAATCATGGCACAATGATACTGAGGAACATGTATGATGAAGATAAGTGCCATGGGAAGAGAAGGAGCACAGCAGCTGACCTAAACACTAGAGTTAAAGATGAAATTCCGAGCTAAACAGAAAACTAAACACAACTAAAAATGTCAAGAAAAATGTTTAAAGTGCAGGGTATGAGGGGTTAATCATGGAACAATGATACTGAGGAACATGTATGATGAATAGAAGTGTCATGGGAAGAGAAGGAGCACAGCAGCTGACCTAAACACTTAGTTAAACATGAAATTCTGAGCTAAACAGAAAACTAAACGCAACTAAAAATGTCAAGAAAAATGTTTAAAATACAGAGTATGAGGGGTTAATCATGGAACAATGATACTGAGGAACATGTATGATGAATATAAGTGCCACAGGAAGAGAAGGAGAACAGCAGCTGACCTAAACACTAAGTTAAACATGAAATTCCGAGCTAAACAGAAAACTAAACGCAACTAAAAATCTCAAGAAAAATGTTTAAAATGCAGAGTATGAGGGGTTAATCATGGAACAATGATATTGAGGAACAGGTATGATGCATATAAGTGCCATGGGAAGAGAAGGAGCACAGCAGCTGACCTAAACACTTAGTTAAACATGAAATTCTGAGCTAAACAGAAAACTAAATGCAACTAAAAATGTCAAGAAAAATGTTTAAAATGCAGGGTATGAGGGGTTAAATCATGGTAGAATGATAATAATCATCATATAGCAGCATGATAAAGGCCATGATATGGACATAGGGCAAGTAAGTGACCTAAACAGAAGCTTTAACATTATTGGACACATACGCTGACGCTGACCGATCAAGCCATGCCATAAGCTCACATGAGCCAAAACATCATCCGACAAGGACCAAACTCGAACTCGATTTGTAGGTACCTATGATAGAACCATACACCAAAAATCAGGTAATTATCTCAATGTTTGGTGAAAGAAGTCCGGAAAACTGTTGTTTAGGAATGATGCAAAGATGGAATGAAAAAGATGGTGGATGGACAAGAGTAACACTATATGCCCCCAGCCATTTTATAAAAAACACATTTTTTCCTCTCCATGTAATTTTTGTTAGGGTTTTTCCCATAGCATTTTTTCTATATTGTTTTTTCCTATAGTTTTTTTTCCCTAGAAACCCAGAAATAAATAAAAACAAAGAATATTTGTTTACTTTTGATATTATTCTCTCATCTCAGCTTCTTTATGCACTTTACAACAGTTATCATACAATTAACATAATGATACATAGTATTGCATGCAACATAAATAATACATATATACTCTATAGACCATCAAAATTGATCACTTAAAATATACATTCAATATATAAAGACCATACCAAGAAGAAATCAACTGAACCACCACACACACACACACATCACCAACATCCACAATCACACTTTAAGTACAGTACCATTCAAAATAGAGTGTAGGATAAGGCCTCAAGTATTTCACATGATCCATGTGCATCTATTTTATGGTCTCCAAATTTTACTTTAGTGAGGTCTGAGGTCACCTTCCAACATTTACAGCTCTGTGGAGACTGCAACAGGGTATATTGTCACTTGAGTGCAACAAGATGCCATCTGCAATGCTGAAGCATTGCAGATGGCATCTTGTTGCTCTCAAGTGACAATATAAAGCAAAGTTCAGCTAACCATTTGAAATAATGTTACATGCTGAGCACCCACACCTTGGGTATTGCATTCTACTACACTAGCGAAGTAGAACTTGTCTACTAAGAGTTCCCAAAAGCAATTTTACTGAATCATTAGAATGTCTAAAAAAAAAAGGCCGTTCAGAAGCTAAATACTTCAGTTATTTCCTGGTATTTAACCCTTTACCCAATGCACAGATTATCAAAATTAATTATTTTAAATATTATATTATTTTTTTTTAAATTTAAGAAAACCATATCATGTGACCCTTCATTGCTAGTGTTCAACCGATTACCAAAAATGGTCGATGACCGAGTACCGGTCATTTGAGCTCACAATCTGCCGATTCTGATTGTAATACCATGCACTACTAGACAAGTCGAGAATCGAAAGAACTACATTAAACTGAACATTTTCCACCTTGGGTTGCAGTAGAATTACCAGTTGCGCACACTTGGGCAGTAAACATGGCTTTTAGAGCTACGTTTACTGCCCAAGTGCATGCGGCTGGTAATTTTACTGCGACCTGAGTCAATGGAGTGCAATCTTCACTTTTCCAGTATGAACTGGCGATTGCCACAAGTACGCTCAATTGTGTTTAACTTGTATATCCCGTAAAGGGGCATCTAGAGAGATTAAGAATGAAATGGTGGTTGTTTCACAACTTTATTGAATGGTATCATTGACATCATTTTACATTAACAACTGAACAATTGCAGAAGATAGTAAAATGAAGTTAATGAATCATCACAAAATGCTTGGCAATCATCGGATTGAACCGATGTTCCAGGAGCCGTTGCCGTTGTCATCCCATTGCCCACAATCGGCTGATTGTGGTGGCTGGTTCCAATCATCGATTGAACACTACTCATTGGAACAAGCTCGATGAGCTCATTCCAATGAGGGGGTTACATGACATGGTTTTCTTGAAATATTTTTTTTTTTAATTTTTTCAACTACTCAATTTGTAAATGAAATGGGTAGATGCTGATTTGTGAGGTAAAAGGTTAACATCACTTCAATATCTAACACTATATCATGACCACAACATTAAAATACTACTCAGATTTTGTGAAGGATCACGACTACCCATCTATTTAAAAAATTATAATGGGTACATTTTTATGTTTCTGTATTTTTTCAATTGCGTTTAACCCTTCAGAGGCCTAGTTCTATGTTTTAAGACCTCAGAGAACAGGTGCGCTCAACATGCCATCATGATGAAATCCTGATAACAATAGACAAATTACCTAGTCAGTGGTTTCTAGTCTAGTCTTGGCTGCGAGTTTACAGGCAGCCAAGAGAAATCACTGCTAAGCCACTGGATGTGTACAGACTGTGGTCAGTTGTGAATTGTCCAGGCCCTTAAGGGCTAATAATTGCCTTTAAATGCCTGGATCATACCATATCCGAAAATTTTACAGGTGGAGGTTGCCAGAGTGTCCGGAGAGAATCACTGAACATTGGTGAGTAACTGTAGGATTCTCCAATTACTATCCAAGCATAAACAGGGTTAGCATTGCTGGAATGCAAGTGTAGCATTAATGTACTGTACACCTATGGTTACTGTACACCTATGGTTACTGTACTGTATGTCTAAGGTACACTTGCCTTCAGCCAATGCTGACCATGTTTGTGCTAGGAAAGTAAACTGAGAGTCTGACAGTTACTCACGACTGCTGTGGTTCTCTCAGGTTCTCCCTGCTTCCTCTGTTCTATATGTCTAAGCTGCACTTGCCTTCAACCAATTTTGACCGTGTTTGCACTAGGAAAGGAAATTGGAGTCTGACAGTTACCTACCATAACTCGGTGGGTCTCTCTGGATACTCCAGCTTCTTTCGGACTGTATGTCTAAGGCACACTTACTTCCAACCAATGCTGATTGTGTTTATGCTAGGAAAGTAAACTGGTGAGTCTGACAGTTATTCACCATTGCTCAGTGATTGTCTCTGGCACTCTAGCTTCCTACATGTTGTATGTCAATGGTAGAAAACCCACAGTTTTTTTTCTTCTGCAAGGAGGACACAGACATTACAAGGATGAGTGATGCCAAGATCTCTAAATGTGATACAGACTTAATAATGCAATGTCTGTTTACACATGACCAGATTCCATGTTGATGTTCTGGATAGATGTACCCGAGTATGGAAAAGGGTCAGTGAGAGGTTAACTAATGTCAATGTGGCAGAGCATGACTGGTATAGTTGTTGCTCAGTAATGGTGTTGGAAGATGTCAGTTTCATTTTTTGATAAAAGTGAGTCATACTGAGAGCAATTTAAAATCCTCATAAAAACAGACCACTTTTATGAACAAGCCAAGACCAATACTGGGTCTGGACTTGCGTCGCTGCATGCAACAGATCTGAAAATTAGATAGACGATACAACTCATCATTATGAACCAGCAGACCAAATACAAAATCATTCCCTTTCATAGAAGCCAAGAAAACTTTGATGGAAAAAGTGTTTCGAACGGACTGACGGACGGAGTCGAGCCGTTACTAGACCTGCTCTGTCGCTGGCGACGCAGGTAAAAAGAGGTGAGCCATTTTCACGAAAGAGAGGTGAGCCAATTTCACGAAAGAGAGGTGAGCCACTTTCACATTCCTTGATTTCATCATGTGATTGCACACAGGTAATAACAAATGAAAGAGTTGGGGAAACAGGGCTTATATTTTGGCAAGAATCGATTCATGCAAAGATTTGCATAACAAAACCAGTGAGAATCCATGTAGATTCTCGCTGCACCACTGCTTGGATTCACGTGAAAGTCAAGTTAACCCTTTTCCTAAAGGTTTGGCAGCAATTAAACAATACAAGGCTAACATTACCTGAAATGTCCTGAGACTCTGCCAATAAAATTGTACAAATATGGCTGTCATCGAGACGGCTACAATGACATTCTTATTTGTAAGGTTTTATTGGTAAAGATGGTTAATTTAATTATCAAATTCAGTTCATGTTTTTAAAATTAAAACGCTGTGTTGGTTAAAGGGTTAACATGTGTTATCAGTATACCACAGAAGTCTAACCAGGGTGGTCTCATGGGATACTCGTAACAGATATGGTTTCTAGCAACCATTTTCGTGAGAATCCAAATGGATTCTCCAAAATTCAAATGAAATATAAGCCCTAGGGAAAGTTCCTCTGAAATGTGGAAGTGACATTTTCCTCCCTTTTATATTTTATGTACAAATACATCGATAAATGAGTGATCCTTTGCAAATTGAGAGTAGTATAGAATAAACACTTGGTTTATCACCAGAAGTCAGGAAAATGAGCCAATTCAGGTGTATTCCTGTAAAATAAATATTTTTCACTGGCAAAGTGGCTATTCAATTAACAGGGATCCACTTTATCTCGACTGCTGATATAAAGCATAAAAAAGAGTTTTTTCACTGTGGTTATCCTACCATTTATTTTGACTGCAACTGTCACTGTCGCCCCTTCATTCAACTACATTTATATGACAGACTGATAAACTGAAAAAAGTCACTTGATTGAATGAATAAGATATAAATTAACCGTCAACATCACAGAATACATCATGTTACCTACATCCAAACCATTCTTTTTCATAACACTTTCTTCAAAATTGTCTCTTCCCAAATACATTTGAGTTGTTAATTTCAACAGAGTAAGTACACAAGTGTATTTATTACATGCTTAGCGTGATAGTATAAGTTCTTTTCATTTACTGAGGTCAAAGGTCACTTCCAGCATCTATGGCTATATTGTGACAGAAAGACATGGATTTTATTTATTTATTGGGGTTTAATGACACTTTTTACAGACAGAGTCACCTTGTGTCAGACAGTTTTATGGGTGGAGGAGGCCAGAGTACCTGGAGAAAACCAGTGAGAAATGGCTAACAACTGCCTGACTCCCCAACATACTAACTCCTCACAAGCAGAGTAAGCATTGGTTGAAGACAAGTGCACCATCGGAGTGCAATACGCCTTAGTACATAGCGTACCCGTTCCCTCACATGGGTAATCGGGATGAAGAGTCTTGCCCAAGGACACAATGCAGTTAACCCTGGTGGGGATCAAACCATGGACCTTTCAGTTTGAAGCCCAATGCCGTAACCACTGAGCCACCATGCTCCCTAGAGAGACAAGTATTACGTCAAGTTTTATCCAATTGTTTGTTCTTATTGCCCACCATTGGACTTGCCCTCCAGCTCTGGTTACCAAGTATTATTATACAAATTAGTCTAACTTTTCTACCACAGTAAATAAGTACTGTTCCACTTTGTGGTTTCAGAGTTTTAATCCTTTAATCTATGTACCAAACTATATCCTGCAACACCTCACCCCAACGAGCCCAAGGAGCTTGTTCCAGTGAGGGTTTTGTTGAAATGTTTTGAAAATTATACAGTTAAAACTAGAATCACAATTAGTGGAAGAAAATGCTCCTTGGTTACTGTGCTCCACACTGCAGAAGAAATAAGTAGTCTGAAATACACAAGTGTTGCACTGTGCAATACAAAATATATGGAGATTATTACCATTATGTGGATTTACAAAATATGTATCCGAGTCGAGCTCCGGGTTCTAAGGGCAGATCACGATTAGTCGTGATCTACCCTTAGAACCCGGAGCGAGACACGGATACATATTTTGTACATCCACATAATGGTAATAATCATTTTATCTTACAATATATTAGGGATAAGTCAAGAATGTAGACGAATATATAACAAACTATTTAGTCGTACGGATGAACAAAAAGAAAAAAAAATGGAACTCACGCAAAAGGAGGAACGTGCTTGTATCCGACCCCCTGATACAAACATAATTTACATTTGTATCGGGGTCGGATACACGACAGTTGCGGAGGTAATACAGACAAAATATATGTTGATTGTAAGATAAAATGCGCTATTAGCAAGTTCGGCAGTGATATCACAAACTGAACCGGTCAACCAAAAAGAAAATATTGAGACTACAGTTCTAGTATATGGAGGGTGGATTACTACTAAGTCGCTGTGGGGTAGATTTTTCACTTAGTAATTATTTACAACTTCTGAGGACAATATAAAAGAAGCACATGCAAACTTTCATCACACGGATCACCGGGTTGCATGCGATGAAAGTTTGGAAGTGTTTCTTGTGCTGTTATGAACAATTATAAATACTTTTCGACTGGCGAATATATGGCACTGCGATTAAGTAGTAATTCACTCCATATATATATATCTAAAATATAAATGCGAATGTCTGTATCTATATCTCTATCTCTCTCTCTATCTTTGTTCCGGGTGACCTCCTCCGTTTCTTGACTGATCAATCTCAAATTTTGTACACAGGGGTAATTCGTCCCTGTGAGTAACATGGGATGGGTGCCGTGCCCCTGTGGGGTGACCTTGACCTTGAAATTGATGACCATGAACTTTTATTTTGAAAACGGCTGGGCCGATTGGGCTGAAATTTCATATGTGCGGGTATATTTGCCCATCGATCATTTTGACTTTATCGGGGTGCCCGTGTGGGGTGACCTTGACCTTGAAATTGGTAACCTTGACCTTTTATTTCGAAAAACGGCTGGGCTGATCGGGCTAAAATTTCACATGTGCGGGTATATTGACCCATCGATCATTTTGACTTCTTCGGGATGCCTGTGCGGGGCGACCTTGACCTTGATATTGGTAACCTTGATCTTCTATCTTGAATATAACCATCTTCTCCCGTGCAACACCGGGTATCACCTGCTAGTTATGTATGTCTAATTTTAATATTTATTTACATGATTACATGTGCATGTATCCAAGTAGAGGTTAAGAATGGTATTAACTGGTAGAGTGCTAAATTATTTTTGACCATCAAAATTTGTTCAATTGTCTTTGCATTGTTATAATTCATGAAAGAGTGCCTGTGGGCACTCTCCCATGAATTATAACAAGGCAAATCCTAACAGACTAAATAATATTAATTCAAAGATAATATGAAGCACAGCTACTGAATTTAACCCTTTAAGTTGTGTTACCTACACTTCAAAATGGAGGCCAAATATGGGCTTCCAGCAATCTACCAGTTAAAGATCTCGGTTTACTAGTAAAGAATTGTACAAAATTGGGCATGCTGTTTTTTCTACAGGAATTGAGATATCCTAATGGTGAAGTTTGACAGGGACAAAAGTGCACTTACTCAGCGTGCTTTTACTTCAAAATTGTGCACACACAGGAATTCTAGTTTCAACTGTATTTTGTTCAACTGTTTAATTTAGAAATTATGTGGGCAGATACGGCCAATTCGTTAGGCAAATGGTTAAAAGCAGGGATTTTTATACACGTTTGTTACTCATTGATAGTGACACCCTGTCATTTCTAGGTAATAGAGATAAGCGGTATACCACAAATACCATCTGGTATCAATACCGAGGCAATACCGATTTCGCAGGAATCTCAAAATACCAAAATTTCGGTATTAAAAAATACTCCCGACATTGGTTAAAAAATAAATAGGCAAACTGAACATTACTCAAAATTCATCACAAGAAAAGCCCATGAACTGTGTATTTGTAAAGGCAGTTACAGCTGGTCATTGGATGTTTCTCTCAGCTATTTTGTTACATCAAATATCCAATGGCGAGTGCCTGTATTACGTCCTCCATTTTGACAATTTGGCAGCTTTGTCTGCTGTACTGCTGTAAATCCACTAGCACAGTCATTGAGGGGGGAGGGGGGGGGGGGGTGATTCCCCTCACACACAGACACACCAAACCATCACCCCATAATGCCCACACACACACAAATTTACTTCTACGATCTGCATGGGGGCATCAATTAATGAAACATACCATACCTAGGAAAAACTGACTTCAAAGAGTTCCATTTGGGGCATATTTTTCAAACATTTTTCTGGGGGAGGCCTGTGACATTACTTATTCATTCAACAACTGTTCTCCTCATATCAAAGTTTCCATCATATATACATCACATATATCTGGAAAGAGTTTTGTGTCACTATTACACATCAATGGAGAAATGTTGGCCAGAGTCATAAAAATATTTTCCAGGTAAAAACTGACCAGGCAAAAAGAATATCTCTTGAGACAGAATTCTAATGATGAGAGAGGTTCCTGAGAATGCAGCATTTTTTATTTCTTTATCTACTGTAAGGGCCCAAACTAGCCAGCATCAATTTAAGTTTTAATGTCCCAATACCAACATCAATACCTTGCAGTGATTGGTCAATGCCTTGATGATTTTATTTTATGTCGCCGGGCACGCGCATATGTCTACTGTCAGCGAATCTTATGTCCACTGTCAAAGAAAGCATCTCGTTGCCATGAGCAACGGTTCATCGAAATGTCTTTTTTTACTTGAAATCAACTGAGACAAATACATTTAACAAAAGTACCGTTATTACGTACAAAAAGATTAGTTATGTAAACATGGGTAATTATTTATGAAACCGATTAGATTATAAGGTCTCTTTTCATTAATTTACTGTAACATAAACTGGAACGAATCGAGAGCATCTCGCCCCGTTGATTGCATACGTAAACATTGAATAAAGATATTTTTTTTTCCAATTCAATTTTACTTGTGTGAGAACGGGGCATATACGTTATTCTGTTTGTTGACAGGGGACATGGTCTCATGTTCCCTGCATGAAACATATATTCAACCTCAGCTGACGCCTCGGTTGAATATAAATTTCATGCAGGGAACGTGATACCATGTCCCCTGTCAACAAACAAAATAACTTATATTATTTTCTCATTTGTCGCACAAACATAGCTTATGAACCCTCAAGGAGATCACTCCAATGAGGGGTCATCAGTTATGTTTTTGAGACTAAAATTTGTTTAGTTATTCAAGGATTTTTTTTTTTTGGCAAATATTATCAAAAGATGCCTGTGAGGTAAATAATATCCCTGTTATTTGAATGTTCTTTGCTAACAATTTGACTATCCATGAATGCCAAAGATTGTGCAAGCTATGGTAGCATTTGATGTATTCCAAGATTGTGACAGTTAGAAGTTTTATGGGTGAAAAAGAAAAACAAATACGCTTTAAATCAAAATGACTGAAAACAAAATTTTGTTATCACTATTTCTCATCATTCAGAATAGACACATTACAAAAATAGTTGATCATCATTCACTCCAAGACAGAGGTCACTTCCTCTGACACCTGTTAAAATCTATTGTCATTCACCTGCCTTGATGATTTATCAACTCACCAAAACAATTGCGCATTGAAAACTAAATATGACCGTGTCAAGAGAAACAAACATTTCAGAGACGAGACTTATAAAGCACATTTTAATTATGCACATATTAATGTGATTTTTCAATTTTCTATTTATTTATTGGTGTTTCACCCTTTGGCTAACAAATTGGTCGCATCAAACCTCGTAATTTACATCTTAAACAAATAATAAAAAAAAAATTTCAGAAAATTTCAACGAAACCATATCGTGTGACCCGTCATTGGAATGAGCTCATCTTGTTGAGCTCGTTCCAATGAGAAGTCACATATGGTTTTGTTGAAACTTTTTGAAATTTTTTCATAAACAATAAAATAATAAATTTTGATATCGTGTGCATTGGCTAAGAGGTTAACTGAGAGTTCTAAATTATTTTTCAACAGGATTATTTATTTATTAAGGTTTAACGACACTTTAACAGCCAAGGTCATATCGTGTCAGTGACAGTTTTATGGGTGGAGGAAGCCGGAGTACCCAGAGAGAACCACTGAGCAACGATGAGCAGCTGCCAGCTCCCCAACATCGTAACTCTGCACTGCAGCACAAGCAGGGTTAGATTGGTTGTAGACATGTGCACCATCGACGTGCTGTACGCCTTAGTACAACGCGTCATCGTGCCCCCCATGTGGACAATGGGGGTTAAGTGCCTTGCCCAAGGACACAACACGGGAGTCTGAATCGATCACTCAGACGGTCACCCATCAGTAAGATGTTGGTCATAAATACTTGTTTTTTCACAATTTATTGGAGAGGGCATCCTGTCACTCTCAAATAAATTCTAACAAAACACTTTAATATTTTTTTTTATTGCTGAGATAACAAGCTAATGCATAGAGAGTAAAGCCACTAAAGTAGCTTTTGCTACTATTCATTAGATCCATGATAGGGGCTTCTAATACTCAAACCAGTAATGGTTGCTTTCAGCATCTACAGCTATATCATGAATCCAACACAAGTATAAAGTCACGTTCAGCTAATTGCAGACCTTTAGATCAATCTAATTTGTGGCGTAACGGCAAATATGGATCAGCCATATTGTGGCCTGCAAGGTTGGAGAAAAAATGCCTGTATTTTCTTCTTGGTGTCTGTTTTAGGTCCCCCTCTTAAAATGATAGTTTACAACCCCTTGTTATAGGTCTTCATTATTTTGACTGGTTCCCACCACCCACTGACGTAAGTTTACTCGACTAACTCTTAGATTCCCAGTGTCGAACCAATCATACTTGAATGTAAATTACGCATGACGTGTACTGAGAAATTCCACAAACATGAATATAATAGATCTCAAGCTTTAAGTACATGATCATATAAAATTCACCACAGAAAAGCAATCGTTGTCAACAGTGCCATATACGACAATGTCGACACCGATTGCTTTTCTATGGCGAACTATGTAGGTGTTTTTTAAAAATCATTCATCTGTTGCATTGTTTGATTCGAAGATAAGCTCTAAGCTATGTTGCAAGCATCAGGGAAACCTGGCCAAACTATATATTGCTGAAATACTGCAAAACTTTGGAAAAAGTTTCAAACACTGCATTATTTGGACGCAATTATCTTATTTGGACACATTGTTTACCATCGTTATTTGGGAAAAATATAAAGGCCTGTCCAATTGTTTATACTAATTTACAAATTGCCCACTTTAGCAGATTTCCATCCCAGGCAATGACTTTTGGTCCTATTTTACCAGTAAAGCAGAACTTGTTTATCACAAAAAGTAGTGCCCCACTTCACAGGGATTCTACAGGGATCGCCTATTCGTGACAACTGTGATACACAGATTGGTACCACAGTGGCTCAGTGGTTACAGCATTGGACTTCAAACTGAAAGGTCTATCGTTCAACCCCCCCCCCCCCTCCCCCCCCCCCCCCCCCCCCCCCCCCAGGGGTATCTGCATTATGTCCTTGGGCAAGGCACTTAATCCTGATTGTGCCCCCAGTGGGGGCACAGTCATGCTGTATACTTAGGCATTGCAGGTCAATCGTGCACTTTAGTCCAACCAATGCTAACCCTGACAGTTGCTTGCACTGCTCAGTGGTACTCCAACTACTTCCACCTATAAAACGGTCTGACACAAGGGGACCCTGGGCTTTAAAGTAAATGCTCAAAAAATCATTAGAATTTTGAACTACTGATGACTGGTTAAATAAATATTCTGGCTAATTGAATATTATTTTTCACTGCGAAGTGGCAATTCAAGGTTCCACTGAACTATCATTAACTGGAAGAGTGCTAAATTATTTCTGGTCATCAAAATTATTCACTGGTCTTCGCCATGTTGCAATTTATGGGAGAGTGCTAAAAGGCACTCTCCCATAAATTGCAACAAGGCAAATCCATACAGTTGAAATAATTTCACTTCAAAGATATGAAGCACACCTGCAGAGTATGAAGCCTTTGAATTGTTTTACCTGCACTTCAGAATAAAGCCCAAATATGGGCTTCATGCACCCTACCAGTTAAAGCAGACGATATCAAAATTTATTATTTAAATTTTTGATTTTTCAAATTTTAAAAGAAAAATCAACAAAATGATATCATGTGACCACTTAATGGAACAAGCTCAACGAGGGGTGACATGATATGTTTTTGTTCAATTTTTTTTTAAAATATAATTTTTTCAACTGCTTAATTTTTCAATTGTGCAGGCGGTTGTGGCCGATTCGTTTCGTAAAGGGTTAAGAAATTGTGTTATATCAAGTTTAACTTTCATTATCTATTGCTATAAATGTAAAATCCGAAAAACTACTTGGATGAGATAAAAAGAAATTAATTTTCAATGCCCAATTATTTTGGTCCTGTGGCAAAAATAAATTAACTGGCAGGAGTATGACATTTGATATATTAAAAGTCAAACACAACAAGCTACAGATGTTTCTTCATCTTTCACAATGATTCATCACTTTCTATTGCCTGCAGTTGTACATCTTCCGGGTCCATTACTGATGAATTACTTTGGGATCCAGCCTCATTACCCTCCTCATCTAAACCAACAGAACCTTCAGCAGCTGAAAAGAAATCAAAAAGATTTCATCATTGGGTTTAAACCTTGAAAACTGGGAAGGGACCTATTTTTTTCAGAAAGGATCAATGAGAGTCACCAAAACCAGTTTGTTTGTTTGTTTTTTATTTGGGTTTAACAACACTTTCATGTCGGAAAGTTTTATGGGTGGAGGTAGCTGGAGTACACGGAGAGAGCCACCGAGCAGCAGCAAGCAGCTGTCAGACTCTTCCAACATACTACAGTACGTGGAGAGTGGATTGTAACTAAATCACCTGCGGAGTGGTGTTATCACCCAAGCTGTAACTTTTAAATTTTGTACATATCGACAAAAAACACAAACAATGTTTCAGCCAACAGACCTCCGGGTTTAACCCGGAGATCCATTGGCTGAAACTTTGCTTGTGCTGGTTATGCTTTGCAACAAATTTGCAATTATTGCTTGGGTGGAATCTCCACTCTGCAGGTGATTTCGTGATAATACACTCTCCACGTACTGTAACTCCACAGGGTTAGCAATGGTTGAGACAAGTGCACCATCGAAATGCAGTACGTCTTTAGAGACAGTGCGACTGTTTCCCCACGTGTATAATCAGTATTAAGTGTCTTGTCCAAATAAAGCAGTTGAAAAAATATATTTCTCAAAATTTTTAACAAAACCACATCATCTGACCTCTCATTTGATCGAGCTGTGTAACGAAAAATCAGGCTGGGCCAGTTTTAGAACTCGGTTGAGATATCATTGCAAAAGACCTGTATGGCAAATACTAGTCAAATCGGAGAACATTTGGCCAATTTATTGTGCTAACAAGCTCAAAATTCATAAAAGAAATTGACTAATAAGCCCCATAACTGTGTGACAAAAATCTGACCAGGACAGTTTTCAAACTGTATGCAAATATTAGTCACATTCATTAAAGTTATTGCGCTAATACTGTGAGGGCGCCTGCCCGAATACACACCGACCATTCCAAATCATAGGTCTCGGTTGTTAACACAACTCAACCAAAAACTAAAATAAAATCTTTTTTTTCTCAATAGCAGATGATTGCAACACGTGTGTCGGATTGTTGTCACAGACACGTTTTCAGAATGTTATGCTCATTGTTCAATTTTGATACCTCGCTGAACGACTTGTGACTCTCCAATGTTGATGGCATTCAAGTAAACACTTGAGAGAAACATCAAAGGAGGTTACAAGTTGAATAAATGTGTCAATGACACTGAAGCTCAACTTGTTTAAGACATGTACATGTATGTGACACAGCAATGAAAACATCTAGGTAATGACCTAATAACAAAGGTGCAGGTAAAGTATTGTAACGTGGTGCAGGTAAGTATTGTAACGGTCTGTACATAAATGCTGACCATAGCCAATAACAAATGTGTAGGTAAAGTATTGTAAAGGTGGGCGACAGTTAGATGCTAAACTAGAAAAGAAATCTTTGAGTCCCAGAGTGGGTCTGACTGAACCCAAAAATATTTGTTCTCATAGCACAATGATAACAAAGGCACCCCAAAACACTCGTTCCTGTCACAAGATGATAACAAAGGTACCCCAAGAAGTTTCATGAAGAACAGTTCATAAATACAGACTCTAGCCCGAGCCGTATTGACATGTGCACTTACTGTGTATAAGTAGCACTGAACAAATCCAAGTTCATCTAATTTGCATAATTTCTGCACGAGAAAAAAACCAGTACTTTATGTGATGTATTCCATGTTACTACACATTCCAACAAAAATTTATTCAAATCAGAACTTTCATACAGAAGTTCTGTACAAAAAACTGATTGGACTAATTTGGGTACAAAAAGGTTGCTGGCAGCCATCTTGAATTTTGGACTGCGCCCAAAAGCACTCGTTCTCGTCCCACGGTGATAACAAAGGTACCCAAGAAGTATCATAAAGATCGGTTCATAAATACGGCCTCTAGCCTGAGCCGTATAGAAGTTGTGTACAAAAAACTGATTGGACCTAATTTTGGTACAAAATGGCCACTGGCAGCCATCTCAAATTTTGGACCGCACCCAGAAACACTCATTCTCGTCCCAAGGTGATAACAAAGGTACCCAAGAAGTTTCGGAGAGATCAGTTCATGAATACAGACTCTAGCCTGAGCCGTATTGGCATGTGCACTTACTGTGTATAAGTAGCACTCAATAAATCAAAGTTCATCTAATTTGCATAATTTCTGCACGAGAAAAAAACCTGTACTATATGTGATGTATTCCATTACGAGACATTCATACAGAAATTTATTCAAATCAGAACTTTTATACAAAAGTTCTGTACAAAAAACTGATTGCACCAATTTTGGTACAAAATGGCCTCCGGCAGCCATCTTGAATTTCGGACTGCACCCAAAAACACTCGTTCTCGTCCCAAGGTGATAACAAAGGTGCCCAAGAAGTTTCGTAATGATCGGTTCATAAATACAGCCTCCAGCCCGAGCCATATTGGCATTTGCAGTTACAGTGCTGAAAGTAACATTGAATAGATCAAAGTTAGTCTAATTGGCATAATTTATGCACGAGAAAAAAACCTGTATTATGTGTGATGTATCCCATGGTACTAAACATTCACACAGAAAATTATTCAAATCAGCGCTTACATATGGAAGTTCTGCGCAAAAATCTGATTGCACCTAATTTTGTACAAAATGGCCACCAGTGGCCATCTTGAATTTCAGACCGGACCCCAAAACACTCGTTCTCGTCCCACGGTGATAACAAAGGTATCCAAGAAGTTTCGTAAAGATCGGTTCATAAATACAGCCTCTAGCCCGAGCCGTATTGGCATTTGGACTTACAGTGCTGAAAGTAACACTAAATAAATCAAAGTTAGTCTAATTTGCATAATTTACGCACGAGAAAAAAACCTGTGTTATATGTGATGTATCCCATGGTACTAAACATTCATACAAAAAATTATTCAACTCGGAGCTTTCATATGGAAGTTCTGCGCAAAAATCTGATTGCACCTAATTTTGGTACAAAATGGCTGCCAGCGGCAGTCTTAAAATTTGGATGGGATCCAAAAACACTTGTTCTCGTCTCACGGTGATAACAAAGGTACCCAAGAAGATTCATAAAGATTGGTTCATAAATACGGCCTCTAGCCAGAGCTGTGTGTATGGCGCGACGGACAACGGGCCATGGCAATACCTCAAATTTGGCTTTGCCAAAGTTGAGCTAAAAAACTGACTGCACTAGTTTTGGTACAAAATGGCTGCTGGTGGCCATCTTGAATTTAGGACTGCACCCAAAAACACTCGTTCTCGTCCCACTGTGATAACAAAGGTACCCAAGAAGTTTTGTAAAGATCGGTTCATAAATACAGCCTCTAGCCTGAGCAGCATAGAAGCTGAGTACAAAAAACTGATTGGACCTAATTTCGGTACAAAACGGCCACTGAATTTTGGACTGCACTCAGAAACACTAGTTCTCGTCCCAAGGTGATAACAAAGGTACCCAAGAAGTTTCGTGAAGATCAGTTCATAAATACAGACTCCAGCCCAAGCCGTATTGACATGTGCACTTACTGTGTATAAGTTGCACTGAATAAATCAAAGTTTATCTAATTTGCATAATTTCTGCACAAGAAAAAAACCTGTACTGTATGTGATGTATTCCATGTTACTAAACATTCATACAAAAATTTATTCAATCAGAACTTTCATACAAAAGTTCTGTACAAAAAACTGACTGCACTAGTTTTGGTACAAAATGGCTGCTGGTGGCCATCTTGAATTTTGTACCGCACCCAAAAACACTCGTTCTCGTCCCACGGTGATAACAAAGGCACTCAAAAAGTTTCATAAAGATCGGTTCATAAATACGGCTTCTAGCCCGAGCCGTATTGGCATTTGCAGTTACAGTGCTGAAAGCAACACTAAATAGATCAAAGTTAGTCTAATTGGCATAATTTAAGCACGAGAAAAAAACCTGTATTAAATGTGATGTATCCCATGGTACTAAACATTCACACAAAAAATTATTCAAATCAGCACTTTCATATGGAAGTTCTGCGCAAAAATCTGATTTCACCTAATTTTGTACAAAATGGCTGCCAGCGGCCATCTTGAATTTCAGACCAGACCCCAAAACACTTGTTCCCATCCCACAGTGATAACAAAGGTACCCATGAAGTTTCGTAAAGATCGGTTCATAAATACGGCCTCTAGCCCAAGCCGTATTGGCATTTGCACTTACAGTGCTGAAAGTAACACTAAATAAATCAAAGTTGATCTAATTTGCATAATTTACGCACGAGAAAAAAACCTTTATTATATGTGATGTATCCCATGGTACTAAATATTCAAACAAAAAATTATTCAAATCTGAGCTTTCGTATGGAAGTTCTGCGCAAAAATCTGATTGCACCTAATTTTGTACAAAATGGCTGCCAGCGGCCGTCTTGAATTTCAGACCAGACCCCAAAACAGTTGTTATCGCCCCACGGTGATAACAAAGGTACCCAAGAAGTTTTGTAAAGATCGGTTCATAAATACGGCCTCCAGCCCGAGCCGTGTTGACGGCGCGACAGACGGACGGATGGACAACGGACCATGACAATACCTCAAATTTGGCTTTGCCAAAGTTGAGCTAAATATGATAATTAAAATTATATATACACCTGAGCACAACACATGCCTGTCTACCTGCAAACAATGCAGGGATACAAGCTCACAACATGCATTACAAATCAAAGATATTATTAAATTGAGACACAAAGTATATGTGTTTAGTATATTTCTCATTGATACAGCCGAGATTATTGTATTCAATACATTGAATTGTATTCACACTATAAATTCGAACAAGCACGACATACACAACAAGAGACCAACATCATAATTTTTATATCATTAACCCTTTCGCGTCTCATCGGCACGTGGCACGCCGGCGGTAAACTGACACTACAAACCCATCAGCGCACTGCGTGCTGATGCCATAGTAATGTGTCTACTCTTACCTCAGTCCACATGTGCTATCTCTATCAGTCCACAGGAGTGATTTCCATGCCCGAATGAATTTAGACTTATTTCCCTTTTTTTGCTTGGCTACAGTTTTAGGATTCTGCGGTACAGTTTGGCACAAATCAAGCTGACACACATGACACTATGAGTGCTGAACGTTCAGATGATGTTGCCAGTAATAATCCAGATGACGGAGAGAGTCCTTCAACGTCTGGAAAAGGACTAGTCAGTGGGAGGGAAGCAGCGGAAAAAGAAGTGCTGGTCAGGGATGTGGCAGAATACAAGGGAGTCGCGGAATTGGTCAAATTTTTCAATGGGAAAAATGCACAGATTTTGTTCCACTAGATATCCCATGTTCTGAAGATGGGAAGATAAATCTTGACTTACCTGACAATCCAAATGAATACAACTTTTTACACCTTTACCTAATGGACGAGATGATCCCGAAATTACCCCCAATATCCCAAGTGTGGGGGGGGGGGGGGGGTGGTTTGGCCGAGTCGTGAAAGGGTTAAGGCCCCCCAAAGTATATCTTCTATTTATCAGGCCATTTTTTGGAAAATTGCATGTAGGTAGGCAGGCATTTTTTTATTTTATTTTTTATTTTTATAATTATTTCTTTTCCATCAAAAGTTAATGTTCTTGGCTTGTTTTATGTTTTAGGCCTCATAATCTACAGAATAGCATGGGTGGTGGTGTATTTCATCTCTTGAGTGCAAGAAGGCTTTGCAATGCTACAGCATTGAAAAGCTTTGTTGCACTCAGGGGACAAATTTATCTATTATATTGGCTTGGGTAAAATATCAACCATAAGCCATTTAATTTTGATATTTTTAAGTTTGCATTGGCTATAAAAAGAGAGCATGCGGCAGACAAAAGGACCATGAGGGAGGGCCTGAGAAATAAGGGAGGGCCTGAGAAGTTAAAAAATTTATAGTAATTTATATATTTTTTATACTTACCAATGACCCAGACATAGCTGGTGCTAACTCTTAAAATATAGGGCCAAACACAAATTTTGCCCCCCAATCCCCAAAATTTGCATCTAAAACTAAAGAAAACATGTCCTGAAAGGCCCTCCACACCTCGCCCCCACTGCGCATGCGCAGTGTCAAGGACGTTCCGAAATTGGTGCCATTTATCATTCTAATAACCAGTGCCTGGTAAGCGCTATGTACTCAGCGGGGAGGCAAGAGTTCCCAACTCCTGGGAGGGCCATCCCCGTCTGGGTCATTGGTAAGTATAAAAAATATATAAATTACTATAAATTTTTTAACATTTTTATACTGTACCAATGACCCAGACATAGCTGAATAGTAAAAAGGCTGGAGGGCCAAGGACATAGAGCAAAATGGAATACGCTCAATAAAATAAAATAGAGTCATCCCCTGTAGGGAAAAGAAGTAATAGGCCTTACATGTATCTTTCTTATTTATGATAAATTAGAAAGATACAACACCTTCCAAAAATTGAGCTTCATACATCCATGTACTCTATTAATATCCAATAATCCTTATACTAATAATTTTTAAAGTAAGCCAATAATAAAGTAAGTCTAGAGAATAGAGACTCTTATACTCCTAAAAGTGTGTGAGAATTGCATAATCATGTCCGTTGACATATGCAATATTCAAAAGCTATACTTTAAAAACTAAGACTTGAATGAATTTTATAAACTTAAACTTCTCACTAAACAACCATCCCAATAACAGCTCAGAATTACTAACTCCGGAGGAGGTATCCCCTTGTTTTCATAGTAAAAACAGGTGACCCAAGGGAACACCCTCCCCCCCCCCCCCTTTTTCTTGCCCTGGGTCAAATAGCCCAGAGCGAAGAGGGCAGCCGAACGGAGACACTGCCGAAACAGACAGCCTACCTAGCTATAGTAGCAACTGTTAAGTGAATGACATTCTGAGCAGTAGATAATAGACCTAACAATAGAGGCCTCCAGAAATGGACTCGATATTTCTGAGAAAAAATTCATGAATGGATGGCTGAGCGCAATGAGCAGCCTTCAAAAATCTATAATAGCAACACTATTAATGTAAGCCCAAGAAGTAGAAGAACTCTTACTTCATGAGCCGAAATCTTAAGCACAACTGCTAAGCCAATGATATACCATAAGCAGTACGCTAGTTAATAGAATCCATTAACAATAAAATGGAGCGTAACGTCCTTCTACTAGACATCAAAGACAGAAGAAGCTTACGCCCTTGTAATAAACAGATATCTGTTTATAAATACATAAACTGTACCCGGAAAGAGTAAAGGCCTATGCCCATACGAAGACGGAAGGACCTTAAAATAATAGGTTCCGGATAATAGGAGCCTAACTCTTATGCAACAATCCAACCTAAATAGTAACGGAAGTATTGATTCCGAAACTATGAAAGTGAAAATCATCCATCGATAGTGCATGAAACTCACTGACTCTACAGTAAAAGAGAAACCAACAGAATTACTGTCTAAAAGGTCAGAATTTGAAAACTACTGTTTCCAGAGGCTCAAATGATTACTTAGCTAAATAAGAACCGAAGTTAAAATCCGTATAGGAATTTAATCTAAAGATTCTAAGTCTATTTATCAAAAAGTTACTAACTGACTTAGATAAAGAGACAAAAGACTCAATTGTAAACTATCGTAGAGTGCATAGGTATGAGGTAACAAACCTATAACCTAAATAACAACAGGCTGCAGTAGATCTTGTGAAACAAGTATACTAAAAACTAGCAATGCGTAGTATGGAGGGATCAACAATATGAACATAATGATCCCTACACCACGACGGAAGAGCCTCCACTTTAGCCGCATAGAATAGCGAAGAAGAGGATCTCCTATAGTAAGAAATCGCGTCCAAAGCTCGTCCAGTACAGTGCTTACAATGCAATACGGACCACACAACGGAATACATGAAGGTTGCGACCTTGCTGGTTGTGATAAAGATGACACGATTTACCCAGTGAAAAAAGATCCTCACATAGAGGAAGATTTCACGTTAAGATCCACAGTAGACAAGAGAGTAAATTACTCATGATCTCTGTGAAGATAGAGATGCTGTCAACAGAAATGTATTGTGGTTGTTTATCTTAGCAATACCTGCTAAAACAACAGCGCCGGAGGATACGCGTATCCTATCATTGCGTCCTATAGATCAATAGAGCGTTAACAGTATTAGCTCAGAGATCTGGACAAGCCAACACATACGTCTGCAATTGATTAGCAAGCTGTGTCATAATAAAACATCATTGGGCGCTCCCATAGATAGCAAATCTGATTAAATACTTGTTTGTTGAGAGTCCATTCTGACAGCAACAAGCGACCCGTAAGAGAACGGGAGTGCGATAAAACAATCAGACGACCCAGAATATGACGGACCAAAACTGAACTTGGTGTACTATAACCAACAGACGGATTCTTTCCATTAAATTGAATAACGGAAACGAAAGAGTGCCTCCCTGGTTCCGGAGATACGCCACTACTGTCGAATTAAAGGACAGGAATTTGGGCATGCGTTTCTGAATAATGTTCATGCAATGACATAAAGCAAGCCTAAAAAACATTATTCCGCGGAAGTTAAACTGATAGCTAAAAGACTGCGGAACCCAAAGACCCTGGCACTTCGAATCCGTAGGGATCAGTATATATCCCAATCTGTTTGACTGGCAACCGTCATAACAGCCACACTAGGGTCCGGCAACTGCGGCGGCACTCTCTGAGTCAACCACCGAATGTTTGCCCCAGTCTGAATCTCTTGTAACACTAGATAGACAAGAGAATGTATAAATCAAGCAATTCATGGATTGCCGGAAAGTTGCCGTCGAAGAGAAGCTCTTCCGAGAACGAAGCGACTCTGAGAGAGTTCTTAACCTACTATCCACGCGTGGATGTAGCTAGGGCTGCATCACGTCTAACCAACTCCAATCAGCCACTGAAGGGCGGAGTTATACGTGAACAAACTACTGCCCTCAAAAGAAATTACATTGAGAATAATATCCCGTAAATCTTTTCTTGAAGACGTAATGATAACGCCTCAGTAAGGCGGATTACGTATAATAAAGCGTCTAAGTTAAGTCTACTATACATAATGTCGTTCCCAACATTGAAATTGGAAAAGACATAAACGGCGAAAAAGAATATATGCAGTCTTTAATCACACCGTCTAGACGCATATGAACTCTCGGTATGCCCTGCTCTGCCAAAATAAACTATATGTAAAAAAAGATAAAATGGCAGAAATGAGCCACGCGGACAAGAAACTAAACTATCATGCTTAGTAGCAGGCTTGTATATATATATATAATATATAGCGTCGAAAAATAAAACACATGTTGTAATGACAATATTGGACTGCGTCGGTAAGTCAGGGACAAAGTCCCTGTACCGATCGAAAAATCCGAGTCCAATGACGCTATAAGTCTCTTATCCAAGATCGCAGCAATGAAGTCCGAAAAATAATCACTGGAAGAAATGCCAGAAGATATGAAAGGCATCTTCCGATACTACTAAAGGGAAAACTCGAAATCTTTCGAATCCCTTTCGCCATCCTGTCGGACCCTATAAAGCGTTCGGTCGTCCGTAGCTTGATGCAACCGCGGACCGCACCGACCCAGCGCCGTCGGATAATTCCTGATTCGACCGAGAAACCGTCAATTGCTGGGATGCTGCGAAACAACTGTGCTAACTCGGATAGCACGTCCGTCACTGAGGCCTGAGGAGCAGCGGTCTTACGATGCATTGCCGCAGGAAGCTCCGAGATCGTTACCCCGTGCATACTTCCAATATGCGAGCGAACGGAGTGTATAGGCCTCGTGTCCCTTGGCTACCGGATGGCGCGACCTATTCGCTGTGGAATCACTGAATGCCGAAACTGATCGGATACTCGAGGTCACGTAGCCAATGTGCGGTCGTGTGCCCTGCTGTGAGGATGAGGAAGCATTAAAGACAGTCTCTCGGACTGTCAATATAACGGAGCGTCCCGAGCAACGGACATATGCTCCGAATGTAAAATATCTGAACCACAACATGCGGTCCCCTATGTTGTTGGCTTCCTCCGATCTGTCCTCAATCTGCCGTCACTGGGTGAGTACTAAAGTAATTAAAGTGCTCGCATCACCCAAATCTCCTTCCTAGACCGCAACGGACGAACCCGGCAGCCGAACCATTCGATGAATGTACGCTACACCGGGTGAGCTAGCGAATGTCATTCCGTAAGCGATAGACATATTCCATGAGCACTTATTGCCGCTAACTCTTCATTAACTATGACGACAGAGGCACACTTTTGAAAGACATCTCCATAACTCTTCGAACAAGAAACCAGAAATGCTTGGATAGCAAGCATAAAATAATAATATATATAGCGTCGTTCAATAATTCGAAAGTTTGTGTGACATTATTGGACTATGTCGGAACTGAGGGACGATGTCCCTGAACCGAATCAGTTTCTTATCCGGCATCGCAGCATATGTTGTTCCGAAAGGGAAAGCTTGAAATCCACCGAATCCCTTTCGGTATCCCGTCGGACCGGATGAAACTTTCGGACGTCCGTACCCGCTTCCGCGGAGCGTCCCGACCCAGCATCGTCGGATAAAATATATGCGACAGATTCAGTTGATGCTGGGATGCTGCGATAAACTGTGCTATTAAGGAAAGCACGTCCGTTCCCGAGGCCTGTGCAGTAGCGGACTTACGATGCATTGCCGCTGGAAGCTCCGTGTACGTTGACTCCCGCACACTTCCTGTGCGAACGTCCGGAGTCTGCAGGCCTCGAGTCCCCGGCTACCGACCCAGCGCTGTCGGATAATTCTCGATCCGACACCGTTTCTGTCGGCTGCTGGGATGCTGCGATAAGTTGTGCTATGTGCACAAGAATGTCCGGCGTCGAGACCTGCGGAGGCGCAGTCTATCGGTGCTTCGCCGAGGGCAGCTCCGCATCAGATGGCTCCCGCATACTTCCTATGCGAACGTCCGGAGTCCATCGGTCTCGAATCCCTGGCTGCCGGATGGTGTGACCTGGTCGCCGAAGAATCCTTGATCGGCGAAGCTGGTAATATATCGGCGGTCACGCAGCCAAGGTGCGGTCGTGTGCGCTGACGAGAAGAGGAAGCCTTAGCAGTCTCAGCGGACTGCCTATACAACGGAGCGTCCCGAGCGACGGACGTATGCTCCGCTAACGACACATTTGTACCACAACATCTGGGGCCAGATGTTGTTGAACGAGAGAGGGGCCTCTCTCGCTTGCCGTCCGGATGGACCGGAACGAGCTATGAACCGGACTAAAAGGCTTCCTCCGTTCTCCCTCCGATCCGCCGTCACTGGGTGTGCATTAAGTTAATTTTATAGTGCTCGCATCACCCCAAAATTCCTTCTAGACCGCAACGGACGAACCCGGCTGCCGAACCATTCGGTGAATGGACGCTACACCGGGCGAGCTAGCGGACGTCAAAGGCCGTCGAACCTACTAGGGTCCTCTTAGGCAATTGGCGTATTACATGAGCACTTTTCCGCTAGCCCTTCATTAATTGTGACGACGGAGGCACACTGTTGGAAGACATCACAGATACATCACCCTAATCTTGATCGTCTGAAATAGAAATTGATAAAGTAGAGTGACCCTGCGGGGAAAGGACCGGAGTGTCCAAATCCCCAACAACATATCGTGACATACGCTTCCCATATTGTCATCGAAATCATACGATACAGAACAGGAGTTAATGCGAGTACACTGACCACATATAGAATGATAATAAGGTCAGAGGAAGACTTCCTCCTAAAACAATTGATCAATATCCTTTCAATGTGAAAAGAAAACAAGTCCTGGTACTCGCACTAACCCCTGGCAATCAAAATACATAATAATAATATGATCCATTAATATAGAAAAAATAATTGAAATCAAAATATTTTGAAAAAATATTTTTTCAGAACAGCCCAAGTTTCTGAAAAGTAACGTTGAGCCCCAATGGATCCCAAGCCTAAGTGTGGACAAAAATTTTAAAAATATTTTAAACAATTTATTCAACACTTACGAACAATAATAATGTATCTAGTTATGATTAAAATAACATAAAGATATTATTATTTAGAAATCCCCCCCTCACACAGAGGGCTGTTGTAAATGTAAACAATGAGTGTAAAAACACTAAAATAAGACTCCAGGCACCCAGGCCCGAAATCAGTTACCAAAAATACACCATCTGATGCAAAACAGAGACTTCCAGGGAAGAAACTGCAGAACATCAGATGGTAGATGCAGAACACAACGCCTAACCACCCGTAGGTGAAGACGTAAACATGGGGAAAGAACAGAATTCATTCTGTTATTAAGCTAAAACTCCCAAGAAATTTTAGTAATAATAATTACAGAAACTATGCCAAAAGCATGGGAGAATAGCAAGGGGGAACTTAAAGGACAGGGAGAGAGGAAAAACACTTGAAAAAACAGTGTAACTAAATAATCAGAATGACAACAAAATGGCTGCTGCCTTGAAAATAGGTAACTTAACATAATTTCATTAAAAAATTTTAAGTTACAGCCCTGATAATATTCTGTCACACATTCTTTTCCTCTCCTCCTTTTCTATCCTCCTTAGAATCACCATTTCACTAATATTTATGTGTCTGGCATCATTTAAACTGAGATTTAAAAGCACAAAGATCAGTCAGATGTTAACTGATGAAGGGCCAAACTTAGAATGATAAATGGCACCAATTTCGGAACGTCCTTGACACTGCGCATGCGCAGTGGGGGCGAGGTGTGGAGGGCCTTTCAGGACATGTTTTCTTTAGTTTTAGATGCAAATTTTGGGGATTGGGGGGCAAAATTTGTGTTTGGCCCTATATTTTAAGAGTTAGCACCAGCTATGTCTGGGTCATTGGTACAGTATAAAAATATAGATTTTTATCTTTTTTAGCTACTTATAAAATAAAGACAAAAAGTCAAGCCTGTTCGAACCATAAGGATGTATGGTTTTCAAGATAAAGATCCAATGCAGTTCCTTATCACACCTCATTCGTGTGTTTTTGGTCGAGGTCAGCGTCACTCGGAAATACATCAATAATACAGAAATCCAAACTTCTGGACGAGTGGTCCGGTTCATTATAATGTTTGCTGGCACGTTTATCAAGTTTGTTTCTGATGTCCCTTAAATGTTCCAAGATACGGATGCGAAATGCACGTTTAGTCTTACCGACATATATTGTATTTTTCATTTGTTACAGGCCACAAGGTAAATCACATTTCTGCTTTGGCAGTTGTGTCTACCTTTTGACTTGAACTTCTGCTTGGTGTTCGAAGCTTGGAACCAATTGCTGTTGGGTAACCTGGGGCAGATTATGCAATTGGTGTTGTCGCAGGGGCGGAAAGAATTGAGAATGCTCCGTCCACTGATTTGTGGTTGAGGGGGGCGGATACTCAATTTTTGACCGAACTAGAATATCGTGTAAGTTTGGATTTCTACGGAACGCCAATAGTGGCAAGTCCAGAAAAAGTTCATTGCATGTGTCAGAGAGTTGGAGAATGGGCTAGAGTTTCTTTATTTCATTGAATAAGGAATAACTGTCAGGGTGATAGTTGACGACAAATGGTATTCTGGTATTGTCCTTCTTGGCACAGGGTATGAACAGTGTATCCCTGTCCCAAGCCTTTGCCTTGACGAAGGCTTCCTGAAGTATAGCTTGTGGATAGTGCCTGTCATATCATGTTGAGGGCATTTTTGTCAAAGTCATCCTCATCGGTGCATATATGGCAGACCTGCAGGAGTTGTCCATAGGGGCCCCGGCCTTACAAGGGTAAGGGTGACAGGAACTGAAATCCAGATAACTGTCAGTTTCTTTGGTGTAGGTCCGTACAGAGCTTTTTCCCATTACGGATGACCTTTGTGTCCAGAAATGTGACAGAAAGGTCAGAATACTCTGCTGTGAATTTTATGGAGTGGTGGGATGCAGTACAGTATTTTAAAAGCTGTTTGAGGGCCACTTCTCCATGTGACATGCCATAAAAATGTTGTCAATGAACCTGAGGTACATGTCCAGTTTGGGGGGGGGGCCTGTTTAGGAGCTTCTCAAATTCACCCACAAATATATTGGCGAAGGATGGGGCTAGGGGGGTTTGGGTCAGGTATTTTGCTCGAATTGGATGCCGGACTCAGACTATTCAGAAAGCGTCCACTTGTGCCGATGGTGACCTGGCATCACCATCCACGGAAGCCTTCACGGCTGAGATTCTACTCAATTGTGCCGAAGAGCCTCAGGACTAACGTGGTAGGCTATTTAATACAAAGAACTCCCCCCCCCCCCCCCCCCCCCACAGTACACATTACCTCCGACAAACGGTCCTAGTAACAAATCTAGGCAAACGCCACAGTAGGGGGCCACCTCTCCCATGACCTCCGACAAAGAGGTCATGGGCCATTAGTTCAACAACTCCCCCCCCCCCCTTAATTTAGGCTAACCTCCATTATACAGGCCTGGTATTCTTTAGGAGTGCAGGAGTGCTGCATGCCTACTACATGCCTAGAAAAAATTGAGGGCAATTTTTTGCACACCTTGATTTTCTGGAATGCCAGACCTGTTTGGAACAGCCTTTAAAATCTATTATTATTTCGTCCCCTGAGTTCCAGTGTGTTGTCTGTGCCTATTGGCACAGACAGCACATTGGAGCTCAGGGGACGATTTGTCAATGTTGCATTGATTCGCAATAATTCATGACCCATTCTGTGTCGCATTTCGATAGCTTTTGAGTGCAGAAGACAGTCACATGAGAATTGAATGCAACATTTTGAATAATGAGAAGATGTGTGTGCCAATTTTTCCACTATGTAGCTGACTGTAGTACAATTTTTCAGTCACAATAGTAATGTTTTGAGTGAATATAACCAAAATAGCATACATGTTTTTGCACTGAAAATTTCAGGTGCAATTGCACTCCCAAGCAATCTGAGGAGGGCAACTGTTTTGCAGTCCTTCATTTTTCAGGAATGGTTATATATATTATATTATTTAACTTTTATGTTTTTTAGGCCTAATCAGGATCTTCCTAAAAAAATGTGATTATTATTTTGGCTAATATCGCCCAATACTGCCCCTTACTGTCAAAATCATACTGCTGTCCTTGTAATAGTTAATTCAAACATATTGTGTACAAAAAGGGACTGAACTTTCAGTCTCTCAATTAAAAGTATCATGAACAAGCTGACTCATGGGGCCCACAAAGTTGAGGGTTTTCAAAAGCAAATTGTCTTATAAAAATACTCAACCATTCATCAATACACACCTGTATCATTCAGTCTAGCTAATGAATCCTCATCTTCTGTAACATATCGTTTATCTATTGCCTCTTTTATTTGGTTGTTTATACCTTTTGGGTCAAGATCATTTGCCCAGCTAAAGTTCATTAATGCTAAATGCGTATTCCCTAATTTTTTATGCACCTGGAAACAAAAAAAAACACCAACGTTATATGTAAGCTTCTGAAACAGAGTACAGTGGCAACCTGTTAATTGAATAACCATTTTATCAGTAAAAAGTAGTCCCTTCACAAGAGAATTCAATTAATGGGGATTTGGCATCTTTTCTGTATTCTAGAGTTAAACTAACCATTCATTGTATATTTTTCTTAACAGAGCTCATGGAGCTCTGTCAATCAAAATATTAGAGATTAAATGCCTGTATTGTAATGTACCAAGAACTTTACACAAGGAAAATTTGGTATTTATTTATTTATATTGTTTTGTTCAAATTTCTTAAAAAATTTGAAAAAAATAACAAATTTTGATAACATGTGCGATAGGAAAAGAGTTAAGTGTTGACCGTCATTTTTTAGGCAGTCAACACTTGACTAGATATAACCATCAGGACACTTTAAATTCAACCATGAAGTTAGCACAATAGCTGCAACTTGTAACATTAGTTCTGGAGCAGAAAGTGTATGTACTAAAGACAGAATCAGCCCCTTAAATGGTTAAACAAATATGATGCACTGTCTCAGAACAACAAAGCTGATGAAAGCACATATAACCACTATGTTTTATTTATTTATTGGTGTTTAATGCCACTTCAGCAGCTGAGGCTGTATCATGGCGACAAACGATTATGTAGAATAAAAAGATTCCATAAGAAAGTGAAATATATGTTTACAAACATGAACAAGGGGCCCCACGGGGCCTGAAGCACTCATCTTGTACAGAACACAATTTAAACAGAGTCCAAGAATGAGTCTACATTAAGCAAGCCATCTCCATAGGCTACACAGTCAATCCTGGAGTCCCTCAGGAGTGACAAAAATAATCTGGGCATCATGCCTTTTCTTCAGTTGATCATAAGTAAAATAAAATGTAGAAGCCCCTTGATACAACCTATGTGGATTAATCTTAGTACCTCTAGAGGGTACTGAATACAAAATTTTTAATTCGTCAGCAAAATGGCCAATTCCAGCTTCCATAGAGAGCCCAAATATTAACCCAAGCTCTTGATTTGAACACAGTTAAATTTGACTTCCCTAGAGATGTTGTGTACCAAATATGAAAACATTCTGACTGCCGGATCTGAAGAAGAGAAATTGTAAAGAAATTTCTTCGAATTGCACCAAGTTCAAATTTGGGCTACCATAGCGAGCCCAAATATTAACTATGGATCCGATTTGAACAAACTTGAATCTGACCCCCCTAGAGATGTTGTATACCAAATGTGAAAGCATTCTGACAAGTGAATCTGAAGAAGAAGATTTTTAAAGAAATTTCCTCATATTGCACTAAGTAAAAATTTGGGCTACCACAGTGAGCCCAAATATAAACCTAGGGATCTGATTTGAACAAACCCTGCTTGCGTGGAGTTAGCACGTTCGACAGCCTGACAGTTGCTCGCAAATGCTTGGTAATTCTCTCAGTGTACTCCAGCTTCTTCAACCAGTGAAACTGTCTGAGACGAGGTTACCCTGGCTGTCAAAAGTGTCATTAAACCGCAGTAAATAAATAAATTCATTTATATCTTCGAAATGTTATGTTTTCTGAAATTTTCGTCTGCATTAAAGCTTTTTAATTACAGATTAAGGAAATTTTGCATTGCATCTGATGTCTTGAACTTTGTACATTATCTTTCACATACGAGTAAAATTTGAGCATCACTATATTTTCGGATAAGCGGCTTATTGTCTTTTAAAATAAGTGAAAAATCATTTTCTCCCTGGAAAAAATACTGTATGACCCCGCACTGAAATGAGCTTGAGCATGTTCTACATATCTCTGTACAACTCTATTGCTGGAACACTCGTTATTATGTAAAATGGAAATAGGAGTGATTAGCACTAAAAATTTGACTCTGATCCTTAGAGCTGTAGATTAACCGAAACCGAACCGAGGTTTTTAGTTTTTTTAAAAAACCGAAACCGAAACCGTTGACATCCCGTAATCTAAGGTTTTTCGTTTTTTATTAAATACTCTCTTGCTGCAGAAATTCACAGAATGTAGCCATCCCAGACTAGTGAGAGTACCCAGACACTGCCAATGGCAGTGTCTGGGTACGCTCACTACTCTGGGAAGGCAACATTCTGTGAATTTCCGACATTTCAGTTTAGTTGTGTTTTCAGCTTTCCTCGTGTTGCGTGTAGGTGTCAGACCTCGAAAAATGGCCAAGCACAATACAAGTTCTGTATATTCATTACGTGTACACTCCATATAAAACCGCACTTCGCGTACCCCACTTTTTGTGTAGAAAAGTGGGGTACCCAAGTGCGGTTAGGAGAGAAGCATTACATAATCAATTAGTGCTCGACGAGAAATTTCTTCCAGAGTCTGAACCTGATTAGCAATATTAGTCTTCAGCCAGTGAATTTCTAAAACCTGCATTTCATAAAATAATGACATAAAAGTTAAAAAATTTATAGTAATTTATATATTTTTTATACTTATCAATGACCCAGACATAGCTGGTGCTAACCCTTAAAATATAGGGCCAAACACAAATTTTGCCCCCCAATCCCCAAAATTTGCATCTAAAACTAAAGAAAACATGTCCTGAAAGGCCCTCCACACTTCGCCCCTACTGCGCATGCGCAGTGTCAAGGACGTTCCGAAATTGGCGCCATTAATCATTCTAATAACCAGTGCCTGGTAAGCGCTATGTACTCAGCGGGGAGGCAAGAGTTCCCAACTCCTGGGAGGGCCATCCCCGTCTGGGTCATTGGTAAGTATAAAAAATATATAAATTACTATAAATTTTTTAACATTTTTATACTGTACCAATGACCCAGACATAGCTGAATAGTAAAAAGGCTGGAGGGCCAAGGACATAGAGCAAAATGGAATACGCTCAATAAAATAAAATAGAGTCATCCCCTGTAGGGAAAAAGAAGTAATAGGCCTTATATGTATCTTTCTTATTTATGATAAATTAGAAAGATACAACACCTTCCAAAATTGAGCTTCATACATCCATGTACTCTATTAATATCCAATATAATCCTTATACTAATAATTTTTAAAGTAAGCCAATAAATAAAGTAAGTCTAGAGAATAGAGACTCTTATACTCCTAAAAGTGTCTGAGGATTGCATAATCATGTCCGTTGACATATGCAATATTCAAAAGCTATACTTTAAAAACTAAGACTTGAATGAATTTTAAAAACCTAAACTTCTCACTAAACAACCATCCCAATAACAGCTCAGAATTACTAACTCCGGAGGAGGTATCCCCTTGTTTTCATAGTAAAACAGGTGACCCAAGGGAACACCCCCCCCCCCCCCTTTTTCTTGCCCTGGGTCAAATAGCCCAGAGCGAAGAGGGCAGCAGAACGGAGACACTGCCGAAACAGACAGCCTACCTAGCTATAGTAGCAACTGTTAAGTGAATGACATTCTGAGCAGTAGATAACAGACCTAACAATAGAGGCCTCCAGAAATGGACTCGATATTTCTGAGATAAAATTCATGAATGTGGATGGCTGAGCGCAATGAGCGGCCTTCAAAAATCTATAATAGCGACACTATTAATGTAAGCCCAAGAAGTAGAAGAACTCTTACTTCATGAGCCGAAATCTTAAGCACAACTGTTAAGTCAATGATATACCATAAGCAGTACCGATAGTTAATAGAATCCATTAACAATAAAATGGAGCGTAACGTCCTTCTACTAGACATCAAAGACAGAAGAAGCTTACGCCCATAGTAATAAACAGATATCTGTTTATAAATACATAAACTGTACCCGGAAAGAGTAAAGGCCTATGCCCATACGAAGACGGAAGGACCTTAAAATAATAGGTTCCGGATAATAGGAGCCTAACTCTTATGCAACAATCCAACCTAAATAGTAACGGAAGTATTGATTCCGAAACTATGAAAGTGAAAATCATCCATCGATAGTTCATAAAACTCACTGACTCTACAGTAAAAGAGAAACCAACAGAATTACTGTCTAAAAGGTCAGAATTTGAAAACTACTGTTTCCAGAGGCTCAAATGATTACTTAGCTAAATAAGAACCGAAGTTAAAATCCGTATAGGAATTTAATCTAAAGATTCTAAGTCTATTTATCAAAAAGTTACTAACTGACTTAGATAAAGAGACAAAAGACTCAATTGTAAACTATCGTAGAGTGCATAGGTATGAGGTAACATAACCTATAACCTAAATAATAACAGGCTGCAGTAGATCTTGTGAAACAAGTATACTAAAAAATAGCAATGAGTAGTATGGAGGGATCAACAATATGAACATAATGATCCCTACACCACGACGGAAGAGCCTCCACTTTAGCCGCATAGAATAGCGAAGAAGAGGATCTCCTATAGAAAGAAATCGCGTCCAAAGCTCGTCCAGTACAGTGCTTACAATGCAATACGGACCACACAACGGAATACATGAAGGTTGCGACCTTGCTGGTTGTGATAAAGATGACACGATTTACCCAGTGAAAAAGATCCTCACATAGAGGAAGATTTCACGTTAAGACCCACAGTAGACATGAGAGTAAATTACTCATGATCTCTGTGAAGATAGAGATGCTATCAACAGAAATGTATTGTGGTTGTTTATCTTAGCAATACCTGCTAAAACAACAGCGCCGGAGGATACGCGTATCCTATCATTCCGTCCTATAGATCAATAGAGCGTTAACAACATTAGCTCAGAGATCTGGACAAGCCAACACATACGTCTGCAATTGATTAGCAAGCTGTGTCATAAATAAATCATCATTGGGCGCTCCCATAGATAGCAAATCTGATTGAATACTTGTTTGTTGAGAGTCCATTCTGACAGCAACAAGCGACCCGTAAGAGAACGGGAGTCCGATAAAACAATCAGACGACCCGGAATATGACGGACCAAAACTGAACTTGGTGTACTATAACCAACAGACGGATTCTTTCCATTAAATTGAATAACGGAAACGAAAGAGTGCCTCCCTGGTTCCGGAGATACGCCACTACTGTCGAATTAAAGGACAGGAATTTGGGCATGCGTTTCTGAATAATGTTCATGCAATGACATAAACCAAGCCTAAAAAACATTATTCCGCGGAAGAAAACTAATTGCTAAAAGACTGCGGAACCCCAAGACCCTGGCACTTCGAATCCGTAGGGATCAGTATTATATCCCAATCTGTTTGACTGGCAACCGTCATAACAGCCACACTCGGGTCCGGCAACTGCGGCGGCACTCTCTGAGTCAACCACCGAATGTTTGCCCCAGTCTGAATCTCTTGTAACACTAGATAGACAAGAGAACGTGTAAATCGAGCAATTCATGGATTGCCGAAAAGTTGCCGTCGAAGAGAAGCTCCTCCGAGAACGAAGCGACTCTGAGAGAGTTCTTAACCTTACTATCCACGCGTGTGGATGTAGCTAGGGCTGCGTCACGTCTAACTAACTCCAATCAGCCACTGAAGGGCGGAGTTATACGTGAACAAACTACTGCCCTCAAAAGAAATTACATTGAGAATAATATCCCGTAAATCTTTTCTTGAAGACGTAATGATAACGCCTCAGTAAGGCGGATTATGTATAATAAAGCGTCTAAGTTAAGTCTACTATACATAATGTCGTTCCCAACATTGAAATTGGAAAAGACATAAACGGCGAAAAAGAATATATGCAGTCTTTAATCACACCGTCTAGACGCATATGAACTCTCGGTATGCCCTGCTCTGCCAAAATAAACTATTTGTATAAATGATAAAATGGCAGAAATGAGCAACGCGGACAAGAAACTAAACTATCATGCTTAGTAGCAGGCTTGTATATATATATATATAGCGTCGAAAAATAAAACACATGTTGTAATGACAATATTGGACTGCGTCGGTAAGTCAGGGACAATGTCCCTGAACCGATCGAAAAATCCGAGTCCAATGACGCTATAAGTCTCTTATCCAAGATCGCAGCAATGAAGTCCGAAATAATAATCACTGGAAGATAATGCCAGAAGATATGAAAGGCATCTTCCGATACTACTAAAGGGAAAACTCGAAATCTTTCGAATCCCTTTCGCCATCCTGTCGGACCCTATAAAGCGTTCGGTCGTCCGTACCTGATGCAACCGCGGACCGCACCGACCCAGCGCCGTCGGATAATTCCTGATTCGACAGAGAAACTGTCAATTGCTGGGATGCTGCGAAACAACTGTGCTAACTCGGATAGCACGTCCGTCACTGAGGCCTGAGGAGAAGCGGTCTTACGATGCATTGCCGCTGGAAGCTCCGTGATCGTTACCCCGTGCATACTACCAATATGCGAGCGAACGGAGTGTATAGGTCTCGTGTCCCTTGGCTACCGGATGGCGCGACCTATTCGCCGTGGAATCACTGAATGCCGAAACTGATCGGATACTCGAGGTCACGTAGTCAATGTGCGGTCGTGTGCCCTGCTGTGAGGATGAGGAAGCATTAAAGACAGTCTCTCGGACTGTCAATATAACGGAGCGTCCCGACCAACGGACATATGCTCCGAATGTAAAATATCTGAACCACAACATGCGGTCCCCTATGTTGTTGGGCGAGAGAGGGACCTCTCTCGCTCACAGCCCGGACGGACCTGGACAAGCCAGGAACCGGACTAACAGGCTTCCTCCGATCTGTCCTCAATCTGCCGTCACTGGGTGAGTACTAAAGTAATTAAAGTGCTCGCATCACCCAAATCTCCTTCCTAGACCGCAACGGACGAACCCGGCAGCCGAACCATTCGATGAATGTACGCTACACCGGGTGAGCTAGCGAATGTCACTCCGTAGGCGATAGACATATTCCATGAGCACTTATTGCCGCTAACTCTTCATTAACTATGACGACAGAGGCACACTTTTGAAAGACATCTCCATAACTCTTCGAACAAGAAACCAGAAATGCTTGGTTAGCAAGCATAAAATAATAATATATATAGCGTTGTTCAATAATTCGAAAGTTTGTGTGACATTATTGGACTATGTCGGAATTGAGGGACGATGTCCCTGAACCGAACCAAAAATTTCTAAGTCCACCGACGCTATCAGTTTCTTATCCGGCATCGCAGCATTCTGGTCCGACGAAAGAAGCTGTAGAAGACCAAGTCAGATGATACACACAACAGCATATGTTGTTCCGAAAGGGAAAGCTTGAAATCCTCCGAATCCCTTTCGGTATCCCGTCGGACCGGATGAAACTTTCGGACGTCCGTACCCGCTTCCGCGGAGCGTCCCGACCCAGCATCGTCGGATAAAATATATGCGACAGATTCAGTTGATGCTGGGATGCTGCGATAAACTGTGCTATTAAGGAAAGCACGTCCGTTCCCGAGGCCTGTGCAGTAGCGGTCTTACGATGCATTGCCGCCGGAAGCTCCGTGTACGTTGACTCCCGCACACTTCCTATGCGACTGTCCGGAGTCTGCAGGCCTCGTGTCCCTGGCTACCGGATGGTGTGACCTGGTCGCCGAAGAATCCTTGATCGGCGAAGCTGGTAATATATCGGCGGTCACGCAGCCAAGGTGCGGTCGTGTGCGCTGACGAGAAGAGGAAGCCTTAGCAGTCTCAGCGGACTGCCTATACAACGGAGCGTCCCGAGCGACGGACGTATGCTCCGCTTACGACACATTTTGTACCACAACATCTGGGGCCAGATGTTGTTGAACGAGAGAGGGGCCTCTCTCGCTTGCCGTCCGGATGGACCGGAACGAGCTATGAACCGGACTAAAAGGCTTCCTGCGTTCTCCCTCCGATCCGCCGTCACTGGGTGTGCATTAGGTTAATTTATAGTGCTCGCATCACCCCAACATTCCTTCTAGACCGCAACGGACGAACCCGGCTGCCGAACCATTCGGTGAATGGACGCTACACCGGGCGAGCTAGCGGACGTCAAAGGCCGTCGAACCTACTAGGGTCCTCTTAGGCAATTGGCGTATTTACATGAGCACTTTTCCGCTAGCCCTTCATTAATTGTGACGACGGAGGCACACTGTTGGAAGACATCACAGATACATCACCCTAATCTTGATCGTCTGAAATAGAAATTGATAAAGTAGAGTGACCCTGCGGGGAAAGGACCGGAGTGTCCAAATCCCCAACAACATACCGTGACATACGCTTCCCATATTGTCATTGAAATCATACGATACAGAACAGGAGTTAATGCGAGTACACTGACCACATATAGAATGATAATAAAGTCAGAGGAAGACTTCCTCTTAAAACAATTGATCAATATCCTTTCAATGTGAAAAGAAAACAAGTCCTGGTACTCGCACTAACCCCTAGCAATCAAAATACATAATAATAATATGATCCATTAATATAGAAAAAATAATTGAAATCAAAATATTTTGAAAAAATATTTTTTCAGAACAGCCCAAGTTTCTGAAAAGTAACGTTGAGCCCCAATGGATCCCAAGCCTAAGTGTGGACAAAAATTTTAAAAATATTTTAAACAATTTATTCAACACTTACGAACAATAATAATGTATCTAGTTATGATTAAAATAACATCAAGATATTATTTTTTAGAAATCCCCCCCTCACACAGAGGGCTGTTGTAAATGAAAACAATGAGTGTAAAAACACTAAAATAAGACTCCAGGCACCCAGGCCCGAAATCAGTTACCAAAAATACACTATCTGATGCAAAACAGAGACTTCCAGGGAAGAAACTGCAGAACATCAGATGGTAGATGCAGAACACAATGCCTAACCACCCGTAGGTGAAGACGTAAACATGGGGAAAGAACAGAATTCATTCTGTTATTCAGCTAAAACTCCCAAGAAAATTTAGTAATAATAATTACAAAAACTATGCCAAAAGCATGGGAGAATAGCAAGGGGGAACTTAAAGGACAGGGAGAGAGGAAAACACTTAAAAAACAGTGTAACTAAATAATCAGAATGACAACAAAATGGCTGCTGCCTTGAAAATAGGTAACTTAACATAATTTCATTAAAAAATTTTAAGTTACAGCCCTGATAATATTCTGTCACACATTCTTTTCCTCTCCTCCTTCTCTATCCTCCTTAGAATCACCATTTCACTAATATTTATGTGTCTGGCATCATTTAAACTGAGATTTATAAGCACAAAGATCAGTCAGATGTTAACTGATGAAGGGCCAAACTTAGAATGATTAATGGCGCCAATTTCGGAACGTCCTTGACACTGCGCATGCGCAGTAGGGGCGAAGTGTGGAGGGCCTTTCAGGACATGTTTTCTTTAGTTTTAGATGCAAATTTTGGGGATTGGGGGGCAAAATTTGTGTTTGGCCCTATATTTTAAGGGTTAGCACCAGCTATGTCTGGGTCATTGGTACAGTATAAAAATATATTATATCTGTCTTTTCCAGATCATTGTACCCCGGAAAAATGTCCGCTTTTAAACAATTCGCCCAATATTTTTCGAGATATTCAACTTGTTTCCGTATTAAAATAAAATGTTTTGCCGATATGTCATTTGGATTCCCCCCTGTATAATTAAAGGTAAGTTCATCGCCATCGAACATGATCTTGTCCACCTTCATTCTCGAAACATTTCATCGAGACACTTTTAAATAAAATTACCAAATAGAGGAAGTATTTTAAAATAAAACAAATTCTGTGCGTTGCTATGTTTTTTAGAACAATAATGTGACAGTCTCGGCGATACATCCTGTCTTTACGAAGTGCGGCCCCTATTTTTCAGACTCGGGATCATTACGAACTCGGCATATGATTTAATATCATTGCAGATAAGCTGCTTCACGTTTACCTCAGTAATTCTTTTTGACGAACTAAATTGAGAATGAAACAGAATTAATAAATAAATCCATCTACTCCTTCCGGTCATTTTCGTAACAACTCGGGTGGATTTTTTCAAATTAAGTTCAGTTTTCGGAATCATGAAATTTTAGAAGCAAGAGACATACGAATCATGGCCTACGGTAAACAAATTTATAGTGCAGTTTGGGAAGTGGAAGGCACCCACAATGGGATTTTCTTGTCAACTTCCAATATCTGAAAAAGGCATGAAAAATTGGTGGCGTCACTGGGGGCCGGGGGAGGGGTAGGTATTTGCCCCTTAAACGTAGATTTTGCCCACATTTGCTTCCCACGTCCATCACACACACACACACACACACACAAACTCTCTCTCTCTGTCTCTGCCCCCCCCCCACCCCACCCCCGTAACCATGGCGTATTCACGCCTCCCGTGAGTCAACGATCGACAGTATAATCTCTCCACTTTTAAATCTGATCCGCCGCGCCTGGAAAAATTCTCCCTTAAAATTTTATATATTTTCCTTTTTTACAGCTTGTGGCCCTCATTAACGGTGGAGGGGAGCATTCCAATGAGGGGCCATAAACTATGTGACTGAAACAAAATATGGAAATTCACTAAATTCACAACGCCAATGGCCGAATTTGGCCAGCACTCAGGCTATACAAAAATCTGCATTCAAATTTTATTATGTTTAAGTTTTTGTTTCAAAAACATAGCTTATGACCCTTCATTGGAACGAGCTAGTGCATTTTGAGTCTTTCCATTGAGGGGTCCCAAGCTCTGTTTTGAGACAAACAAATTCAGATTTTTAGTTGTTATTAAAGAATTTATCTTGCAAGTGCCACCTGGTCCTGTAGGCGGGTGGAGACTATTGGATCACCGGATTTATCTTCCTAGCATTTGGTACGTTTTTTCTTGGAAATAGTATGTTTATTTTCGTGTCTGGAAACTGGGTAGACTGATAACATTTTGGCCAGACGCTGTCGTCTGTATGTTGGTGTTTTGGTAATAATAATTCTCCCCAGCCAGCATGGGTTTCTTTTCAATAGATGCTTCAAATGCTTCGGCCCTTTGACAGATTAATATAAGTAAATTAGCCTTAGAAAAGGTGTTGAACATATGACATACCAGTATACAATTATGCTCAATTAGTTACTTCTGTTCAGTGGCGTGTTAAATTAAATCCTTTGTTTGTTGTTAATCCCCAAGAAAATGTTAAAAGAAACGAAACACTTGCTATGTTTCATCATA
The DNA here is from genome assembly GCA_031216915.1 of Pictodentalium vernedei. Taxonomy (NCBI): domain Eukaryota; kingdom Metazoa; phylum Mollusca; class Scaphopoda; order Dentaliida; family Dentaliidae; genus Pictodentalium; species Pictodentalium vernedei. The sequence goes on along the minus strand of CM062294.1, from coordinate 450,234,219 downwards.
TCACATCCCCCAAATATAAAAATATTCACAGGAAACATTTTTAAAATCTCCTGAAATTTAGTGCTTGTGCGGTCTCGAGTCCAATGATATTAGCTACAAATAAGAGACTTCATTAGTTGAAACTTTGGATATTTAGTGCTTAACACGATGTCTTGATCAAGTAGTCCAATAATATTAGCTATGGACACGCGTCTCATCAAGCTTTATTTATTTTTTATTATTTGTTGCTAATATTATTGGTGGACTGTTTCATTATCCACATCATAGTATGATGCCGCAACACTACCACCGAGTTAGGGTGAGAACGGTTTGAGTTCCGCCGAATTGAATAGAGCATGCGTTTTGGCCCTAATCTTTTCAAAATCAGCCCCCCTCCCCCTCCAAAAAAAAAAAAAGAAAAAAAAAGAATGGGAGCCAAAACTCGTTTTATCACCAATATCAGTCACCGCTGATATGACCGATTCCCCGGGTTGAATAAGATGTCACGACGTTGTTCTCATGACCATAAACTCAAGTAATGTATTCCTGGGTGGCGTCATTTCGTTCCCGCTTCATCGAACGGAATGGTCCCGAGTTGAATTATGATACCGTGTTTTGAAGTAGCTCCAGGAAAAAGATGAGAGAAGCACGGATTGGGTTTACCCAAATTGGATCTGATCCGTGTTTTGAAGATAATCCCCCCCCGTGTCTGGGGTTCCATAGCGGCTGTCAGATAGAATAAAAAATGTGTTTTAATTTAACATTTGGGCGGATTATGATGTTATATCCCGGGCGAAAAGCAGATAAATTGCCAGTATGTTCAAAAAGAAAAATGTGTAGTTATCTGTACCCGTCCATTTCGGTTGAGAATCAGAATGTTTTTTTCAACAACAATGACCTCGATTAAGCGAGTTCAGACTATTTTATATCATGTAAATCCAATAGATGGAAGAGCCACACTGCTTCACGGGATCGTCAAAATTCACATTTTTTTAAAGATTTATTAGAACACAAAACGTGAATTATTGAACCGATTTTCACATTTAAAGGATTCTTTTGATCCAGAAAATTCTCTCCAAAAACATTTCAGGCACAGAGAAAGGATTTAGTGAAGAAAACGTATTATGTAAATTGCGAGGTGTTTTCCCAATCAACACTGATTAATGAGTAAATAACTGCTGTTATATAATCATACATAATGCACTCAGTCGACATTGGAATATTTTTTTTATATGGAGTGTACACGTAATGTTAGGTAATTATTATATTGGCCTTCCTGATTCTTCATGGATTATAGCTTATTTCGAGAATTCATTGAGTTTCACTCAATTTCACTGCCATTCAGTTATGACTCCGGACATAAGAATGAGTTTTATTGAATTTTATTTGGCCTCATGAACAAACCGAAAACCGAACCGAGGTTTTACTCCACCTGAAAAACCAAAACCGAAACCGAACAAGAAATTTAAAAACCTACAGCTCTACTGATCCTTATATCACACCATTAACTCTTTACCCTTAAGGGCTTAATTCTGACTTTGATAACTTTTTAATATAAAAGAACAGGTGCCCAACATGTATTGTTTGGGAAAACTTGTTTTCTAAGTAGCTTGTCAGTTGTTTCTTGACTAGAAACAACTCAAAAGCAACAGGAGGTAGACTTTTAAAGTATTGCAAAAATGTATAAAAATCTCCAGGCCCTTAACCCTTTACCCAACGAATCGCCCGCATCCGCCCACGTAATATGCAAATTCAGCAGTTGAAAAAAAAATTATTTTTCAAAAAATTTCGTCGAGCTCGTTCCAACAAGGGGTCACATGATATGGCTTTGTTGAAATTTTTCGAAAAATTTAAAACAAGAGGCCCCACGGGGCCTGAAGCACTCATCTTGTACAGAACACAATTTAAACAGAGTCCAAGAATGAGTCTACATTAAGCAAGCCATCTCCATAGGCTACACTGTCAATACTTGAGTCCCTCAGGAGTGACAAAAATAATCTGGGCATCATGCCTTTTCTTCAGCTGATCATAAGTAAAATGTAGAGCTCCCCTATGAAGCCCCTTGATACAACCTATGTGGATTAATCTTAGTACCTCTAGAGGGTACTGAATACAAAATTTTTAATTCTTCAGCAAAATGGCCAATTCTGGCTCCCATAGAGAGCCCAAATATTAACCCAGACTCTTGGTTTGAACACAGTTAAATCTGACTTCACTAGAGATGTTGTGTACCTAATATGAAAGCATTCTGACCGTTGGATCTGAAGAAGAGAAATTGTAAAGAAATTTTTTCGAATTGCACTAAGTTCAAATTTGGGCTACCATAGCGAGCCCAAATATTAACCTATGGATCTGATTTGAACAAACTTGAATCTGACCCCCCTAGAGTTTTTGTATACTGCAGCATTCTGACAAGTGAATCTGAAGAAGAAGATTTTTGAAGAAATTCCCTCATATTGTACTAAGTTAAATTTCATGTTCCCATATGGAGCCCAAATATTAACCTAGGCACTTGAATTGAACAACCTGGAATCTGACCCCCCTAGAGATGTTGTATACCAAATATAAAAGCATTCTGACTGGTGGATCTGAAGAAGAAGATTTTTAAAGAAATTTCCTCATATTGCACTAAGTAAAAATTTGGGCTACCATAGTGAGCCCAAATATATACCTAGGGATTTGATTTGAAGAAACTTGAATCTGACCCCCATGGAGATGTTGCATACCAAATATCAAAGCATTCTGACTGATGGATCTGAAGAAGAAGATTTTTTTAAATTACCCTCCATATTGAACAAAGAAAAAATTTGGGTTTCCGTAGGAAGCCCAAATATTAACCTAGGGACTTGGTTTGCACAATCTAGAATCTGACCCTCATAACAATGATGTATACCAAATATTAAAAGATTCTGACTGGTGGTTCTGAAGAAGAAGATTTTTAAAGAATATTCCCCATATTACCCTATGTTAAAACTTCGGGCTCCTGTAGAGAGCCCAAACATGAACCAATGAGCTTTATTTCAACAAACTTTTATCTGACCCCCCCCCTATGAATGCTGTATACCAAATATCAAAAGATTCTGATGATTGGTTCTGGAGAAAAGATTTTTTTAAATTTTTGCAAATATGCTGACTCAGCATTTTTTCGATGCCCATTACAGAACACCCTAACATAACCGATGGCAATTTTTTTTTACCATTCAATTCTACTGGTCATAAGGATACTTCATACCATATAAAAGCTCTCTGTTCCGTGGGGTTTGGGAAATATGGGCGTTTGAAAATATTTCTATTTTTAGATCCCAGGGTTCCCATGGGGATGCGGGAATTTTTTTTTTTGCATGGGTCAAGTACTTATGACCCAATACTACCACAAACCAAATTTGGTTCATACCGGACCATCGGTTCAGAAAATAGAAATTTTGGGCGGGGCCAAAAATCTTACCCCTCCTATTACAAAGCCAAATATTACTTCACGAACTTCGTTTGAACAAACTTGATTCTACACCTCATATGGAAGCTCCATAGCAAATATCAAGTCATTGTACACACTGGTTCTTGAGAAGAAGATTTTAAAAATATTTTGGAGCATTTTCCCCCACTCCCTCCCTGTGGGGCTGGGCATGCTGAGTAGAACAAAAATGAAATGCCCCTTTGGGACCATCACTCATACAAACTTTCACTTGAATTGGCCCAGTGGCTTTGGAGGAGAAGACCAAAACATGGTGTTGAAGGACGACGGACGACAGACGGAGAACGATGAGATTAGCTCAGCTTGACTTTGTCAAGATGAGCTAAAAATGACATTTAAAATAATAAATTTTGATATCGTCTGCATTGGGTAAAGGGTTAAAGGTCAACTCACCAAGTACTTTTTAAAATATTTTTCATCAGATCTAGTCATGGATGCTTCACTGCAGCCATGACTAGATTTGATAAAAATTCATGAAAATTTGACTCAAGAAATCGCTGGTCCAAAGTTTGATACAATTTTCTGGGGAAATTTTGGTTAAATATGCTCAAATTTTACTTATTTAGAGGCAAGAGACTTCCTGTCCTGGGCAGGAATATCCACCAACAGCATGCAAAGAGTTATCATTTTTTATCTAATCTTGTCTATCAAAAGGTGATTCTGATTAGTAACTGCATCACCATGTTCCCTCCAATACATGTAGAATGAAGTCTCTGACTGAAGAATGCAATGCATTTATTTATTTATTGGTGTTTAAGGTCAAATACTTATGCACAATGGCTAATCGTGACTGTGATGGTTTTACGGGTCGAGAAAGCCAGAGTACCTGGAGAGAACCACCGAGCATCGACAAGCAACTGTCAGCTCAACATTCTAACTCTGTTCAAGCTCCGCTCAAGTGGGGTCACAGTGTTTGAAGACATGTGCACCATCGACATGCAGTATGCCTTGGTACACGGCGTCATCGTACCCCCACGTCGGCTATTGGGATAAAGTGCCTTGCCCAAGGACACAACCCAGGTCGTCCCGGATGGAGATCGAACTCGGGACCTCTAGCATAGAAGTCCAACAGTCTACCACCGAGCCACCGCGCTCCTGCAATGCAATGAGTCTAGTAAGATTTTAAATCACAAAAAGTTATTTTGTAAGGTAAAAGGTTACAGGTAACTATTTGATAAATCTCAAAATAGTTATGGTGTATCCATCCATTTCATTGGCTTTAACACTTTCCCAATCTTAAAACAAAACAGAACAAATTTAACTAGTTGAGGACACATGGAAAACAAAAAGAATCTTACAAAACTGAAACAAATTTCAGTTTTTTTCCTCCAAAATTTGGTACAATCTTATTGAGCTCATTCCTGTGGGATTCAAAAGCTACGATTCAGAGGCAAAAATTGAAAAAAAAAATAAAATAAAATTTTAATTTTTTTTTGGTGAAAAGTATTGGCTGGATATGACCATTACATCAAGAACAGGATTAACCCTTTGCATGCTACTGACGGATATTCCTGCCCAGGACACTATTTTTCTTGTCACTGAAATAAGGATAATTTCCATGTACTTTTTCATTAAAAAATATTGAGTTAAATTTGAATGAATTGAGCAATGAAAAGCAGCCATGACTAGATTTGATGAAAAATATCTCTAAAATACTCTGCAGGTTAACTCTTAATCCGCTGAGTATTTTCAAATCTTTTTTCATCAAATCTAGTCATGGCTGCTGTAAAGCAGCCATGACTCGAGTTGATGAAAAATTAATCTAAATGTAACAAGAAATCATTGGTGAAAAAAATCCATTCAATTTACAGGGGAAAATATGTTTAAATATGCCCAAATTATACTTATATCAGTGACAAGAGAAACCCTGTGCTGGTCAGGAATGTCCGCCAGCAGCATGCAAAGAGTTAAGAAAGTGTCTGTAAAACACTTTGCATTCTGATGTCCCCATATGAGTAGATAAAGATGAAGAAAACAACAATTAACATTACCATACCTTTCCAATAAGGAAATAAACTAGAGATTCTTTAGGTACTATCTCAACAAGTTCTTCTAATTCCTTCAATGCCTCCTAAAAGTTTTTAAAAAAAATAAGAATTTAAAAAATCAGTTCATCAACTGATAGTACTTTTCACCAAAATAATACACTTTAACAAGACACAGTGTTTGTGTAGAATTACAGGTTTTCCCTGGCCCCGTGCAACATTTCCAATCTTTGAGAGAGTTGTGATTAAGCAAAACTCATTTTAAAGCAGAAAAACATCAAACCGACTGTCGCCCTAGCCTGTGGTCATGGGGGTCATATAGTGATTCTCTTTTCTTTTAGCATAAAAGCACTCAAAATTCTTCAAAACTCATTTTAAAACAGAAAAACATCACCCAAATAGACGCTCATCCTAAAACAGGGTCATAGAATCACAAGTGTTATATGGTGATTCCATTTTTTTTGTCATGCATAAAATGCCTCAAAATCCTTCAAAACTCATTTTAAAGCAGAAAAACATGACAGAAATAGACCCTTGCCCTAACCTGGGGTTAAGAGGGCTATAAGGGTTATATGGTAATTTTAAATTTTTTTAATTTTTTTTTGTTTTTATTTTTTTGCAAAAATTGACTCGAAATGCTTCAAAACTCATTTTAAAAGAGAAAAACCTCACACAAATAGACCCTCGCTCTAATGTGGGGTCTTTTGGTAATTTTATCCTTTTTTGCATAAAATCACTCGAAGTCCTTCAAAATTCATTTTAAAACAGAAAAACATCAAACACATAGATGCTTGCCCTAACCTGGGGTCATAAGGATCATACATTAATTTTCTTTTTTTTCCACAAAATCACTCAAAGTCCTGCAAAATTCATTCTAAACAACAACAAAAACTGTCCCCCAAATAAACTCGCCAAAGCCTGAGACCTAAGGGTCATGTGGTGAAGTTTTTTGTTGTTGCATAAAATCACTTGAAATCTTTCAAAACTCATTTTAAAGCAGAACAACATTGCCCAAAAGACCCTCCACCAAACCTGGAGTCAAGGGGTCATAAGATGATTTTAATTTTTTTCTGCATAAAATCACTCGAAATCCTTAAAAACTGATTTTGAAGCAGAAAAACACAACCCAAACTAACCAGTTCACTAAAAAATCAAATCTTGTGTCAGTTGCAAGAAAAAATGAAAGTTACAACCATACATACCTCAAAAAAAGTGTATCTTCGGTTTTCAAATAAACAAGTAATTCTCAGTTATAGCCCAGAAAGTTGTGCCTATCGAAGATGAAATGTGACATGCTGGATGAAAGTTGTGTGGATGTATAACAAATATGTGCACATATGAAGTCTGAAGAAGATTGTGGCAGAATGTGGAAGCACTTAGTCGAAACACCACCATGAATCGATGCAAAAAGTTGATTATGCAGACCTCAGTTGTTTGGAAGCGAAGATGATGTAAAAAAGCAGACTGAAGGTGAATACAGGATTTTGTCAAATGAAACCTCCCTGTAATGAAGTATAACGGTACTGGTTTGGTAGTTTCCGTATAAATGGGGTCGGGTCATCATTCATTTCCATTCTGCAAGTAACATGCACTAAACTGCTCAATGTTGATACATAGCTCTGACAGCTCAGCTCATTTAAAAATCATCAGGTGAACGAAATTCACTGCTGAATCTGACAGGGTTGTACCTCCCATTCAGATGTTCAGAACATGAGTGACCATCAGTATATGTATTTTCGGAAACAAAACAAGGTGACGTCACATGCTTCGAGAGGAAACACTGTGAAATTGACACTTACCTGGCACCATTTGCATTGTTTTTGAATCAAGTTAAACACAAAAACAAGTGGGGAGGGGTGGGGGGGGGGGGTAGGGAGGCTGGAATCCACACTATTTGGTGATAACAAAGGTACCCAAGAAGTTTTGTAAAGATCGGTTCATAAATACGGTCTCTAGCCTGAGCCAATTTTGAATTGACGGACGACGGGCCATGACCATACCCCAAATTTGGCTATGTCAAAGGTGAGCCAATAACAAAATTTAACAAGAGGTCCCAGAAGTTGTTTAAAGAGGGATTTAATTAGCATCTATGGCTAGTCAAGACTACCAAGGTTGAAGTCATGTAATTAATTATAACTGTGTTGTCCATTTCAGAGGACTTTTTATAGTATAGATGCTACCATAGAAATATTAATACAGTGGAGTCCACTTAATTGGATATCTCTTAATTGTATATCCCTGTTAATTGAATATAATTTTCAGACACAAAACCATTTACCATACCTTCAGTACAAATTTGATCTGTTAATTGCATATGGGTTGTAGAGTAAACTCCTGTTAATTGTATATAAATTTTTGTAATATGTCAAAAGAATTACTGTGACACGCTCCAAATTCCCCTTATTTATCAACCTTTTTGGCCTCACTACATCCAATAAAGGCATTTATTCTATTATATCTTGTTTGACAGAGCTCTATGAGCTCTGTCAAACAAGATATAATAGAATAAATGCCCAGTTTACCTCTAGAACACAAGAAACTGACCGAATCCCTGTTAATTGTATACTCCTGTTAATTGAATAATTTTCACTGGCAAAATGGATATTCAATTAAGAGGATTCTACTGTATAGATGCTACCATAGAAATATTAATAATGGCCAGATTTCCAGAAAAGCAAAAATGGGAAGCCCAAATATCAACCTAAGGACTTAACTTGAATTTGAATCTGATCCTGAAAGATTAGGTCAGCCAACAAAAGGTCCCAGAGGACCTGAGGCACCGATTTGAGAATGTTTTTTAAAGAGGGATTTTAGGTTTGAACAAAAGGTGTGCAGGGGCCTGAGGCATTCATCTGAGCAAGTTTTTTAAAGAGGGATTTAAGGTTCCAATCAGCATATATGACCAGTTAAAACTAGTCATGTAATTATTTGTAACTGTTGTCCATGTCAGAGGATTTACATGCCCAGATTTTCAGTAGCAATGAAAAAGGTGATAAAGCCTGCAGTCCACTGAGATGTTTCTGCTTTTGCTTTAAAATGAGTTTTGAAGTGATTTTATGGAAAAAAAAAAAAAAAAAAAATTCCTGGCATCTCAGTTCGATGAAAATTTCATGCAATGGTCCCCACCCTGTAGCACCAATACTATGGGGGCCAAATTGGGTGAAACAAAAATTGTGCATAAAACCACTCAAAATCCTGTACAACCCATTTTGAAGCAAAAAACATTTCACACAATCAATCCACCACCAGACCAAGATTGGGTCTTCCATAAGGAGTAAAAAGATGAATGCAGGGGGTTCCATTTGAATAAAGCTCAATCTCACCCTCTGATGATGCTGAATATGGAATATAGAAAGATTCTGACTGGTGAATCTGAAGATGAAGATTTGAAAATGAAAGTGTCAATGACACTGTAGCTCAACTTGTCAACACATGTACATGTATAGTATGTGACACAGCAATGACAAACATCTAGGTAATGACCTGATAACAAAGGTACATATAAAGTATTGCAACAGTCTGTACATAAATACTGACCATAGTCTGTAACAAATGTATAGGTAAAGTATTGTAAAGGTGGGTGGCAGTCAGATGCTAAACTACAAAAGAAATCTTTGAGTCCCAGAGTGGGTCTGACTGAACCCCAAAATATCTGTTCTCATAGCAAAGTGATAACAAAGGCACCCCAAAACACACTCGTTCCTGTCCCAAGGTGAAAACAAAGGTACCCAATAAGTTTCGTGAAGATCAGTTCGTAAATACAAGCTGTATAGAAGTTGTGACAAAAAACTGATTGGACCTAATTTTGGTACAAAATGGCCACTGGCAGCCATCTTGAATTTTGGACCGCACTCAGAAACACTCGTTCTCGTCCCAAGGTGATAACAAAGGTACCCAAGAAGTTTCGTGAAGATCGGTTGATAAATACAGCCTCTAGCCTGAGCCGTATTGACATGTGCACTTACAGTGTATAAGTAGCACTCACTAAATAAATCAAAATTGATCTAATTTGCATAATTTCTGCACGAGAAAAAAACCTGTACTGTATGTGATGTATTCCATTTTACTAAACATTCATACAAAAATTTATTCAAATCAGAACTTTCATACAGAAGTTCTGTACAAAAGACTGATTGCACTAATTTTGGTACAAAATGGCTGCCGGTGGCCATCTTGAATTTTGGACAACACCCCAAAACACTCGTTCTCATCCCACGGTGATAACAAAGGTACCCAAGAATTTCGTAAAGATCGGTTCATAAATACAGCCTCTAGCCCGAGCCGTATAGGGATTTGCACTTACAGTGCTGAAAGTAACACTAAATAAATCAAAGTTAGTCTAATTTGCATAATATAAGCATGAGAAAAAAACCCATATGATATGTAATGTATCTCATGGTACTAAACATTCTTACGAAAAATTATTCAAATCAGAGCTTTCATATGGAAGTTCTGTACAAAAAAAAAATTTCTGCATCGTCGGTACAAAATGGCTGCTGGCAGCCATCTTGAATTTCGGACTGCACCCAAAAACACTCGTTCTCATCCCACGGTCATAACAAAGGTACCCAAGAAGTTTCGTAAAGATTGGTTCATAAATACGGCCTCTAGCCCGAGCCATAGCAGCTTGGCACTTACAGCTCTGAAAGTAACACTAAATAAATCAAAGTCAGTCTAATTTGCATAATTTACGCACGAGAAAAAAACCCGTATTATATGTGATGTATCCCATGGTACTAAACATTTATACAAAACTTGATTCAAATCAGAACTTTCATACAAAAGTTCTGTACAAAAAAATGATTTTTGCATCATCGGTACAAAATGGCCGCTGGCAGCCATCTTGAATTTCGGACCACACCTAAAAACACTCGTTCCCGTCCCAGGGTCATAACAAAGGTACACAAGAAGTTTCGTAAAGATCGGTTCATAAATACGACCTCTAGCCCGAGCCATATCCAATTGTTGACGTACGGACGTACGGACAGACAGACGGACGGACGGACAGACAGACGACGGGCCATGACAATAGCTCAAATTTGACTTCGTCAAAGTTGAGCTAAAAATGTCCTCCTTTTACACCAAGTCAAAATCCAGACTCCCATAGGGAGCCCAAACAGGTACCCAGGGACCTAATTTGAACAAATGAATCTGATCCCCCTAAGGATGTTGAATAGAAAAAATAACAAAAAGATTTCGACTGGTGGAGTTGAAGGAATTCTCATGTTGCACTATGTAAAAATTTAGGATCTTATAGGGAGCCCAAATATGAAAACAGGGACTTTATTTTATTTAACAAGCTTGAATCTGATAATCCTAAGGATATGAATACCAAATATCTAAAGATTAGAACAGGTGGATCCAAAGAAGATTTTTTAAAATTTTTTCTCACTTTCATCAAGTTAAAATAAAGGCTCCAGTAGAGAGCCCAAACATGAACCCTGGGACCTGATTTTAACAAATTTTAATCTCATCCCCAATGGATTTTGAATACCATATATCAAAAGATTGTGACTGGTGGATTTGAAGAAGAGTTTTAAAAAATCACCCTCAGATTGCACTAAGTTAAACTTTGGCTTCCATAGCCAAAGTTTTGAGGACATTATCTGAACAAAACTTGAATCTGACCCACCTAAGGATGCTGAATACCAATATTATAAAATTCTGACTGGTGGATCTGAAGAAGATTTTTAAACAATCTTTCCCATATTGTACTTCCCCAAATATTCAAATATATAAAAGCAGGGACCTGATTTGAACAAACTTGAATCTGAACCCTGTAAGGATGCTGTGTACCAAATATCAAAAGATTCCGACTAATGGATTTGAAGAACATTTTTAAAGAAGTTTTGTCATATTGCATCAAGTTAAAATTTGGGTTCCCCAGTAAGCCCAAATATTAATCCAAGAGACTTGATTTGAACAAATTTATTTGTTGGTGCTTGGCACCACATCAGCATCCAAGGCTATAGTATGGCGATAAAAAGGTGATGTAGAGTAAAACGATACCTTTATAAAGTAAAATATATGAGAAAAACATGAAACATGATCATGACATTGAAATAAATAGCGAGACAGTAGTGAATAATGCAACCAAAAAGTGTACGAAAACCGTTTTAATAAACCTGATGATAGGAGTGCTTTTCGAAAATGAGATGAAATAAATAGATTAAAAACAACTAAAATGTATTAAAAAGGTTGATTTCTTTGAGAAACGAGACAATTGGGTGAAAGTTAAAAAATTTATAGTAATTTATATATTTTTTATACTTACCAATGACCCAGACTTAGCTGGTGCTAACTCTAAAAAATCCAGGGCCAAACACAAATTTTGCCCCCCAATCCCAAAAATTTGCATCTAAAACCAAAAGAAATCATGTCCTATAGGACCTCCATACTTTGCCCTTACTGCGCATGCGCAGTGTCAAGGACGTTCCGAAATTGGCGCCAATTATCATTCTTACTGGCAGTGCCTGGTCAGCGCTATGTACTCAGCGGGGAGGTAAGAGTTCCCAACTCCTGGGAGAGCCATCCCCGTCTGGGTCATTGGTAAGTATAAAAAATATATAAATTACTATAAATTTTTTAACATTTTTATACTGTACCAATGACCCAGACTTAGCTGAATAGTAAAAAAGGCTGGAGGGCCTAGGACATAGAGGAAAATCCAATTAGCTCAACTATATAATATAGAGGCAACCCCTCAAGGAGAAAAGGAGTATTAGGCTTTACATGTATCTTTCTTATTTTATGTTAAATTAGAAAGATACAATACCCTTCATAATTGAGCACAATAACATTCATGTTCTCTATTAACATCCAGTATAACCCTTTATTCTAATTATTTTTAAAGTAAGCCAATAAATAAAGTTAGTCCAGAGAATTGAGACTCTTTAAATACTTTAAAAGTGGCCGAGGATTGTATATTAACGCCCGTTTGACACTTGACATATACAAATGCTTCACACCGAGCTACACTTTAAAAATATGACATGAATGAATTTTAACATTAATATTACACTTTAAAACCATCCCTGAAACGACTCAGAAATACTGACTTCGGAGGAGGCATTCCCTTGCTTTTCACTATAAAGCAGGTGACCTAAGGGAACACCCTCACCCCCCCCCCTTCCCCCCTTGCCCTGGGTCAAATAGCCCAGAGCGAAGAGGGCAGCCGGACGGAGTCACTGCCGGAACAGAAAGCCTGCATAACTATAGTTGCAACTGTTTAGTGGACGACATTCTGAGCAACAGATAACGGACCTAAACAATGCAGGTCTCCAGAAATGGACTCAATATTTCTGAGATAAAAATTCGTGAATGTGGATGGCTGAGACCAATAAGCAGCCTTCATTAAATCTGTAATAGCAATACTATTAGCGTAAGCCCAAGAAGTAGCAAGAGCTCTTACTTCATGAGTCGAAATCTTAAGCACAGACTACTGAGAAGAAGATAAATTCTCATAAGCAGTACGGATAGTTAATTGAATCCATCTAGCAATAGAATGGACCGAAATGTCCTTTCTATTAGGCATCAGAGACAGAAAGAAATGTTTTCGTCCCTTTCTGATAAACTGAGATCTCTGTTTATAGATACGTAACGCTCTAACACGACAGAGTAAAGGCCTACGCCCGTCTGAAGACGGAAGAGCCTTAATAACAATAGGTTCCGGATATTTATTAGGAGCCTGATTCTTAGCTAAAAAACCCACATTAGTAGTGAAGGTGATAGTGTTCCCGACACTACGATAGTGAGAATCATCCACCGACAGTGCATGAAGCTCACTGACTCTTCTAGCAGAAGAGAAAGCTAAGAGGAAAGCTGTCTTATAAGATAAGAATTTGAAATCTACTGTCCCAAGAGGTTCAAATGGCTTTTCCTTCAGTTTAAGAAGAACCCAAGCTAAATTCCATTTAGGAATTAACCTAAGAGTTCTGGGTCTATTTATCGAGAAGTTTCTTACCAACTTAGATAAAGAGACATTAGATCCAATTTGTAAACTATCATGATGTGCATAGGTATCAGATAACATAGACCTATAACCCTTAATAGTAACAGGCTGCAGTTTGATTTCGTCAAACAAGTATACTAGAAAGTTTGTAATGTCTGGTATAGAGGGATCAAAAATATCCACAGAATGATCCCTACACCAACGACGAAAAACCTTCCACTTAGCCGCATAGTTTAGCGAAGAGGAGGTCCTCCTACAGTTAGAAATCACGTCCACTGCTCGTCCTGTAAAGTGCTTGCCATGCAAGAAGGACCGCACAACGGAAAAACATGAAGGTTGAGACCTTGCGGGTTGTGATGGAGTTGACGGGATTTCCCCTGCGAAAGAAGATCCTCCCGTGGAGGAAGCTTTCACGGTAGGTCCCACAACAGACACCTGAGTAGATTTATCCACGGTCTCTGTGGAGACAGAGATGCTACCAACAGAATCTTGCATTGAGATTGTTTTATCTTTAGCAATACTTGCTGAATTAACGGCGCTGGAGGATACGCATATCCTATCATTCCGTCCCAAGGGATCGACAGAGCGTCTACTGCAAATGCTCTTGGATCCGGACACGGAGACACATACGTCTGCAACTGATTGTTGAGATGTGTCGCAAATAAGTCTATCATTGGCCGTTCCCATTGGTAGCAAATCTGATTGAATACTTGTTTGTTGAGAGTCCACTCCGACGGCAACAAGCGACCCTTTCGTGAAAGGGAGTCTGCTAGTACATTCAGACGACCCGGTATATGACAGACCGAAAGAAGAACCTGATGTTCTAGAGCAAACAGAAGGATTCTTTCCGTTAGATTGAACAACGGAATTGAATGAGTGCCTCCCTGATTCCGTATATACGCCACTACTGTCGTATTGTCGGATAGGATTTGGACATGAGCATTGTGAATAATGTCCATCCAATGACGTAACGCAAGCCAAATTGACATCATTTCCTTGATGTTTATGTGCTTGCCCAGGAATTGCGGATCCCAAAAACCCTGGCATCTCGAATCCGTTGCGATCAATGATCCACCCCAACCTGTTTGACTGGCATCCGTCATAATGGTAAAACTCGGATCCGGCAACTGCAGCGGAACTCCCTGAGTTAACCACTGAATGTTTGCCCAAGTCTGAATCTCTCGTTTCTCTTGATCTGACAAGAGAACGTCTATGTCGAGCGAATGAATTTTCACACTCCAATTCTGAGTCAAGAAAATTTGGAGAGGACGCGTGCGTAACCGCCCCATCGGAATGAGATCCGCAGCGGCTCCGCACAGACCTATCAGTCTCATAAATTCTCTCGCTGTGACTTTGTCTGCGTGCAGACAATAGCGAGCATAACAACTGACTAATTTTGCTCTGGTTAATGGCAGACGAACGAGATTGTTGTGCGTCTCGAAGCTCATTCCCAGATGTGTGAATGACTTGGACGGCACCAGATCCGACTTCTCCTCGTTTATTATAAAACCGAGACGTCGGAGCAATAGAAGTAGATTCTGCACATCGTTCTGAAGCGTTAACTCGTTGCCGTACCTCTGAAGAATGTCGTCCAGGTAGGCCGACGTTACCGCAGACGAATGAGCTCGGAAATACATCATTACCGAGTCCATTACCCGAGTGAAAGCCCAGGGTGCTAGATTCAATCCGAAGCACATCGCCCGGAATTGATACACCACTCCTAGGACTGCGAAGCGTAGATACTTTCTGAATGTCGGATGTACCATGACGTGAAAGTACGCATCTTTGAGATCTATGCTCGTTGCATAATCGTTCACCCGAATACTCGCTCTGACCGACCGAATCGTCTCCATATAAAACTTCGGAGCGACGATCAGCTTGTTTATCCAGCTCAAATCTATGACTGGACGGAACGAGCCGTCTGGTTTCGGAACCAGAAACAGATGGCTGTACAATCCCGGAGTCTCCTGGTTTTCTACGACCTCTACGGCGTTCTTCATTAAAAGAGACTGCACCTCTGATAATAGAGCGTCTCTTTTCAGCGGATTTGACGAAAGTTGAGTCCATTTTGGACTTCGAGTTAATGGAGGCTTTCGTTTGAAGGATATCTTTAGACCTTCCGAAATCACCCCTCTCACCCAAGGGTCGTCCGTAATCGACGCCCACTCTTGTGAAAAACTTGACAACCTTCCGCCAACCGGTACGCGATACAGGTTGAAGCCATCACCTCCTGGACCTGCGAGGCCTGCGGTAGGAGAAACCATGTCCTCCACGACCTGCACCTCGTCCCGTCGACCTAGGGGCGTCTGACCGGTTGTCCCGGCCCGAAGGACGTCCCGAACGTGAGTCGCTACCTTGACGGTCTCTTGAATAAGACCAAGAGGATGCACCGGCACCTCTATAGGAACCTCTCTTGGGCGCATTAGACCCAGAAGTGCCTGTCTTACTCTTATCTGCCGTGTCCGACTTCTTAGAAGCAGATTTGAACAGCAGAGAATCCGAAGCTTTCTTTGTAATTTTATCGTAAATTGCAGAAAGCTTGCCGTCAAAGAGAAGTTCTCCGGAGACCGAAGCGACTCTGAGAGAGTTCTTCACCTTAGTATCCACGAGTGTGGATGTAGCTAGGGCTGCGTCACGTCTAACCAACTCCAGGTTTGCCACTGAAAGGGCGGAGTTACACGTGGAATAAGCTACTGCCCTTGAAAGAAGTCTTAAAGAGGATTGTATATCCTGAAATTCTTTCCCTTGAAGGCGCAGTGAAAACGCCTTAGTAAGGTGATCTGCGTAAGATAAGGCATCTAAACTGGCTCTGTTCGACGAAATAGTTGTTTCCAACACCGCGGTTGGAATAGACGCCGACGACAGTAATGATAGCTCTAAGTCTTCCGCCTCGTCGTCCATACGCAGAGGAACTCTCGGGATACCCTGTCCTGCCGTGTCGAATTTATTCCTTGCATTAATGAAAGGCAGGTTGAGAGTATTGGCGGACAAGAAACCTGCTTTTCCCGTTTTGGAAGCAAGTTTGAATATAGCGTCGTTCAATAATTCAAATGTTCTTGCAACATTATTGGACTGAGATGTCCCTGAACCGCTCAAAGAAATCAGAGTCCAATGACGCTATAATTCTCTTGTCCGGAACCGCAGCAGTCTGGCCCGACGGAACAACTTGAGGGAGAAAGTGCCGGATGAAGTCCACGGCAGCTTTATGTTGTTCCGAAAGGGATAGCTCCAAGTCATCCGTATCCCTTTCACCATCCGGTCAGACCTCATGATGCTCCCGGTCAACTGCCCCCGATGCTTCGGCGGAGCGCACCGACCCAGCGCCGTCGGATAATTCCCGATCCGACACCGTTTCTGTCGGTTGCTGGGATGCTGCGATAAGTTGTGCTATCTGCACAAGTACGTCCGACATCGAGGCCTGCGGAGGCGCAGTCTTTCGCTGCTTCGCCGAGGGCAGCTCCGCATCTGATGACTCCCGCATACTCTTCCTATGCGAATGTCCGGAGTCCATCGGCCTCGTGTCCCTGGCTACCGGATGGTGTGACCTGGTCGCCAAAGAATCCCTGATCGGCGAAGCTGGTAAAATATCGGCGGTCACGTAGCCAAGGTGCGGTCGTGTGCGCTGACGAGAGGAAGAAGCCTGAGCAGTCTCCGCGGACTGCCTATACAACGGAGCATCTCGAGCGACAGACGTGTGCTCCGCTTGCGACACATTTTGTACCACAACATCTGGTCCCAGATGTTGTTGTACGAGAGAGGGGCCTCTCTCGCTCGCGGCCCGGCTGGACCTGGACGAGCTAGGAACCGGACTCAAAGGCTTCCTCCGATCTTGCCTACTATCCGCCGTCACTGGGTGTGCACGTTGAATGTTTATAGTGCTCGCATCACCCAACATTTCCTCCTGGACCGCATCGGACGAACCCGGCTGCCGAACCATTCGGTGAATGGATGCTACACCGGGCGAGCTAGCGGACGACATTTGTTTAATCTCCATGAGCACTTTTGCCGCTAGCTCTGTATTCATTTGTGACGACGGAAGCGCACTTGCGGAAGATAACATGGAAACATCACCCTGTTCTTGTTCCTCTGAAATAGAAACTGATAGAGTAGAGTGACCCTGCGGAGAAAGAGCCGGCATAGCCCTTTCTCCACTAACAACATATCGTGACACACGTTTCCAATGTTTGTCATCCCAATATTGACATATAGAACAGGGATTAGTGCGAGAACACTGACTACAATTAATGCAATGATCATGAAAGTCAGAGGAAGATTTCTTCCTATTACAATTTGAACAAAATCCTTTCATTGTGAAAAGTCAACAACAAGTCCTAGTTACTCGCACAAACCCCTGACACAAAGATACATAATAACATGATCCATTAATAATGAAAAAACAATTGAAAATCAAAATAATTTTTGAAAAGTTAAAAAATTTATAGTAATTTATATATTTTTTATACTTACCAATGACCCAGACATAGCTGGTGCTAACTCTTAAAATATAGGGCCAAACACAAATTTTGCCCCCCAATCCCAAAAATTTGCATCTAAAACTAAAGAAAACATGTCCTGAAAGGCCCTCCACACTTCGCCCCTACTGCGCATGCGCAGTGTCAAGGACGTTCCGAAATTGGCGCCATAAATCATTCTAATAACCAGTGCCTGGTAAGCGATATGTACTCAGCGGGGAGGCAAGAGTTCCCAACTCCTGGGAGGGCCATCCCCGTCTGGGTCATTGGTAAGTATAAAAAATATATAAATTACTATAAATTTTTTAACATTTTTATACTGTACCAATGACCCAGACATAGCTGAATAGTAAAAAGGCTGGAGGGCCAAGGACATAGAGCAAAATGGAATACGCTCAATAAAATAAAATAGAGTCATCCCCTGTAGGGAAAAAGAAGTAATAGGCCTTACATGTATCTTTCTTATTTATGATAAATTAGAAAGATACAACACCTTCCAAAATTGAGCTTCATACATCCATGTACTCTATTAATATCCAATATAATTCTTATACTAATAATTTTTAAAGTAAGCCAATAAATAAAGTAAGTCTAGAGAATAGAGACTCTTATACTCCTAAAAGTGTCTGAGGATTGCATAATCATGTCCGTTGACATATGCAATATTCAAAAGCTATACTTTAAAAACTAAGACTTGAATGAATTTTAAAAACCTAAACTTCTCACTAAACAACCATCCCAATAACAGCTCAGAATTACTAACTCCGGAGGAGGTATCCCCTTGTTTTCATAGTAAAACAGGTGACCCAAGGGAACACCCTCCCCCCCCTTTTTCTTGCCCTGGGTCAAATAGCCCAGAGCGAAGAGGGCAGCCGAACGGAGACACTGCCGAAACAGACAGCCTACCTAGCTATAGTAGCAACTGTTAAGTGAATGACATTCTGAGCAGTAGATAATAGACCTAACAATAGAGGCCTCCAGAAATGGACTCGATATTTCTGAGATAAAATTCATGAATGTGGATGGCTGAGCGCAATGAGCGGCCTTCAAAAATCTATAATAGCGACACTATTAATGTAAGCCCAAGAAGTAGAAGAACTCTTACTTCATGAGCCGAAATCTTAAGCACAACTGCTAAGTCAATGATATACCATAAGCAGTACCGATAGTTAATAGAATCCATTAACAATAAAATGGAGCGTAACGTCCTTCTACTAGACATCAAAGACAGAAGAAGCTTACGCCCATAGTAATAAACAGATATCTGTTTATAAATACATAAACTGTACCCGGAAAGAGTAAAGGCCTATGCCCATACGAAGACGGAAGGACCTTAAAATAATAGGTTCCGGATAATAGGAGCCTAACTCTTATGCAACAATCCAACCTAAATAGTAACGGAAGTATTGATTCCGAAACTATGAAAGTGAAAATCATCCATCGATAGTGCATGAAACTCACTGACTCTACAGTAAAAGAGAAACCAACAGAATTACTGTCTAAAAGGTCAGAATTTGAAAACTACTGTTTCCAGAGGCTCAAATGATTACTTAGCTAAATAAGAACCGAAGTTAAAATCCATATAGGAATTTAATCTAAAGATTCTAAGTCTATTTATCAAAAAGTTACTAACTGACTTAGATAAAGAGACAAAAGACTCAATTGTAAACTATCGTAGAGTGCATAGGTATGAGGTAACATAAACCTATAACCTAAATAATAACAGGCTGCAGTAGATCTTGTGAAACAAGTATACTAAAAAATAGCAATGAGTAGTATGGAGGGATCAACAATATGAACATAATGATCCATACACCACGACGGAAGAGCCTCCACTTTAGCCGCATAGAATAGCGAAGAAGAGGATCTCCTATAGTAAGAAATCGCGTCCAAAGCTCGTCCAGTACAGTGCTTACAATGCAATACGGACCACACAACGGAATACATGAAGGTTGCGACCTTGCTGGTTGTGATAAAGATGACACGATTTACCCAGTGAAAAAGATCCTCACATAGAGGAAGATTTCACGTTAAGACCCAGAGTAGACAAGAGAGTAAATTACTCATGATCTCTGTGAAGATAGAGATGCTATCAACAGAAATGTATTGTGGTTGTTTATCTTAGCAATACCTGCTAAAACAACAGCGCTGGAGGATACGCGTATCTTATCATTCCGTCCTATAGATCAATAGAGCGTTAACAATATTAGCTCAGAGATCTGGACAAGCCAACACATACGTCTGCAACTGATTAGCAAGCTGTGTCATAAATAAATCATCATTGGGCGCTCCCATAGATAGCAAATCTGATTGAATACTTGTTTGTTGAGAGTCCATTCTGACAGCAACAAGCGACCCGTAAGAGAACGGGAGTCCGATAAAACAATCAGACGACCCGGAATATGACGGACCAAAACTGAACTTGGTGTACTATAACCAACAGACGGATTCTTTCCATTAAATTGAATAACGGAAACGAAAGAGTGCCTCCCTGGTTCCGGAGATACGCCACTACTGTTGAATTAAAGGACAGGAATTTGGGCATGCGTTCCTGAATAATGTTCATGCAATGACATAAAGCAAGCCTAAAAAACATTATTCCGCAGAAGAAAACTGATTGCTGAAAGACTGCGGAACCCAAAGACCCTGGCACTTCGAATCCGTAGGGATCAGTATTATATCCCAATCTGTTTGACTGGCAAACGTCATAACAGCCACACTCGGGTCCGGCAACTGCGGCGGCACTCTCTGAGTCAACCACCGAATGTTTGCCCCAGTCTGAATCTCTTGTAACACTAGATAGACAAGAGAACGTGTAAATCGAGCAATTCATGGATTGCCGAAAAGTTGCCGTCGAAGAGAAGCTCCTCCGAGAACGAAGCGACTCTGAGAGAGTTCTTAACCTTACTATCCACGCGTGTGGATGTAGCTAGGGCTGCGTCACGTCTAACTAACTCCAATCAGCCACTGAAGGGCGGAGTTATACGTGAACAATCTACTGCCCTCAAAAGAAATTACATTGAGAATAATATCCCGTAAATCTTTTCTTGAAGACGTAATGATAACGCCTCCGTAAGGCGGATTACGTATAATAAAGCGTCTAAGTTAAGTCTACTATACATAATGTCGTTCCCAACATTGAAATTGGAAAAGACATAAACGGTGAAAAAGAATATATGCAGTCTTTAATGACACCGTCTAGACGCATATGAACTCTCGGTATGCCCTGCTCTGCCAAAATAAACTATTTGTATAAATGATAAAATGGCAGAAATGAGCAACGCGGACAAGAAACTAAACTATCATGCTTGGTAGCAGGCTTGTATATATATATATATAGCGTCGAAAAATAAAACACATGTTGTAATGACAATATTGGACTGCGTCGGTAAGTCAGGGACAATGTCCCTGAACCGATCGAAAAATCCGAGTCCAATGACGCTATAAGTCTCTTATCCAAGATCGCAGCAATGAAGTCCGAAATAATAATCACTGGAAGATAATGCCAGAAGATATGAAAGGCATCTTCCGATACTACTAAAGGGAAAACTCGAAATCTTTCGAATCCCTTTCGCCATCCTGTCGGACCCTATAAAGCGTTCGGTCGTCCGTACCTGATGCAACCGCGGACCGCACCGACCCAGCGCCGTCGGATAATTCCTGATTCGACCGAGAAACTGTCAATTGCTGGGATGCTGCGAAACAACTGTGCTAACTCAGATAGCACGTCCGTCACTGAGGCCTGAGGAGAAGCGGTCTTACGATGCATTGCCGCTGGAAGCTCCGTGATCGTTACCCCGTGCATACTACCAATATGCGAGCGAAGGGAGTGTATAGGCCTCGTGTCCCTTGGCTACCGGATGGCGCGACCTATTCGCCGTGGAATCACTGAATGCCGAAACTGATCGGATACTCGAGGTCACGTAGCCAATGTGCGGTCGTGTGCCCTGCTGTGAGGACAGGGAAGCATTAAAGACAGTCTCTCGGACTGTCAATATAACGGAGCGTCCCGATCAACGGACATATGCTCCGAATGTAAAATATCTGAACCACAACATGCGGTCCCCTATGTTGTTGGGCGAGAGAGGGACCTCTCTCGCTCACAGCCCGGACGGACCTGGACAAGCCAGGAACCGGACTAACAGGCTTCCTCCGATCTGTCCTCAATCTGCCGTCACTGGGTGAGTACTAAAGTAATTAAAGTGCTCGCATCACCCAAATCTCCTTCCTAGACCGCAACGGATGAACCCGGCAGCCGAACCATTCGATGAATGTACGCTACACCGGGTGAGCTAGCGAATGTCACTCCGTAGGCGATAGACATATTCCATGAGCACTTATTGCTGCTAACTCTTCATTAACTATGACGACAGAGGCACACTTTTGAAAGACATCTCCATAACTCTTCGAACAAGAAACCAGAAATGCTTGGTTAGCAAGCATAAAATAATAATATATATAGCGTCGTTCAATAATTCGAAAGTTTGTGTGACATTATTGGACTATGTCGGAACTGAGGGACGATGTCCCTGAACCGAGCCAAAAATTTCTAAGTCCACCGACGCTATCAGTTTCTTATCCGGCATCGCAGCATTCTGGTCCGACGAAAGAAGCTGTAGAAGACCAAGTCAGATGACATACACAACAGCATATGTTGCTCCGAAAGGGAAAGCTCGAAATCCTCCGAATCCCTTTCGGTATCCCGTCGGACTGGATGAAACTTTCGGACGTCCGTACCCGCTTCCGCGGAGCGTCCCGACCCAGCATCGTCGGATAAAATATATGCGACAGATTCAGTTGATGCTGGGATGCTGCGATAAACTGTGCTATTAAGGAAAGCACGTCCGTTCCCGAGGCCTGTGCAGTAGCGGTCTTACGATGCATTGCCGCCGGAAGCTCCGTGTACGTTGACTCCCGCACACTTCCTATGCGAACGTCCGGAGTCTGCAGGCCTCGTGTCCCTGGCTACCGGATGGTGTGACCTGGTCGCCGAAGAATCCTTGATCGGCGAAGCTGGTAATATATCGGCGGTCACGCAGCCAAGGTGCGGTCGTGTGCGCTGACGAGAAGAGGAAGCCTTAGCAGTCTCAGCGGACTGCCTATACAACGGAGCGTCCCGAGCGACGGACGTATGCTCCGCTTACGACACATTTTGTACCACAACATCTGGGGCCAGATGTTGTTGAACGAGAGAGGGGCCTCTCTCGTTTGCCGTCCGGATGGACCGGAGCGAGCTATGAACCGGACTAAAAGGCTTCCTCCGTTCTCCCTCCGATCCGCCGTCACTGGGTGTGCATTAGGTTAATTTATAGTGCTCGCATCACCCCAAAATTCCTTCTAGACCGCAACGGACGAACCCGGCTGCCGAACCATTCGGTGAATGGACGCTACACCGGGCGAGCTAGCGGACATCAAAGGCCGTCGAACCTACTAGGGTCCTCTTAGGCAATTGGCGTATTTACATGAGCACTTTTCCGCTAGCCCTTCATTAATTGTGACGACGGAGGCACACTGTTGGAAGACATCACAGATACATCACCCTAATCTTGATCGTCTGAAATAGAAATTGATAAAGTAGAGTGACCCTGCGGGGAAAGGACCGGAGTGTCCAAATCCCCAACAACATACCGTGACATACGCTTCCCATATTGTCATCGAAATCATACGATACAGAACAGGAGTTAATGCGAGTACACTGACCACATATAGAATGATAATAAAGTCAGAGGAAGACTTCCTCTTAAAACAATTGATCAATATCCTTTCAATGTGAAAAGAAAACAAGTCCTGGTACTCGCACTAACCCCTGGCAATCAAAATACATAATAATAATATGATCCATTAATATAGAAAAAATAATTGAAATCAAAATATTTTGAAAAAATATTTTTTCAGAACAGCCCAAGTTTCTGAAAAGTAACGTTGAGCCCCAATGGATCCCAAGCCTAAGTGTGGACAAAAATTTTAAAAATATTTTAAACAATTTATTCAACACTTACGAACAATAATAATGTATCTAGTTATGATTAAAATAACATCAAGATATTATTTTTTAGAAATCCCCCCCTCACACAGAGGGCTGTTGTAAATGTAAACAATGAGTGTAAAAACACTAAAATAAGACTCCAGGCACCCAGGCCCGAAATCAGTTACCAAAAATACACTATCTGATGCAAAACAGAGACTTCCAGGGAAGAAACTGCAGAACATCAGATGGTAGATGCAGAACACAACGCCTAACCACCCGTAGGTGAAGACGTAAACATGGGGAAAGAACAGAATTCATTCTGTTATTCAGCTAAAACTCCCAAGAAAATTTAGTAATAATAATTACAAAAACTATGCCAAAAGCATGGGAGAATAGCAAGGGGGAACTTAAAGGACAGGGAGAGAGGAAAACACTTAAAAAAACAGTGTAACTAAATAATCAGAATGACAACAAAATGGCTGCTGCCTTGAAAATAGGTAACTTAACATAATTTCATTAAAAAATTTTAAGTTACAGCCCTGATAATATTCTGTCACACATTCTTTTCCTCTCCTCCTTCTCTATCCTCCTTAGAATCACCATTTCACTAATATTTATGTGTCTGGCATCATTTAAACTGAGATTTATAAGCACAAAGATCAGTCAGATGTTAACTGATGAAGGGCCAAACTTAGAAATGATTTATGGCGCCAATTTCGGAACGTCCTTGACACTGCGCATGCGCAGTAGGGGCGAAGTGTGGAGGGCCTTTCAGGACATGTTTTCTTTAGTTTTAGATGCAAATTTTGGGGATTGGGGGGCAAAATTTGTGTTTGGCCCTATATTTTAAGAGTTAGCACCAGCTATGTCTGGGTCATTGGTACAGTATAAAAATATATTTTTTCAGAGAAGCCCAAGTTTCTGAAAAGTAACGTTGAGCCCCAATGGATCCGATGGCTAAGTGTGGTCAAAAATTTTAAATTTATATAAAATAATTAATGCAACACTTACGGATAATAACAATGTATCTTATAGTGAGATAAACTACACCAAAGGCAAACAGCCCCCCTCAAGAGAGACTGTTGCCAATGTAAACAAACAGTGTAAAAACACCAGAAAACATGACTCCAGGCACTGACAAAACTGGCCCGAAATCAGTCATCAAAATTACACTCTATCTGATGCAAGACAGAGACTCCCAGGGGAGAATCTGCAGAACATCAGATGGAAGATGCAGAACACAACGTTTATACACCCATGGGTGAAAACGTAACTATGGGGAAAATAACAGAAAACATTCTGTAACCAAGCAACTCTCCCAAGAGAATTTAGAAATGATCTTTCTCAAAAATATGCCAAAAGCATGGGAGAATTGCAAGGGGGGACTTAGAAGACCAGGGGAGAGGAAACACTGAATAAGCAGTGCAACTTTTTAGCAAGAATGACAACAAGAGGCCCATGCCTCGAAAATAGGCAACTTAACATAATTTCATAAAAAATTTTAAGTACAGCCCTGATTATTTTTTGTCACTCCTTTTTCCTCTCCTCCTTCTATATCCTCCTTAGAATCACCATTTCTCCAATAATTACGTGTCTGGCATCCTTTAAACTGAGATTTACAAGCACAAAGATCAGTGAGATGTTGACTGATGAAGGGCCAAACAGAGAATGATAATTGGCGCCAATTTCGGAACGTCCTTGACACTGCGCATGCGCAGTAAGGGCAAAGTATGGAGGTCCTATAGGACATGATTTCTTTTGGCTTTAGATGCAAATTTTGGGGATTGGGGGGCAAAATTTGTGTTTGGCCCTGGATTTTTTAGAGTTAGCACCAGCTAAGTAAGTATAAAAATAGTGATTGTGTAGCATAGTTCTCTCAGAGATGGTACACTATAATGTCACCATCTGATGTCATTAAAATTATAAAGTCAAAGTAATTTGTATATTTTTATACTTACCAATGGCCCAGACTAGCTGGTGCCTCAAAGTTATCAAGGGCCAAACACAAATTTTGAACCCCCAATCCCCCAAATTTGCTTGCAAAACCAAAAATTAAAAGTCCTATCTGGCCCTCCATACATTTACTCTCCGCGCATGCACAGACGTCAGGAAGTGACTGGAATTGGCACCAACATCAGGGATGGGGGAACAAGAAGCTACCCATCGTCAGGTTGGTGAAGCCCTTGGGGGTACACCATACGGTGATCACCAGAGCCTGGGCAAGATTTCAGCAGTATGGCACACCAGTCAGACGACATGGTGGTGGCAGAGACAGGGCAACATCTGCAGCTGAAGACCGGATTTTGATCATGCAGGCCCACAGGAACCGTTTTGAAAAAGCAACCCAGCTTCGCAGTGACCTTCAAAATGCATCCGGGGTAAATGTTTCGACGCAGACTATCTAGGCAAGGTTGCACGAAGGTGGTCTCCGATCGATAAGAAAATGTATTCGCATTCAGCTGTCACAGAACCACCACCAGGCATGATATGAATGGGCCATGGATCACGTTGGATGGACCAGAGAAGATTGGCGACCTGTCCTTTTTACAGATGAGTCCAGGTACAGTCCAGACAACACAGATAGGCGTTCTTGGGTATGGAGAAGACCAGGAGAGCGATTCCATGCAGCCAACATTGCTGAGCATGACCACTATGGTGGAGGGTCAATAATGGTCTGGGGCGGCATTAGCTGGGATGAACGTGCAGAGCTCTGTGTCCTTGACCGTGGTACAATGACAGCACAGCGGTATATATTGATGAGATCCTGGATGACCACGTCAGATTGTATGCAGGTGCAGTGGGTGATAGATTCATTCTGATGGACAATAATGTCCGTCCTCATGTTGCCCATGCTCTCCGGGAGTACTGACAGAGGGAGGGAGGGGATTGAGCGTATGGACTGGCCAGCAAGATACCCTGACCCTAACCTCAATCCAAACAAACATGTCTGGAATGAGTTGTAGCTTGCAATTTCAGTCCGTCCAGTCCAATCAAGAAGTGTCCCGGAGTTTTGTGCCATGCTGATCCAAGAATGGAACAACATCCCACAAAGGACCATCTGGAACCTGATTGGGAGCATGAGAAAGCATTGTCAAGCTGTAATTAACAGTAATGGGTCTCATACTCGAAACTGAACCTATACCAGTTTGCTCCGTCAACTTTTTGGCAAATTTGAAAAATTTCCTCTTTTACCAATAATATCCATTTTCCATGGTTATCACATACAAAAGCTAAAAAATAATGTTTCTGTGCTTAAATCATTAAAGATATAATTAAATAAAAAATACATACACTTTTCATAACAATATTTCAACTAAAACGTAAAACAGATAGTTGGATATACTTGGTGCTTAGCAAACTTTGAGTAGTATATGTTAAACTCCTAAGAAAAGTTAAAAAATTTATAGTAATTTATATATTTTTTATACTTACCAATGACCCAGACATAGCTGGTGCTAACTCTTAAAATATAGGGCCAAACACAAATTTTGCCCCCCAATCCCCAAAATTTGCATCTAAAACTAAAGAAAACATGTCCTGAAAGGCCCTCCACACTTCGCCCCTACTGCGCATGCGCAGTGTCAAGGACGTTCCGAAATTGGCGCCATTTATCATTCTAATAACCAGTGCCTGGTAAGCGCTATGTACTCAGCGGGGAGGCAAGAGTTCCCAACTCCTGGGAGGGCCATCCCCGTCTGGGTCATTGGTAAGTATAAAAAATATATAAATTACTATAAATTTTTTAACATTTTTATACTGTACCAATGACCCAGACATAGCTGAATAGTAAAAAGGCTGGAGGGCCAAGGACATAGAGCAAAATGGAATACGCTCAATAAAATAAAATAGAGTCATCCCCTGTAGGGAAAAGAAGTAATAGGCCTTACATGTATCTTTCTTATTTATGATAAATTAGAAAGATACAACACCTTCCAAAAATTGAGCTTCATACATCCATGTACTCTATTAATATCCAATAATCCTTATACTAATAATTTTTAAAGTAAGACAATAATAAAGTAAGTCTAGAGAATAGAGACTCTTATACTCCTAAAAGTGTGTGAGAATTGCATAATCATGTCCGTTGACATATGCAATATTCAAAAGCTATACTTTAAAAACTAAGACTTGAATGAATTTTATAACTTAAACTTCTCACTAAACAACCATCCCAATAACAGCTCAGAATTACTAACTCCGGAGGAGGTATCCCCTTGTTTTCATAGTAAAAACAGGTGACCCAAGGGAACACCCTCCCCCCCCCCCTTTTTCTTGCCCTGGGTCAAATAGCCCAGAGCGAAGAGGGCAGCCGAACGGAGACACTGCCGAAACAGACAGCCTACCTAGCTATAGTAGCAACTGTTAAGTGAATGACATTCTGAGCAGTAGATAATAGACCTAACAATAGAGGCCTCCAGAAATGGACTCGATATTTCTGAGATAAAATTCATGAATGGATGGCTGAGCGCAATGAGCAGCCTTCAAAAATCTATAATAGCAACACTATTAATGTAAGCCCAAGAAGTAGAAGAACTCTTACTTCATGAGCCGAAATCTTAAGCACAACTGCTAAGCCAATGATATACCATAAGCAGTACGCTAGTTAATAGAATCCATTAACAATAAAATGGAGCGTAACGTCCTTCTACTAGACATCAAAGACAGAAGAAGCTTACGCCCTTGTAATAAACAGATATCTGTTTATAAATACATAAACTGTACCCGGAAAGAGTAAAGGCCTATGCCCATACGAAGACGGAAGGACCTTAAAATAATAGGTTCCGGATAATAGGAGCCTAACTCTTATGCAACAATCCAACCTAAATAGTAACGGAAGTATTGATTCCGAAACTATGAAAGTGAAAATCATCCATCGATAGTGCATGAAACTCACTGACTCTACAGTAAAAGAGAAATCAACAGAATTACTGTCTAAAAGGTCAGAATTTGAAAACTACTGTTTCCAGAGGCTCAAATGATTACTTAGCTAAATAAGAACCTGAAGTTAAAATCCGTATAGGAATTTAATCTAAAGATTCTAAGTCTATTTATCAAAAAGTTACTAACTGACTTAGATAAAGAGACAAAAGACTCAATTGTAAACTATCGTAGAGTGCATAGGTATGAGGTAACATAAACCTATAACCTAAATAACAACAGGCTGCAGTAGATCTTGTGAAACAAGTATACTAAAAAATAGCAATGAGTAGTATGGAGGGATCAACCATATGAACATAATGATCCCTACACCACGACGGAAGAGCCTCCACTTTAGTCGCATAGAATAGCGAAGAAGAGGATCTCCTATAGTAAGAAATCGCGTCCAAAGCTCGTCCAGTACAGTGCTTACAATGCAATACGGACCACACAACGGAATACATGAAGGTTGCGACCTTGCTGGTTGTGATAAAGATGACACGATTTACCCAGTGAAAAAAGATCCTCACATAGAGGAAGATTTCACGTTAAGATCCACAGTAGACAAGAGAGTAAATTACTCATGATCTCTGTGAAGATAGAGATGCTATCAACAGAAATGTATTGTGGTTGTTTATCTTAGCAATACCTGCTAAAACAACAGCGCCGGAGGATACGCGTATCCTATCATTCCGTCCTATAGATCAATAGAGCGTTAACAGTATTAGCTCAGAGATCTGGACAAGCCAACACATACGTCTGCAAATGATTAGCAAGCTGTGTCATAAATAAAACATCATTGGGCGCTCCCATAGATAGCAAATCTGATTGAATACTTGTTTGTTGAGAGTCCATTCTGACAGCAACAAGCGACCCGTAAGAGAACGGGAGTGCGATAAAACAATCAGACTACCCAGAATATGACGGATCAAAACTGAACTTGGTGTACTATAACCAACAGACGGATTCTTTCCATTAAATTGAATAACGGAAACGAAAGAGTGCCTCCCTGGTTCCGGAGATACGCCACTACTGTCGAATTAAAGGACAGGAATTTGGGCATGCGTTTCTGAATAATGTTCATGCAATGACATAAAGCAAGCCTAAAAAACATTATTCCGCGGAAGTTAAACTGATAGCTAAAAGACTGCGGAACCCAAAGACCCTGGCACTCCGAATCCGTAGGGATCAGTATATATCCCAATCTGTTTGACTGGCAACCGTCATAACAGCCACACTCGGGTCTGGCAACTGCGGCGGCACTCTCTGAGTCAACCACCGAATGTTTGCCCCAGTCTGAATCTCTTGTAACACTAGATAGACAAGAGAATGTATAAATCAAGCAATTCATGGATTGCCGGAAAGTTGCCGTCGAAGAGAAGCTCCTCCGAGAACGAAGCGACTCTGAGAGAGTTCTTAACCTACTATCCACGCGTGGATGTAGCTAGGGCTGCATCACGTCTAACCAACTCCAATCAGCCACTGAAGGGCGGAGTTATACGTGAACAAACTACTGCCCTCAAAAGAAATTACATTGAGAATAATATCCCGTAAATCTTTTCTTGAAGACGTAATGATAACGCCTCAGTAAGGCGGATTACGTATAATAAAGCGTCTAAGTTAAGTCTACTATACATAATGTCGTTCCCAACATTGAAATTGGAAAAGACATAAACGGCGAAAAAGAATATATGCAGTCTTTAATCACACCGTCTAGACGCATATGAACTCTCGGTATGCCCTGCTCTGCCAAAATAAACTATATGTAAAAAAGATAAAATGGCAGAAATGAGCCACGCGGACAAGAAACTAAACTATCATGCTTAGTAGCAGGCTTGTATATATATATAAATATATAGCGTCGAAAAATAAAACACATGTTGTAATGACAATATTGGACTGCTTCGGTAAGTCAGGGACAAAGTCCCTGTACCGATCGAAAAATCCGAGTCCAATGACGCTATAAGTCTCTTATCCAAGATCGCAGCAATGAAGTCCGAAAAATAATCACTGGAAGAAATGCCAGAAGATATGAAAGGCATCTTCCGATACTACTAAAGGGAAAACTCGAAATCTTTCGAATCCCTTTCGCCATCCTGTCGGACCCTATAAAGCGTTCGGTCGTCCGTAGCTTGATGCAACCGCGGACCGCACCGACCCAGCGCCGTCGGATAATTCCTGATTCGACCGAGAAACCGTCAATTGCTGGGATGCTGCGAAACAACTGTGCTAACTCGGATAGCACGTCCGTCACTGAGGCCTGAGGAGCAGCGGTCTTACGATGCATTGCCGCAGGAAGCTCCGAGATCGTTACCCCGTGCATACTTCCAATATGCGAGCGAACGGAGTGTATAGGCCTCGTGTCCCTTGGCTACCGGATGGCGCGACCTATTCGCTGTGGAATCACTGAATGCCGAAACTGATCGGATACTCGAGGTCACGTAGCCAATGTGCGGTCGTGTGCCGTGCTGTGAGGATGAGGAAGCATTAAAGACAGTCTCTCGGACTGTCAATATAACGGAGCATCCCGAGCAACGGACATATGCTCCGAATGTAAAATATCTGAACCACAACATGCGGTCCCCTATGTTGTTGGCTTCCTCCGATCTGTCCTCAATCTGCCGTCACTGGGTGAGTACTAAAGTAATTAAAGTGCTCGCATCACCCAAATCTCCTTCCTAGACCGCAACGGACGAACCCGGCAGCCGAACCATTCGATGAATGTACGCTACACCGGGTGAGCTAGCGAATGTCACTCCGTAAGCGATAGACATATTCCATGAGCACTTATTGCCGCTAACTCCTCATTAACTATGACGACAGAGGCACACTTTTGAAAGACATCTCCATAACTCTTCGAACAAGAAACCAGAAATGCTTGGATAGCAAGCATAAAATAATAATATATATAGCGTCGTTCAATAATTCGAAAGTTTGTGTGACATTATTGGACTATGTCGGAACTGAGGGACGATGTCCCTGAACCGAACCAAAAAATTTCTAAGTCCACCGACGCTATCAGTTTCTTATCCGGCATCGCAGCATATGTTGTTCCGAAAGGGAAAGCTTGAAATCCACCGAATCCCTTTCGGTATCCCGTCGGACCGGATGAAACTTTCGGACGTCCGTACCCACTTCCGCGGAGCGTCCCGACCCAGCATCGTCGGATAAAATATATGCGACAGATTCAGTTGATGCTGGGATGCTGCGATAAACTGTGCTATTAAGGAAAGCACATCCGTTCCCGAGGCCTGTGCAGTAGCGGACTTACGATGCATTGCCGCTGGAAGCTCCGTGTCCGTTGACTCCCGCACACTTCCTATGCGAACGTCCGGAGTCTGCAGGCCTCGAGTCCCCGGCTACCGACCCAGCGCTGTCGGATAATTCTCGATCCGACACCGTTTCTGTCGGCTGCTGGGATGCTGCGATAAGCTGTGCTATGTGCACAAGAATGTCCGGCGTCGAGACCTGCGGAGGCGCAGTCTATCGCTGCTTCGCCGAGGGCAGCTCCGCATCAGATGGCTCCCGCATACTTTTCCTATGCGAACGTCCGGAGTCCATCGGTCTCGAATCCCTGGCTGCCGGATGGTGTGACCTGGTCGCCGAAGAATCCTTGATCGGCGAAGCTGGTAATATATCGGCGGTCACGCAGCCAAGGTGCGGTCGTGTGCGCTGACGAGAAGAGGAAGCCTTAGCAGTCTCAGCGGACTGCCTATACAACGGAGCGTCCCGAGCGACGGACGTATGCTCCGCTAACGACACATTTGTACCACAACATC
Source organism: Pictodentalium vernedei (assembly GCA_031216915.1). NCBI lineage: Eukaryota > Metazoa > Mollusca > Scaphopoda > Dentaliida > Dentaliidae > Pictodentalium > Pictodentalium vernedei. The sequence goes on along the minus strand of CM062294.1, from coordinate 450,201,696 downwards.
TGGGGCCAGATGTTGTTGAACGAGAGAGGGGCCTCTCTCGCTTGCCGTCCGGATGGACCGGAACGAGCTATGAACCGGACTAAAAGGCTTCCTCCGTTCTCCCTCCGATCCGCCGTCACTGGGTGTGCATTAAGTTAATTTTATAGTGCTCGCATCACCCCAAAATTCCTTCTAGACCGCAACGGACGAACCCGGCTGCCGAACCATTCGGTGAATGGACGCTACACCGGGCGAGCTAGCGGACGTCAAAGGCCGTCGAACCTACTAGGGTCCTCTTAGGCAATTGGCGTATTACATGAGCACTTTTCCGCTAGCCCTTCATTAATTGTGACGACGGAGGCACACTGTTGGAAGACATCACAGATACATCACCCTAATCTTGATCGTCTGAAATAGAAATTGATAAAGTAGAGTGACCCTGCGGGGAAAGGACCGGAGTGTCCAAATCCCCAACAACATACCGTGACATACGCTTCCCATATTGTCATCGAAATCATACGATACAGAACAGGAGTTAATGCGAGTACACTGACCACATATAGAATGATAATAAGGTCAGAGGAAGACTTCCTCTTAAAACAATTGATCAATATCCTTTCAATGTGAAAAGAAAACAAGTCCTGGTACTCGCACTAACCCCTGGCAATCAAAATACATAATAATAATATGATCCATTAATATAGAAAAAATAATTGAAATCAAAATATTTTGAAAAAATATTTTTTCAGAACAGCCCAAGTTTCTGAAAAGTAACGTTGAGCCCCAATGGATCCCAAGCCTAAGTGTGGACAAAAATTTTAAAAATATTTTAAACAATTTATTCAACACTTACGAACAATAATAATGTATCTAGTTATGATTAAAATAACATAAAGATATTATTATTTAGAAATCCCCCCCTCACACAGAGGGCTGTTGTAAATGTAAACAATGAGTGTAAAAACACTAAAATAAGACTCCAGGCACCCAGGCCCGAAATCAGTTACCAAAAATACACCATCTGATGCAAAACAGAGACTTCCAGGGAAGAAACTGCAGAACATCAGATGGTAGATGCAGAACACAACGCCTAACCACCCGTAGGTGAAGACGTAAACATGGGGAAAGAACAGAATTCATTCTGTTATTCAGCTAAAACTCCCAAGAAATTTTAGTAATAATAATTACAGAAACTATGCCAAAGCATGGGAGAATAGCAAGGGGGAACTTAAAGGACAGGGAGAGAGGAAAAACACTTGAAAAAACAGTGTAACTAAATAATCAGAATGACAACAAAATGGCTGCTGCCTTGAAAATAGGTAACTTAACATAATTTCATTAAAAAATTTTAAGTTACAGCCCTGATAATATTCTGTCACACATTCTTTTCCTCTCCTCCTTTTCTATCCTCCTTAGAATCACCATTTCACTAATATTTATGTGTCTGGCATCATTTAAACTGAGATTTAAAAGCACAAAGATCAGTCAGATGTTAACTGATGAAGGGCCAAACTTAGAATGATAAATGGCGCCAATTTCGGAACGTCCTTGACACTGCGCATGCGCAGTAGGGGCGAAGTGTGGAGGGCCTTTCAGGACATGTTTTCTTTAGTTTTAGATGCAAATTTTGGGGATTGGGGGGCAAAATTTGTGTTTGGCCCTATATTTTAAGAGTTAGCACCAGCTATGTCTGGGTCATTGGTACAGTATAAAAATATAAAAAATTTCAATAAAAAAATAGCCAAAAAGATTACGAGTTTAACAGGAAAAGTTGGTTCATGGAAGGATAGGGAAGGAATACTTAACAAACAGTGGAATAATCATTATCAAAAATGATGACGTCAGGCATATGTCCCGAAATTGGGAAACATAAAATAATTTTATAAATATTATAAAGTTACAGCCCTGAATGTCGAAAACCACCGTTGAACACTTCCTTCATCCAATAACAGCCTTGTATCCACCAATTCTTGCATTGATTTGTGTCTGCCATCCTCAACAAGCCAAGACCAATACCGGGTCTGAACCTGCGTCGCTGCATGCATGTGATTACAGAGATGAACAGACTTCAAAGTATCGGCAAATAGGAAGTGGCGGCACAGCAGATCTGAAAATCAGATACACGATACAACTCATCATTATGAAGCAGCAGACCAAATGTAAAATCATTCCCTTTCATAGAAGCCAAGAAAACTTTGACAGAAGAAGTGTTTTGGATGGACAGACGGAATGACGGATGGAGTCGAGCGGTAACTAGACCTGCTCTGCCGCTGGCGATGCAGGTAAAAAAGGAGATCTTAAAGCACAGATGTCAGTTCATTGTTTCTGACTTTAGGGCCAAACAAAGAATGATGTTGGCGCCAATTCCGGTCACTTCCTGATGTCTGCGCATGTGCGGAGAGTAAATGTTTGGAGGGCCAGATAGGACTTTTAATTTTCGGTTTTGCAAGCAAATTTTGGGAATTGGGGGGGTTCAAAATTTGTGTTTGGCCCTTGATAACTTTGAGTTAGCACAAGCTAGTCTGGGCCATTGGTTTACAGTGTAAAAATATCAGTACAATCCAACAGAATGTGCTCAACTGTCAAAGAACATTGACAGGGAACACATTCTAGTTGCATATTACGCTCTAAGAAAAAAGATTGAGTAAGACGTGTATGGCCACTTACTTACAAATGACTTACAAATGGTCAGAAGCGATGGAGCTTGTTATTTGTTGCCGCCATTCCACTCCGTCTGCAACACAGATTTGATGTAAATCAATGTAATTACTGACATGTGGTTTAAAATTACTGAATTAATTTTAAAATCAGTGAGGTGCAAGTTTAAGGCCTGTTTTGCCACACTGTCTGACCTGGTGTTACAGGAGATATCGACATATCCAAGTAACCAGCAGAACACGATATCATATCACATGAATGAGAGTATTCAACTTCTCATGAAGTTCCAAAATGACAGGGTTCTTTGGGTTGTGTAAAGCTAACAAAGAGGAAAGAGTCGGAAAATATAATTGACTTCCTTTCCTGCACATTTGCGATGTATTTTAAGTGCTAGGTGTAAAGCTTTAACCTACATAAGGTAAAGGGTTAATAACTAACCTAAGAAGAATAAAGAGGGGGAGGAGGGGGGATATAAGTAACTCAACATCACTCAATCTTTTATCATTTGCTGATAACAGCACTGCACACTGCTCAGGCTCCGACAATAACTCCATAACACTGTATTTCAATGACAAGCTTAAAAAACTATTTGAATGGTGCTCCATGAACCAGCTAATGTTAAATGCTAAGAAAACCTTGTGTATTATACTTAATCCAAATAAAGGTAGAAACAATAATCTCTGCCAAGAAGTAAAAATAAATAACCAAAACATAACAAGCTTGGGGCCACTGAAACAGAAAAATCTATGAAATTTTTACCTTATCCTACATGGCTCACATATCCCGATTATGCTCGAAAATAACACACACAAACTCTAGTCTCAACAAAGTAAAAAATATCCTCCCCAAGGAGCTCTGAAAACATTATATTACGCCCTCATATATAGCCATTTGGTATACTGAATCCAGGATGGGGCAAGAGCTATCAAGAAACTAGCGGTTGTGCAAAAGCAATCATTACGAATAATTATTAACAAAAAGTACAATTCTCATACAGATCCCCAGTTAAAGGAAAATTAAATACTCAAGGTTGATGATTTGTTTAAACTACATCCACTACTGTTCATGTTTGACTGGCAGAACAGCAGATTACCTGCTTCTTTCAATGATATATTTAAAGTTATTGGCAATCCATCTGGTAGAACAACCAGAGTCTGGCCTCCTATACATTGAAAAAACATGGACCCAAACTCAGGATAAACTTCCTTCATACAACTTCCTGAAACTATGGAATGCTCGAGACAACACAACTTGGAATATTAGCAGTAGAACCATGCTTAAGAACAACTTAACTTCCACATTCATTTCATCACATTCCAGTTATGTCTGCTGCAATAATCCCCACTGCCCTGATTGCACTTCGTAAACTTGGAAATTGTCAGTACACGTAATAGTCATGCTCCGCATCTTCATCTGGAATCCTTGTCTTATGCAACCTGCTGTGCTTCTTCCCTACAGTTGTCCTATGTAAAATGCTACATGTATTCAATTAAGAACTTGCAAACAATAATCTAAACATATAGACAGATAACCTGCTGCATACATTTGAGCAGGTGATCTGTCAAGGAGCATTCACCCTCACTGGTATGGGCTTATTCATTACACTTGTCTCCCTATTGTGATCTAGCTGGATGTGGGTTAATTCATCACATTCGTCACCCTACGATGCTCCAGCTGACGTAGACTCCATGCCCAAACATAATGACCTACCTCTTTGTCACAGTTTAAATGACACAAACTTCACGATGGGAATTGTTGCCGCTCTCAGGTGTTATGATGAGTAGTGGAGGGAGTCCTATAAGCAGGTTGCTTCTTGCCAACCTTGAAGCACCAACTTTCCGCTGGAGTATATGATGGACCATATCTCTGGCCCCGGAAATGAAATGGTTCGATCTCCATTCCCCATCATGTGTCTAGGACTGTCACGATTTTTTAATTTAGGAATCGATTAATCATCGCATATAATCGATTAATCGCACCTAGATGACCCCTCCCTATCTTTGAAGTCGTAAAAAATGAAGTTCAAGTCAGCTGACCTACCTCAAGTAAACAACGAAGACGACCCTCTTTTAGGTACATTCAAAGCTTTAATGTTCTGAACTTTTGAACCGTCAGTGTAATAATCAAGACCAGTCGGCAGTTGCGAACTTTGCAAGTTCTTTGCAAGTTCGCAACTGCTGACCGGTCTTGATTATTATACTGACGGTTCAAAAGTTCAGAACATCAAAGCTTTGAATGTAATTAAAAGACAAATGCGTCTAACAGCTTCTTGGGGTTTAACATCGAAGTTCTTGACCTTTTACCTTAAGAAACAATAGTTTTTTCATCAAATTTATTGTTTAATTATTAAACGTCTAAAACAGGGATAAAATTTACAGATTCTTCGACAACGAAAAATACTAATCGATTTCGAAATCGATTAATCGTGACAGCCCTACATGTGTCACATAACTGGTTCTAAGTTCATTCGTTTGGTCACAGTCTGTTTGCAATCACCCCATCTTCCAAGGGGTGGAGGTAGACAGCCGGTCTGGCTATGCCACTTGCCATGGTATACTACTTATTACATTTGTGCAATATGTTTATTTGTAACCATTTTCATGCATGTGTATCATGAATAAAGAATCAGAATCTAACCTCAGCCATGAAAATATAACTTTTATTTGGTATTCTGACTGAGGTGACAACAGTAACAACAGCTGATAATATTTCTATAGATCCATCTGTATAGATCTGTTATATGCACTATACTTAAGATTTCATTTGGGCATATTTTTGTTTGAACAGCAGAGAGTTTGTCTCAGACTTTTTTGAGGAAGCAAGATCCAAAACAACAGGTTTCCTTACATGCCAAGGAGGAATATGTGGTTCACGGGTCTCTTTTATCAAATCAGATTAAAGTGTGGTGGACTCTATATGGGGTGTAATTCTAAATCCCAATGGAGGAATACATTTCTGTTAAAAAATTCAACATTTTGAGGGTCTGAGACACAATTATAAGCAGGGTTTGATGGATTAGCTAACAGTTTAGAAACATATTGGAGTTATAGTTTAATTCTGTCCTTCTCAAGGAAGGCTCCTCTGCCTCAATGAGCAGCAAATCTACTGATGTTCTAAAAATACCCAGGCTAATTTGAATACCACTGTTATGAATTGCAACGAGTGGTTGGAAGTAAGACTTTCTCACAGAACCGTAAACCACACAACCATAATCTAATTTTGATCTAACATGTAATCTATACGGATGGAGTAATGGTTTTGGTTCAGCACACCAATCAGTGCTACCAACTACCCTGAGGAGGTTAAGTGCCTTTTTACATCTCACTCTTAGTTGTTTTATATGAGAAGTGAAATTCAGTTTATTGTCAAGCAATAAACCTAAGAATTTCACTTCTTTAATCTTTTGAACTCTAGTGGTATCTTCCATGCCAGTTCAATGGCAGCAATAAGAAGAGTCCATATTCATTATTTGGGGTAGATCAATCAATATTTTCAACATGCAGCCTCGGAGCTGCATGCTGAAAATATTGATTGGTCTAACCCACACATTTACTAAAAAGCCATCCTATTTAATGAAGTTATGACGTATTATGTTCCTGGCCGGAAAGCGGCCACTGGGGTTCAAAACGTTAAGGAGCCTGAAGTGTTATATACTGTATGTTCTTAATACAAACAAAAACTGAACCAAAACCGAGTATTTTTTTTAAACAGAACCTAAACCGAGTTTGAAAAATCAAAACCTTCCTATATGACATGAGTCCCTCTTGCAGGCCGGAAAAGGGCTGCTAGGGTTCAAAGGGTTAATAACTCTCTTTTTTCAATTATTATCATTATTATTCAAGAAGAAGAATTTACTCTATAACCCACATGCAATTAAAAGGTCAAATTCATATGTAGGTATGGTAAATGGTTTTGTGGAAATTATATCAAACCATCAATACAGGCACCAGCCAATGATCTGAGAAAGATTCCCAAGGTTCAGTGTCATTTTCCAATATTATTTCAGTGCATTAAATTGTCAAATCTGGAACCTTTGTTCAAGATATAATACTAACAAGTTCAGAATTAGTAAAATTTGTGTAATTAAGGCCCTTAACTCTGTAACGTGTATCGAAAACTGGGCCAGGCCATTTTCAAACTCACTTGAGATATTATTGCAAAAGACCTCTATGGCAAATATTTGTCAAATTAGAGAACGTTTTTCAAGTTATTGTGCTTAAGAGGTCAAAATTTGTGAAAATTGACTAATAAAGGCCCATTATTTATTTTTTATTGGTGTTTAAGGTCACATACTTACATACAATGGCTAATTGTGATCATGACAGTTTTACGGGTGGAGGAAACCCGAGTACTTGGGGAGAACCACCAAGCATCAACGAGCAACTGTCAGCTCCACAACATTCTAACTCTGTTTAAGCTCTGCTCAAGCAGGGTTACAGTGGTTGAAGACATGTGCACCATTGACGTGCAGTACGCCTTAGTACATGGTGTCATCGTGCCTCCAAGGACACAATGCGGGTCGTCCCCGACAGGGATTGAATTCGGGACCTCTAGAATAAAAGTCCAACAGTCTACAACAGAGCAACCATGCTCCCAATAAAGGCCCATAACTCTGTAATGAAAAATCAGGCTGGGCCAGTTTTCAAACTTGCTTGAGAGATTACTGCAAAAGACCTGTATGGCTAATATCAGTCAATTTGGAGAACGTTTGTTCAAGCTATTGCACTGAACTCAAAATTCGTAAAAATGTACTAATTAAGGCCCACAACTCTGTATGAAAAATCGTGCTGGGCCAGTTTTAGAACTCGCTTGAGATATTATTGCACAAGACAGCAAAACGGAGAACGTTTGTTCAAGTTATTGCACTAACAGTGTGAGAATGCCTGGATGCCAGCCCACCGATTGGCAGTAAACCATAGGTCTCGGTTGTCAACACAACTCAATCAATAAAAAATACAAAGCAACAACAATATTCAAATGCCACAACTTATAAGCATACATGGCAGCACGGCATTCAAGATATAAAGTCATTAAAAAAATTGGTTTGTACTATAAAAACAAACCACAGCTCACAGAAATGAAGGATTAATGAGATCAAGAGACAATGAAAGTGTCAATGACACTGTAGCTCATCTTGTTTAAGACATATGTACATGTATAGTATATGACACAGCAATGACAAACACCGAGGTAATGACCTGATAACAAAGGTACATGTAAAGTATTATAAAGATTGGTTCATAAATACAGCCTCTAGCCTGAGCTGTATAGAAGTTGTGTACAAAAAACTGATTGGACCTAATTTCGGTACAAAATGGCCACTGGCAGCCATCTTGAATTTTGGATCGCACCCAGAAACACTCGTTCTCGTCCCAAGGTGATAACAAAGGTACCCAAGAAGTTTCGTGAAGATCGGTTCATAAATACAGACTCTAGCCCAAGCCGTATTGACATGTGCACTTACTGTGTATAAGTAGCACTGAATAGATCAAAGTTACTCTAATTGGCATAATTTATGCACGAGAAAAAAACCCGTATTATATGTGATGTACCCCATGGTACTAAACATTCACACAAAAAATTATTCAAATCAGAGCTTTCATATGGAAGTTCTGTGCAAAAATCTGATTGCACCTAATTTTGTACAAAATGGCTGCCAGCGGCCATCTTGAATTTCGGACCGGACCCAAAGACACTCGTTCTCGTCCCACGGTGATAACAAAGGTACCCAAGAAGTTTCGTAAAGATCGGTTCATAAATACAGCCTCTAGCCCGAGCCGTATTGGCATTTGGACTTACAGTGCTGAAAGTAACACTAAATACATCAAAGTTAGTCTAATTTGCATAATTTACGCACGAGAAAAAAACCTGTATTATATGTGATGTATCCCATGGTACTAAACATTCATACAAAAAGTTATTCACATCTTCAAATCAGAGCTTTCATATGGAAGTTCTGTGCAAAAATCTGATTGCACCTAATTTTGTACAAAATGGCTGCCAGCGGCCGTCTTGAATTTCGAACCGAACCCCAAAACACTTGTTCTCGTCCCACGGTGATAACAAAGGTACCCAAGAAGTTTCGTAAAGATCGGTTCATAAATGTGGCCTCTAGCCCGAGCCATATTGAATTGTTGACGGACAGACGGACAACTGGCCATAGCATAAGCTCAAATTTGACTTTCGTCAAAGTTGAGCTAAAAATGGTTAGCCAATGCACTGAGGTCACCATTGAGTGCACTAATTTGACCTGATTATTTATTAAGAGAGCATTGATAATTCTCTCAAAGCATAATTTTATTTTGTTTGTTATGGGTAAGATGACTGACCAGTACTTATTAAATAACAAAATGAGGTCATATAAGGTGGACCTATATATATTATCGAGGTGTTTCGACCAGGACATGCATATCTCATTTGACAGGATGTGGGAGAAATGAGGCAAAATTTTATTCCTTTACAAATCGCCCAGATCCACCCTTGTAATTTACAAATTAAGCAGTTGGGAAAGAAAAAATTTATTTTTAAAAAATTGCAACCAAACTATACCATATGACCCCTTATTTGAGTGATCTCATCGAGCTTGTTCCAATTAGGGTCACATAATATGGTTTTGGTTAATTTTTTTTTTTTCAAAATCAAGCGGCCCCAAGGGGCCTTAATCGTTCAACTGATAAAGTGGTTAAAAGAAGGATATAAGATCACCTTCAGCATCTACGGCTAGATAGTTAACCTTTTACCCAACGCAGATGATTTCAAAATATATTATTTTAAATATCCTTTTTCAAAACATTTCAACAAAACCATATCATGTGATCCCTCTTTGGAATGAGCTCGACGAGCTCATTCCAAAGAGGGGTTACATGATATGGTTTTGTTGAAATTTTTTGAAAAATAATATTTTTTCAGCTGCTGAATTTGCATATTACGCAGGCGGATGTGGGCGATTCGTTGGGTAAAGGGTTAACTATTAGGTATGAAGTTTGTTACTAGGGATGATGAACTGGTTAACACACAATGACAAGGGTTTCTCACAAACTGGGACAAATTTTATAGCTTGCATTTTTCCTGATGCTCATTGTCTACCAGTGCTAATTACGTATTCTGATTATCATCCAATCACTCACGTCAACATCCTACTGCTAGGTAGAAAGACCTCATGAGAAAAATGGCCCCCTGTGTCAAGGAAGCTCTTGCACAATCCCCTAACTCTCCTGCAAGTTATCAACATTCAGACCTGGAAATAACCCATAAACAAGCATTTAGGTTACGTGTGTGTTTTGTCAATTGAAAGATACGAGAACGATCTACAGTTTACAACAAAGTAACACAACATAACTTTATTAAATTACTAATTCTGTATGTTTACCTTGAAATACTTGACAATATTTCAGGAATCAACTCAAGGTCGAGTATTCTAAGCACATATGAATAGAATGGCATGCTGTTTCCATCTTGAAGAATTTCTCCAAAATAGCAAAAACTTACGTGCAATCTCACTTCAGCAGGATCGTGCATTCGGTCCCAGAAAATTGATCATCTGTTTCTCAGGCCATTTTTTGTAAAATTGCATGTGGGCGGGTGTTTTTTATATTTTATTTTTTATTTTTGTAATTATTTCTTTGATGTAAGCCCCTTTAATGCCAGGCCTTAAGATTAAAATCCTTACAATTATGATGTCTTAACAGAACACAAAACGTAAGCTTACAAAATGTCTTTCTGTGGCAAACAATATGGAAGCTCTGTGGAATTTACACAATGGGTTCCTTGGATCAGCTACAATTGCTTTATTTAGAGTGATCAACGCACTGTCTGACTTCTGTTGTGCATGCTGAACCTGAAATTCAAGTATAAATTAACTTAAATGAAAGCTTTAACAGATTTAGTGTTAAAAGCCATACTGAATACAGACCTAATGTTTCATAAGTCATACAATGTAAAGCTTACCATCTTGAATGATTTGAAGGACATCATTCAGGAATGAAAAGCTCATTCATAAAGCTGCATTAAATCTGTATTAAAAAATAACAAGTTGGATTTTAATACACTGAAAATCCCCCCCACACTCCGAAAATCCTAAAAACAAAATGCCAAATGGCATAACATCACTTGAAATGATTCATATTTACAACAGTTTCCATTATATACCTCCAAAGCAAACAAAGCCCTGTAGTGATCTGTACAGAGAAATACAAGTCCAAATTTGAACTCCTGTAGTGATCTGTACAGAGAAATACAAGTCCAAATTTGAACTCTACCTTAACACTTTGGGGAAAAAATGGTAAATCCAAAATTCTCAAAGATAAACTAAATAAGAAAGAAGCAAACCAAGTTTGGAGCCTCTATCTAAAGCTGTTTTCAAGATAGGTTCTTGAAATGGACCCAATTATTTATATTTATTGATAGGTGTTTAAGGTCACATATTTCTGCACAATGGCTAATCATGACCACAACAGTTTTACGGGTGGAGGAAGCCGGAGTACCCGGAGAGAACCACCAAGCAACGGTGAGCAACTGTCAGCTCCCCAACATACTAACTCCACACAAGCAGGTTTAGCATTGGTTGAAGACAGGTGCACCATCGACGTGCAGTACGCCTTAGTGCACAGTGTCACCGTCCGCCCAAGTGGGCAATGGGGGTGGAAATGGACCCAATATAAATCTGCAGAAAAAGTCGGACTTCATATTTAAATCACCAAAACTTTGAAAAATAAGTTCTGGAAACAAAATATATGGACTATTTGAGAGATTGTAGTCTGAGACAGGACAAGATCGTTTTCTGATCTGTTAAAGAGATTAACCCTTTGAACCCTAGCGGCTGTTTTTCCGGCCAGGAACATATGACAGAACGTCATTTTATAGGATGGCTGATCAGTAAATGTGTGGGGTAGACCAATCAATATTTTCAATGTGCAGCCCCAAGGCTGCACATTGAAAATATTGATTAGTCTACCCCACATAATAAATATGGACTCTTCTAATTGCTGCCATTGAACTGGCATGGAAGATACCACTATAGTTCAAAGGGTTAAATGTTGCAAATTCAATCCTCTCAGTCAGAGACAGTCTTTGCAATCTGAATCCAGGTTTGTATTAGGCTTGAAATTTGAAAGTGACTGGGCAAGAGATGCTCCCTGTAAGGTGTGCTAATGGAATTGTTGACAATTTATATGCCAAATGCAAAATGGCCACTACAGTCGGCTATGTTTTTCGACGAAATTCCCAAATATTTGATAGCTCCCATCTAGACATCACGTCAAAGCAACATTTGAAATTTAAAAAAGATTGGGTGATGTGTAAATGTAAAATGCTACCGCTGCTCTTATTCTGATGTGAATCAGATAAAAAGAGAGAGCACAACTAGAGGTACTGTGAGCAAGCTCACAAAGTTATTTGTTTTGACTGAAGCTGTACTGATCAAATGGATCGATAAAAAATCAAAACAACCTTTTTGGAACCAGAGTTTGTTGAAATTTATATCGCTGTTTCTCTTTGGCTGGTGAGCATTCAAACCAAACCATTTGGTGGCCTTTACTGTTAGTAAAAATATGAGTACAAATTTGTGCAGATTTGCAAAACAGCTGGGAGAAATATTTTTAAAAGAAGTTCGAAGCATTTCAAGATGTACGATGATTTACCGAAATAAAGTTGGCCAATTTAGATATAACGGGATCCGCAAAACAAGACGGCCACGGGACTGGGTTAAAGTTCTGGTTGGAAATGATTGTTTTTTTTTTTAAAAATTGTCTCATTTTTGGTTAACTAATTTTTTGTGGACTCACTTTATTTTGCTGTGGACGTTTTCATTTTCACACCATGCGACAGACTGTTGATAGTTGTATAACAAAATTTGGAAACTTTTTGAAGCGTAACTAATGATTCGATGGGAAAGGAACTAATATGAATGGTGCTGGGAATAAAGTTCTGGCTTGTACATCACCCATTGAATACAGAAACATTTATGTCATAGCGGCTATTCCGTTAAATTCAAGGGTTTAAAGTTGAATGGATGTGTAATAAAAACTTATTGCTTCACACTATTTTGTGTCAAATAATTTCATTCACATCATAACAGTACTTGGACGCATAACATCCAATCAGATGCATTCATGATTTTTTTTAATAATCCAGATTCCACATGTGATCTGTATTATATCACGTAATGTTAACTCGTAACCCGCTAAATATTTTTAAGACCTTTTTAATCAAATCTAGTCATGGCTGCTGTGTAAAAGCCATGACTAGATCCAATGAAAAATTCATCTAAAGTTAACTCAAGAAATCAATGGCGAAAAAATCTGTTCAATTTACATGTTGGAAATTCAATTAAATATACCTAAATTACACATATTTTAGTGATAAGAGAAATCCTGTCCTGGGCAAGAATATCTGCCAGCAGCATGCAAAGAGTTAAACATGCACAGCAACAAAGTGTTAACATTTTCCCAGGACATGCCCCTGTATCTTGTGCATTTAACCCTTTGATACTTTTGTACGCCTTATGACGTACAAAATCAAACAGGACGTTGATACTTTGTGGTCATTTGTTTTGTTATTATTTTTCCATTTTTTAAAGTTTTAATATCAAATTCCTATTTTCTCCCGAATAGTGCTCAGTGACAACCGTTGATTTATTTATTCATTTATTTATTTATTGATGTTTAAGGTCACATATTTATGCACAATGGCTAATCATGATCGTGACAGTTTTACGGGTGGAGGAAGCCGGAGTACCCGGAGAGAACCACCGAGCAACGACGAGCAGCTGCCAGCTCCCCAACATCGTAACTCCGCACTGCAGCACAGGCAGGGTTAGATTGGTTGAAGACATGCGTACCATCGACGTGCACTACGCCTTAGTACACGGCGTCATCGTGCCTCCACATGGGCGATGGGGGTGAAGTATCTTGCCCAAGGACACAACGCGGTTGCCGCAGGTGGGATTCGAACCGAGGACCTCTCGGCTTGCAGCCTGCACCTCTACCTACTGAGCCACCGCGCCCCCGACAACTGTTGAGACAAATGTTATCGCAGCTTAAAATACGAATATAATCCTGCTGTCAAGACTTATTAACTGGTTGAGTTCCAGAATCCACTATCAGGGCTTTCAAAAATGAGGATACCAGGGCAAAAGTCAACACTTTCCTTGCTTATATTTCATATTCAGTCAAACACAAATAATATTTTGTGTATATAAATTTGTTTTATTACAAATTATTGGAGAGTGCCTGTAGGCACTCTCCAATTATTTGTAATAAAACAAGTTTTGAATAACAAATTCATACCACCAAAAATAATCTAGCCCTCAATCAGATAATCACTAGTGTGAAAAATATCTTGTTATTCGTACTTTCCAACATTTGACGTCGCATTTTGAAAAATGTTGGAGAAACTGAATTCCCAGTGACGTTTGAACGTCAGGATAATTAAAGTCTCAAAGGGTTAAACTTGGATGCTTCTGCTACACCACTTTTATTCTGTTTATTATAAAATGGAAATAAGAGAACATTGTGTAGGATACTTACCACTCCAATATGGCATAGAAGAGCAGAACTATTAGGATTAATTAATAAAGCTTTCCTAAAATGAATTTCTGCTAAAGTAAATTTTTCTTGTTTATAATAAATCATACCAACACCATACCTGAAATGAGAAAATAACTAGTACACAAATGGAATTAATTAAATCCACGAATAAAAAATGTCAAATTGTTAATCTCATTCAACATCAGTACCAAAAGAAATCTTTCCGAGTGAAAAGTAAAAAACTGTATATGCAGACATTCAGTTAATTTTGGAGGGCCTCACAGACTCACCGATAGAGTAGGTTTGACCTCTAATTTTTGACAATTTTAACCTTTTTTGCAGGACATTCTATACACCACAAAGATCTAGGATTCATGGTTCACCCTGCAGTATAAGTTGTAAGTGCTACAATCAATGGAACAATCATATTTTCATAGCAATGGCCTTAAAATTGAGAGAAATGTTAGAAAAGGGTAATTATGTACACCAGATGACTGTTCAATGAATGTGGCATTTGTAGTCCCATATTATTATTAGAGCTGTAGGTTAACCGAAACCAAACCAAGGTTTTTTGGGTTTTTTTTAAAAACCGAAATTGAAACCGTCGACATCCCGTAATCTAAGGTTTTTTCGTTTTTTATTAAAATACTCTCTTGCTGCAGAAATTCACAGAATGTTGCAGCCATCCCAGAGTAGTGAGAGTACCCAGACACTGCCAATGGCAGTGTCTGGGTACTCTCACTACTCTGGGAAGGCTACATTCTGTGGATTTCCGACATTTCAGCTTAGTTGTGTTTGCAGCTTTCCTCAAGTTGCGTGTAGGTGTCAGACCTCGAAAAATGGCCAAGCACAATAAAAGTTCTGTATATTTAGGTAATTATTATATTGGCCTTCCTGATTCTTCATGTACATGTATTATAGCTTATTTCGGGCATTCATTGAGTTTCATTCAATTTCACTGCCATTCAGTTATGATTCCGGACATAAGAATGAGTTTTATTGAATTTTATTTAGCCTCATGAACAAACCGAAAACCGAACCGAATCAAGGTTTTACTCCACCTGAAAAACCAAAACCGAAACCGAACAAGAAATTTAAAAACCTACAACTCTAATTATTATGGAGGGGGGGGGGGGGACAATTAGGTTGAGAGACCATAACCTCTAGAAGTCAAGGTCACCATCAAGAAAACTTAATTCTTTTCTATTTTTTGGTATACTGAATAACATTCTGTTGTCAATGAGAAAAATATTTCACAAAGGAAGCCGAAACATTGTAGCAATGTGGGTTTGGGTTAAGGAGGCTCACCAAATTCTGTCAGAATGTAAACAAATCACGGTGATGTGATAAAAAGAATCTCAAACTCGTCCCCGATAAGTATGTAAAATATGAACCTCATCCACTAAATTCGATTTCGGCCTCACTAAAGCTCGGCCCGAATCGAATTTAGTGGACTCGGTTCATATTTTACATACTTATCGGGGACTCATGAGAGATTCTCTATTTCACAAACTAGCTAGTACACAACAAAAAGAATGAATTCAGACTCTATATTCTTCAAAACAAGTCATTCAACCTGGCCCATGTTACCACTGTTTCTTCCAATTACCGATTTCAAAGCAGTGTTCCAAGATTCATAACTGTCAAATTCCTTTATGTGCACTTAATTACTTTCAGGATATCTTTTGTTTGGTTTAGCATCGCCGCTTACGATGCAGTATCTCCCGGTCGCAAACCAATATCTAAAAATGATTTGCACACTGCAATACACAAAGTCTTTCTAAGATTTCTGCCGGTATGACTGTCAGACATGCTCTTTAATTTCCAAGACTGCTATTACGGAATCACCAATGCAGGGACAACTGATTCAGTGATTCAACTTAGGCACGTTGTACTTTCTAGGTCACCATGTCAAGTCATTGACTAAATCATTCAATGTCATTGGTTTTTCATACCATAACCCCTCTAGAAATAATTTGTGCCATACACATGTGCAGCTGTTGTATTTATGTTGGATTTTCCTGAAAGTATTCAGTTCAGTTCAGTTCAGAAGTTCAGTTCTCGGTTCTCAGTTCAGTTCAGTTCAGTTCTCAGTTCAGTTCAGTTCAGTTCTCAGTTCAGTTCACAGTTCAGTTCACAGTTCAGTTCAGTTCAGTTCAGATCAGTTCTCAGTTCAGTTCTTGGTTCAGTTCTGTTCAGTTCTCAATTCAGTTCTCTTCAGTTCAGTTCAGTTCACTTCTTAGTTCAGTTTTCAGTTCAGTTTTCTTCTCAGTTCAGTTCAGTTCAGTTCAGTTCACTGTTCTGTTCAGTTCATTGTTCTGTTCTGTTCAGTTCTCAGTTCACTTCATTCATTCGTTTGTTTGATCATTCATCTGTTCGTTCATTTGTTCGTTAGTTAGGTTAGTTATTAGTTAGTTAGTTATAGTTTGTTGGTGGGTTGGTTTAGTTAGTTAGTTATTAGTTAGAGTTGGTTGGTTGGTTGGTTAGTGGTTAATGTAACATATTCCTGCACAATGGCTAATTGTGAACGTAACATGGATATAAAGACAAGTCCAGCCAATTGTGTATATCCATGTTAGCCATTTTAGAGGACTTCAGCCCCAGGCACTGATGACCAGGTCTTAAATTACCAGTAAACCTGAACATGTTTACCACAGTAAACAAGCACTGCTTCACTTCGGGGATTCCCACAGGGAATTACATCCATATATTAAGTCTGTTCTTGGAATTTTTTTTTACAAATATCACTTCCACTTTTATAAACGTAAATATTTACCCAATACTGTGAAACCCACTTAATTGGATATCTCTTAATTGTATATCCCCGTTAATTGAATAGAATTTCCTAACACAAAGCCATTCACCATTCCTCCATTACAAATTTGACCTGTTAATTGAATATAGATTATAGAGTAAACACCTGTTAATTGAATAAAAAATCTTGTGGAATGTCGAGAAATTACCCTGACTCTCCCCAGTTTTCCTTTGTTTATAGACCTATTTGGCCTCAGTACATCAAATATAGACATTTAATTTAATCATGGAGCTCTGTCAAACAAGAGATAATAGAATAAATGCTAATTTTATCTCTAGAATACAGAAAAGTGACACAATCCCTGTTAACTGAATACTCCTGTTAACTGAATAATTTTTATTGGCAAAGTGGCCATTCAATTAACAGGGTTCCACTGTACTATCTCCAAGTCTCTCTAGGAGCACATTACATTCTACACCCATCAATACTAAATTATATGTTTACAAAGCCATTTCTGATCTGCACATTCGCTGATATGCAGACTGGAAAACCTCTATTGGTCCATTTTGTGAAATTCTGAATTTAATTGAAATAACTGCATTGAAACCTATTGTTTATGCCTGCCTGGATGAGAGAGCTTCAACACAGACACTTTCAAAATATGAGTCAAATTTTACTTTCTCAGAACTCAACCAAAAATGAACAATTGTCTAAGACATACTAGTGTCCAACCGATTACCAAAAATGGTCGCTGACCGATTACCGGTTATTTGAGCCCACAATCGGCCGATTCTGATGCCGATTCCGATTGTAATACTGTGCACTACAAGACAAGTCGAGGCTCGAAAGAACTACATTAAACTGAACATTTTTCAAAGTGTTAAACTTCGTTGACTGGGGTCCCAGTAAAATTACCAGTCGTGCACACTTGGGCGGTAAACATGGCTCTAATAGCCACGTTTACCGCCCAAGTGCGAGCGACTGATAATTTTACTGCGACCTGAGTCAATGGAGTGCATCCTTCACTTTTCCAGTATGAACTGGCGATTGCTGCAAGTGTGCTCAGTTGTAAACTTTTCATGTCGTTTAACACGTATATTCCGTAAAGGGGCGTCGAGAGAGATTAAGAATACACATTGTGGTTGTTTCTCAACTTTATTGAATGGTATCATCAAACATCATTTTAAATTAACAATTGAACAATTGTAGAAGATAATAAAATGCGATTCAGAAAAATCACAAATTGCTTGACAACAATCGGTTGAACCGATGTTCCAGGAGCCTTTGCCGTTGTCATCCGATTGCCCATAATCGGACGATTGTGGTGGCCGGTTCCGATCATCGGTTGAACACTAAGACATACCACTTTACAAAATGTTATTACAAATAATTTGATAACAAATCAGGCATTTATCCCTTTACCTAATAAATCAACCACACCCACCAGTATAATTTACAAATTAAGCAGTTGACCAAACAATGTGCCCCCACATTGGAGATCATTCTAATGCAGGGTTCCTGCAGCTAATTAGTAAGTGGATTTCAGGCTTTTCAAGGCCATTTCCATGCCATATTTAAGGTTTTTCAAGGCTTCATAGAAGTAAAATCCAAGGTTTTTCAAGGTTATCTCCTAAAAATCTAGAGTACAGCACCAGCGGAAATAAGTTGTAGGATAAACACAGGAAAATTTTGATGCTTTTTATATTCTGAAAGATTGTTTTCAAGGATTTTCCAGGCCACTTTTGGAGTTTGGGGGAAATTCAATGGCTTTCCAGGCCTTGAAAGTTGATTTTGAATTTCAAGGATTTTCAAGGATTTTCAAGGTTTTTCAAGGCCCGCAGGAACCCTGTAATGAGGAGGTCCCATCATATGGTTTTGTTGAAATGTTTCAAAAAATTTTTAAAAAACGATAATTAACCCTTTACTTAACATGAAAAGCAGACGACACTTGCAAAAATAATTCTTGAATAACTAATTTTTTTCATTTTTTGTCTCAAAAACATAGGTTATGACCCCTCGTTGGAACGAGCCCGACGAGCTCGTTCCAACGAGGGGTCATAACCTATGTTTTTGAGACAAGAACTGAAAATATTTTGAAAATTAATTGGCGATTTTTGAGAATAACGCTGGCCGGTTTTGGCCGTTAGGTTGGGTAAAGGGTTAAATTAATTAATTTTGGTATTCTGTATGTTGGGTAAATGGTTAATAAAAATGATACTGTACCATGCATTGTAATGCCTTGGATCAACCCTTATACCATTTCTAAAACATGACATTGCTTTATCTAATTCTTCGGTATATGCATATTCATGACCTAGAAGGGTATAGGCATAGGCAAAATTAGGATCCACCTGGAAACAGAAAATGTATTATATAATCTTCTAGCTTTTTTACCAATGGAAGATTTCAATATCATTTTTGATATCTTCTCAATTATACCAACAATGTAATGAAAATACTGATGAGACAATGAGATTAAAATCTGTTGAAACTGTTATCAAGGCAGTGGATGAGCTGACGACACAAATTAGACAAGGTCCTCCATTGATGGAAAAGAAGACATTGACTGCACATGTCTGTGAAGAGCTGGACAATGGGTGACCCTTCTATCCAGTAGTGTAGGACACCAGGTCAAGTGCACCATGCACTTTTGGACCCTGGTCAGTCCAGTTCGGTTTGTTTTTTTGTCTTTTCACTTTTTCAAGTCCTCTGAGGGTTTTTCTCTCATGAGAACCCTCAAAATTGCTGTTTTCCATGGGAGGAATTGGGACAGAGATAAAGCACTTGTGCAACTTTGGTAAATTGCAATGAAATACTAATCAGAAGATGAGATTAAAATCTGGTGAAACTGTTATCAAGACAGTGGAGGAGCAGACAACACACTGAACAATAAATCAGTTGTGAGCATATCCAATAATTTTATGTGGGAGCTCTGCAAAATTTTACTGATAGAAGCGAAATTTTATTTTAATATTTACAGGACCGTAATATAGTTCCTGATCAAATTTGATCATCAATGAAAACAAGCATGCTTCTCATAACACTCCAAAGTAATCATTAAAAAAGAAAATAAATGAAATCTTTTGCATACCTGTAAAGCTCTTTGGAAAAACTTGATGGCTGTGTCATGTTCTTTTTGAAGACTAAAACAGTTTCCTGCAGCAATCCATGCCTAGAAACGTACAAAAAACATTGTCAGCAAGATTGCCCACAAAGTCTCCTTCACTAAGAAAGTAAACTTAACTGCCTCACCAAGCAACAGTTGAAAAAAATAACCTAAGGTAAAAAAAATTAAGGATTTAATTTTCAGACCCTGCCACAATGAATGAAATGAGCTGCATTAGATATTTTTTAGGAGTAGCCAGGTTTTGTCACTACCTTACTCAGACCATCTTGTGTAAAAATGCATGTGGGCGGGTGGTTTTTTATTCTATTTTTTATTATTTGTAATTATTTCTTTGTCATCAAAGTTCATGTTCTTGGTTTGTTTTATGTTTTAGGTCTCATAATCTACAGAATAGCATGGGTGGTGGTGTATTTCGTCAATTGAGTGAAGAAGGCTTTGCAATGCTAAAGCATTGCAAAGCCTTGTGGCACTCAAGGGACAAATTTATCAATTTTATTAACTTGGGTAAAATATCAGACATAAACAATGTCATTTTTATTTTTTTAAAGTTTGCATTCCTTATAAAAAGAGAGCATGTGGCAGCCAAAAGGACCACGTGGGAGGGCCTGTGAAACAGATTTTTAATTTTTTAAGACTTAGCCAAATGTTTATACCTATCTTTTGCTCACTGTAGTGGACACTCTCTGGGTCTTTTTACTAGTGAAGCAGAACTTGTTTACTACAGGAAACAAGTAATGCTCAACTTCCCTGGATCTTTCTGTCAGGTTCCAGGAAAATTTTTAACTGGTAGACTGCTGGAAGACCATATTTGGGCTTTACTCCGAGGTGAAGGTACGGCAACTTGAAAGCTTCATACTTAGTGGATGAGCTTCATATTATCTTTAAAGGAATATTAATTAGTCTGTAAGGACACGTCGTCTTGTTACAATTTATGGGAGATTGCTGTAGGCACTCTCCCATAAATTGTAACAAAGCTAAGATATGTGAACAAATAATTTAGCACTCTACTAGTTAATGAACTCAAGACCATGGATTTTCTTTCAGATCTATTCCTATTTCGCATTCCCCAATCCCTCATCCCCACACACCATAAAAAAAAACAAACAAAAAAAAAACAGTTGGAACTTTAAGTAGTGATAAAACTATGGCCACATCTCCCATCCCCCTATTTTATACTTGCAATATTTTGATTTACATGTCTGGTGATAATGCCCATCGCTGTTCTAAAACTATTAAAAACAGGTCATGTATGCTTTATGAAATTACAGGGTTCCCGCACATTTGTGAAAATAAAATTCAAAGGGTTTCAAAAAGACTTAAGGAACAATTCCAGGCGGTTTAACTATCTAAAATAACATTATCTTATAAGACAAATATCATTATAACAACAGAAGCTTTTGCCGATGCAAGGAACACTATTAAAATGAATTTAGTCTTTAGGGGGCCTGAGGGCGCTCACCTGACATGGTAGCCTAAATATCAACCCAGAGAATTGATTTCAACAAGTTGCATCTGCTCCCCCTAAGAAAAGCTTATACCAAAGGTTCTGACCAGTGGATCTAAAAAAAAAAGATTTTTAAAGAATATTCCTCATATTGAACTAAGTTATAATTCGGGCTCCCACAGGGAGCCCATATATGAACCCATGGACTTGGCTTTAAAAAACTTGAATCTCACCCCCCTAAGGATGCTGCACACGAAATATCAAAACATTCCGACTGCTGGATCTGAAGAAGATGATTTTTAAAGAAAATTCTCATTTTGAACTAAGTTACAATTCGAGCTCCCACAGTGAGTCCAAATATGGACCTAGGGACATGGCTTGAACAAAATTGAATCTCACCCTCCTAAGGATGCTGCATACCAAATATCAAAACATTCCGACTGCTGGATCTGAAGAAGAAGATTTTGAAAGAAAATTCCTCATTTTGAACTAAGTTATCATTCAGGCTCCCACAGTGAGCCCAAATATGGACCAAGGGACACGGCTTGAACAAACTTGAATCTCACCCCCTAAGGATGCTGCATACCAAATATCAAAACATTCCAACTGCTGGATCTTGAGAAGAAGATTTTCCAATAAAATTTGCCTGAAACTAAGTTCAAATTTGGGCTCCTATACTGAGCCCAAATATAAACCCGGGAGCCGACTTGAACAAACTTGAATCAGATCCACCCCCTCAATGTTGCATACCAAATATCAAAAGATTCTGCCTGATTTTTGAAGAAATTTGCCTGAAATGCACTAAGTTAGAATTCAAGCTTCTATAGTGAGCCCAAATATGAATCCAGGGGGGGCAGGGCTTGCCTTGAGTCGGGGCCGATCAGCCCCAGCCCCGAGATCGGCCCCAAGAGGTGCCTTCTCAGGGCTTTTTTTTTCGGCCCCCAACTTTTTTTTTCTGTCTTGGCTCCCGAAATCTCAGTGTTGGTAGGTTTTGGCAACGAAATTTTGCGAGATTAATTTATCCATTCATGTCTCATTCACGCAAGTGTGATTACAATAGAAGCAGTAAATAACAGATAAAATAATAATACAAACTGTTTTTGTCTGATTCGAATTAACATCCACTTAAATCCGCATGAAAACTGAGAAAATCCCAAGATTAAACAAAAAAAAAAAACAAACACATTTACGAGACTTTGAAAGCACGCTTGTCAACTAATGGGGGAATTCCCTTCAATCCCACAATACTATGCGCGGGTACATCCGATCCTAACATCTGAATAAATGCAACACAAGACACAGAAACTGCCATTAAAATAAATGTACGAAATAAAATAAAATGTGTACCTGTGTCAACATGGAGAGGTGGGGGACGGGGGGCACATTCCATTTCTCAAATATCCAAAGCTGTGGGGAATTTTCATAGATTGAAATTATTTAAACGGTAAACTGAAATGTTTTTTTTCTTCTTTGAGACAACCCTTGCATCGAAAATAAACACCACACAATATGTACGAAACATCCCAAAAGTTAAAAAATTTATAGTAATTTATACATTTTTTATACTTACCAATGACCCAGACTTAGCTGGTGCTAACTCTAACAAAACCAGGGCCAAACACAAATTTTGCCCCCCAATCCCCAAAATTTGCATCCAAAACCAAAAGAAATCATGTCCTATAGGACCTCCATACTTCGCCCCTACTGCGCATGCGCAGTGTCAAGGACATTCCAAAATTGGCGCCAATTATCATTCTTACTGGCAGTGCCTGGTCCGTGCTTTGTACTCAGCGGGGAGGCAAGAGTTCCCAACTCCTGGGAGGGCCATCCCCGTCTGGGTCATTGGTAAGTATAAAAAATATATAAATTACTATAAATTTTTTAACATTTTTATACTATACCAATGACCCAGACTTAGCTGAATAGTAAAAAGGCTGGAGGGCCTAGGACATAGAGGAAAATCCAATAAGCTCAACTATATAATATAGAGGCAACCCCTTAAGGAGAAAAGGAGTATTAGGCTTTACATGTATCTTTCTTATTTAATGTTAAATTAGAAAGATACAATACCCTTCATAATTGAGCACAATAACATTCATGTTCTCTATTAACATCCAGTATAACCCTTTATACTAATTATTTTTAAAGTAAGCCAATAAATAAAGTTAGTCCAGAGAATTGAGACTCTTTATAATCTTTTAAAAGTGTCCGAGGATTGTATATTAACGCCCGTTTGACACTTGACATATACAAATGCTTCACACCGAGCTACACTTTAAAAATATGACATGAATGAATTTTAACATTAATATTACACTATAAAACCATCCCGGAAGCGACTCAGAAATACTGACTTTGGAGGAGGCATTCCCTTGCTTTTCACTATAAAGCAGGTGACCTAAGGGAACACCCTCCCCCCCCCCCCCCCCTTCCCCTTGCCCTAGGTCAAATAGCCCAGAGCGAAGAGGGCAGCCAGACGTAGTCACTGCCGGAACAGAAAGCCTGCATAACTATAGTTGCAACTGTTTAGTGGACGACATTCTGAGCAACAGATAACGGACCTAAACAATGCAGGACTCCAGAAATGGACTCAATATTTCTGAGATAAAAATTTGTGAATGTGGATGGCTGAGACCAATAAGCAGCCTTCATTAAATCTGTAATAGCAATACTATTAGCGTAAGCCCAAGAAGTAGCAAGAGCTCTTACTTCATGAGCGGAAATCTTAAGCACAGACTGCCGAGAAGAAGATAAACTCTCATAAGCAGTACGGATAGTTAATTGAATCCATCTAGCAATAGAATGGACCGAAATGTCCCTTCTATTAGGCATCAAAGACAGAAAGAAACGTTTTCGTCCCTTTCTGATAAACTGAGATCTCTGTTTATAGATACGTAACGCTCTAACAGGACAGAGTAAAGGCCTATGCCCGTCTGAAGACGGAAGAGCCTTAATGACAATAGGTTCCGGATATTTATTAGGAGCCTGATTCTTAGCTAAAAAACCCACATTAGTAGTGAAGGTGATAGTGTTCCCGACACTACGATAGTGAGAATCATCCACCGACAGTGCATGAAGCTCACTGACTCTTCTAACAGAAGAGAAAGCTAAGAGAAAAGCTGTCTTATAAGATAAGAATTTGAAATCTACTGTCCCAAGAGGTTCAAATGGCTTTTCCTTCAATTTAAGAAGAACCCAAGCTAAATTCCATTTAGGAATTAACCTAAGAGTTCTGGGTCTATTTATCGAGAAGTTTCTTACCAACTTAGATAAAGAGACATTAGATCCAATTTGTAAACTATCATGATGTGCATAGGTATCAGATAACATAGACCTATAACCCTTAATAGTAACAGGCTGCAGTTTGATTTCGTCAAACAAGTATACTAGAAAGTTTGCAATGTCTGGTATAGAGGGATCGAAAATATCTACAGAATGATCCCTACACCAACGCCGAAAAACCTTCCACTTAGCCGCATAGTTTAGCGAAGAGGAGGTCCTCCTACAGTTAGAAATCGCGTCCACTGCTCGTCCTGTAAAGTGCTTGCCATGCAAGAAGGACCACACAACGGAAAAACGTGAAGGTTGAGACCTTGCGGGTTGTGATGGAGTTGATGCGATTTCCCCTGCGAAAGAAGATCCTCCCGTGGAGGAAGCTTTCGCGGTAGGTCCAACAACAGACACCTGAGTAGATTTATCCACGGTCTCTGTGGAGACAGAGATGCTACCAACAGAATCTTGCATTGAGATTGTTTTATCTTTAGCAATACTTGCTGAATTAACGGCGCTGGAGGATACGCATATCCTATCATTCCGTCCCAAGAGATCGACAGAGCGTCTACTGCAAATGCTCTTGGATCCGGACACGGAGACACATACGTCTGCAACTGATTGTTGAGATGTGTCGCAAATAAATCTATCATTGGCCGTTCCCATTGGTAGCAAATCTGATTGAATACTTGTTTGTTGAGAGTCCACTCCGACGGCAACAAGCGACCCTTTCGTGAAAGGGAGTCTGCTAGCACATTCAGACGACCCGGTATGTGACGGACCGAAAGAAGAACCTGATGTTCTAGCGCAAACAGAAGGATTCTTTCCGTTGGATTGAACAACGGAACTGAATGAGTGCCTCCCTGATTCCGTATATACGCCACTACTGTCGTATTGTCGGATAAGATTTGGACATGAGCATTGTGAATAATGTCCATCCAATGACGTAACGCAAGCCAAATTGACATCATTTCCTTGATGTTTATGTGCTTGCCCAGGAATTGCGGATCCCAAAGACCCTGGCATCTCGAATCCGTTGGGATCAATGATGCACCCCAACCTGTTTGACTGGCATCCGTCATAATGGTAAAACTCGGATCCGGCAACTGCAGCGGAACTCCCTGAGTTAACCACTGAATGTTTGCCCAAGTCTGAATCTCTTGTTTCACTTGATCTGACAAGAGAACGTCTATGTCGAGCGAATGAATTTTCACACTCCAATTCTGAGTCAAGAAAATTTGGAGAGGACGCGTGCGTAACCGCCCCATCGGAATGAGATCCGCAGCGGCTCCGCACAGACCTATCAGTCTCATAAATTCTCTCGCTGTGACTTTGTCTGCGTGACAATAGCGAGCGTAACAACTGACTAATTTCGCTCTGGTTAACGGCAGACGAACGAGATTGTTGTGCATCTCGAAGCTCATTCCCAGATGTGTGAATGACTTGGACGGCACCAGATCCGACTTCTCCTCATTTACTATAAAACCGAGACGTCGGAGCAATAGAAGTAGATTCTGAACATCGTTCTGAAGCGTTAACTCGTTGCCGTACCTCTGAAGAATGTCGTTCAGGTAGGCCGACGTTACCGCAGACGAATGAGCTCGGAAATAGATCATTACCGAGTTCATTACCCGAGTGAAAGCCCAGGGTGCTAGATTCAATCCGAAGCACATCGCCCGGAATTGATACACCACTCCTAGGACTGCGAAGCGTAGATACTTTCTGAATGTCGGATATACCATGACGTGAAAGTACGCATCTTTGAGATCTATGCTTGTTGCATAATCGTTCACCCGAATACTCGCTCTGACCGACCGAATCGTCTCCATATAAAACTTCGGAGCGACGATCAGCTTGTTTATCCAGCTCAAATCTATGACTGGACGGAACAAGCCGTCTGGTTTCGGAACCAGAAACAGACGGCTGTAGAATCCCGGAGTCTCCTGGTTTTCTACGACCTCTACCGCGTTCTTCATTAAAAGAGACTGCACCTCTGATAATAGAGCGTCTCTTTTCTGCGTGCAGATTTGACGGAAGTTGAGTCCATTTTGGACTTCGAGTTAATGGAGGCTTTCGTTTGAAGGATATCTTTAGACCTTCCGAAGTCACTCCTCTCACCCAAGGGTCGTCCGTAATGGACGCCCATTCTTGTGAAAAGCTCGACAACCTTCCGCCAACCGGTACGCGATAGAGGTTTAAGCCATCACCTCCTGGACCTGCGATAGGAGAAACCACGTCCTCCACGACCCGCACCTCGTCCCGTCGACCTCGGGGCGTCCGACCGGTTGTCCCGGCCCGAAGGACGTCCCGAACGTGAGTCGCTACCTTGACGGTCTCTCGAATAAGACCAAGAGGACGCACCGGAACCTCTATAGGAACCTCTCTTGGGCGCATTAGACCCAGAAGTGCCTGTCTTATTCTTGTCTGCCGTATCCGACTTCTTAGAAGCAGATTTGAACAACAGAGAATCCAAAGCTTTCTTTGTAATTTTATCATAAATAGCAGAAAACTTGCCGTCAAAGAGAAGTTCTCCGGAGACCGAAGCGACTCTGAGAGAGTTCTTCACCTTAGTATCCATGAGTGTGGATGTAGCTAGGGCTGCGTCACGTCTAACCAACTCCAGGTTTGCACTGAAAGGGCGGAGTTACACGTGGAATAAGCTACTGCCCTTGAAAGAAGTCTTAAAGAGGATTGTATATCCTGAAATTCTTTCCCTTGAAGGCGCAGTGATAACGCCTTAGTAAGGTGATCTGCGTAAGATAAGGCATCTAAACTGGCTCTGTTAGACGAAATAGCTGTTTCCAACACCGCGGTTGGAATAGACGCCGACGACGGTAATGATAGCTCTAAGTCTTCCGCCTCGTCGTCCATACGCAGAGGAACTCTCGGAATACCCTGTCCTGCCGTGTCGAATTTATTCCTTGCATTAATGAAAGGCAGGTTGAGAGTATTGGCGGACAAGAAACCTGCTTTCCCCGTTTTGGAAGCAAGTTTAAATATAGCGTCGTTCAATAATTCAAATGTTCTTGCAACATTATTGGACTGCGACGGAAACTCGGGAGCGATGTCCCTGAACCGCTCAAAAAATTCAGAGTCCAATGACGCTATAATCCTCTTGTCCGGAACCGCAGCAGTCTGGCCTCGACGGAACAACTTGAGGGAGAAAGTGCCGGATGAAGTCCACGGCAGCTTTATGTTGTTCCAAAAAAGGGATAGCTCCAAGTCATCCGTATCCCTTTCACCATCCGGTCGGACCTCATGATGCTCCCGGTCGTCCGCCCTCGATGCTTCGGCGGAGCGTACCGACCCAGCGCCGTCGGATAATTCCCGATCCGACACCGTTTCTGTCGGCTGCTGGGATGCTTCGATAAGTTGTGCTATCTGCACAAGTACGTCCGGCATCGAGGCCTGCGGAGGCGCAGTCTTTCGCTGCTTCGCCGATGGCAGCACCGCCTCTGATGGCTCCCGCATACTTTTTCTATGCGAACGTCCAGAGTCCATCGGCCTCGTGTCCCGGGCTGCCGGATGGTGTGACCTGGTCGCCGAAGAATCCCTGATCGGCGAAGCTGGTAAAATATCGGCGGTCACGCAGCCAAGGTGCGGTCGTGTGCGCTGACGAGAAGAAGAAGCCTGAGCAGTCTCCGCGGACTGCCTATACAACGGAGCGTCCCGAGCGACGGACGTATGCTCTGCTTGCGACACATTTTGTACCACAACATCTGGTCCCAGATGTTGTTGTACGAGAGAGGGGCCTCTCTCGCTTGCGGCCCGGCTGGACCTGGACGAGCTAGGAACCGGACTCAAAGGCTTCCTCCGATCTCGCCTACTATCCGCCGTCACTGGGTGTGCACGTTGAATGTTTATAGTGCTCGCATCACCCAACATTTCCTCCTGGACCGCATCGGACGAACCCGGCTGCCGAACCATTCGGTGAATGGACGCTACATCGGGCAAGCTAGCGGACGACATTTGTTTAATCTCCATGAGCACTTTTGCCGCTAACTCTGTATTCATTTGTGACGACGGAAGCGCACTTGCGGAAGATAACATGGAAACATCACCCTGTTCTTGTTCCTCTGAAATAGAAACTGAGAGAGTAGAGTGACCTTGCGGAGAAAGAGCCGGCATAGCCCTTTCTCCAGTAACAACATACCGTGACACACGTTTCCAATGTTTGTCATCCCAATATTGACATATAGAACAGGGATTAGTGCGAGAACACTGACTACAATTAATACAATGATCATGAAAGTCAGAGGAAGATTTCTTCCTATTACAATTTGAACAATATCCTTTTATTGTGAAAAGTCAACAACAAGTCCTAGTTACTCGCACAAACCCCTGACACAAAGATACATAATAACATGATCCATTAATAATGAAAAAACAATTGCAAATCAAAATAATTTTTGAAAAATATTTTTTCAGCGAAGCCCAAGTTTCTGAAAAGTAACATTGAGCCCTGATGGATCCGATGGCCAAGTGTGGTCAAAAATTTTAAATTTATATTAAATAATTAATGCAACACTTATGGATAATAAAAATGTATCTTATAGTGAGATAAACTACACCAAAGGCAAACAGCCCCCCTCAAAAGAGACTGTTGCCAATGTAAACAAACAGTGTAAAACACCAGAAAACATGACTCCAGGCACTGAAAAAACTGGCCCGAAATCAGTCATCAAAATTACACTCTATCTGATGCAAGACAGAGACTCCCAGGGGAGAATCTGCAGAACATCAGATGGAAGATGCAGAACACAACGTTTATACACCCATGGGTGAAAACGTAACTATGGGGAAAATAACAGAAAACATTCTGTAACCAAGCAACTCTCCCAAGAGAATTTTAGAAATGAACTTTCTCAAAAATATGCCAAAAGCATGGGAGAATTGCAAGGGGGGACTTTAGAAGGCTAGGGGAGAGGAAACACTGAATAAGCAGTGCAACATTTAGCAAGAATGACAATAAGAGGCCCATGCCTCGAAAATAGGCAACTTAACATAATTTCATAAAAAATTTTAAGTACAGCCCTGATTATTTTTTGTCACTCCTTTTTCCTCTCCTCCTTCTATATCCTCCTTAGAATCACCATTTCTACAATAATTACGTGTCTGGCATCCTTTAAACTGAGATTTACAAGCACAAAGATCAGTGAGATGTTGACTGATGAAGGGCCAAACAGAGAATGATAATTAGCGCCAATTTCGGAACGTCCTTGACACTGCGCATGCGCAGTAGGGGCGAAGTATGGAGGTCCTATAGGACATGATTTCTTTTGGTTTTGGATGCAAATTTTGGGGATTGGGGGGCAAAATTTGTGTTTGGCCCTGGTTTTGTTAGAGTT
This sequence comes from Pictodentalium vernedei, assembly GCA_031216915.1. NCBI lineage: Eukaryota > Metazoa > Mollusca > Scaphopoda > Dentaliida > Dentaliidae > Pictodentalium > Pictodentalium vernedei. The sequence goes on along the minus strand of CM062294.1, from coordinate 450,171,590 downwards.
AGCACCAGCTAAGTCTGGGTCATTGGTACAGTATAAAAATATTTTGTCAACAAAAAATCCAAAATGTCTATGTACGAAACGTCCAGCACCCAAATCATGGGTCCAAGTCGTTTCGTCCCCGGGAATTTTTTTTTCTAAGCAAAAGCAATCAACTAAGGTCGCCATCGGAAAGAAGGTAACAACATAAAATTACCTCAAAAGGCCTGACCTCCATATCTGGGTGACTTTTTTCAGGCCCCCAGCAGGCCCCGACCTCAACATCTGAGGGACTTTTTTTTTAGGCCCCGACCATTTTACTCAAAGCATGCCCTGAGGCCTGAGGGGGCCGATTTGAACAAACTTGAATCAGATCCACCCAACAATGTTGCATACCAAATATCAAAAGATTCTGCCTGCTGGATCTGGAGAAGAAGATTTTTAAAGAAATTTGCCTGAAATGCACTAAGTTCGAAATCGGGCTCCTATACTGAGCCCAAATATGAACTCAGGGGACCGATTTGAACAAACTTCAATCAAATCCACCCTACAATGTTGCATACCAAATATCACAAGATTCTGCCTGCTGGATCTGGAGAAGAAGATTTTTTAATGTTTTTCCCACAGCCTACAGTGTTAAAAAGTGCTGACTCAGCACTTTTTCAAAGTCCTGAAAAAAGTACCTTGTGATCAAACCGATAGGGATTTTTTGTAACCATTCTATTCTACTGGATAAAAGTAAGCTTTATACAAAATAAGAATTCTCTGTGCCATGCAGTTTTGGAGATATGACAGTTTTAAGGTTTTTTCCTATTTTTAGCTCCCGAGGTTCCCACAGGGCAATGAGAAAAAAAATTTTGGCGTCAATCAACAACTTATGACCCATTATCATCTCATATCAAATTTGGTTCAAATAGACCTCACGGTTCTGAAAATAGAAATTTTAGGCATGGTCAAAATTTTTGCCCCTCCCATAACAAAGGCAAATAATGCCTGACAAACTTCTCTTGAACAAATTTGATTCTACACCTCAAAAGGACTGTGTATACTACATATCAAGTCTCTGCTACTGGTGGTTCATTAGAAGAAGATTTTCAAAAAATTTGGCCATTTTTACCCCACCCCTCTGCTCAATATGAGCCGAAACCTAATTTGCATAAAAATCAAATGCCCCTACATAACCACTACTTACATGAAATTTAATTGAAATGTGGCCAGTGGTTTAGGAGAAAGAGGCTCAAACACCACAGGACAATGGACGACGGACGGACGAACAACAGACGAAGAGTGATCAGAAAAGCTCACCCTGACTTTCAGTCAGGTGAGCTAAAAACAGTTAATCGAGTTGATCTCTTTAGTGGTGAAGAAACAACTGCTTTCTTTTCAAGAAAAGTCAAAGAGTTCTGCATAAAATCCAACCCAACAAATCATGATCCCTGATGCCAAGACTCAGCAATAGCATGCCTCACATCAAATGGTAGCAAGCAGTTTGCCGAGTGCCTCCCAGTTTCAAAATCTAAAGACTGAATGAATTGCTAATTAGCCAGTGAAAATTATTCAATTTACAGTAGTATTCATATTACACAGATTTGGTCACTTTCCTGTATTTTAGAGATAAACTAAGCATTTATTCTGTCATATCTTGTTTGATAGAGCTTACAGAGCACTGTCAAACTAGATATTATATTTTAATTCATAAAACGAAGACGAAAAAAGAAGCTTTCAATGCCGATTAGCAGTTCAGTACATGTGTGTGGAATTTTGATAAATACAGTCCATTTATGAGGGCAAATGAAGCCCGGATGTAAGATGGCGTTATGTAAAAATGGTCGAAAATATATTGAATCAGCCTGAATGTAAGGAGCACTGGGACCGGGCCATATTTCCTCAGAAACGGAAGAACCAAGTTAAAAACTGCCATTTTTCATTTTTCTGCTGTCGCTTTTTTATTTCTTTTGACGACGTATTCGGCAGCATCTGCTGCTAACTGTCGCTTACAAAGTTCACATTTGCACGTTTTCTTATCAGTTTGATCAAAATATGAGGCCCACAGGCTTTTAGATTGACAAATGACAATCCACCTTGATGAGTTGACTTTCTGTCAATTTCGCAGAAAAATATAAATACCGAAGTGCGATATTTGATTTGGTTTCGGTATGATTTTTGGTATCCCTGTAATACCGAAACTGTACAGCACTACCCTTTAGTCTAGACAATGAGAAATGTGTTTAATTCACCATGTTTGGAATCAAGCCAGGTTTAAGAACATCACGTTCAAGCACGTCTGATTGGTCATTATGTATCTGACTGTCATTATGACATGAATGAGTATTAAGTAAGAACGTAAACAGAACACCAAAGGTGATTTATTTATTTATGTATTTATTCGTTACCAGGTTCTATTTTACCAGTAAAGTTTGTTTACCACTAAATAATTCTCTTTAAAAATATCAGCTTCCTTTCACTTAATTACATTTTAATTATGGTATAAATAAAGAGCACACCACAGGTCAAGTATGGAGGACAGTAATCAACAACCTTTGTTGGAGTTTTTGGTACATTTCATTTGTTCCTATAGTGCTCATAAACAACTCGGGTTGTTGATTCCTTTCTCCTATACTCCACTAGAGCTGTAGGTTTTTAAATTTCTTGTTCAGTTTCGGTTTTGGTTTTTCAGGTGGAGTAAAAACTCGATTCGGTTCGGTTTTCGGTTTGTTCATGAGGCCAAGTAAAATTCAATAAAACTCATTCTTATGTCCGGAGTCATAACTGAATGGCAGTGAAATTGAATGAAACTCAATGAATGCCCGAAATAAGCTATAATACATGTACATGAAGAATCAGGAAGACCAATATAATAATTACCTAAATATACAGAACTTTTATTGTGCTTGGCCATTTTTCGAGGTCTGACACCTACACGCAACTTGAGGAAAGCTACAAACACAACTAAGCTGAAATGTCGGAAATCCACAGAATGTGGCCTTCTCAGAGTGGTGAGAGTACCCAGACACTGCCATTGGCAGTGTCTGGGTCCTCCCACTACTCTGGAATGGCTACATTCTGTGAATTTCTGCAGCAAGAGAGTATTTAATAAAAAACGAAAAACCTTAGATTACAGGATGTCAACGGTTTCGGTTTCGTTTTTTTTAAAAAACTAAAAACCTCGGTTCGGTTTCGGTTAACCTACAGCTCTATACTCCACACTTGTTGTGTTCTGTCTTAATATAGGAGGACAGCCTGAAGTCCTGTCTCTATGATGTTTCAATGACATCAAATCACAAGCACAGGAGGAACAGTAAGTAATGAAGTAAATTAAATGTCTTTTCTGAAAGTCCCCAGAAGCTATCACTGTTGTCTTCCATCATAGCATGAGTCTGCCTTACCTCAGGAGAATTTTTATTCAATTCTGTCAGTTCTTGAGCTAAAGTGGACAACTCAACTTCTTTTTGTAAATGCCACAATGCTGTACTGCAAAATTCTAACCCAGATATATGATGAGGTTCCAATAACCGTAGTTCAGAAAACACTCTTTCAGCCTGTTGAAATAAAAGTTAATTTTAGAAACATTTTACAACCAGATACCCATGAACGTAAATACAGAGAGTGTGTGTGTGTGTGTGTGAGGGGTGTGTCTTCCTCACCCAATAACTTACCGGTCAGCATATTTTGATCTACATTGCGGTCTTAGATATTGGTTAGCTCTTGCAGGTAATTGATGGGACTTTGGTTGATTAAAGGATTTATGTCACACACGCAGTCGGTCTCATGCAAATAGAGGTGTGTCAATAATTGGGGGTGCTGGGGTCCCAGCTGAATATGACCAATTTTGAGTCTGGTACATGCTAACTAAATAAGAAAGGAAGCCAAAGAATCAAACTACTACCTGCGTTTATCCACAAACAAATTCCCTGAGTTTTTTTTTAACTATAATCCCCTTTCACAAATATTCCAACTACATGAGCAAGGCATACCTTCGAAGAAGGCATGCACTGATGATGTATTTGGAATATTTCTTCAGTCAGAACTTGAGTTATGACAGTCAGGACAAATTGGGTTTACATCCCACAATGTAACATCTTCGTGATGTCCCTGCTGATACCAATGAACAACAAGAAGGATGCCAATGCCCTATAGCTCACCAACATTCCTCTTTGATAGTAACTTTGGCAAACACAAGAACTGTATCAAACAGGCTCATAACATGCGACAAAGCTTACCTAAACACAACCTCTTCAAAGTAAAACACAGAAACTGACGTAAACACTAAGTTAAGCATGAAATTCTGAGCTAAACAGAAAACTGAACGCAACTAAAAATGTCAAGAAAAATGTTTAAAATGCAGGGTATGAGGGGGTTAATCATGGAACAATGATACTGAGTAACATGTATGATGAATATAAGTGTCATTGGAAGAGAAGGAGCATAGCAGCTGACCTAAATACTTAGTTAAACATGAAATTCCGAGCTAAACAGAAAACTAAATGCAACTAAAAATGTGATGAAAAACGTTTAAAATGCAGGGTATGAGGGGTTAATCATGGAACAATGATACTGAGGAACATGTATAATGAATATAAGTGCCATGGGAAGAGAAGGAGCACAGCAGCTGACCTCAACACTAAGTTAAACATGAAATTCCGAGCTAAACAGAAAACTAAATGCAACTAAAAATGTCAAGAAAGTTAAAAAATTTATAGTAATTTCTATATTTTTTATACTTACCAATGACCCAGACATAGCTGGTGCTAACTCTTAAAATATAGGGCCAAACACAAATTTTGCCCCCCAATCCCCAAAATTTGCATCTAAAACCAAAGAAAACATGTCCTGAAAGGCCCTCCACACTTCGCCTCTACTGCGCATGCGCAGTGTCAAGGACGTTCCGAAATTGGCGCCATTAATCATTCTAATAACCAGTGCCTGGTAAGCGCTATGTAATCAGCAGGGAGGCAAGAGTTCCCAACTCCTGGGAGGGCCATCCCCGTCTGGGTCATTGGTAAGTATAAAAAATATAGAAATTACTATAAATTTTTTAACATTTTTATACTGTACCAATGACCCAGACATAGCTGAATAGTAAAAAGGCTGGAGGGCCAAGGACATAGAGCAAAATGGAATACGCTCAATAAAATAAAATATAGTCATCCCCTGTAGGGAAAAAGAAGTAATAGGCCTTACATGTATCTTTCTTATTTATGATAAATTAGAAAGATACAACACCTTCCAAAATTGAGCTTCATACATCCATGTACTCTATTAATATCCAATATAATCCTTATACTAATAATTTTTAAAGTAAGTCAATAAATAAAGTAAGTCTAGAGAATAGAGACTCTTATACTCCTAAAAGTGTCTGAGGATTGCATAATCATGTCCGTTGACATATGCAATATTCAAAAGCTATACTTTAAAAACTAAGACTTGAATGAATTTTAAAAACCTAAACTTCTCACTAAACAACCATCCCAATAACACCTCAGAATTACAAACTCCGGAGGAGGTATCCCCTTGTTTTCATAGTAAAACAGGTGACCCAAGGGAACACCCTCCCCCCCCCCCCTCTTTTTTTTGCCCTGGGTCAAATAGCCCAGAGCGAAGAGGGCAGCAGAACGGAGACACTGCCGAAACAGACAGCCTACCTAGCTATAGTAGCAACTGTTAAGTGAATGACATTCTGAGCAGAAGATAATAGACCTAACACTAGAGGCCTCCAGAAATGGACTCGATATTTCTGAGATAAAAATTCATGAATGTGGATGGCTGAGCGCAATGAGCGGCCTTCAAAAATCTATAATAGCGACACTATTAATGTAAGCCCAAGAAGTAGAAGAACTCTTACTTCATGAGCCGAAATTTTAGGCACAACTGCTAAGTCAATGATATACCATAAGCAGTACCGATAGTTAATAGAATCCATTAACAATAAAATGGAGCATAACGTCCTTCTACTAGGCATCAAAGACAGAAGAAGCTTACGCCCATAGAAATAAACAGATATCTGTTTATAAATACATAAACTCTACCCGGAAAGAGTAAAGGCCTATGCCCATACGAAGACGGAAGGACCTTAAAAATAATAGGTTCCGGATAATAGGAGCCTAACTCTTATGCAAAAATCCAACCTAAATAGTAACGGAAGTAGTGATTCCGAAACTACGAAAGTGAAAATCATCCATCGATAGTGCATGAAACTCACTGACTCTACAGTAAAAGAGAAACCAATAGAATTACTGTCTAAAAGGTCAGAATTTGAAAACTACTGTTTCCAGAGGCTCAAATGATTACTTAGCTAAATAAGAACCGAAGTTAAAATCCATATAGGAATTTAATCTAAAGATTCTAAGTCTATTTATCAAAAAGTTACTAACTGACTTAGATAAAGAGACATAAGACTCAATTGTAAACTATCGTAGAGTGCATAGGTACGAGGTAACATAAACCTATAACCTTAATAATAACAGGCTGCAGTAGATCTTGTGAAACAAGTATACTAAAAAATTGCAATGAGTAGTATGGAGGGATCAACAATATGAACATAATGATCCCTACACCAACGACGGAAAAGCCTCCACTTTAGCCGCATAGAATAGCGAAGAAGAGGATCTCCTATAGTAAGAAATCGCGTCCAAAGCTCGTCCAATACAGTGCTTACAATGCAATACGGACCACACAACGGAATACATGAAGGTTGCGACCTTGCGGGTTGTGATAAAGATGACACGATTTACCCAGTGAAAAAAGATCCTCACATAGAGGAAGATTTCACGTTAAGACCCACAGTAGACAAGAGAGTAAATTACCCATGATCTCTGTGAAGATAGAGATGCTATCAACAGAAATGTATTGTGGTTGTTTATCTTAGCAATACCTGCTGAAACAACAGCGCCGGAGGATACGCATATCCTATCATTCCGTCCTATAGATCAATAGAGCGTTAACAACATTAGCTCAGAGATCTGGACAAGCCAACACATACGTCTGCAATTGATTAGCAAGCTGTGTCGTAAATAAATCATCATTGGGCGCTCCCATAGATAGCAAATCTGATTGAATACTTGTTTGTTGAGAGTCCATTCTGACAGCAATAAGCGACCCGTAAGAGAACGGGAGTCCGGTAAAACAATCAGACAACCCGGAATATGACGGACCAAAACAGAACTTGGTGTACTATAACCAACAGACGGATTCTTTCCATTAAATTGAATAACGGAAACGAAAGAGTGCCTCCCTGGTTCCGGAGATACGCCACTACTGTCGAATTAAAGGACAGGATTTGGGCATGCGTTTCTGAATAATGTTCATGCAATGACATAAAGCAAGCCTAAAAAACATTATTCCGCGGAAGAAAACTGGTTGCTAAGAGACTGCGGAACCCAAAGACCCTGGCACTTCGAATCCGTAGGGATCAGTATTATATCCCAATCTGTTTGACTGGCAACCGTCATAACAGCCACACTCGGGTCCGGCAACTGCGGTGGCACTCTCTGAGTCAACCACCGAATGTTTGCCCCAGTCTGAATCTCTTGTAACACTAGATAGACAAGAGAACGTGTAAATCAAGCAATTCATGGATTGCCGAAAAGTTGCCGTCGAAGAGAAGCTCCTCCGAGAACGAAGCGACTCTGAGAGAGTTCTTAACCTTACTATCCACGCGTGTGGATGTAGCTAGGGCTGCGTCACGTCTAACCAACTCCAATCAGCCAGTGAAGGGCGGAGTTATACGTGAACAAACTACTGCCCTCAAAAGAAATTACATTGAGAATAATATCCCGTAAATCTTTTCTTGAAGACGTAATGATAACGCCTCAGTAAGGCGGATTACGTATAATAAAGCGTCTAAGTTAAGTCTACTATACATAATGTCGTTCCCAACATTGAAATTGGAAAAGACATAAACGGCGAAAAAGAATATATGCAGTCTTTAATCACACCGTCTAGACGCATATGAACTCTCGGTATGCCCTGCTCTGCCAAAATAAACTATATGTAAAAAAGATAAAATGGCAGAAAAGAGCCACGCGGACAAGAAACTAAACTATCATGCTTAGTAGCAGGCTTGTATATATATATATAATATATAGCGTCGAAAAATAAAACACATGTTGTAATGACAATATTGGACTGCGTCGGTAAGTCAGGGACAAAGTCCCTGTACCGATCGAAAAATCCGAGTCCAATGACGCTATAAGTCTCTTATCCAAGATCGCAGCAATGAAGTCCGAAAAATAATCACTGGAAGAAATGCCAGAAGATATGAAAGGCATCTTCCGATACTACTAAAGGGAAAACTCGAAATCTTTCGAATCCCTTTCGCCATCCTGTCGGACCCTATAAAGCGTTCGGTCGTCCGTAGCTTGATGCAACCGCGGACCGCACCGACCCAGCGCCGTCGGATAATTCCTGATTCGACCGAGAAACCGTCAATTGCTGGGATGCTGCGAAACAACTGTGCTAACTCGGATAGCACGTCCGTCACTGAGGCCTGAGGAGCAGCGGTCTTACGATGCATTGCCGCAGGAAGCTCCGAGATCATTACCCCGTGCATACTTCCAATATGCGAGCGAACGGAGTGGATAGGCCTCGTGTCCCTTGGCTACCGGATGGCACGACCTATTCGCTGTGGAATCACTGAATGCCGAAACTGATCGGATACTCGAGGTCACGTAGCCAATGTGCGGTCGTGTGCCCTGCTGTGAGGATGAGGAAGCATTAAAGACAGTCTCTCGGACTGACAATATAACGGAGCGTCCCGAGCAACGGACATATGCTCCGAATGTAAAATATCTGAACCACAACATGCGGTCCCCTATGTTGTTGGCTTCCTCCGATCTGTCCTCAATCTGCCGTCACTGGGTGAGTACTAAAGTAATTTAAGTGCTCGCATCACCCAAATCTCCTTCCTAGACCGCAACGGACGAACCCGGCAGCCGAACCATTCGATGAATGTACGCTACACCGGGTGAGCTAGCGAATGTCACTCCGTAAGCGATAGACATATTCCATGAGCACTTATTGCCGCTAACTCTTCATTAACTATGACGACAGAGGCACACTTTTGAAAGACATCTCCATAACTCTTCGAACAAGAAACCAGAAATGCTTGGATAGCAAGCATAAAATAATAATATATATAGCGTCATTCAATAATTCGAAAGTTTGTGTGACATTATTGGACTATGTCGGAACTGAGGGACGATGTCCCTGAACCGAACCAAAAATTTCTAAGTCCACCGACGCTATCAGTTTCTTATCCGGCATCGCAGCATATGTTGTTCCGAAAGGGAAAGCTTGAAATCCACCGAATCCCTTTCGGTATCCCGTCGGACCGGATGAAACTTTCGGACGTCCGTACCCGCTTCCGCGGAGCGTCCCGACCCAGCATCGTCGGATAAAATATATGCGACAGATTCAGTTGATGCTGGGATGCTGCGATAAACTGTGCTATTAAGGAAAGCACGTCCGTTCCCGAGGCCTGTGCAGTAGCGGACTTACGATGCATTGCCGCTGGAAGCTCCGTGTACGTTGACTCCCGCACACTTCCTATACGAACGTCCGGAGTCTGCAGGCCTCGAGTCCCCGGCTACCGACCCAGCGCTGTCGGATAATTCTCGATCCGACACCGTTTCTGTCGGCTGCTGGGATGCTGCGATAAGCTGTGCTATGTGCACAAGAATGTCCGGCGTCGAGACCTGCGGAGGCGCAGTCTATCGGTGCTTCGCCGAGGGCAGCTCCGCATCAGATGGCTCCCGCATACTTCCTATGCGAACGTCCGAGTCCATCGGTCTCGAATCCCTGGCTGCCGGATGGTGTGACCTGGTCGCCGAAGAATCCTTGATCGGCGAAGCTGGTAATATATCGGCGGTCACGCAGCCAAGGTGCGGTCGTGTGCGCTGACGAGAAGAGGAAGCCTTAGCAGTCTCAGCGGACTGCCTATACAACGGAGCATCCCGAGCGACGGACGTATGCTCCGCTAACGACACATTTGTACCACAACATCTGGGGCCAGATGTTGTTGAACGAGAGAGGGGCCTCTCTCGCTTGCCGTCCGGATGGACCGGAACGAGCTATGAACCGGACTAAAAGGCTTCCTCCGTTCTCCCTCCGATCCGCCGTCACTGGGTGTGCATTAAGTTAATTTTATAGTGCTCGCATCACCCCAAAATTCCTTCTAGACCGCAACGGACGAACCCGGCTGCCGAACCATTCGGTGAATGGACGCTACACCGGGCGAGCTAGCGGACGTCAAAGGCCGTCGAACCTACTAGGGTCCTCTTAGGCAATTGGCGTATTACATGAGCACTTTTCCGCTAGCCCTTCATTAATTGTGACGACGGAGGCACACTGTTGGAAGACATCACAGATACATCACCCTAATCTTGATCGTCTGAAGTAGAAATTGATAAAGTAGAGTGACCCTGCGGGGAAAGGACCGGAGTGTCCAAATCCCCAACAACATACCGTGACATACGCTTCCCATATTGTCATCGAAATCATACGCTACAGAACAGGAGTTAATGCGAGTACACTGACCACATATAGAATGATAATAAGGTCAGAGGAAGACTTCCTCTTAAAACAATTGATCAATATCCTTTCAATGTGAAAAGAAAACAAGTCCTGGTACTCGCACTAACCCCTGGCAATCAAAATACATAATAATAATATGATCCATTAATATAGAAAAAATAATTGAAATCAAAATATTTTGAAAAAATATTTTTTCAGAACAGCCCAAGTTTCTGAAAAGTAACGTTGAGCCCCAATGGATCCCAAGCCTAAGTGTGGACAAAAATTTTAAAAATATTTTAAACAATTTATTCAACACTTACGAACAATAATAATGTATCTAGTTATGATTAAAATAACATAAAGATATTATTATTTAGAAATCCCCCCCTCACACAGAGGGCTGTTGTAAATGTAAACAATGAGTGTAAAAACACTCAAATAAGACTCCAGGCACCCAGGCCCGAAATCAGTTACCAAAAATACACCATCTGATGCAAAACAGAGACTTCCAGGGAAGAAACTGCAGAACATCAGATGGTAGATGCAGAACACAACGCCTAACCACCCGTAGGTGAAGACGTAAACATGGGGAAAGAACAGAATTCATTCTGTTATTAAGCTAAAACTCCCAAGAAATTTTAGTAATAATAATTACAGAAACTATGCCAAAAGCATGGGAGAATAGCAAGGGGGAACTTAAAGGACAGGGAGAGAGGAAAAACACTTGAAACAACAGTGTAACTAAATAATCAGAATGACAACAAAATGGCTGCTGCCTTGAAAATAGGTAACTTAACATAATTTCATTAAAAAATTTTAAGTTACAGCCCTGATAATATTCTGTCACACATTCTTTTCCTCTCCTTTTCTATCCTCCTTAGAATCACCATTTCACTAATATTTATGTGTCTGTCATCATTTAAACTGAGATTTAAAAGCACAAAGATCAGTCAGATGTTAACTGATGAAGGGCCAAACTTAGAATGATAAATGGCGCCAATTTCGGAACGTCCTTGACACTGCGCATGCGCAGTGGGGGCGAGGTGTGGAGGGCCTTTCAGGACATGTTTTCTTTAGTTTTAGATGCAAATTTTGGGGATTGGGGGGGCAAAATTTGTGTTTGGCCCTATATTTTAAGAGTTAGCACCAGCTATGTCTGGGTCATTGGTACAGTATAAAAATATCCCCCCCTCACACAGAGGGCTGTTGTAAATGTAAACAATGAGTGTAAAAACACTAAAATAAGACTCCAGGCACCCAGGCCCGAAATCAGTTACCAAAAATACACTATCTGATGCAAAACAGAGACTTCCAGGGAAGAAACTGCAGAACATCAGATGGTAGATGCAGAACACAACGCCTAACCACCCGTAGGTGAAGACGTAAACATGGGGAAAAGAACAGAATTCATTCTGTTATTCAGCTAAAACTCCCAAGAAAATTTAGTAATAATAATTACAAAAACTATGCCAAAAGCATGGGAGAATAGCAAGGGGGGACTTAAAGGACAGGGAGAGAGGAAAACACTTAAAAAACAGTGTAACTAAATAATCAGAATGACAACAAAATGGCTGCTGCCTCGAAAATAGGTAACTTAACATAATTTCATTAAAAAATTTTAAGTTACAGCCCTGATAATATTCTGTCACACATTTTTTCCTCTCCTCCTTCTCTATCCTCCTTAGAATCACCATTTCACTAATATTTATGTGTCTGGCATCATTTAAACTGAGATTTACAAGCACAAAGATCAGTCAGATGTTAACTGATGAAGGGCCAAACTTAGAATGATTAATGGCGCCAATTTCGGAACGTCCTTGACACTGCGCATGCGCAGTAGAGGCGAAGTGTGGAGGGCCTTTCAGGACATGTTTTCTTTGGTTTTAGATGAAAATTTTGGGGATTGGGGGGCAAAATTTGTGTTTGGCCCTATATTTTAAGAGTTAGCACCAGCTATGTCTGGGTCATTGGTACAGTATAAAAATATTGTTTAAAATGCAGGGTATGAGGGGTTAATCATGGAGCAATGATACTGAGGAACATGTACGAGGAATAAAAGTGCCATGGGAAGAAAAGGAGCACAGCAGCTGACCGAAACACTTAGTTAAACATGAAATTCTGAGCTAAACAGAAAACTAAACGCAACTAAAAATGTCAAGAAAAATGTTTAAAATGCAGGGTATGAGGGGTTAATCATAGAACAATGATACTGCAGAACATGTATGATGAATATAAGTGCCATGGGAAGAGAAGGAGCACAGCAGCTGACCTAAACATCAAGTTAAACATGAAATTCCGAGCTAAACAGAAAACTAAACGCAACTAAAAATTTCAAAAAAAATGTTTAAAATGCAGGATATGAGGGGTTAATCATGGAACAATGATACTGAGGAACATGTATGATGAATATAAGTGCCATGGGAAGAGAAGGAGCATAGCAGCTGACCTAAACACTAAGTTAAACATGAAATTCTGAGCTAAACAGAAAACTAAATGCAACTAAAAATGTAAAAAAAAATGTTTAAAATGCAGGGTATGAGAGGTTAATCATGAAACAATGATACTGAGGAACATGTATGATGAATATAAGTGCCATGGGAAGAGAAGGAGCACAGCAGCTGACCTAAGCACTAAGTTAAACATGAAATTCCGAGCTAAACAGAAAACTAAATGCAACTAAAAATGTCAAGAAAAATGTTTAAAATGCAGGGTATGAGGGGTTAATCATGGAACAATGATACTGAGGAACATGTATGATGAAAATAATTGCCATGGGAAGAGAAGAAGCACAGCAGCTGACCTAAACACTAAGTTAAACATGAAATTCCGAGCTAAACAGAAAACTAAATGCAACTAAAAATGTCAAGAAAAATGTTTAAAATGCAGGATATGAGGGGTTAATCATGGAACAATTATACTGAGGAACATGTATGATGAATATAAGTGCCATGGGAAGAGAAGGAGCACAGCAGCTGACCTAAACGCTAAGTTAAACATGAAATTCCGAGCTAAACAGTAAACTAAACGCAACTAAAAATGTCAAGAAAAATGATTAAAATGCAGGGTATAAGGGGTTAATCATGGAACAATGATACTGAGGAACATGTATGATGAATATAAGTGCCTTTGGAAGAGAAGGAGCACAGCAGCTGACCTGAACACTTAAACATGAAATTCTGAGCTAAACAGAAAACTAAATGCAACTAAAAATGTCAAGAAAAATGTTTAAAATGCAGGATATGAGGGGTTAATCATGGAACAATGATACTGAGGAACATGTATGATGAATATAAGTGCCATGGGAAGAGAAGGAGCACAGCAGCTGACCTAAACACTAAGTTAAACATGAAATTCCGAGCTAAACAGAAAACTAAACGCAACTAAAAATGTCAAGAAAAATGATTAAAATGCAGGGTAGGAACATGTATGATGAATATAAGTGCTATTGGAAGAGAAGGAGCACAGCAGCTGACCTAAACACTTAGTTAAACATGAAATTCTGAGCTAAACAGAAAACTAAACGCAACTAAAAATGTCAAGAAAAATGTCTAAAATGTAGGGTATGAGGGGTTAAATCATGGTAAAATGATAATAATCATCATATAGCAGCATTATAAAAGCCATGATATGGAAATAGGGCGAATAAGTGACCTAAACAGAAACTTTAACATTAGTGGACATGTACGCTGACGCCGAGGCTGATGCCGACGCTGATGCCGACGCTGACGCCGACGCCGACCGATCGAGCCATTCCATAAGCTCACACAACTAAAGTTGGTGAGCTAAAAACTGAAAACAAACATTGTAAGTCTTCTGGCTTGTTTCTGGTAACTGGAACATTCCATGGTAAAGTTTAGTTAGTTTATTATTTATTTATAAGCTTAGTTTATTTATTGATTTTTTTCTGCTTAAGATAACTTTCAGCACCTATGGCTTTTCATAAATGATTTATTTACTTATTTATTTATTCGTTTAATTTATTCAAAAATCTCTGAAAGTCTAGGTTGGGAACACTCCTCCACAGGTGTTTTAGTGATACAGTAGAATCCTCTTAATTGAATATCCATTTTGCGAGTGAAAATTATTCAATTAACAGGCTTATACAATTAACAGGGATTTGGTCAGTTTCCTGTGTTCTGGAGATAAACTGAGCATTTATTCCATTATATCTTGTTTGACAGAGCTCATAGAGCTCTGTCAAACAAGACATAATAGAATAAATGCCTGTATTGGATGTAGTGAGGCCAAAAAGGTTGATAAATAAGGGGAATTTGGTGCGTGTCACAGTCATTTTTTCGACATATGGCACAAATTTATATACAATTAACAGGAGTTTACTCTACAACCCATATGCAATTAACAGATCAAATTTGTACTGAAGGTATGGTAAATGGTTTTGTGTTTGAAAATTATATTCAATTAACAGGGACATACAATTAGGAGATATCCAATTAAGGGGGCTCCACTATATTTGGAATATTTCTTCAGTCAGAACTTGAGTTATGACAGTCAGGACAAATTGGGTTTACATCCCACAATGTGACATCTTCGTGATGTCCCTGCAGATACCAATGAACAAAAACTGAAAACAAACATTGTAAGTCTTCTGGCTTGTTTCTGGTAACAGGAACATTCCATGGTAAAGTTTAGTTAGTTTATTATTTATTTATAAGCTTAGTTTATTTATTTATTTTTTTCTGCTTAAGATAACTTTCAGCACCTATGGCTTTTCATAAATGATTTATTTACTGAGTTATTTATTTATTCATTTAATTTATTCAAAAATCTCTGAAAGTCTAGGTTGGGAACACTACTCCACAGGTGTTTTAGTGATATCTCAATAGGATAGATAATGCACTTAAGATGTAATGTAAAAGCCTTCCAGGAATTTGGATTCATTCAAATTTTTTATCAAACTCATACAAAACCACTAGTCAGTGAAATAATGACACTCTACAACCCAAACTCTAGTTACAAATATAGTTGTAAACTATATTTATAGCCATAGTTAGGGTTGGAGAGGGTGCAGGTGGATTTAGCTCCCAGTACTAAAATAACAGGATTAAAATATCACTGTCCCATCATTTTCTATATGTAAAGGACTGCAAAGTGAGGGCAAATTCTCAAAATCAATTTTCTATACAAATTCTTGGTAATATATATCTTACCTGCTGATAATCAGCACATTCAAAATGTGCTCTACCAACATGAGACAGCACCCAGCCTGTATTATACTGATGTGGAGGAAGACTACTAAATAAGTGTAATGCTTTTTTACAGTTATAGAATGAAAGCTCTTGGTAAGCTTGTCCAAATGACTGTAACAGTCCTAATATACCAGCTGAAAGTACAAAAGAAAAAAATACATCTATTAGTACTCAAACGATTAGTCGACTAGTCGATGTCGACTCTGGGCAAACCAGTAGTCGACTCTCAATTGTGCAGTTGACTGGTCGGAGTTCAAGCTTTTAGATAAATAGTATCCCTTCTGTGCCACTGTCAGACAAGTTTGAACAGCAATATTGGGCAATCAATGTATACATCTATTGCCATCTAATAGTAGTGACAGTAGTTTGTTTTAACTGGTACTAATAGAGTGCAGAATTATTTTGGGCTATCAGGATATGTTATTAATTTGCCTTGTTGCAATTTATGGGAGAGTGCCTATAGGCACTCTCCCATAAATCGCAACAAGGCAAATTAAATAAGACTATATAATTTCACTCTTAGCATAATCAGAAGCACATTAACAGAATAATGTACCAGTAAGTTGCTGTATATGAATGCCCAAGTGAAGCAAAATTTGGACCTTCAGCACTCTACCGGAACACCAACACTGTTATAAGGCGACAAGTTATCGCCAATGACTAGTCGAAGTCGACTTGACTTTTGGGTATTGACTAGTCGACTTTGGAATTCACTAGTTGTTTGAGCACTAACATCTATACTTTTTGTTTCAACCTGATTATCTATTTCAGATTATAAACATATCACAGTGTGTCAAATATGCATTACAAAAAGTTTATGCAGACAAGGATGCAAGATGTGTTAAAAAATGATATTCGATGTTCTTGCATGTTGCTAATGGATGGAAATATTCATTATCAAACTGCATCGCTGCAAGCATGTTCGGGATATTGTTATGTCATTTCTCAATTTCCTTATACAACTCTAATACCTTGCAAGCTGCTGGTAGCAGGGCTTGCATTTTAGAACCGTGGTCAGGCTGATGAATAGGCCAGGTAAAAAGAGCCACCAGGCCTGATTTGTACTGTTGAGGGCTGATTTTGCATATTAATAACTATGGCAGATGCATTTGCCGGCTTGATAGATTGGCGACCAGGTTGACTGATCAGCCTGGTGAGAAATGTTTTGAGGCTGATTACCAGGGCTGGGCTGATAGACCTGGTGAAAATGCAAGCCCAGGCTGGTAGATATTATTGCCGAGAACAGGAAATCTCTTGCCACTGAAATAAGTATAATTTTGGCACATTTAATCAAATTTTGACCTTGTCAACTGAATGGGGTTTTTTTTCACCAATGATTTCTTGAGTTAAATCTTGATCATTTTTTTCCTCAAATCTAGTCATGGCTGCTTTACAACAGCCATGACCAGATTTGATGGAATTATATATATTTATTTATTTATTGGTGTTTAAGGTCACATATTTCTGCACAATGGCTAATCATGACCTCGACAGTTTTACAGGTGGAGGATGCCGGAGTACCTGGAGAGAACCACCGAGCAACGGCGAGCAACTGTCTTCTCCCCAACATACTAACTCCACACAAGCAGGGTTAGCATTGGTTGGAGACAGGTGCACCATCGTCGTGCAGTACGCCTTAGTACACAACGTTACCGTGCCCCCACGTGTGCAATGGGGGTGAAGTGTCTTGCCCAAGGACACAACGCGGTTGCCGCAGGTGGGATTCGAACTGAGGACCTCTCGGCTTGTAGCCTGCACCTCTACCTACTGAGCCACCGCGCCCCCGATTTGATGGAACGTATCTTTAAATACTCAGTGGGCTAACTCTTAAGGGTCTGGACATGGGTCCTGAATTACCAATAGACCACAGCCTCTATATTAGCAGTGATCTCTAGTCAAGACTAGGCTGCCAGTTAAGGCAGCCAAGACTTTACAAGAAACCACTTCATAGAGATTTTGTCTCTCATCAGTAGGACTTCCTCATGAAGGCATGTTAAAGGCACATGTTCTGAAGTCAGAAATAGGCCTTTAAGGCTTAAGAGTTAAAAATTCTCGCTAAAATAATTTTTGAATGTCGCAACTCATATCATCTGAAACAAAATGATGTAATCAGGGTTCAATAAAACTCTACAGGTTATTATCTGTCTCTCTGAAGTGATCCACTTTACTTGATAATAATAGTAATAATCCTGGATGTCGAAAAGTGTCAATAAATCCCAATAAACAAGAAAGTGTTTTAGCACACTAAAACATATGTCTCCCCTTCCTTTTGAGGTCTGAGGTCAAGGTCACATGCAGTTCATCAAGGTAGTGGACATGCGGTTTCATGATGACACATCGACATGTCAAAAAAAAAAAAAATTCTGGTCTGGACAATTACTCCCTATTTAAAGTACATAAATTTGACCTTGAGGTCAAGGTCACATGAAGGTCATGATGACATGTGGTCTCATTGTGATACAACCACATGTCAATCATCTAAGTCCTAGGTCAAAAAACAAAAAAGTTCTGATCTGGACAATTATTCCCTATTTGAAGTACATAAATTTGACCATGAGGTCAAAGGTCAAGGTCACATGCAGTTCATCAAGGTAGCGGACATGCGGTTTCATGGTGACACATCCACATGTCCAAAAAAAAAAAATCTGGTCTGGACAATTACTCCCTATTTAAAGTACATAAATTTGACCTTGAGGTCAAGGTCACATGAAGGTCACGATAACATGTGACATGCGGTCTAATTGCGATACATCCACATGTCAAATATCTAAGTCCTAGGTCAAAAAACAAACATTCTGGTCTGGATAATTATTCCCTATTTGAAGTACATAAATTTGACCTTAAGGTCAGAGGTCAAGGTTACATGAAGGTCACCGAGGTAGGCGACATGCGGTCTCATGGTGACACATCCACATGTCAAATAACCAAGTCTTAGGTCAAAAAACAAAAACATTCTGGTCTGGATAATTACTCCATATTTGAAGTACATAAATTTGACCTTGAGGTCAAGGTCACATGAAGGTCACAATGGTATGCGACACACCGGCTCATGGTGATACATCCACGTGCCAAATATCTAAGGCCTGGCTCAAAAGACAAAAATGTTATGCCCCGGACAAAGTTTCCCTTAAAAAGCACATAAATCTGACCTTCAGGTCAAAGGTCAAGGTCACATGAAGGTCACTATGGTACACGACACACCGGCTCATGGTGATACATCCACATGCCAAATATCTAAAGCCTGACTCGAAATACAAAAAAGTTCTGGTCCAGATAGTTTCCCTTAAAAAAGCGCATAAATCTAACCTTCAGGTCAAAGGTCAAGGTCACATGAAGGTCACTATGGTACACTGCACACCGGTTCATGGTGATACATCCACATGCCAAGTATCTAAGGTGTAGGTCAAAAGACAAAAAAGTTATGGCCCGGACAAAGTTTGTGTGATGTTTCCCTTAAAAAAACATAAATCTGACCTTCAGGTCAAAGGTCAAGGTCACATGAAGATCACTATGGTACACTGCCCATCGGCTCATGGTGATACATCCACACGCCAAGTATCTAAGGTGTAGGTCAAAAGACAAAAAAAGTTGTGGCCCGGACAAAGTTTGTATGAGAAGAAGAAGAAGAAGAAGAAGAAGAAGAAGAAGAGGAGAAGAAGAAAGAATATGCACTAAAACATTTTGTCTCCCTTCTGGGAAGGGGAGACATAATAAAACATGATTTATTATACCCAAAGCTGTAAACTATCCAGAAAAAGTGAAAGTTCTAAAACATGATACCTCCCAAGTAAGAGATAATCTAGTTTCATGGCTGCACGGCATTAATATATCATAACACAAAGACAAATTATCCAGATTGTTGCCTTCAATGAAAGTGTCAATGACACTGTAGCTTAACTTGTGTGTTGTGTTTCATGAAAAGGATAATGTTCAATGTTTATGAAAGGATTATGAAATAATACAAGAATTGTGATAATTGGGAATATGTTCATTTCTGTTCCCTGTATGCTATGTTTTTGATAAAAATAATATGAGGTGTACACTGTACTAAAGAGTTGAGGGGTGAGTTAATATGACCTCACAGTTTATGTATGTGGCCCTCACTGTTAAGGAATATCAACGAAAGTTACCAAGTTACAGTGAAATTATTCCAAACCAAGTCATCCTATCAAGTTACATTGAAATCCCTTCATAAATATGGCCTGTAGACTGTGCTAAAGGTTTACAGGCTTCGGGCCCCTGTAGCCGTCAGTTTCCCAATTGCGTCCAAAGGGGACGTTCTCATCTAGACATTACATGAAGTCAACCTACCAAGATACAATGAAATCCCTTCATAAATATGACCTGTAGACTGTGCTAAAGGTATTCAGGCTTCAGGCTCAGGCAGCCATAATGGTTGAATGATCACAACCAAAAGGGGACATTCTCATCTGGGCATCATCTGGAGTGATCCTACGAAGTTACAATGAAATCCCTTCATAAATATGATCTGTAGACTGTGCTCAAGATTTTCGGGCTTCGGGCACCTGTAGCCATCACAGTTGACCAATCACGACGAAAAGGGGATGTCATCATCTAGGCATTATATAGAGTCAACCTAACAAGTTACAATGAAATCCTTCCATAAATACGACCTATAGACTATGCTAAAGGTCTTTGCGCTCGGGAAGCCATAAAGGATGAATGGTCGCGACCAAAAGGGGATGTTCTCATCTAGACATTATTTGGAGTCATCCTACCAAGCTACAATGAAATCCTTCATAATTATGACCTGTAGACTGTGAAGGTTTTCGGGCTTTGGGCCCCTGTAGCCGTCACAGCTGCCCAATCATGTCCAAAAGGGGATGTTCTCATCTAGACATTATATGAAGTCAACCTACCAAGTTACAATGAAATCCCTTTTACTGAGAAATAGGGCCATTAAAAACTAGAGTGATGTCGTGCATGCAGCCTGACTGTCCCAGGAATGGCAATGCTTAGACACAAAATAGTCTTGCCATTTTTTGTTAACAGTTTACCTAATGAATCTGCCATATCTGCACTCTTGATATACAAAATTTGCTATTCAAATTTTATTTTTTCATTTCTCTACTTCAAAACATACCTCATGACCTATTGATAGAACAAACTTGATGAGTTTGTTCCAATAAGGAGTAATAAGCCATGGTTAGAAGTAAATAAAATGAAAAATCTGATGTTTCAGAAAAACAATTTGTACTGCTGGCTTCAACTTGTGTTAGGTAAAGGATTAAAGATGCAGTACATAAAGCAATGTTGGGCTATATGAGCCAATTTTCTTTTTGCATGTAATAACACCCAATCCTTCAAAATGCATTTTGGGAATAATTGCCTAAGTGACACGTTTGTGTGTGTGTGTGGTGTGTGTGTGTGTGTGTGTGTGTGTGTGTGGGGGGGGGGGGGGGGGGGGGGGGAGTTGTGGAACCCTTAGTGAAACCTGGCCTGTATTACTAGCTGGAAAATACACATATCAACTTTGGCTAAAATCAAATAATCCAAACTGGAGTTATCAGTCGGAAATCAATTGTTTACAGACAGATGGATGGACCGACAGATGGACAGACGAAAGTCATGACTACAGCCCTGACTATAAACAGTCAGGCTAAAATGCATTTTGTACCTAAGAAAAAATATTGCATGAATGGCCCTGGGTGAGGAGGAGGAGGTGGGGTGGTGGTAAAAGGTGGGGGAGAGTGGAGGTGTGTTAGGGGAGTCCATTTTTTTTTCCACATGTGGTCAGTCTAAATCCTTCTGAATGCATTTTGAGCAGAGAAAAAAAAAACCTAACTGGCACCATTGGGGTGGGGGTGGGTGGTGGTGTTTGTTTGGGTTTTTAACCACAAACTTTAACCAAAACGTAAAAAAGCATTTTTGACGAAAGAAAAAAAAGTGCCTAATTGGCCCCCCAGGGGGTTGGTGGGGGTGGAGCAGGGTGGGGGTGGGGTGGGAGTTTACATGAGTTTAAAAAAAGGTTCTGCATGTAGTGACTGTAAATAGTTCAAAATGCATATTCGAGGAAAGAAAAAAAAAATGCCTAACTGGGGGGGGGGGGGGGGGGGGGGGGGAGGGGGGGAGGGGGGAGGGGTGGCGGTGGTGTTTGGGTTTTTAACCACAAACTTGAAGTCATCCTACCAAGCTACAATGACATCCCTTCATAATTATGGCCTGTGGAATATTCTAAAGATTTTCGGGCATCGGGCCTCTGTTGCCCAAAAGGGGACATTCTCATCCAGACATTATATGAAGTCAACCTATCAAATTACAATGAAAACCCTCCATAAATATGACCTGTAGACTGTGCTAAAGGTTTTCGGGCTTCGGGCCTCTGTTGCCATCACAGTTGCCCAAAAGGGGACGTTCTCATCTCTAGACATTATATAAAGTCAACCTATCAAGTTCAAACAAGGGCAACGCCCCCGGTCCCCAGACCAAGATGGAAAATTCAAGAGAGCTGTTAGGATGCAATTTGTTCGCAGAGCATGGCCATTTTTTAACTTGACCTGTATTTCCAACCAATTAAACCACATACTTAGTTTTGTTTCAATCAAATGATCCAAAGTAAAGTTATCACCCGGACAACACAAAAACCGTATTTTCTAAGTCGAAACAGGGGAATAAATCCAGTAAAAATCAGTGGAGCGTGCCCATTTTCGAACTTGACCTGCATTTCCACCCAAATAAACGGCATACTAAATTTCGTTTCAATCAAATGATCCTTACTAAAGTTATCATCCGGACAACACAAAAACTGTATTTTTTAAGTCGAAAAAGGGGAATAAATCCAGTAGAAATCAGTGGAGCGTGCCCATTTTCGAACTTGACCTGCATTTCCACCCAAGTAAGACACATACCAAATTTAGTTTCAGTAAAATCATCCAAACTGAAGTTATCATCCGGACAAGGGTGTGACAGATGGACGGACGGATGGACGGACGGATGCACACACGGACAGACTGACAGACGGACGGACACTGCTGATTACAACAGTCCCCCGAAGGGTCAGGGGACAATGAAATCCCTCCATAAATATGACGTGTAAACTGTGCTAAAGGTTTTTGGGCTTTGGGCTCGGGCAGCCATCATGGTTGAATGGTCGCAACCAAAAGGGGACATTCTCATTTGGGCATCATGTGGATTGATCCTACGAAGTTACAATGAAATCCCTTCATAAATATGACCTGCAGACTGTGCTAAAGGTTTTTGGGCTTCGGGCACCTGTAGCCATCACAGTTGGCCAATCACGTCCAAAAGGGGACTTCCTTATGTAGACATTATATGAAGTCAACCTATCAAGTTACAATGAAATCCCTCCATAAATATGACCAGTAGACTATGCTGAAGGTTTTCCGGTTTTGGGCTCGAGCAGTCGTGACGGCTGATAGATCACGCCCAAATGGAGAAATTCTCATGTAGACATCATACGGAGTCATCGTATCAAGTTACAATGAAATCTGTCCATATTAAACATGAACTGCAGACTGTGCAAAAAGTTTTTGGTTTTCGGGCTTGGGCAGCCATCACGGTTGACAGATCATATCATGCCCAAACGGGGACGTTCTCATCTAGGCATTATACAGAGGCATTCTATGAAGTTACAATGAAATCCCTTCATAAATACGACCTGTACATGGTGCTAATGGTTTTCGGGTTTTGGGCTCAGGGAGCCATACCAGTTGACCGATCACGACCAAAAGGGGACGTTCTCATGTAGACATGACCTAAAACCTGCATATGAAATTTCGTGACTATCAGACAAGAACTACTGGGTATAGCCTGTACTTGAAGGTTGAATAAAAAACTTTAACCACAAACTGTAACCAAAACTCCAAATGTCAACTAAACAGGAAAAGAAAAAAAAAAAAAAAAAACCACTTGAACCTTCAGTAAAAAACTTTAACCACAAACTTTAACCAAAACTCTAAATATTAACAGATGGACAGACAGACGAACGGACGGACAAAAGTCATTACTATAGCCCTCACTGTAAACAGTCGGGCTAAAAATGTCTATGTTCTCAGGCAACTGAGTCTCAAAAGTTGGATGAGGGTGGGAGGCTTTTTATTTTTATTTTCTATTCTGAAATCTGCAAAAGATACCCCCCCAAAAATATATTCACATTTCAGAAAGAAATCATTTACAAACTCTGACTGGTGCTATCTTATCGCATATATTGCAAAATGCTCCATTCCAGGATTATGTTCAATCCGGCACTAATTTGAAAAAATAAAAGTGACATTTTCCTCAAAAGTTGTTATATGTATCAACATAGAAAACATTTATGTAACAGTCAGAAATTCGAAGCATGAAAATACCGAGGAAAACGGGAAAAGGAAGCTGAAATACTACAGAGAAATGTGTTCCAGTGATGGTGCTCAAACTTCTGATCTGAAAATATTGCGGGGAATTTTCTTAAAAAAAATTTCTGTCAAACAACACATAATAAAATAAATGCTGAGTTTATCACAAGAATACAGGAAAATATCCAAATTCCTGTTAATTGAATACTCCTGTTGATGGAATATTTTTCTCCAGCAAATTGCTTATTTAATTAACAGGATTCCACTGTATGTCGTTACAAAATCAGAAAATTTCGAGCAGATCGTGACTGGTCCAATGTTTAAGAATTCTCTGGTAATTATAAATACACTTGATTCTGGACAATTTCTGTAACAGATATTTGTGGGAATCCAAATAAAATGCTGTAAAATCTGCTATATGATTGGGCCTGATCAATATCAATTTTCAGGGCACTAATCATGGAGCAAATAAAATGAAAGGCCGCCCGGCCACACTTCCCCCCAAAGAAGTATGCAATTCAGGGTATTTGAAAACAAGAGGCTTCTTCTCAGCCAAGATAGCTCCGCCCAGGGCAACTACTTGCAGGGGCAGCCATATACAGGGTAACATTTGATCCCCAATCTCTGATTCTGATAACCCTTTACCCAACACGGATAGTAGACAGCATCATCAATTTTTGTCTCAAAAACATAGCTTATGGCCCCTCACTGGAACAAGTTTGTTGAGCTTGTTCAATGAAGGCTCATTAGCTTTGTTTATTAGACAAAAATTGAAAACATAATAAAATTTGGCAAATACATTGGTGTTACTTTGACCAGGTAGTCTGTGACCTTAATGTTGATGAATACAGACTTTATTGTGATTGATGGCACACTGCCTGTTGACAATACATACTGTTATAAATTTTTGATATAAAATATCCAGTGGTAAAGAAATTATGGCTCGGACAAACAAAATGTTGACGTTTTCCTGAGTGTTACTTTTACCATGTCACCTGTAACCTTGATGGATACAGACCTTAATGTGATTTAATGCACACTGCCTATTGACAATACATACCGTTATAAAGTTTTGTTAAAAAATATCCAGTGGTAAAGAAATTATGGCTTGGACAAACAAAATGTTGATGCCGGACGACAGATGGACTGACGGACGATGGACAACTCGATATCAGAAAAGCTCTGCTGACTTTGTCAGGCGGAGCTAAAAATGGAATTTTTCAAAGTCAAAAAAGGAACATAACTCTGGCAAAAAATGTCGGACAAAACCCTGATTTGAACTTGACCTGTATTGTATGTTGATACACATACGTATCAAATTTCATTTGATTTTTGGCCAACTATAACTTAAGTTATCATTGGGAATCCCCCCAAAAAACAAATTTTTTGAAGATGAAAAAATTGTTGGGCCGTAACCCAAATTGAGCTTGACCTGCATTTTATGTTGATACACCTACATACCAAATTTAATTTGATTTGGCCAACTATAATTAAAGTTAACTACAGGAAACCAAGAACGAGAGGCTCCCTCCTGGAACTACATATAAAAATGTGATTTCCCATAGGCTTTCCATGGTAACTATGAGCTGCAATTGTGGCCATGTTTGCAACATTACATCAACATTACATGAGGATCATTGATAGGTGTCCCAGTCCCCAATCACGTGAAGTTTTAAAACATTTGAATCCATCAAACAGAATCATAGAATGTCTCTGGTGGCCATATTTTCCAACCAACGGGAACAAAAAAGAGGATCATTTTGTAGAGGGCCTCCAACAGACCATTCCTGCCAAGTTTTGGTTCACGTCGGCTCAGCAGTTCCAGAGAGAAGATGAAAATGTGATTTCCCATAGGGTTTCTCTATAGTAACTATAAACTGCAATTGTGGCCATGTTTGCAACATGATCAACATTAAATAAGGAACGTTGGTAGAGGGTGTCCCAGTCATCAACCATACAAAGTTTCAAAACATTTGGCCCTGTGGTTTCAGAAGAGAAGAGTTTTTCAAAATTGACCAATCACAATCAAAGAATGCTTCAGACAGCCACATTTTTCATCCACAGAAATAAAATGAGTAATAGTTGTAGAGAAGGTCTCATAGACCATGCCTGCCAAGTCTGGTTCACATTGGCTCAGTACATTCCGAGATGATGATGAAAATGAGATTTCCTATAGGGTTTCTATAGTAACTATAAGCCACAATTGCAGCCATAATTGCAACCCGATGAAGGTTAAATGAGGATCATTGGTAGAGGTGGTTACAGTCATCAGTCACATTAAGTTTTCAAACCATTTGGCCTTGTAGTTTCAAAGAAGATTTTTTTTTGAAAATGCACACATTTTCGAATTCTTTTTCAACAAAAAAAATCAGTAAAAGAAGGTTAAATATTTTTGAAAATTACAATTTGTTCAGACAGTATTCTCTTTCAAAATAGCATTGGATAGGTAAAGGGTTACAGGAAACACATTTTTACTCCATTTTTTGTCAGATCTCAAATGATATAATTACTGGTCAGCTAAGCTGACATGATGGGAAGAGAATATAAACAAAACTTCCATGGTTTTCCAAACACCTGTCAACAATCAGTATTTTCAGATAAGTAACTTGAGAGAAATAATACATGTATTAACATAATTACAGCTGCAGTTGTTTACAGCAGTAGGCAAAATAAGTTGTAGGATGATAATCCTATAAACTATGTATCTTTTCTCTTACTACACTGATAAGACCAGAAGCTGACATCATTTTCTGGAAAGCTCTCACTGATAACTTTCCAGAAAATGTCAGATTCTGATCTTGCCAGTCCAGGAGCAGTAGTTTAGTTTATTGTAGTTATGCTACAACTTATTTTGGCTTGTACTGTACACACAATATTTTGGGGGTTTTTTCCCAGTTCTCAGTGGAGAAAACTGGAACCAACCCTTACCAGATTCTCAAAAATCAAGTATTTTGTTGACAGTACCGATCTTCGTGCAGACAGGAGAGGCATTGGGTTAAGCATTAGAATATAGCCTCTGGAGGCCACATATTTCCATCCTCTCATAGACCATTCCTGCAATGTTTGGTTCACGTCGGCTCAGTAGTTCCAGAGAAGATGTGATTTCCCATAGGGTTTCTATAGTAACTATAAGCTGCAATTGCAGCCATGTTTGCAACAGAATCAAGATTAAATGCGGATCGTTGGTAGAGGGTGTCACAGTCATCAACCATGCAAAGTTTCAAAACATTTGGCCCTGTGGTTTCAGAGAACATTTTTCAAAATCGACCAATCAGAATCAAAAAATGCTTCTGACAGCCATGTTTTTTTGATGCACGGTAACCAAAATGAGGAGCCTTTGTAGAAGACCTCCCATAGACTATCCCTGCCAGGTTTGGTTTACATCGGCTCAGTAGTTCCAGAGAAGATGAAAATGTGATTTCCAATAGGGTTTCTATAGTAACTATAAGCTGCAATTACGGCCATGTTTACAAACCGAACAACATTAAATGAAGATTGTTGGTAGAGGGAGTCCCAGGCATCAATTATGTGAAGTATCAAAACATTTGGCCTGGCAGTTTCAGAGGAGAAGATTTTTGAAAATCCACCAACCAGAATCAAAGAATGCCTCTGGCGGCCATATTTTTCAACCCACAGGAACGAAATGAGGATCCTTCGTAGAGGACCTCCCATAGACCATTCCTGCCAGGTTTGGTTCATGTCAGCTCAGTAGTTCCAGAGAAGAAGATGAAAATGTGATTTCCCATAGGATTTCTATAGTAACTATAAGCCGCAATTGAAGCCATGTTTGCAACCCGATCAACATTAAATGAGGATCATTGGTAGAGGGGGCCCAGTCATCAACCATGCAAAGTTTCAAAACATTTGGCCCTGTGGTTTCAGAGGAGAAGATTTTTCAAAATCCACCAATCAGAATCAAAGAATGCCTCTGGCAGCCATGTTTTCAAACCCATGGGATCAAAATGAGGATCGTTTGTAAAGGACTTCCCATAGACTATCCCTGCCAGGTTTGGTTCATGTCAACTCAGTAGTTCCAGAGAAGACAATGAAAATGTGATTTCTCATAGGGTTTCTACATTAACTATAAGCCGCAATTGCAGCCATGTTTGTGACCCAATCAACATTAAATGAGGATCGTTGGTAGAGGGGGTCCCAGTCATCATTTATGTGAAGTTTCAGAACATTTGGCTGGCAGTTTCAGAGGATAAGATTTTTGAAAATCCACCAACCAGAATCAAAGAATGCCTCTGGAAGCCATGTTTTTCACCCGACAAACAAAATGAGGATTGTTTGTAGAGGACCTCCCATAGACCATTCCTGCCAAGTTTGGTTCACACCGGCTCAGAGGTTCCAGAGAACATGAAAATGTGAAAAGTTTATGGACGCTGGGCGATGGACGACGACAGACACCAAGTGATGAGAAAAGCTCAATTGGACTTTTAGGCCAGGTGAACTAAAAATGAATTTTCAAAGTCGAAAAAAGGGACATAACTCTAGCAAAAATTGTTGGACCACACCCAAATCTCCACTTGACCTGTATTGTATGTTGATACACATACGTATCAAATTTCATTTGATTTGGCCAATTATAACTAAAGTTATCATCGGGAAAGCTATGTGGGTCGGACGGACGGCCACCAACTATTTTAACAGTCCCCCTGAAAAAACTTTTTCGGGGGATAATAACAGACATCAGAGCAGTGAACTTTTCCCAAATGGCCTACTTCTCAAATTGAATGAGTGTTGTCCATTATTAGAGATTTGCTGCTCAAGGGTTGACAATTTACCTAACAGGACTGTGATGATACCTGTAAAAAGAATTCTTGAATACCAAAAAAAGTTAAAAAATTTATAGTAATTTATATATTTTTTATACTTACCAATGACCCAGACATAGCTGGTGCTAACTCTTAAAATATAGGGACAAACACAAATTTTGCCCCCCAATCCCCAAAATTTGCATCTAAAACCAAAGAAAACATGTCTTAAATGGCCCTCCACACTTCACCTCTACTGCGCATGCGCAGTGTCAAGGACGTTCCGAAATTGGCGCCATTAATCATTCTTATAACCAGTGCCTGGTAAGCGCTATGTACTCAGCGGGGAGGTATGAGTTCCCAACTCCTGGGAGGGCCATCCCCATCTGGGTCATTGGTAAGTATAAAAAATATATAAATTACTATAAATTTTTCAACATTTTTATACTGTACCAATGACCCAGACATAGCTGAATAGTAAAAAGGCTGGAGGGCCTAGGACATAGAGCAAGTTGGAATACGCTCAATTATATAAAATAGAGTCATCCCCTCTAGGGAAAAAGAAGTATTAGGCCTTACATGTATCTTTCTTATTTATGATAAATTAGAAAGATACAACACCTTCCAAAATTGAGCATCATACATCCATGTACTCTATTAATATCTAGTATAATCCATATACTAATAATTTTTAAAGTAAGCCAATAAATAAAGTAAGTCTAGAGAATAGAGAATCTTTATACTCCTTAAAAGTGTCTGAGGATTGTATAATAACGTCCGTTTGACACGTGCTATATTCAAAAGCTATACTTTAAAAACTAAGATCTGAATGAATTTTTAAAACATAAACTTCTCACTAAAAAGCCATCCCAATAACAGCTCAGAATTACTAACTCCGGAGGAGGTATCCCCTTGTTTTCATAGTAAAACAGGTGACCCAAGGGAACACCCTCCCCCCCCCCCCCTTTCTTGCCCTGGGTCAAATAGCCCAGAGCGAAAAGGGCAGAAGAACGGAGTCACTGCCGAAACAGACAGCCTACCTAGCTATAGTAGCAACTGTTAAGTGAATGACATTCTGAGCAGTAGATAATAGACCTAACAATAGAGGCCTCCAGAAATGGACTCGATATTCCTGAGAAAAAAATTCATGAATGTGGATGGCTGAGCGCAATGAGCAGCCTTCAAAAATCTATAATAGCGACACTATTGATGTAAGCCCAAGATGTAGAAGAACTCTTACTTCATGAGCCGAAATCTCAAGCACAACTGCTGAGTCAATAATATATCATAAGCAGTATCGATAGTTAATTGAATCCATTAGCAATAGAATGGAGCGTAACGTCCTTCTATTAGGCATCAAAGACAGAAGAAGCTTACGTCCGTAGTAATAAACAGATATCTGTTTATAAATACGTAAACTCTAACCGGACAGAGTAAAGGCCTATGCCCGTACGAAGACGGAAGGACCTTAATAACAATAGGTTCCGGATATTTATTAGAAGCCTGACTCTTAACCAAAAATCCAACCTAAATAGTAAAGGAAGTAGTGATTCCGAAACTACGAAAGTGAGAATCATCCACCGATAGTGCATGAAGCTCACTGACTCTTCAGTAAAAGAGAAGCCAACAGAATTACTGTCTAAAAGGTCAGAATTTGAAAACTACTGTTTCCAGAGGCTCAAATGATTACTTTGCTAAATAAGAACCGAAGTTAAATTCCGTATAGAAATTTAATCTAATGATTCTAAGTCTATTTATCGAAAAGTAACTAACTGACTTAGATAAAGAGACATAAGACTCAATTGTAAACTATCATAGAGCGCATAGGTATGAGATAACACAGACCTATAACCTTAATAGTAACAGGCTGCAGTAGATCCTGTGAAACAAGTATACTAGAAAGTTGCAATGACTAGTATGGAGGGATCAACAATATCAACATAGTGATCCCTACACCAACGACGGAAGAGCCTCCACTTTAGCCGCATAGAGGTTCTCCTACAGTAAGAAATCGCGTCCAAAGCTCGTCCAGTACAATGCTTACAATGCAAGAAGGACCACACAACGGAATACGTGAAGGTTGAGACCTTACGGGTTGTGATGAAGATGACACGATTTTCCCCAGCGAAAGAAGATCCTCTCATGGAGGAAGTTTCCGCGTTAAGTCCTACAGTAGATATCTGAGTAAATTTACCCACGGTCTCTGAAGACAGAGATGCTATCAACAGAAATGTATTGTGGTTGTTTATCTTAGCAATACTTGCTGAAACAACAGCGCAGGAGGATACGCATATCCTATCATTCCGTCCTATTAGATCAATAGAGCGTTAACAACATAAGCTCAGAGATCCGGACATGCAAACACATACGTCTGCAATTGATTAGCAAGTTGTGTTGTAAATAAATTATCATTGGGCGCTCCCATTGATAGCAAATCTGATTGAATACTTGTTTGTTGAGAGTCCATTCTGACGGCAACAAGCGACCCATAAGTGAAAGGGAGTCCGGTAATACAATCAGACGACCCGGAATATGACGGACCGAAGCAGAACTTGGTTTACTAGAACAAACAGAAGGATTCTTTCCGTTAAATTGAATAACGGAATCGAATGAGTGCCTCCCTGGTTCCGGAGATACGCAACTACTGTCGTATTATCGGACAGGATTTGGACATGCGTTTCTGAATAATGTTCATCCAATGACATAAAGCAAGCCTAAAAAACATTATTCCGTGGAAGATAAGTGCTTGCCTAGAGACTGCGGAACCCAAAGACCCTGGCACTTCGAATCCCTTGGGATCAATATTGTATCCCAACCTGTTTGACTGGCAACCGTCATAATTATAAAACTCGGATCCGTCAACTGCAGTGGTACTCTCTGAGTCAACCACCGAATGTTTGCCCCAGTCTGAATCTCTTGCTACACTAGATAGACAAGAGAACGTGTAAATCGAGCAATCCATGGATTGCTGAAAAGTTGCCGTCGAAGAGAAGCTTCTCCGAGACCGAAGCGACTCTGAGAGAGTTCTTCACCTTACTATCCATGTGCGTGGATGTAGCTAGGGCTGCGTCACGTCTAACCAACTCCAGGTTGCCACTGAAGGGCGGAGTTATACGTGGACAAACTACTGCCCTCGAAAGAAATCACATTAAGGATCATATTTCGGAATTCTTTCTCTTGAAGACGTAATGATAATGCCTCAGTAAGGTGGATTACGTATGATAAAACGTCTAAGTTAAGTCTATTAGACATCATTGTCGTTTCCAACGTAGTGGTTGGAAAAGACATAGACGGCAAAAAAGATAATTTCCAGTCTTTAACCCCGCTGTCTAGATGCATATGAACGCTCGGTATGCCCTGTTCTGCCCAAATAAATTATTCCTAGAAATGATAAAAGGCAGAATTGAGCATTGCGGACAAGAAACTAAACTATCATGCTTGGTAGCAGGCTTATATATATATATATAGCGTCGATAAATAATACACATGTTCTAATGACATTATTGGACTGTGTCGTAAGTCAGGGACAATGTTCCTGAACCGATCCAAAATTCCGTGTCCAATGACGCTATAAGTCTCTTATCCAACATCGCAGCAATGTAGTCCGAAGGAACAACCACTGGAAGACAATGCCGGAAGAAATGTATGGCAGCTTCCGTTGTTCCGAAAGGGAAAACTCGAAATCGTCCGAATCCCTTTCGCCATCCTGTCGGACCCTATAAAGCGTTCGGTCGTCCGAACCTGATGAAACAGCGGAGCGCACCGACCCAGCGCCGTCGGATAATTCCTGATTCGACCGAGAAACTGTCGATTGCTGGGATGCTGCGAAAAACTGTGCTAACTTGGATAGCACGTCCGTCACTGAGGCCTGTGGAGAAGCGGTCTTACGATGCATTGCCGCTGGAAGCTCCGTGATCGTTACCCCGTGCATACTTCTATTATGCGAGCGAACGGAGTGTATAGGCCTCGTGTCCCTTGGCTACCGGATGGCGTGACCTGTTCGCCGTAGAATCACTGAATGACGAAACTGGTCGGATACTCGAGGTCACGTAGCCAATGTGCGGTCGTGTGCGCTGCTGTGAGGATGAGGAAGCATTATCGACAGTCTCTCGGACTGTCAACATAACGGAGAATCCCGAGCGGCGGACATATGCTCCGAATGCGACATATCTGAACCACAACATGCGGTCCCCTATGTTGTTGTACGAGAGAGGGACCTCTCTAGCTCACAGCCCGGCCGGACCTGGACAAGCCAGGAACCGAACTAACAGGCTTCCTCCGATCTGTCCTCAATCCGTCGTCACTGGGTGAGTACTAAAGTTATTATAGTGCTCGCATCACCCAAATCTCCTTCCTAGGCCGCAACGGACGAACCCGGCTGCCGAACCATTCGATGAATGGACGCTACACCGGGTGAGCTAGCGAATGTCACTCCGTCGATCCTACAAGGGACCTCTTAGGCGATAGACATATTCCATGAGCACTTATTGCCGCTAGCTCTTCATTAACTATGACGACAGAGGCACACTTTGAAAGACATCTCCATAACTTTGCGAACAAGAAACCCGAAATGCTTGGTAATAGCAAGCATATAATAATATATATAGCGTCGTTCAATAATTCGAAAGTTTGTGTGACATTACTGGACTATGTCGGAACTGAGGGACGATGTCCCTGAACCGAACCAAAAATTTCTAAGTCCACCGACGCTATCAGTTTCTTATCCGGCATCGCAGCATACTGGTCCGACGAAAGAACCTCTAGAAGATAAAGTCAGATGACATACACAACAGCATATGTTGTTCCGAAAAGGAAAGCTCGCAATCCTCCGCATCCCTTTCGGTATCCCGTCGGACCGGATGAAATTTTTCGGACGTCCGTACCTGCTTCCGCGGAGCGTCCCGACCCAGCATCGTCGGATAATACATTATGCGACCGATTCAGTTGTTGCTGGGATGCTGCGATAAGCTGTGCTATTTGGGATAGCACGTCCGTCACCGAGGCCTGTGCAGTAGCGGTCTTACGATGCATTGCCGCCGGAAGCTCCGTGTACGTTGACTCCCGCATATTTTCTAATGCGAACGTCCTGAGTCTGCAGGCCTCGTGTCCCTGGCTACCGGATGGTGTGACCTGGTCGCCGATGATTCTCTGATTGGCGAAGCTGACTGGATATCCGAGGTCACGTAGCCAAGAGCGGTCGTGTGCGCTACCATGAGAATGAGGAAGCCTTATTGACAGTCTCTCCGGACTGACTATATGTCGGAGCGTCCCGAGCGGCGGACGTATGCTACGAATGCGAAACATTTTGTACCACAACATCTGGGGCCAGATGTTGTTGTACGAGAGAGGGGCCTCTGTCGCTCGCCGTCCGGATGGACCTGGACGAGCTAGGAACCGGACTAAAAGGCTTCCTCCGTTCTCCCTCTAATCCGCCGTCACTGGGTGTGCATTTGGTTGATTTATAGTGCTCGCATCACCCCAAAACTCCTTCAAGACCGCAACGGACGAACCCGGCTGCCGAACCATTCGATGAATGGATGCTACACCGGGCGAGCTAGCGGACGTCAAAGGCCGTCGAACCTACTAGGGTCCTCTTAGGCAATTGGCGTATTTACATGAGCACTTTTCCGCTAGCTCTTCATTAATTGTGACGATGGAGGCACACTTTTGGAAGACATCACGGATACATCACCCTAATCTTCATCGTCTGACATAGAAATTGATAAAGTAGATTGACCCTGTGGGGAAAGGACCGGAATGTCCAATTCCCCACTAACATACCGTGACACACGCTTCCCATGTTGTCATCGAAATTATCACATACAGAACAGGAGTTAGTGCGAGTACACTGACTACATATAGAATGATTATAAAGTCAGAGGAAGATTTCCTCTTATTACAATTGACCAAAATCCTTTCAATGTGAAAAGAAAACAAAGTCCTAGTACTCGCACCAACCCCTGACAATCAAAATACATAATAATATGATCCATTAACATAGAAAAAATAATTGAAATCAAAAAATTTTGAAAAAATATTTTTTCAGAACAGCCCAAGTTTCTGAAAAGTAACGTTGAGCCCCAATGGATCCCAAGCCTAAGTGTGGACAAAAATTTTAGAATATTTTAAACAATTTATGCAACACTTACGAACAATAATAATGTATCTAGTTATGATTAAATTAACATCAAGATATTATTTTCAAGAAATCCCCCCTCACACAGAGGGCTGTTGTAAATGTAAACAATAAGTGTAAAAACACTAGAATAAGACTCCAGGCCCGAAATCAGTTACCAATAATATACTATCTGATGCAAAACAGAGACTTCCAGGGAAGAAACTGCAGAACATCAGATGGTAAATGCAGAACACAACGCCTAACCACCCATAGGTGAAGACGTAAACATGGGGAAAAGAACAGAATTCATTCTGTTATTCAGCTAAAACTCCCAAGAAATTTTAGTAATAAAATTACAGAAAATATGCCAAAAGCATGGGAGAATAGCAAGAGGGGACTTAAAGGAAAGGGAGAGAGGAAAACACTGAACAAGCAGTGTAACTTGATAACAAGAATGACAACAAAATGGCTGCTG
The DNA here is from genome assembly GCA_031216915.1 of Pictodentalium vernedei. Classification (NCBI taxonomy): domain Eukaryota; kingdom Metazoa; phylum Mollusca; class Scaphopoda; order Dentaliida; family Dentaliidae; genus Pictodentalium; species Pictodentalium vernedei. The sequence continues at coordinate 450,136,230 of CM062294.1, read as the reverse complement.
CCTCGAAAATAGGTAACTTAACATAATTTCATTAAAAAATTTTAAGTTACAGCCCTGATAATTTTCTGTCACACATTTTTCCTCTCCTCCTTCTATATCCTCCTTAGAATCACCATTTCACTAATATTTATGTGTCTGGCATCATTTAAACTGAGATTTACAAGCACAAAGATCAGTCAGATGTTAACTGATGAAGGGCCAAACTAAGAATGATTAATGGCGCCAATTTCGGAACGTCCTTGACACTGCGCATGCGCAGTAGAGGTGAAGTGTGGAGGGCCATTCAGGACATGTTTTCTTTGGTTTTAGATGCAAATTTTAGGGATTGGGAGGCAAAATTTGTGTTTGGCCCTATATTTTAAGAGTTAGCACCAGCTATGTCTGGGTCATTGGTACAGTATAAAAATATTCAATTTTTGTCTCAAAAACATTGCTTATGAGTTATGATTCGGCTCTGGAACAAGTTTTTTTTAGGCAAACAATAACAAAAGTTATTGGTGCAACGTGTGGCTTGAAATGGTTACTGCCTTTGTGAAGGGGTTAATGTTGACTTAACCCTTAATCAAATGCTGATGCTATCAAAATTTATTATTTTAAATAGTATTTTTTCAAATCTTTCAAAAAATTTCTGCAAAACCAAATCAGGTGATCCCTCAGTGGAACGAGCTCAACAAGCTCGATCCAATGAGGGGTCACATGATATGGTCTTGTTAAAATTTTTTGAAAAATAATATTTATTCAGTGCTCAATTTGTATATTACGTGGACGGCTGTAGACGATTTGTTAGGTAAAGGGTTATTGGGGACACCCAGTACCAATTAGAGGCACAATATATAAATAAACTAACCTAGTGACTGTTGTTGCATTTGGATAATTTGAGTCTGTGTAGAAGCCTCCGTATTTGGAGGAGGTTTTATATCACATGAATGAATGTCTGATTTATTTATCTCATTCAATTCCTGTTGAGATTTACTTGTTCGTGACTTGGATTTTTTACTCGGTGCTTTTGGCCCACCAAACCGTGTATTACTTTGACTTTTGTTGTTCTCCTGGAAAAATAAAACAATGTCTAACTCATTTTAACTCTTTTATACTCTGCACACTGATATCAAAATAGTAAACAGCAAATTTTTTCCACAATTAAACAATTTTAATATTTATTAATTTATTTCTGTTAAACTGGTAGAGTGCTAAATTATTTTTGGCCATCCGCATTAGTCCACATCTCTTTGCCTTGTTACAATTTATGGGAGAGTGCCACTTGGCACTCTCCCATAAATTGTAATAAGGCAAATCCTTTCAGATTAAATTATTTTAATTCAAAAATAATATGAAGCAAATCCACAGAAGATGAAGCCATTATGTTGCAGCACCTGCACTTTAGAATAAAGCCCAAATATGGGCTTCCAGCATTCTACCAGTTAAGGTGACATATTCTGCACAATGGCTGACCGTGACCACAACATATATATACAGTAAAGTCATCTAGCCATTTGTTTTTATCCATGTTGCCAATTTTAGAGGACCACAACGGGTCCTATTTTACCAATAAAACAGAGCTTGTTTACCACAGTAAACAAGCACTGCTTCACTTCCCAGAGTTCACACGAGTATACAAAGCAATAAAGAATTTAATCTATTCAAGCATGTTTCAATGAGTTCAATGAAGTCTATTGAGCAAGCTAAATTCCAAGTTGCATTTACAGAGAAAATTTTCAGCTTCAAGATTTCGTCATTTGAGTCAGGGGATTAACTGAATATAAAACTACAAGATGAGGCCAACAATATCTTTTCCTAAACAACAAAAAGTATGATCTTTCTGTTACAAATAGGTCCTCTTCAGGGGTCCTGTAAATTGGACTTTGAATCAATTGTTGAATCGAATTGGGCATCAGATTCATGAATTGATTCTTTTTTTATTTCAATCAGCTGAATAATAATGTTGGGACTTCTCATTTTCACTATGATATTCAGTGGATGCGATGACACATTCATCATTCAGAAATGGACCTGACTGCAGCAGTTTCTTCCAAGAATAAAACATTCTCTATCTCCTGCTCTGGGCATTGTCAGAAAAATTGCATGTTGTCCTTTGAGTGCAACAAGACACCATTTGCAATGCTTTAGCATTGGAGGTGCAGTGGAGCCCACTTAATTGGATATCTCTTAATTGTATATCCCTGTTAATTGAATATAGTTTTCAAACACAAAACCATTTACCATATCTTCAGTACAAATTTGATCTGTTAATTGCATATGGGTTGTAGAGTGAACTCCTGTTAATTGTATATAAATTTTTGTAATATGTCGAAAAAATTACTGTGACACACACCAAATTCCCCTTATTTATCAACCTTTTTGGCCTCACTACATCCAATACAGGCATTTATTCTATTATATCTTGTTTGACAGAGCTCTATGAGCTCTGTCAAACAAGATATAATAGAATAAATGCTCAGTCTACCTCCAGAACACAGGAAACTGACCAAATCCCTGTTAATTGTATACTCCTGTCAATTGAATAATTTTTGCTGGCAAAATGGATATTCAATAAGAGGATTCTACTGTATCTTGTTACACTCAAGGGGCGATGTATTCCATTAGAAGACAAGATGAGAATAGTGGAAAAACTGGAAATTCTGTAGCCTTTATCACAGCCAAGCATGCATCATACATGTGAAAAACTTCAGGGATATTCTGTGTTTTCAACTTTATGTAATGCAAAATATTAGAGCTGGGCGGCTTAAATTTTTCAGATTCAGTTTTGGGTCAGTTGCAGAAAAAAACCTTGGTTTGGGTTCGTTTCTTTTATGTGTTGAAAGCATATAGTAAATATAGAATATACTCATAGTAGCTTGGTGTACCAAATGTTCACCACAAGTGGTGAAGTGGTGTTAACCACAAGTCTCTGGTACACGGTTAACACCACTTCAACATGAGTGGTGAAGATTTGGTAACCCCAAGCTACTTTGGGTATATTTTATTTATAATAAATTTAAAAATCCTTTTTGTTCAGGCCGAATGGGGCGAGTGAGCGTATATTTTATTTATACCATAATAAGAGTTTAAATGTTAAATAAACCAATATATCAATAATCACACGTGCGAATCTGTTTTTGTTTACATGACCACCAGTGGGTGGTACTTCTGCTGGCAATTTTATCGCCGAAACGAAATAGAAAATGAAACGTGCAAATTATGGGGCCTTTTTTATTGTAATAACATAATAAAATACTATTTCGAGTTATGGATGCTTTATTAACACGAGACAATGTACGTTTGTTAATTTTTTGTATCTTATGAAGTAAACTTATTCAAAAACATAACAAATAATTACTGGTATCATTTCACTCTTCACAAGGCGACGAGTGATAAATTTAGACAAGTTTGCATTCAAGGCGAGGTCACCAAAGGTCAACTTGGATGTAGTTCCACTGTAGGTGTAAATTTTTAGTATTGAAATCCTATTGCTGGCTTGTTCACCACGGTTGGTGCGTAAAGCTAAAATTTATGTCCTAGGCTTTTTTATATACTATTCAAAAAAAGTAGGGGATATCCCCATCGAGGTTCACTCTTGATTTCCACGATAGGCGAAACAGAGTGTGGAAGGCGGCGGAACAAACGATACCATGATGTAACCATTAGGCAGCACGATCGTTTTGGTGGTGGATCGGTTGGTGTGGGGAGGCCTAAACATGACAAGCGGAACAGCATTAAATGTCATCCAAAGGTGTGTCACAGGGCAGTACTACCATGACATGTTAGCAGCTCATGTGGTGCCATTTGCATGATGTCACAGCCGTCAATTCATTTTCCAAGATGACAATGTAAGAGCACACAGGGCCCTATGTCACGACAGAGTTCCTCCAGGAGCAGAACATCACTACACTGCCTTGGCCAGCACAAAGTCCAGACCATTCACCAATCGAGCACGTCTGGGATATGCTTGGCAGGCACCTACGATAACGCCAACAGCCCCCTACCAATGTCCAGGAACTCGCCACTGCACTGCAGGAAGAACGGAATAACATCAGTCAAGTTGATATTGGACGTTTGGTGAGGAGTATGCCATATCAGATCTGCACTAGTCTCGCAAAGCGAGGCAGATTTACAAGGTGTTGAGGTCTTAGACTGAATGTGGTAAATTCTCTGACTGACCGTCCATGTCTTCTATAGTACAGTGCATGGAATGTGTGCTTGCCAGACACCCAACTATCACTGAAATCATTCACCAGATGTCACAGTGCAATGCCTCAACTGTCTTATTGATGAAAATATAAATATATTTCTATTTCTTACTTTTATCAAATATCCCCTACTTTTTTGGATAGTATATATAGAAGAAAAGGTAATCATGGTACATGTATAAATAACACTTCAGGCTCCTTAATTTGGAAAAAATCAGCAATAGTTAGTATGACACCGCTCACCACAAAGAAGCCATTTCTCCAAGTATCTTATTGGGTTCAGCCAAACTTCCCTTTGGTCACCCTTAAAAGGTTCTAGGGGACAATTGCTCAGCCTAATGAGTCTGAAAAAAATCGCGACATCGACGCCGTAGCTGTGACGGGTGGTGCAATCTTACAAATTTCTAAGTTCATCAAGGGCCATAACTCCAAGAAAAATATTTGGAACAACACATGCATTGAACAGTGGCTAGACATCAATAAAATACACTTACATGCCAAATATAAAGTCATTCCATCAAGTATTTCAAAAGTTATTGAGTTTTGAAACTCGTTGGTCACAGACAGACAGACCGACAGACAGACCGACAGACCAACATTGCCACTTATTGAGCTGCTAGTCGCAGCTAAAAACATAAATTAGTGAACAAATTAATAAAGTTCATCTAATCTATGTTGTTTTTCATTGTCACATTTTCTTTCTTACCGACTCGTCTACTGGACAAGTCAGTAAGGGAGGAACATGACATCAGTCCTGGAAATGAGACGGGTGCGAGTGCAATTGCTCCCGTCAGCAACCATGATTTCTATTTTCGGAAGATAAAAAATGCACTCGCTGAAATATATTGTGGAGCACTAATATACTGTGAGGGAATATAAATGTGCTGGTTTGAGAAAGTAGCACACTGTGGCCAGTGGCAAGTTACTGTCATAATTCAGCAATTCCTTAAACATTTAACCCTATGAACACTAGTGGTATCTGCCAAGCCAGTTCAATGGTAGCAATAAGGGTCTATATTCATTATTTGAGGTAGACCAAACAATATTTTCAACGTGCAGCCCCGAGGCTGCACGTTGAAAATACTGATTGGTCTACCCCACACATTTACTGAACAGCCATCCTATTTAATGATGTTATGACGTGTGTTCCTGTTTGGAAAAAAGGCCGCTCCGTTCAAAGGGTTAAAGTTTCAGGTGTTTGGTGATGGTAGTCCCGTGAAAATTCACATACTAACATTCTACGGGTGTAATTTACTCTCGTCTCTGATTTCGCGGGAGCTTAAAACTGCATCCGTTAATTTTGTTCATTTCCAGCACTGGACATATTAGCCCTTTGTCAGACAGACAAAGTGACGAGAGTTCATAGTGGTCACAAGACAGTTCCCTCCCAGTAAGATAGTTTGATCAGTTTATGCACCAACACAGTAAAACCGTTCAGCCGTTTTTTTGCAGGGTCTTTAAGTTTGGTTTTCTGGTTTGCTGTAAAAACAGGAACCAAAACGAAAAACTGCCCAGCCCTACTAAATATGCTGCATAGATAATGACATCATGACTACAGTGGAAATTCTTTGAACTCTGCAGAAATCGGACAGAGATGGACCATTGCGCGAAACACTTGACATGATAGTTGTTCACCATGGCACATTCAATTCGATTGCAAGTCTGTGATTTGGTAATGAATCAAATTGGGAGACCGATTTGAGAATTGATTAGAGACTTAAATAATCACAGGGCCTTAGCTCACTCTCAATGGGATGAATTTTATGAGCACACTCCATTGAGGAAGCAATTATTGAGATAAAGAAATGACAAAATCTGAATGATGATTTAGTGTGAAGTGATGAGAGAATTTTTCCCAAATCATAAAGTAAAAGGTTAACCCTTTATCTGACGCAAGAGTCATAACTGGTCACTCAATTCTCAAATATTGCAATTCAAATTTCATATTTTTTTTTTTCAATATTTGCCCTAAAATTAGCTTTTGACCCCTCACTGGTCATTCCAATGAGGTATCATAAACTGTTTTTAAGGCAAAATATGAAAAATTTAATTATTCCGACTTTCTTTTCCAAATGTCGTCTGCTGTTGTTCATGTTAAGTGAAGGTTTGAGGCCAAAATAACCAACAGTATTAAATCCAAATTATTATCATTTATTATTTATTTATTGGTGTTTCAGGTCACTCTCAGCATCTATGGGTATAGCATGACCACAACATTGGAGTAAAGTCATGTTTAGCCAATCAGTTTTACCAATGCCGCCCACTTCTGAATACTTCCATCTGGTTATCGCTTAAGTTACTTAATATCTTTTAACCCTCTACCCAAAATAACGGCCAAAACCGGCCAATGCTATTCATTAAAATCACCAATTAATTTTTATTATTTTTAAATTTTTTGTCTCAAAAACATAGGTTATGACCCCTCTTTGGAATGAGACAAAAAATTAAAAGAAAGTTAAAAAATTTATAGTAATTTATATATTTTTTATACTTACCAATGACCCAGACTTAGCTGGTGCTAACTCCAACAAAACCAGGGCCAAACACAAATTTTGCCCCCCAATCCCCAAAATTTGCATCCAAAACAAAAAGAAATCATGTCCTAAAGAACCTCCATAGTACGCCTCTACTGCGCATGCGCAGTGACGCAGTCGTCCCGAAATTGGCGCCAATTATCATTCTTACTGGCAGTGCCTGGTCAGCGCTATGTACTCAGCGGGGAGGCAAGAGTTCCCAACTCAGGGAGGGCCATCCCCGTCTGGGTCATTGGTAAGTATAAAAAATATATAAATTACTATAAATGTTTTAACATTTTTATACTGTACCAATGACCCAGACTTAGCTGAATAGTAAACAGGCTGGAGGGCCTAGGACATAGAGGAAAATCCAATAAGCTCAATTATATAATAAAGAGGTAACCCCTTAAGGAGAAAAGGAGTATTAGGCTTTACATGTATCTTTCTTATTTAATATTAAATTAGAAAGATACACTACCCTTAATAATTGAGCACAATAACATTCATGTTCTCTATTAACATCCAGTATAACCCTTATACTAATTATTTTTAAAGCAAGCCAATAAATAAAGTAGTCCAGAGAATTGAGACTCTTTATAATCATTTAAAAGTGTCCGAGTATTGTATATTAAAGCCCGTTTGACACTTGACATATACAAATGCTTCACACCGAGCTACACTTTAAAAATAAGACATGAATGAAATTAAACATTAATATTACACTTTAAAACCATCCCGGAAGCGACTCAGAAATACTGTCTTGGAGGAGGCATTCCCTTGCTTTTCACTATAAAGCAGGTGACCTAAGGGAACACCCGCCCCCCCCCCCCCCCCCTTCCCCTTGCCCTGGGTCAAATAGCCCAGAGCGAAGAGGGCAGCCGGACGGAGTCACTGCCGGAACAGAAAGCCTGCATAACTATAGTTGCAACTGTTTAGTGGACGACATTCTGAGCAACAGATAACGGACCTAAACAATGCAGGTCTCCAGAAATGGACTCAATATTTCAGAGATAAAAATTAGTAAATGTGGATGGCTGAGACCAATAAGCAGCCTTCATTAAATCTGTAATAGCAACACTATTAGCATAAGCCCAGGAAGTAGAAAGAGCTCTTACTTCATGAGCAGAAATCTTAAGCACAGACTGCTGAGAAGAAGATAAATCTTCATAAGCAGTACGGATAGTTAACTGAATCCATCTAGCAATAGAATGGACTGAAATGTCCTTTCTATTAGGCATCAAAGACAGAAAGAAACGTTTCCGTCCCTTTCTGATGAACTGAGATCTCTGTTTATAGATACGTAGTGCTCTAACAGGACAGAGTAAAGGCCTACACCCGTCTGAAGACGGAAGAGCCTTAATAACAATAGGTTCCGGATATTTATTAGGAGCCTGATTCTTAGCTAAAAAACCCACATTAGTAGTGAAGGTGATAGTGTTCCCAACACTACGATAATGAGAATCATCCACCGATAGTGCATGAAGCTCACTGACTCTTCTGGCAGAAGAGAAAGCTAAGAGAAAAGCTGTCTTATAAGATAAGAATTTGAAATCTACTGTCCCAAGAGGTTCAAATGGCTTTTCCTTCAATTTAAGGAGAACCCAAGCTAAATTCCACTTAGGAATTAATCTAAGAGTTCTGGGTCTATTTATCGAAAAGTTTCTAACCAATTTCGATAAAGAGACATTAGATCCAATTTGTAAACTATCATGATGTGCATAGGTATCAGATAACATAGATCTATAACCCTTTATAGTAACAGGCTGCAGTTTGATTTCGTCAAACAAGTATACTAGAAAGTTTGCAATGTCTGGTATAGAGGGATCAAATATATCTACAGAATGATCCCTACACCAACGACGGAAAACCTTCCACTTAGCCGCATAGTTTAGCGAAGAGGAGGTCCTCCTACAGTTAGAAATCGCGTCCACTGCTCGTCCTGTAAAGTGCTTGCCATGCAAGAAGGACCGCACAACGGAAAAACGTGAAGGTTGAGACCTTGTGGGTTGTGATGGAGTTGGCACGATTTCCCCTGCGAAAGAAGATCCTCTCGTGGAGGAAGCTTCCGCGGTAGGTCCCACAACAGACACCTGAGTAGATTTATCCACGGTCTCTGTGGCGACAGAGATGCTACCAACAGAATCTTGCATTGAGATTGTTTTATCTTTAGCAATACTTGTTGAATTAACGGCGCTGGAGGATACGCATATCCTATCATTCCGTCCCAAGGGATCGACAGAGTGTCTACTGCAAATGCTCTTGGATCCGGACACGGGGACACATACGTCTGCAACTGATTGTTGAGATGTGTCGCAAATAAGTCTATCATTGGCCGTTCCCATTGGTAGCAAATCTGATTGAATACTTGTTTGTTGAGAGTCCACTCCGACGGCAACAAGCGACCCTTTCGTGAAAGGGAGTCTGCTAGCACATTCAGACGACCCGGTATGTGACGGACCGAAAGAAGAACGTGATGTTCCAATGCAAACAGAAGGATTCTTTCCGTTAGATTGAACAACGGAACTGAATGAGTGCCTCCCTGATTCCGTATATACGCCACTACTGTCGTATTGTCGGATAGGATTTGGACATGAGCATCGTGAATAATGTCCATCCAGTGACGTAACGCAAGCCAAATTGACATCATTTCCTTGATGTTTATGTGCTTGCACAGGAATTGCGGATCCCAAAGACCCTGGCATCTCGAATCCGTTGGGATTAATGATGCACCCCAACCTGTTTGACTGGCATCCGTCATAATGGTAAAACTCGGATCCGGCAACTGCAGCGGAACTCCTTGAGTTAACCACTGAATGTTTGCCCAAGTCTGAATCTCTTGTTTCACTTGATCTGACAAGAGAACGTCTACATCGAGCGAATGAATTTTCACACTCCAATTCTGAGTCAGGAAAATTTGAAGAGGACGTGTGCGTAGCCGCCCCATCGGAATGAGATCCGCGGCGGCTCCGCACAGACCTATCAGTCTCATAAATTCTCTCGCCGTGACTTTGTCTGCATGCAGACAATAGCGAGCGTAACAACTGACTAATTTCGCTCTGGTTAACGGCAGACGAACGAGATTGTTGTGCATCTCGAAGCTCATTCCCAGATGAGTGAATGACTTGGACGGCACCAGATCCGACTTCTCCTCGTTTACTATGAAACCGAGACATCGGAGCAATAGAAGAAGATTCTGAACATCGTTCTGAAGCGTTAACTCGTTGCCGTACCTCTGAAGAATGTCGTCCAGGTAGGCCGACGTTACAGCAGACGAATGAGCTCGGAAGTAGATCATTACCGAGTTCATTACCCGAGTGAAAGCCCAGGGTGCTAGATTCAATCCGAAGCACATGGCCCGGAACTGATACACCACTCCTAGGACTGCGAAGCGTAGATACTTTCGGAATGTCGGATGTACCATGACGTGAAAGTACGCATCTTTGAGATCTATGCTCGTTGCATAATCGTTCACCCGAATACTCGCTCTGACCGACCGAATCGTCTCCATATAAAACTTCGGAGCGACGATCAGCTTGTTTATCCAGCTCAAATCTATGACTGGACGGAACGAGCCGTCTGGTTTCGGAACCAGAAACAGATGGCTGTAGAATCCCAGCGATTCCTGGTTTTCTACGACCTCTACCGCGTTCTTCATTAAAAGAGACTGCACCTCTGATAACAGAGCGTCTCTTTTCTGTGGATTTGACGGAAGATGAGTCCACTTTGGACTTCGAGTTAATGGAGGCTTTCGTTTGAAGGATATCTTTAGACCTTCCGAAGTCACTCCTCTCACCCACGGGTCGTCCGTAATCGACGCCCACTCTTGTGAAAAACTCGACAACCTTCCGCCAACCGGAACGCGATAGAGGTTTAAGCCATCACCTCCTGGACCTGCGAGGCCTGCGGTAGGAGAAACCACGTCTTCCACGACCCGCACCTCGCCTCGTCGACCTCGGGGCGTCCGACCGATTTCCCAGCCTGAAGGACGTCCCGAACGAGAGTCGCTATCCTGACGGTCTCTCGAATAAGACCAAGAGGACGCACCGGAACCTCTATAGGAACCTCTCTTGGGCGCATTAGACCCAGAAGTGCCCGCCTTATTCGTGTCTGCTGTATCCGACCTTTTAGGAGCGGATCTGAACAACAGAGAATCATTAGCTTTCTTTTTAATATTATCATAAATAGAGGAAAGCTTGCCGTCAAAGAGAAGTTCTCCTGAGACCGAAGCGACTCTAAGAGAGTTCTTCACCTTAGAATCCACTAGTGTGGATGTAGCCAGGGCTGCGTCACGTCTAACCAACTCCAGATTTGCCACTGAAAGGGCGGAGTTACACGTGGAATAAGCTACTGCCCTTGAAAGAAGTCTTAAAGAGGATTGTATATCCTGAAACTCTTCCCCTTGAAGGCGCAGTGATAACGCCTTAGTAAGGTGATCTGCGTAAGATAAGGAATCTAAATTGGCTCTGTTAGACGCAATAGCTGTTTCCAACACCGCGGTTGGAATAGAAGCTGACGACGGTAATGATAGCTCTAAGTCTTCCGCCTCGTCGTCCATACGCAGAGGAACTCTCGGTATACCCTGTCCTGCCGTGTCAAATTTATTCCTTGCATTAATGAAAGGCAGGTTGAGAGTATTTGCGGACAAGAAACCTGCTTTCCCCGTCCTGGAAGCAAGTTTAAATATAGCGTCGTTCAATAATTCAAATGTTCTTGCAACATTATTGGACTGCGACGGAAACTCGGGAGCGATGTCCCTGAACCGCTCAAAAAATTCAGAGTCCAATGACGCTATAATTCTCTTGTCCGGAAGCGCAGCAGTCTGGCCCGACGGAACAACTTGAGGGAGAAAGTGCCGGATGAAGTCCACGGCAGCTTTATGTTGTTCCGAAAGGGATAGCTCCAATTCATCCGTATCCCTTTCACCATCCGGTCGGACCTCCCGATGTTCCCGGTCGTCCGCCCCCGATGCTTCGGCGGAGCGTACCGACCCAGCGCCGTCGGATAATTCTCGATCCGACACCGTTTCTGTCGGCTGCTGGGATGCTGCGATAAGCTGTGCTATCTGCACTAGAATGTCCGACGTCGAGACCTGCGGAGGCGCGGTCTTTCGCTGCTTCGCCGAGGGCAGCTCCGCATCAGATGGCTCCCGCATACTTTTCCTATGCGAACGTCCGGAGTCCATCGGTCTCGAATCCCTGGCTGCCGGATGGTGTGACCTGGTCGCCGAAGAATCCTTCATCGGCGAAGCTGGCAAAATATCGGAGGTCACGCAGCCAAGGTGCGGTCGTGTGCGCCGACGAGAAGAGGAAGCCTTAACAGTCTCTGCGGACTGCTTATACAACGGAGCGTCCCGAGCGACGGACGTATGCTCCGCTAAAGACACATTTTGTACCACAACATCTGGTCCCAGATGTTGTTGTACGAGAGAGGGGCCTCTCTCGCTCGCGGCCCGGCTGGACCTGGACGAGCTAGGAACCGGACTAAAAGGCTTCCTCCATTCTCGTTTACTATCCGCCGTCACTGGGTGTGCATCTATTATGTTTATAGTGCTCGCATCACCCAAAATTTCCTCTTGGACCGCATCGGACGAACCCGGCTGCCGAACCATTCGGTGAATGGACGCTACACCTTGCGAGCTAGCGGACGACATTTGTCTAATCTCCATGAGCACTTTTGCCGCTAGCTCTGAATTCATTTGTGACGACGGACGCACACTTGAAGAAGATAACATGGAAACATCACCCTGTTCTGGTTCCTCTGAAATAGAAACTGAGAGAGTAGAGTGACCTTGTGGAGAAAGAGCCGGCATCGCTCTTTCTCCAGAAACAACATATCGTGACACACGTTTCCAATGTTTCTCATCCCAATGTTCACATATAGGACAGGGATTAATGCGAGAACACTGACTACAATTAATACAATGATCATGAAAGTCAGAGGAAGATTTCTTCCTATTACAATTTGAACAATGTCCCTTCATTGTGAAAGAACAACAATAAGTCCTAGTTACTCGCAAAAACCCCTGACACAAAGATACATAATAACATGATCCATTAATAAATGAAAAAACAATTGCAAAACAAAATAATTTTGAAAAAATATTTTTTCAGAGAAGCCCAAGTTGCTGAAAAGTAACGTTGAGCCCCGATGGATCCGATGGCAAAGTGTGGTCAAAAATTTTAAATTTATATAAAATAATTAATGAGACACTTTCGGATAATATAAATGTATCTTATAATGAGATAAACTACTACAAAGGCAAACAGCCCCCCTCAAAAAAGGCTGTTGCCAATGAAAACAAACAGTGTAAACACACTAGAAAACATGACTCCAGGCACTGAAAAAACTGGCCCGGAATCAGTCATCAATTACACTCTATCTGATGCAAAACAGAGACTCCCAGGGGAGAATCTGCAGAACATCAGATGGAAGATGCAGAACACAAACGTTATACACCCATGGGTGAAAACGTAACTATGGGGAAAATAACAGAAAACATTCTGTAACCAAGCAACTCTCCCAGGAAATTTTAGAAATGAAACTTCTCAAAAATATGCCAAAAGCATGGGAGAATTGCAAGGGGGGACTTTAGAAGGCTAGGGGAGAGGAAACACTGAATAAGCAGTGCAACAATTAGCAAGAATGACAACAAGAGGCCCATGCCTCGAAAATAGGCAACTTAACATAATTTCAACAAAAAATTTTAAGTACAGCCCTGATTATTTTTTGCCACTTCTTTTTTCCTCTCCTCCTTCTATCCTCCTTAGAATCACATTTTCTCCAAAAATTACGTGTCTGGCATCCTTTAAACTGAGATTTACAAGCACAAAGATCAGTGAGATGTTGACTGATGAAGGGCCAAATAGAGAATGATAATTGGCGCCAATTTCGGGACGACTGCGTCACTGCGCATGCGCAGTAGAGGCGTACTATGGAGGTCCTTTAGGACATGATTTCTTTTTGTTTTGGATGCAAATTTTGGGGATTGGGGGGCAAAATTTGTGTTTGGCCCTGGTTTTGTTGGAGTTAGCACCAGCTAAGTCTGGGTCATTGGTACAGTATAAAAATATGGTTGTTCAAGAATTCTGTTTGCAAGTGTCGTCTTTTTTTCATGTTAGGTAACGGGTTAAGGACAATCATATTACAGTACTATGATTTAGAAAACCAGCTCCTTTGTGTGATCGGGATCTAGGCGCAACACACTTCACAAATGAGATGAGATTTCGAAACAATCATATTACAATACTTTGATTTTGAAAGCATCCCCCATTGATGTGATTAGAATATATTCACAATGCACTTAACCGGTAGGTTGAGATTTCCTGAAGAAAATATTTCCAAATCAGGACAGCATGAAGAAAAAACAAATGACAGCAGCACCTGAGGTTAAATGTACAGTGGGCAGAAAGGAGAACAGAGAATCATGATCAGATTGTGACACAGTCGCAATTCAGTTGAAATTTGTTGTCCACTTTGTAATCACATCACAAACAAATATTTTTCATAAAAAAAACACCACCTACCTTAACTGAACTGGAACTTCCAAACAAACGAGAGCTCCGCCGAACATTTGGTATTGCATTTTGAAACCTATAAGCAATAATACATGAATATAAATAATTGGTCAAAATATATACTCATCCACTGGTGAGGTACCTTGTACAGAAACAGAATACAAAACAAAGTGTTCTGGGGACAAGACCAGTTTTCCCATCAGCAGGGACTGCCGGGAAAGGAGAGTGATTGCTCTCACAACACCATCACTCTCCTAAACCTTTCACTAAAGGGGCAATTAATCACTCGCCTTCATGATGTGTGTGGAAATTATGTGTAAACATCAAGTTATATATTGCATTTCAATCACCCCTTTACCTGACCCAACTAGGAGGTGATACTTGCAAAACATCTTGCACAACTAAAATCTTTTGTTTTTTGCTTAAAATATAGCTTATGAGCTCATTCCAATGGGTGTCATAAGCCATTTTCAGAGCAAAAATGAACAAGAAGGATGCCAACGCCCTATAGCTCACCAACATTCCTCTATGATAGTAACTTTGGTAAACACAAGAACTGTATCAAACAGGCTCATAACATGCGACAAAGCTGACCTAAATACAACCTCTTAAAAGTAAAACACAGAAACTGACATAAACACTAAGTTAAACATGAAATTCTGAGCTAAACAGAAAACTAAACGCAACTAAAAATGTCAAGAAAAATGTTTAAAATGCAGAGTATGAGGGGTTAATCATGGAACAATGATACTGAGGAACATGTATGATAAATATAAGTGCCATGGGAAGAGAAGGAGCACAGCAGCTGACCTAAACACTAAGTTAAACATGAAATTCCGAGCTAAACAGAAAACTAAATGCAACTAAAAATGTCAAGAAAAATGTTTAAAATGCAGGGTATGAGGGGTTAATCATGGAACAATGATACTGAGGAACATGTATGATGAATATAAGTGCCATGGGAAGAGAAGGAGCACAGCAGCTGACCTAAACACTAAGTTAAACATGAAATTCCGAGCTAAACAGTAAACTAAACGCAACTAAAAATGTCAAGAAAAATATTTAAAATGCAGAGTATGGGGGTTAATCATATGAAACAATGATACTGAGGAACATGTATGATGAATATAAGTGCCATGGGAAGAGAAGGAGCACAACAGCTGATCTAAACACTAAGTTAAACTTGAAATTCCGAGCTAAACAGAAAACTAAACGCAACTAAAAATGTCAAGAAAAATGTTTAAAATGCAAGGTATGTCAAGAAAAATGTTCAAAATGCACTTATATTCATCATACTGAGGAACACGTATGATGAATATAAAAGCCATGGGAAGAGAAGGAGCACAGCAGCTGACCTAAACATTTAGTTAAACATGAAATTCTGAGCTAAACAGATAACTAAATGCAACTAAAAATGTCAAGAAAAATGTTTAAAATGCAGAGTATGAGAGGTTAATCATGGAACAATGATACTGAGGAACATGTATAATGAATATAAGTGCCATGGGAAGAGAAGAAGCACAGCAGCTGACCTAAACACTAAGTTAAAGATGAAAATCCGAGCTAAACAGAAAACTAAACGCAACTAAAAATGTCAAGAAAAATGTTTAAAAAGCAGGGAATGAGGGGTTAAATTATGGTAGAAAGATAATAATCA
This sequence comes from Pictodentalium vernedei, assembly GCA_031216915.1. Lineage (NCBI taxonomy): Eukaryota > Metazoa > Mollusca > Scaphopoda > Dentaliida > Dentaliidae > Pictodentalium > Pictodentalium vernedei. The sequence goes on along the minus strand of CM062294.1, from coordinate 450,120,356 downwards.
TCATATAGCAGCATTATAAAGGCCATGTTATGGAAATAGGGCGAGTAAGTGACCTAAACAGAAGCTTTAACATTATTGGACATGTACGCTGACGCCGACCGATCGAGCCACACCATAAGCTCACACAACTAAAGTTGGAGAGCTAAAAAAAATAACAACAAAATTTGTATGGTAATTTTCATGTATAGTGCTGGCCAGTTTGGACTGTCATATTAGGTAAGGGGTTAAAATCACTCTCCTGAAGTTTTCACTCTCGCAAAATCAAAATGAGGAGAGTGATTATTCACTGGCCTGCATTCTCTTCCCAGCAGTCATTGCATCAGCCAGAATCGATTTTATCCACCTTTTGGGGAAGGAATCAAAATCCCTGTGAGACCACACCTTCTTTTCTCTTCTACAGTGCACCGTGTTATCTAGCTGTTAAAAAAAGTTCATGTTTCTCAGGCACCTCCCTTGTCAGCGAAAATCTGCTTCTTCATTTTCTTTTTACCAAGAAATCTCTCTTCACTGATACTATTTAAATAAATACATTCAACTATTTTCAGGACTGTTTTGCAAAATAAAACAAGCCAAGACCAATACCGGGTCTGGACCTGCGTCACTGCATGCAACTGAATCGGCAAACAGGAAGTGGCTGCATGGCAGATCTGAAAATTGCATACATGATACAACTGATCATTATCAGGCTCCAGATGAAATATAAAATCAATCCCTTGCATAGAAGCCGAGAAAAGTTTGATGAAAAATTTCAATGTTCAGTGGGTACAGTAAAATTTCAAAGTATCGGCAAACAGGAAGTGGCTGCACGGCAGATCTGAAAATTGCTTACACGATACAACTCATCATTATGAAGCAGCAGACCAAATATAAAATCAATCCCTTGCATAGAAGCCGAGAAAACCTTGACGAAAAATTTCAATGTTCAGTGGGTACAGTAAAATTTCAAAGTATCGGCAAACAGGAAGTGGCTGCACGGCAGATCTGAAAATTGCTTACACGATACAACTCATCATTATGAAGCTGCAGACCAAATATAAAATCATTCCCTTTCATAGAAGCCAAGAAAACTTTGACGGAAAAAGTGTTTCGGATGGACTGACAGATGGACGGACGGACTGACGGACAGACGGACTGACAGACAGAGTCGAGCGGTTACTAGACCTGCTCTGCCGCTGGCGATGCAGGTAAAAAAAAGAAGAAACAAAAGCCTTCCTCCCTCATCCCGAAAGTGAGAGAAAATTTTCTCCCACCACTCAAGTACTGAGACCTGCCCTGCATATAGTCGTGTCAGACAGCTGGGAGAGATATGCCTATATCATCCCACCCACGTGACCAATCTATATTGGCTTATTAGCATATTTAAAGAGCACAGGACTATTCAATTATCGCACGTTCATGTGTAAACAAACAACATGGGGTCACATTTCGTTAATATTAGCTGACAAACGTTTGTCGAAGAAAATAGATATAATGAAAGTGTCAATGACACTGCAGCTCAACTTGTTTAAGACATGTACATGTATAGTATGTGACACAGCAATGACAAACATCTAAGTAATGACCTGATAACAAAGGTACATGTAAAGCATTGTAACGGTCTGTACATAAATGCTGACTGTAGCCTGTAACAAATATATAGGTAAAGTATTGTAAAAGCGGGGTGACAGTTAGATGCTAAACTAGAAAAGAAATCTTTGAGTTTGACTGAACCCAAAAATATTTGTTCTCATAGCACAGTGATAAAGGCACCCAAAAACACACGTTCCTGTCACAAGGTGATAACAAAGGTACCCCAAGAAGTTTCATGAAGATTAGTTCATAAATACAGCCCGAGCAGTATTGGCATGTGCACTTACTGTGTATAAGTAGCACTGAACAAATCAAAGTTCATCTAATTTGCATAATTTCTGCACGAGAAAAAAACCTGTATTATATGTGATGTATTCCATGTTACTTAACATTCCTACAAAAATTTATTCAAATTAGAACTTTCAAACTGAAGTTCTGTACAAAAAAACTGATTGCACTATATTTTGGTACAAAAAGGCTACTGGTGGCCATCTTGAATTTTGGACCGCACACCAGAAACACTCGTTCTCATCCTAAGGTGATAACAAAGGTACCCAAGAAGTTTTGTGAAGATTGGTTCATAAATACAGCCTCTAACCCGAGCCGTATTGACACATGCACTTACTGTGTATAAGTTGCGCTGAAAAAATCAAAGTTCATCTAATTTGCATAATTTCTGCACGAGAAAAAAACCTGTATTATATGTGATGTATTCCATGTTACTAAACATTCCTACAAAAATTTATTCAAATCAGTTCTGTACAAAAATCTGATTGCACCTAATTTTGAACAAAATGGTTGCCATCGGCCATCTTGAATTTCGGACCGGACCCCAAAACACTTGTTCTCGTCCCACGTTGATACCAAAGGTACCCAAGAAGTTTTGTAAAGATCGGTTCATAAATACGGCCTCTAGCCCGAGCCGTATTGGCATTTGCACTTACAGTGCTGAAAGTAACACTGAATACATCAAAGTTAGTCTAATTTGCATCATTTACACACGAGAAAAAACCCCGTATTATATGTGATGTTCCCCATGGTACTAAACATTCATACAAAAAAATTTTCAAATCAGAGCTTTCATATGAAAGTTCTGTGCAAAAATCTGATTGCACCTAATTTTGTACAAAATGGCTGTCAGCGGCCAACTTGAATTTCGGACCGGACCCAAAAACACTCAAAATTATTTCAGCTTTCTGTTTTCAAATTGTATAAACAGGTTTGTAAGTGGGCAGGAGTTGAAAAATGGACAACTCAAATCCTTTAATTGTTTAGAGTTTTCTTTCCTGATGACCCATACCTCACCCGAATATAGGGCCCTGCGACTTAAAAATTTGACTTTGAATCGATTCTCAAATCAAATCAGGCAACAGATTTGCAATCATTTCTTATTTCAAATTGAATAGGCCAAGTTATAATGTTCATCACTTAACATTTTCACAAGATGCAGTAAATGTGATGGCAGATTCAACTTTCCGAAACTGTCCCAATTGCAGCGGTTTCTTCCAAGAATAATGCACTCTCTCTTTTACACAGGGCATTATTGGGAAATATGCATGTTGTTCCTTCAGTGCAATACAAGGTGACATCTGCTTTGCTTTAACATTGCAGATAGCGCCATACACCAAGGGTGTATGTATGTCTTTAAAAGACGTCAGAAAATCATAGCCTTTTTGCAGCAAAATGATTAAAACAATCAGAATTGTTACATGTTTACGAAAGCAACAGTTGTATGAGTGTTAACTACAGTACGTGGAGAGTGGATTGTAACTAAATCACCCACGGAGTGGAATTATCACCCAGGCTATAACTTTCAAATTTTGTACATATCGACAAACAACACAAGCAATGTATCAGCCAATGGACCTCCGGGTTTGACCCGGAGGTCCATTGGCTGAAGCTTTGCTGGTGCTGGTTATGCTTTGCAACAAATTTGCAATTATTCCTCGGGTGGAATCTACACTCTGCGGGTGATTTAGTGATAATACACCCTCCACGTACTGTACAAAGCAGCAGGATGTAGACGGTCAAAGTGAAGCCAAACTGTACAAAAATCTCCAAGCCATTAATCCTTTACCCAATACATAGGATTGGCACCACAAAGGAGATCTGTTTCTCAGGCCATTTTTTTTAAAACTGCATGTGAGCGGGCAGTATTTTATTTTATATTTTTATTTTTGTCATTATTTCTTTGCCATCAAAAGTTCATATTCCTGGTTTGTTTTATGTTTTAGGCCTCATAATCTACAGACTAGGATGGGTGATGGTGTATTTTGGTCCTTGAGTTCAAGAAGGCTTTGCAATGCTAAGGCATTGCAAAGCCTTGTTGCACTCAAGACAAATTTATCAATTTTATTAACTTGGGTAAAATATAAGACATAAACCATTTGATTTTGAGTTTTTTAAGTTTGCATTGGTTATAAAAAGAGAGACTGCGGCAGCCAAAATAAGCATGTGGGAGGGCCTGAGAAACAGATTTTTAACTTTTTTAGACCATATCAAAATTTATTATTTTAAATATTATGTTTTCAGGTTTTTTTTAAAAAATGCCAACTAAACCACATTATGTCACTCTCTCATTGGAACAAGCTCAAACTCGTTTCAATGAGGGATCACATGATATGGTTTTGTTGAAATTTCTTTTAAAATAATGTTTTTTGCAACTGCTCAGTTTGTACATTACGTGGGTGGATACAGTCAATTTGTTAGGTAAAGGTTTAAGGCTAATACAAAAGAACTCACCCCGGATCTTGTGAAGATAATGTTGTCATATCTTGTTTGTTTGTATTACCACCTAACCTGAATACTGGAGGTTTTGGTGCTGTATTTGTATTCCCTGCTGGATTTCTTCTTGTCACACGCTGTAATACAAGGTTACATAAATAAACACATGTAACACAATTACAATTAGGCCCTTGCTTACTACTGGTAGATATTCCTACATGAGACAGAAAATCTCTTGGCACAAAAATAAGAATAATTTGGGCACTTCTAACCAATTTCTCCCTGAAAAGTGTGTCACATTTTGTCAAGTGATTTCTTGTATTAACTTGTATTGAATTTTCCATCAAATCTAGTCATGGAAAATACTTTTAAAATACTCAGTGGGTTAAGATTAAATGCAAGTCAACTGTATCAAAAAATGAAAATCAGAACAGACATTTAGTTAATCTAGTCTGGTCGTTCAAAACATTCACAGTTACAATGATTGGATTTGAAAATGAAAGTGTCAATGACACTGTAGCTCAACTTAACAAACCTGAACTTGGTAAGTTATAAATGAAATGGCAAAATTGAAGAACAGAGTAATCCATCAATTTTTAAATGTAAACTGTAAGACTGGCTAAAGGAAGAATGTTGATACACAAATGCAGTATGTTCAGAGGTCATTGTAATCGGCAACTTTTTTCACAGAAATGAATGCTAATCAATAGTTCTAATCAAAAGGTCTTGTCTAATGAGCACACCAAGTTAAACAAGCATACCAGGTTTCAAAGCAATCTAATCATAAATGTGCCCTGTAGGGTGTGCCAAAGAGAAATATTGAGGTCTGACTAAACGAAGTTCTAAGAACGTTGGCTGCGGCAACATTTTCTTACGAAAATTGAAGAAAATCTTAATCGCAGACTGCTGTGTTGAAGATATTATCATAAGCAGTACTGAAAGCTAATAGAATCCATCTAGCTATAGAATGGACCAAAATGTGGAGGAAGCTTTCACAGCATAAGCCACAACAGACACCTAAATAGATTAATGCACGGTCTTTGTGGAGACAGAGGTGCTACCAACAGAATTGCATTGAGATTATTTAACTTAAGCAATATCTGCTGAATCAACAGCGCTGGAGGATACCCATATCCTATTATCCCGTCTCACGAGATGGATAGAGCATCAACTGCAAACGCTCGAGGATCCGAACATGTTGACACATACACTTGCAACTGATTGTTGAGATGCGTCGCAAATAAGTCCATCATTGGCCGCTCTCATAGGTAGCAAATCTGATATAAATACTCGTTGTTAAAAGTCCATTTGACTGCAACAAGCGGCCCTTTCGTGAAAGGGAGTCCGCTAATACGTTCAGACGACCTGGAATACGACGGACTGATAGGAGAACTTGATGTTCTAATACCAACAGAAGGATTCATTCCGTTACAGTGAATAACAGAATGGAATGAGTACCTCCCTTGTTCCGAAAATACGCTTATACCGTTGAATTGTCGGACAGAATTGCCTGTGGGCAATCTGGATAACATTCATGCAATGATGTAACGCAAGCCAAAATAACATCAATTCCTGATGTTTATGTGCTTGATTAGGAACTATGGATCCCAAGGACCCTGGCACTTAAAAACCGTTGGGCTCAATGTTGGGTCCCAACCTATTTAACTGGCATCCGTCAAAACTGTAAAACTCGGATCCGGCAATTGCAGTGGAAGTTATTTCCCTGAATAAACCACTGAATATCTGCCCAAGTCTGAATCTGTTTCACTTGACTTACAAGAGGATGTACGTAACGAGCGAAAGAATCTTCACCCTCCAACTCTGTTCTTTTTGAGTCAAAAAGATTTGGAGAGGACAAGTGCGTAGCCGCCCCATTGGAATAAAATCCACGGCAGCTCCACACAACCCTATCAGTCTGATGAATTCTCTCTCTGTAACTTTGTCTGAGTGAAGACAATAGCGAGCGTAACAACTGATTAAATTCGCTCTGGTTAACAGCAGATGAACGAGATTGTTGTGCGTCTCGAAGCTCATTCCCAGATGAGTGAATGACTTGGAGGGCACCAGAACCGACTTCTCCTTGTTTATTATAAAACCGAGACGTCGGAGTAATAGAAGCAGATTCTGCACATCGATCTGAAGCATTAACTCGTTGCTGTACCTCTGAAGAATGTCGTCCAGGTCGGCCGACGTTACCACAGACGAATGAGCTCGGAAATATATCATTACCGAGTTCATTATTAGAGTGAAAGCCCAGGGCGCTAGGTTCAAACCAAAGCACATCGCTCGGAACTGATATACAACTCCTAGGACTGTGAAGCATAGATACTTTCTGAATGTTGGATGTACCATGACGTGAAAGTACGCATCCTTGAGATCTATGCTTGTAGCATAGTCGTTCACCCGAATACTCGCTCTGACTGATCGAATTGTTTCCATATAGAACTTCGGAGCGACGATCAGCTTGTTTATCCAGCTCAAATCTATGACTGGACGGAACGAGCCGTCTGCTTTCGGAACCAGAAACAGATGGCTGTAGAAACCTGGTGATTCCTGGTCTTCTACGACCTCTACCGCGTTCTTCTTCAGAAGAGACTGTACTTCAGATAAAAGAGCGTCTCTTTTCTGCAGATTTTACGGAAGCTGAGTCCATTTTAGACTTCGAGTTAATGGAGGCTTTCGTTTGAAGGATATTCTTAGTCCTTCCGAAATTACCCCTCGAACCCAGGGGTCGTCCGTAATTGACGCCCAATCGTTTATAAAACTCGATAATATTCCACCTACCAGAACACGATAGAGGTTCAAACCATCACCTCCTGGACCTGCGAGGCTTGCGGAAGGAGAAACTACGTCCTCCACGACCCGCACCTCGCCCCGTCGACCTAGGGACATCTGACCAGTTATCTTGGCCAGAATAACGTCCCCCACGTGAGTCGCTGTCTTGACGGCCTCTAGAATAAGACCTAGAGGACGCATAGGAACCTCTACAGGAACTTCTCTTGGGCGTACTTGTCCCAGAAGTGCTTGTCTTACTCTTTTCTGCTGTATCCGACTTTTTAGAAGCGGATTTGAATAGCAGAGAATCCGAAGCTTTCTTAGTTATCTTATCATAGATTGCTGAAAGCTTGCCGTCGAAGAGAAGCTCTCCGGAGACTGAAGCGACTCTGAGAGAGTTTTTCACCTTACCATCCATGCACGTGGATATAGCTAGGGCTGCGTCACGTCTAACCAACTCCAGGTTTGCCACTGAAAGGGCGGAGTTGAAGACGTAATGATAACGTCTTAGTAAGGTGATCTGCGTATGATGAAGCAGCTAAGTTAACTCTGTTAGACATTATTGTCGTTTCCAACGTCGTGGTTGGAATTGACATAGACGACGGTACAGACAATTCTAAGTCTTCAACCTGGTCGTCTAGACGCAGAGGAACTCTCGGTATGCCCTGTCCTGCCGTTTCAAATTTATTCCTTGAATTGATGAAAGGCAGATTTAGAGCATTTGCGGACAAGAAACCAGCCTTGCTAGGTTTAGTAGCAAGCTTATATATAGCGTCATTCAAGAATTCAAATGTTCTTGTGACATTATTGGACTGTGTCGGAAACTCAGGGACGATGTCCCTGAACCGATCAAAAAATTCTGTGTCCAATGACGCTATCAGTCTCTTATCCGGCATCGCAGCATTCTGGTCGGACGGAACAACCTCTGGAAGATAATGCCGGATAAAATCTACGGCAGCTTTATGTTGTTCCGAAAGGGAAAGCTCCAAATCCTTTGAATCCCTTTCGCCATCCTGTCGGACCCTATGAAGTTCTCGGTCGTCCGTACCTGATGCTTCAGCGGAGCGTACCGACCCATCGTCGTCGGATAATTCCTGATCCGACAGAGATTTTGTCGTCTGCTGGGATGCTGCGATAAGTTGTGCTATTTGGGAGGCCTGTGGAGTAGCGGTCTTACGTTGCTTTGCCGCTGGAAACTCCGTGTACGTTGACTCCTGCATACTTCTTTTATGCGAGCGTCCGGAGTCTACAGGCCTTGTGTCCCTAGCTACCAGATGGCATGACCTGGTCGCCATGGAATCCCTGATCGGTGAAGCTGGCTGGATATCCGTGGTCACGTAGTCAAGGTGCGGTCGTTTGCGCTGCCGTGAGGATGAGGAAACCATATCGACAGTCTCTCCGGACTGTCTATATAACGGAGCGTCCCGAGCCGCAGACATGTGCTCCGAATGCGAAACGTTTTGTACCACAACATCTGGTCCCAGATGTTGTTGTACGAGAGAGGGACCTCTCTCGCTAGCAGCCCGGATGAACCTGGATGAGCTAGGAACCGGACTAATAGGCTTCCTCCGTTCTCTCCTCTGATCCGTCATCACTGGGTGTGCACTTTGTCTTATTATAGTGCTCGCATCACCCAAATCTCCTTCCTGGACCGCAACGGACGAACCCGGCTGCCGAGCCATTCGATGAATGGTCGCTACACCGGGCGAGCTAACGGACGCCAATGCCGTCGATCCTACTAGGGGCCTCTTAGGCAATTGACGTAATATCATGAGCACTTATCCGCTAGCTCTGCATTTGACTGTGACGACAGAAGCACACTTTTGAAGACATCACAGAAAATCACCACATTCTTATTCCTGAATGAGGCCTGTGGAGCCATGACTTACATAATATCCACTGTCAGCTCCAGGGACATTCATTCCTGCATTTATATAATATGCGAACGTCCCATCAGGAAAGACCTCATATCCTTGGCTAACAGACGAAGTAACCTGGTCGACAATATTCCCTGGTCGGCAAAGCAGGAGCTCTAGGAACATTCATTCCTGCATTTATATAATATGCAAACGTCCCCTGAAACTCTGTGGTCACAAGCCAAGGTGTGGTGGTGTGTGTTGACATGAGGATGAGGAAGCCCATAACACAGCCAGTTCGGACTGTGTATGTGACGGAACGTCCCGAACAGGAGGATTGGATGTATGTTCCGACTAACAAACAAACATACAACAACATTGCGGCTCAAATGTAGTTGTAAGAGAGAGGGGGCCTCTCTCGCTCGCGGTCCGGATAGACCTGGACGAGCTAGCTACTAGACTGACAGGCTTCCTCCGTACAATCCTCGGATCCGTCGTTGCTGGGTGTGCACGTTCCAAGTTTATAGTGCTCGCACCACCCACACTGCTTCCCAGAACCGTAACGGACAAACTCGGCTGCCGAGCCATTCGATGAATGGTCGCTACACCGGGCGGACTAACAGACAATCAATGCCTTCGATCCTACTAGGGTCCTCTTCGGCAATTGTCGTATTACCCTGAGCACTTAGCCGCTAGCCCTAACACTGCAACGACGGAGACACACTTGTTGAAGACATCACGAAAACATCACTCTGAATTCTGAAAAATAAAATAATATAGAGTGACCCTACAGAGAGAGGACTGTTATGGACCCCTCCCCAAAAACACAATATCGTGACACACGTCTCCAACGTTGTCATTTCAATCAACACACACAGAGCAGGAATTAGTGCGAATACATTGAACCTGAGAATTAGAGGAAGATATCCTCGCATTATAAATAAATTTTTTTTTTTTTTTTTATCAATAAAAAAATACACAGTCATATTAGTCGCACTATCCCTTGAAATAAAGATACATAATATAACATAATCCATTATAATCTTTGAAAGAAAATAATTTTCAAAAAAAAAATTTTTTTTTTTTGGAAAAAATGTTTCAGAAGAGCCCAAGTTCCCAATGGGAACACCGAGCTCAAATGGATCCCAAAAAAGCCTAAGTGCAAACAAAAATTTTTAAAACATTTCAAAAAATTAATGCAACACTTACATACAATATTAATGTATCTTGCTATGTCTAAACTAATGTAAAGACAAGAAATCACTATCAGCACTAACCGTTGTCAATGTAAACAAGAAGTTGTACAAAAACCGGAAACATGACTCCAGGCACTGATTAACATGGCCCGAAATCAGTTACCAATTTAAACACTATCTGATGCAAAACAGAGATTTCCATAGAAGAAACTGCAGAACATCAGATGGTAGATGCAGATCACAACGCCTAAACACCTAAGGGTGAGGACGTCAACATGGGGAAAAGAACAGAAATTCATTCTGTTACGAAGCCAAAACTTCCAAGAAATTATAGTAATAATTATTACAGAAAATATGCCAAAAGCATGGGAGAATAGCAAGGGGGGAATAAAGGAAAGGGAGAGAGGCAACACTGATCAAGCAGTGGAACTTTCATAGCAAGAATGATAACAACAGGCTCATGCCTCAAAATTAGGGAACATAACATAATTTCGTAAAAAAAATTTAAGTTACAGCCCTGATTATTTCCTGCCACTGAATTTTCCTCTCATCCTTCTATTTCCTCTTTAGATCCACCATTTCTCTCATATTTATGTGTCTGGCATCATTTAAACTGAGATTTACAAGCACAAATATCAGTCAGATGTGAACTGATGAAGGGCCAAACAAAGAATGACTTTTGGCGCTAATTTCGAGACCTCCTCGACACTGTGCATGCGCAGTGGAGGAAAGGTTTGGAGGACCATATAGGACATGTAATTTTCGGTTTTAGATGCAAATTTGGGGGATTGGGGGTAAAATTTGTGTTTGGCCCTAGAATTTAAGAGTTAGCACCAGCTAAGTCTGGGTCATTGGTACAGTACAAAAATATGATATTCAATAATTCTGAAGAAAATTACAAACATATAATCGATGCAGGGAAACTTGACAGGTTTGAAAATGGATGTACCCAAAGATTGTTCATGTTTGTTGGTATTTAAGGTAACTTTAATTATTAAGACCTCAGATATTTATTTATTTATTTATTTATTGGTGTTTAAGGTCACATATTTTTGCACAATGGCTAATCATGACCACAATATGAGTATCAACTCAAGACCAGGGGTGAGCATTAATAAGCCATGTTGCCCATTTTAGAGAGGGTTTGCACTTCCTAAGCATTGGTGACTGGGTCCTATTTTACCAGTAAAACAGAGCCTGTTTACCACAGTGAACAGGCACTGCTTCACTTCCCGGGTTTCCCGCGGGGAAAGATCTCTGATTAATTGTACGATAATTACTAACGTATATACATGTTCACAGCTGAATGTGACTTGATAGTGTTTCTGTACAGGAAGCCAACAATGATGTAAAAACACTGTCAAGATAAATTCAGCCTACGGTTGAGTTCAACTCAACAAAGAATACATTTGCAGGAACCTCTTTTCATAGCAATATAAAAGTGGCAGTCTGTGGCTGTATGGGGACTTAAGAGTTAAGCGTCTAGCTACACTTTATATACACTAGGGATGAAATGGCTGGCTCATTTTTGTAACCGACTGAGAGCTTTAACCGGATAATATCCGGTTATGCGTGGCCATTATTTCACCGAATATGGGATCAAAACTATAGGAATTGGAAAGCAGTATTCTCAAACTATTCCATAGTGTGTATAAAACGAACGTTGTCGAGTACTCGACAACGTTCATTTGTATACACACCGCGGAAGAGTCTCTGCGATTACTCATTACTCACGGAAAATGCCAATCATTAACAAAGTCTTGAACGCCAAAGTCAATTATTTCTCAATATCCACAACGCGGCTTCGATGTGTAATCTTTCACAAAAGAGAAGCTGCAGATTTACTATGTTTTAAACATGGAATGACGATCACTATCAATATTTCGGATAACCGGCTGACGGTTTTTTTAATCGGTTAGGTAGCTAACTGGTTTCAAACTGATTATCCGGTTAACCATTTCAGTACTAATATACACAAGACTAGTACAAAGTAAAGTTAAGCCATTAAGCCTAAAAAAGTTAAAAATCTCTTTCTCAGGCCCTCCCATGTGATCCTTTTGGCTGCCACTTGCTCTCTGTTTATAACCAATGCATACTTAAAAAATAAAAATTAAATAGTTTGTGTCTGATATTTTACCCAAGTTAATAAAGTTGATAAATTTGTCCCTTAGGTGCAACAAAGCTTTAGTACTGAAGGGCCAAATACACCATGCTATTTTATAGATTATGAGGCCTAAAACATAAAACAAACCAAGAACATGAACTTGTGATGGCAAAAAAATAATTACAAAATAAAAAAACGTCGCCCACTGGCAATTTTGCCAAAAAATGGCCTGAGAAACAAAAGATTTACTTTGTGGGGCCTTAATTTAAACTGATGCTTCCTATTTCCGAGGATTTGCATACAGGTGATGTTACCAGATACTTTTTTGCACTAGTGAAACAGAACTTGTTTTCCCCAGTATTTAAGTACTGCTCTACTTCCCAGAGGTTCCCATTAGAAAATAATAATTGTCTTAGTTTAACCCTTTTCCCAATGCAGACGATATTAGAATTTGTGATTTTAAATATTATTTTTTCAAAATTTTCTAAATATTTCCACAAAACCATATCATGTGACCCCTCATTGGAACGAGCTTGACAACCTCGTTCCAATGAGGGGTCGCATGATATAGTTTTGCTGTAATTTTCAGAAATTTAATATTTTTTCAACTGCGGAATTTGCATATTACGCGAGCAGACGTGGCCGATTCATTAGGTAAAGGGTTATTATGCTTATGTAAGCAGTCTCCATTAATAATAATTGTTTTAGTTTACATATCAAGTAAACTGTCATTTATTATATCAAAATAGCGACCCACCAGGGTGCTGTGTAACAAATATTTTTCAATGTTTATTGTCACCATAGATACAAGAGATTATCTTTCCAAAGTAGGCATGCATTATGCAAAAAGGTAAGATTGATATCACAGCATGTGTTTGGAATTTGGGTGCTTTAATTGCAATAGAAACATCATAATACCAATAATGAAAAGAATACCTACTATTTTTGAATATTATCTATCAGAATTATTTCATTCGTGACTGTAATAAAATCTTAATAAAATCTTAAGTTCTCACTTGTAAGATTTCCTTCCAGTCACTCATGGAATAATTCTCTTACCTAGTGAAAAACAGTTGGTATCCTCTATTTATTGGGATTTAAATCATTTTCAGCCTAAATGAGTACAGTACATGGAGAGTGGATTGTAAGTAAATCACCCGCAGAGTGGAGTTATCACTCAAGCTATAACTTTCAAATTTTGTACATATCGACAAAAAACATAAGCAATGTTTCAGCCAATGGACCTCCGGGTTTAACCCGGAGGTCCATTGGCTGAAACTTTGCTGGTGATGATTATGGTTTACAACAAATTTGCAATTATTGCTCGGGTGGAATCTTCACTCTGCGGGTGATTTAGTGATAATACACTCTCCACGTACTGTATACCTCAACCACATTATTTTTATCACCTTGTGTCGTTTTACAGGTGGTGGAAGCTGGAGTACCCAGAGTGAACCACCGTGCAATGGCGAGCAACTGCCAGACTCCCCAACGGACTAACTCCACTCAAGCAGGGTAAGCAATGACTGAAGACAAGTGTACCATCATTGTGAAGTATACCTTAGTGCACAATGCCACCATGACCCCCACACTTGCCCAAGGACACAATGCAGTTACCATAGGGATTGAACCGTGAACCTTTCGGTTTGAAGTCAATTGTCATAACCACTGAGTCACAGAACTGCCTCAGCCACAATATAGAGAATAATCGCTTGACTGGACTGGTTATGTGAAATAATTCATGAGAGGTGAGGGACGTTGTACAAACACGAGTACGCGAATGCACACAAGTGTTTTACAATATAGTCCCTCGCCTCGAATGAATTATTTCACGTAACCAGTCCAGTCAAGCGATTACTCTGTTTATTAATTTTCATTATTAATGATAATTATATTATTTAACCCTTTACCTAATGTAACAGCCAAAAACGGCCAGTGCTATTCTCAAAACTCGCCAATTAATTTTCATTATTTTTTCAATTTTTGTAGAGTGCCAAATTATTTTTGGTTATCAAAATTTATTCATAAGTCTTTGCCTTGTTACAATTTATGGGAGAGTGCCTCTTGGCACTCTCCCATAAAATGTAACAAGTCAAATCCATACAGACAAAGTAATTTACTTCAAAGATAATATGATGCACATCCACAGAATATGACGCCTTTAAGCTGGACACCTGCTATTCATATCAAAGCCCAAACATGGGCTTCCAGCACTCTACTAACTCGGCAATTAATTTTCATTATTTTTTCATTTTGCAAGTGTTGTCTGCTTTTCATGTTAGGTAAAGGGTTAAAAAAAAACAAAACCAAAAAAACAATGAAGTCCCAATTACACCCACGGCAAAGTGTCTTCGTTTGCGCGCACGAATACATGACACAATTGTTGATTGCATAATTCACTTGTGAAGTTATCGTTTATAATCAAATCCAGAAATCCCAGTAAATCATACTTTGGAAAGTAATAAATAAGTATAAAGTTAAGTTCAGCCAATTATTTATAATCATGTTACCTACATTATAGAGGACTCTCACTCCAGGGTTTAGATATTAGATCCTATCATACCAAAAAAGCACGACTTGTTTACCACACAAAACAAGCCCTGTTCCACTTCTTGATGTTGCCACAGGGATACCATGGAGCCGACTGACAAAAGTGGACTTATGGCCCCCAAAAAATTAAAAATTTGTTTCTCAGGCCCTTCCACATGGTCTTTTTGGATGTCACATGCTCTCTTCTTATAACCAATGTAAACTTAAAAATAAATAAAAATTAAATGGTTTATGTCTGATATTTTACCCAAGTTAAAAAATTGATAGATTTGTTCCCTGAGTGTAAAAAGGGTTTGCAATGCTTTAGCAATGCAAAGTTCTTGCTCTCAAGGGACGAAATACACCACCACCCATGCTATTCTGTAGAATATTAGGCCTAAAACATAAACCAAGAACATGAACTATTGATGGCAAAGAAATAATTACAAAAATAAAAAAAAAAATAAAATGAAAGTGTCAATGACACTTTAACTCAACTTGACAAACTTGAAATGGTAAATTTGAAGATCATTGGTTCCAATGTTATTTGGTGAAACTTCAACATAACAGCACTGATTGTACCAATGTCAGAGCAATCATCCATGCATTTTAAATGTAAACTGTAAGGCTGGCTAAAGGAAGAACGTTGATACACAAACGCAGTAAGTTCGGAGGTCATTGTAAACGGCAACTTTTTTCACATAAATGAATCTACATGTTGAGGTTTCGCCAAATGAGTATGCTGAGTCCAAAAACAATCCTATGATAAATGTGCCCTGTAGGTTATGTCAAAAAAGAATGTAAATGCACAAATGCAATAGATTTAAAGATTGTTGCTGACAGCCACAGTTTTTGATAGAAATGAAAAGAAAATCGATAGCTCCTATCTCTGTCACTCTGAATAAGATAAACCCGATAATGAATGCGCCCTCTGAGGCATGCCAAGCGAAGATGCTAATGCACAAATGCACTAAGTTTGACGGCCCTGGCTGTTGGCAATTGTCTTTTTATCTTTTTTATGGAAATTCATCAATATACCATGTAGAGAGTGCAAAAGGGATAAGTTGCCACAAAAATGCACTAAGTCCTGCACTAAGGCTGGTGCTAACAACAATAATTTTTTATGGAAATGAAAAGAAATCAACAGCTAACATCCATAAGCCACCCAGAACATGCATACCAAGTTTCAAGCGATCCTATTATAAATGTGCCCTTTAGGGCATGCCAGAGGAATATACTGATGCCTGACTATACTAAGTTCAACAGACATTGCCAATGGCAACTATTTTTTCAGAAAATGGAAGAAAATTGACAGTTTCCATCTAGAGGTCACCCTAAACAGGCATACCAAGTTTCAAAGCAATCCGATCATAAATGTGCCCTGCAGGGTGTGCCAAAGGAAAATATTGATGCATAACTGCACTAAGTTCATTGAAGGTTGTTGCCAGCGGCAACATTTTTTGATGAAAATGGAAGATAATTGATTGATAGCTCCCATCTAGAGGTAATCCCAAATAAGCATACCAAGTTTCAAACCGATCTGATCATAAATGTTTCATGTAGCGTGTGTCATAGGAATATATTGATGCCTGACTAAACTAAGTTCAAAGGTCACTGCCAGCAGCAACATTTTTTGCCGGAAATTGAAGAAAATCAATAATTCCCATCTAGAGGTCACCCCAAATAAGCATACCAGGTTTCAAATTGAGCCGAAGTGAATTATTGATGCATCAGTGCACTAAGTTCATTGAAGGTCGATGTCAGCAGCAACATTTTTTTGATGGAAATGGAAGATAATCGATAGCTCCCATCTAGAGGTAACCCCAAACAAGCATATCAAGTTTCAAATTAATCCAATTATAAATGTGCCCTGCAGGGTGTGCTAAAGGAAAATATTGGTGCATAAGTGCACTTAGTTCATCAAAGGTCGTTGCCAGCGGCAACATTTCTTGATGGATATGGAACATAATCGATAGCTCCCATCTGGAGGTAACCCCAAGCAAGCATACCAAGTTTCAAACCAATCTGATCATAAATGTATACTGTAGGGTGTGCCAAAGGAATATACTGATGCCTGATTAAACTAAGTTCAAAGGTCATTGCCAGCGGCAACATTTTTTGCTGTAAATGGAAGAAAATCGATAGCTCCCATCTAAAGGTCACCCCAAATAAGCATACCAGGTTTCAAAGAAATTTTATTATAAATGTACCCTGTGCCAAAGGGAAATATTGAGGTCTGACTAAACTAAGTTCAAAGGTCATTGCCAGCGGCAACATTTTAGATGCGTGACTGCACATCAAGGGAGGATACTCTAAAACATTTGGTCTTCACAAACAGTAAATAACAACAGAAAGTCAATATCAGCAAATCAAAAGCAGGGACGAAAATAGATGCAATTACATCAGTGACCTCATGGTGAATTGTGTACAAACAGCGAGTGTTACTTTGCAAATTATTCTTCATGTTTTATTAACCGACAGATTGCTGGAAGCCCATATTTGAGCTTTACTGAATACCACATTTTGTGACTATAACATTTACACTCTAGGCCACACAAAGTAGATCTTCTGTTTCTCAGGCCATTATTTGTAAAACTGCATGCGGGTGAGCGGTTTTTTATTTTATTTTTCATTTCTGTAATTATTTCTTTGCCATCAAAAGTTCATTTGCTTGGTTTATGTTTTAGGCCTCATAATCTACGGAATAGCATGGGTGGTGGTGTATTCTGTCCTTTGAGAGCAAGAAGGCTTTGCAATGCTAAAGCATTGCAAAGCCTTCTTGCACTCAAGGGACAAATTTATCAATTTTATTAACTTTGGTAAAATATCAGACATAAACCATTTAATTTTTTTTTTTGTTGAAGTTTACATTGGTTATAAAAAGAGAGCATGTGGCAGCCAAAAGGACCAAGCAGGAGGGTCTGAGAAACAGATTTTTAATTTTTTTAGGCCCTTCTGATGGTGGTTTCATAACGACCCTGGCAAGAATCAAATTTTTTTGTTTACACCTTGGCACTATCCAATCAAATGTAACAGAGCAAAATATGGTGAAAGGAAATCTGTGGTCAAGAAAAATGTAGCACCCTACCAGTTAATGAAATTATCTTTATACGGCATTTACAGAAAATAATACATGCAAGAATAGGTTGCAGTATGCCACATATTGTAACATTTAATATTTAAGTCCTTCAAGAAGAATATTTTTATCACTCGCTTAGTTGAGCAGAAGTGAATTGTTCTCTTGATTCTCAATAACAAAAAATTGCAGGAGCGATGGGGTGCAAGAGTGATATCGCATCTCAAAATCGAAAGATAATTTTTTAATCCAGGAAGCAGCCCAGAAAAATAAAAAGAATTGAAAAATTAACTGCTTACAATATTATGTGCCGAAAACAATGTTTTGAAAATTTTCCATCCTGCAGTTGCAGATTTGACAAACTATATCTTGTTTGACAGAGATCAGTGTGATCTGTCAAACAAGATATAGTTTGTCAAATCTTCAGTCCAACACATGCAAAATAGTATCATCGAATAGATTTCCAGGTGAAAAAAAGATTTTGGAGGCATATTTTCAATGATGAGAGAGGTGTTTGTGAAACAAAAAAAAATGTTTTTTAAAAATTTTTAATAGCTTCACTTACCTTTTTTGTTGGGGCTTTTAAATCAGGTCCTTTTGATTCTGTTAATGCCAAAGGCGAGGGCGTAATATACGGAACTTTATTATTCATTTCATGTGGACTTGAACATTCTAAAGGCATCAAACCAAAACTGTAAATGAAAAAAAGTTTCAAGAAATAAAACTTCAAATAGCACATACTCAATGCCACACACCAAATGAAAGTGCCAATGACACTGTAGCTTAACTTGACTGTGTCTAGTGTTTGATGAAAAGGATAATGTTCAGTGTTTATCAAAGGATTATGAAATAAGACAAGAATTGTGATAATTGAGAATATGTTATGTTCTGTATCCTACATGCTATGTTTTCAAAAAGAATAACGTAAGGTGTAGACTGTACTAAAGAACTGAGGCATGGGTTGATGTGGCTCTCACAGTTAATGTATGTCAATCAAAGTTACCAAGTTACAGCAAAATCATTCCAAAACGAGTCATCCTACCAAAATCCCTTCATAAATATGACTCGTAGACTTTGCGAAAGAAATCTAGATCACGTGTCAGTTCCAGCGGTCATGGTTGACCAATCTTGACCAAAAATAGGACAGTCTCATCAAGATATCATACCAAGTTATCCTATCAAGTTACTATGAAATCCCTTCATAAAAACAACCTGTAGACAGTGCTAAATGAATCTACATCACATGCCTAAGTGGCGGCAATGGTTGACGGATCATGACCAAAATAGGACAATCCCATCCAGACATCATACAGAGTTATCCTACCAAGTTACAAAAAAATCACTTTGTACATATGAACTGTAGACTGCGCTAAATAAATCTAGGTCGCGTGCCTGTGTGGCAATCACGGTTGACCGACCACAACAAAAATAGGACGTTCTCATCTAGACATTATACAGAGTCATCATACCAAGTTACAGTGAAATCCCTTCATAAATATGACATGCAGACTGTGCTAAAGGTTTTCAGATTTTATGCTCACGCTGCCGTCACAGTTGACTATCACGACCAAAATGGGGCGCTCTCATCTAGACATAATCTTGAACCTGCATATGAAATTTTGTGATATTCGGATAATAACTATGGGGTGTAGCCTGTGCTAAAGAAAATGTGAACAGACTCACAGACTTCTGCACGTGTGATGGCAATAGTTTATCTTGACTTTGTCAAGTTAAGCTAAAAAGGGGTTTTCACTAAGTTTTACTCTTAGCTCAGTGAGGTAGATTTTTTATTTCCAATTTCTGAATAATGTAAATTTCTGTGTTCTGCCTCATGTTTTCATGTAATGTTTTAGAAAGTTAAAAAATTTATAGTAATTTATATATTTTTTATACTTACCAATGACCCAGACATAGCTGGTGCTAACTCTTAAAATATAGGGCCAAACACAAATTTTGCCCCCAATCCCCAAAATTTGCATCTAAAACCAAAGAAAACATGTCCTGAATGGCCCTCCACACTTCACCTCTACTGCGCATGCGCAGTGTCAAGGACGTTCCGAAATTGGCGCCATTAATCATTCTAATAACCAGTGCCTGGTAAGCGCTATGTACTCAGCGGGGAGGTAAGAGTTCCCAACTCCTGGGAGGGCCATCCCCATCTGGGTTATTGGTAAGTATAAAAAATATATAAATTACTATAAATTTTTTAACATTTTTATACTGTACCAATGACCCAGACATAGCTGAATAGTAAAAAGGCTGGAGGGCCAAGGACATAGAGCAAGATGGAATATGCTCAATTATATAAAATAGAGTCATCCCCTCCAGGGAAAAAGAAGTATTAGGCCTTACATGTATCTTTCTTATTTATGATAAATTAGAAAGATACAACACCTTCCAAAATTGAGCATCATACATCCATGTACTCTATTAATATGTAGTATAATCCTTATACTAATAATTTTTAAAGTAAGCCAATAAATAAAGCAAGTCTAGAGAATAGAGACTCTTTATACTCCTTAAAAGTGTCTGAGGATTGTATAATAATGTCCGTTGACACGTGCTATATTCAAAAGCTATACTTTAAAAACTAAAACCTGAATGAATTTTAAAACAAACTTCTCACTAAACAACCATCCCAATAACAGCTCAGAATAACTAACTCCGTAGGAGGTATCCCCTTGTTTTCATAGTAAAACAGGTGACCCAAGGGAACACCCTCCCCCCCCCCCCCCCTTTTTCTTGCTCTGGGTCAAATAGCCCAGAGCGAAGAGGGCAGCAGAACGGAGTCACTGCCGAAACAGACAGCCTACCTAGCTATAGTAGCAACTGTTAAGTGAATGACATTCTGAGCAGTAGATAATAGACCTAACAATAGAGGCCTCCAGAAATGGACTCAATATTTCTGAGATAAAAATTCATGAATGAGGATGGCTGAGCGCAATGAGCAGCCTTCAAAAATCTATAATAGCGACACTATTAATGTAAGCCCAAGATGTAGAAGAACTCTTACTTCATGAGCCGAAATCTCAAACACAACTGCTGAGTCAATGATATACCATAAGCAGTATCGATAGTTAATTGAATCCATTAGCAATAGAATGGAGCGTAACGTCCTTCTATTAGGCATCAAAGACAGAAGAAGCTTACGCCCGTAGTAATAAACAGATATCTGTTTATAAATACATAAACTCTAACCGGACAGAGTAAAGGCCTATGCCCGTACGAAGACGGAAGGACCTTAATAACAATAGGTTCCGGATATTAATTAGGAGCCTGACTCTTATGCAAAAATCCAACCTAAATAGTAAAGGAAGTAGTGATTCCGAAACTACGAAAGTGAAAATCATCCACCGATAGTGCATGAAACTCACTGACTCTTCAGTAAAAGAGAAGCCAACAGAATTACTGTCTAAAAGGTCAGAATTTGAAAACTACTGTTTCCAGAGGCTCAAATGATTACTTAGCTAAATAAGAACCGAAGTTAAATTCCATATAGGAATTTAATCTAATGATTCTAAGTCTATTTATCGAAAAGTTCCTAACTGACTTAGATAAAGAGACATAAGACTCAATTGTAAACTATCATAGAGTGCATAGGTATGAGGTAACATAAACCTATAACCTTAAAAATAACAGGCTGCAGTAGATCTTGTCAAACAAGTATACTAAAAAGTTGCAATGACTAGTATGGAGGGATCAACAATATCAACATAGTGATCCCTACACCAACGACGGAAGAGCCTCCACTTTAGCCACATAGTATAGCAAAGAAGAGGTTCTCGTATAGTAAGAAATCGCGTCCAAAGCTCGTCCAGTACAATGCTTACAATGCAATAAGGACCACACAATGGAATACGTGAAGGTTGAGACCTTGCGGGTTGTGATAAAGATGACACGATTTTACTCAGCGAAAAAAGATCCTCTCATGGAGGAAGATTTCGCGTTAAGTCCCACAGTAGACATCAGAGTAAATTTACTCACGGTCTCTGTGAAGACAGAGATGCTATCAACAGAAATGTATTGTGGTTGTTTATCTTAGCAATACTTGCTGAAACAACAGCGCAGGAGGATACGCATATCCTATCATTCCGTCCTATTAGATCAATAGAGCGTTAACAACATAAGCTCAGAGATCCGGACAAGCAAAACATACGTCTGCAATTGACAAGCAAGTTGTGTCGTAAATAAATTATCATTGGGCGCTCCCATTGATAGCAAATCTGATTGAATACTTGTTTGTTGAGAGTCCATTCTGACGGCAACAAGCGACCCATAAGTGAACGGGAGTCCGGTAATACAATCAGACGACCCGGAATATGATGGACCGAAGCAGAACTTGGTGTACTATAACAAACAGAAGGATTCTTTCCATTAAATTGAATAACGGAAACGAATGAGTGCCTCCCTGGTTCCGGAGATACGCCACTACTGTCGAATTAACGGACAGGATTTGGACATGCATTTCTGAATAATGTTCATCCAATGACATAAAGCAAGCCTAAAAAAACATTATTCCGTGGAAGATAAGTGCTTGCTTTGAGACTGCGGAACCCAAGACCCTGGCACTTCGAATCCGTTGAGATCAATATTATATCCCAACCTGTTTGACTGGCAACTGTCATAATTATAAAACTCGGATCCGGCAACTGCAGTGGCACTCTCTGAGTCAACCACCGAATGTATGCCCCAGTCTGAATCTCTTGCTACACTAGATAGACAAGAGAACGTGTAAATCGAGCAATTCATGGATTGCTGAAAAGTTGCCGTCGAAGAGAAGCTTCTCCGAGAAAGAAGCGACTCTGAGAGAGTTCTTCACCTTACTATCCACGCGCGTGGATGTAGCTAGGGCTGCGTCACGTCTAACCAACTCCAAGCAGCCACTGAAGGGCGGAGTTATACGTGAACAAACTACTGCCCTCAAAAGAAATCACACTGAGGATAATATCCCGGAATTCTTTCTCTTGAAGACGTAATGATAAGGTAAGGTGGATTACGTATGATAAAGCGTCTAAGTTAAGTCTATTAGACATCATTGTCGTTTCCAACATTGTGGTTGGAAAAGACATAGACGGCGAAAAAGAATATTTCCAGTCTTTAACCACGCCGTCTAGACGCATATGAACTCTCGGTATGCCCTGTTCTGCCAAAATAAATTATTCCTATAAATGATAAAAGGCAGAAATGAGCATTGCGGACAAGAAACTAAACTATCATGCTTAGTAGCAGGCTTATATATATATATAGCGTCGATAAATAATACGCATGTTCTAATGACATTATTGGACTGTGTCGGTAAGTCAGGGACAATGTCCCTGAACCGATCTAAAATTCCGTGTCCAATGACGCTATAAGTCTCTTATCCAACATCGCAGCAATGTAGTCCGAAATAACAATCACTGGAAGATAATGCCGGAAGATATGTATGGCAGCATCCGATGCTACGAAAGGGAAAACTCGAAATCTTTCGAATCCCTTTCGCCATCCTGTCGGACCCTATAAAGCGTTCGGTCGTCCATACCTGATGCAACCGCGGACCGCACCTACCCAGCGCCGTCAGATAATTCCTGATTCGACCAAGAAACTGTCGATTGCTGGGATGCTGCGAAAAAACTGTGCTAACTCGGATAGCACGTCCGTCACTGAGGCCTGTGGAGAAGCGGTCCTACGATGCATTGCCGCTGGAAGCTCCGTGATCGTTACCCCGTGCATACTACTAATATGCGAGCGAACGGAGTGTATAGGCCTCGTGTCCCTTGGCTACCGGATGGCGTGACCTGGCGTGACCTGTTCGCCGTGGAATCACTGAATGACGAAACTGATCGGATACTCGAGGTCACATAGCCAATGTGCGGTCGTGTGCACTGCAGTGAGGATGAGGAAGCATTATCGACAGACTCTCGGACTGTTAATATAACGGAGCGTCCCGAGCGACGGACATATGCTCCGAATGTAAAATATCTGAACCACAACATGCGGTCCCCTATTTTGTTGGACGAGAGAGGGACCTCTCTCGCTCACAGCCCGGACGGACCTGGACAAGCCAGGAACCGGACTAACAGGCTTCCTCCGATCTGTCCTCAATCCGCCGTCACTGGGTGAGTACTAAAGTAATTATAGTGCTCGCATCACCCAAATCTCCTTCCTAGACCGCAACGGACGAACCCGGCAGCCGAACCATTCGATGAATGTACGCTACACCAGGTGAGCTAGCGAATGTCACTCCGTCGATCCTACAAGGGACCTCTTAGGTGATAGACATATTCCATGAGCACTTATTGCCGCTAGCTCTTCATTAACTATGACGACAGAGGCACACTTTTGAAAGACATCTCCATAACTTTGCGAACAAGAAACCAGAAATGCTTGGTAATAGCAAGCATATAATAATAAATATATAGCGTCGTTCAATAATTCGAAAGTTTGTGTGACATTATTGGACTATGTCGGAACTGAGGGACGAAGTCCCTGAACCGAACCAAAAATTTCTAAGTCCACCGACGCTATCAGTTTCTTATCCGGCATCGCAGCATTCTGGTCCGACGAAAGAACCTGTAGAAGATCAAGTCAGATGACATACACAACAGCATATGTTGTTCCGAAAGGGAAAGCTCGAAATCCTCCGAATCCCTTTCGTTATCCCGTCGGACCAGATGAAATTTTTGGGCGTCCGTACACGCTTCCGCGGAGCGTCCCGACCCAGCATCATCGGATAAAACATTATGCGACCGATTCAGTTGTTGCTGGGATGCTGCGATAAGCTGTGCTATTTAGGATAGCACGTCCATCCCCGAGGCCTGTGCAGTAGCGGTCTTACGGTGCATTGCCGCCGGAAGCTCCGTGTACGTTGACCCCCGCACACTTTCCTATGCGAACACCGGAGTCTGCAGGCCTCGTGTCCCTGGCTACCGGATGGTGTGACCTGGTCGCCAATGATTCTCAGACTGGCGAAGCTGACTGGATATCCGAGGTCACGTAGCCAAGAGCGGTCGTGTGCGCTACCATGAGAATGAGGAAGCCTTATTGACAGTCTCTCCGGACTGACTAAATGTCGGAGCGTCCCGAGCGGCGGACGTATGCTCCGAATGCGAAACATTTTGTACCACAACATCTGGGGCCAGATGTTGTTGTACGAGAGAGGGGCCTCTCTCGCTCGCCGTCCGGATGGACCAGAACGAGCTATGAACCGGACTAAAAGGCTTCCTCCGTTCTCCCTCTAATCCGCCGTCACTGGGTGTGCATTTGGTTGATTTATAGTGCTCGCATCACCCCAAAACTCCTTCTAGACCTCAACGGACGAACCCGGCTGCCGAACCATTCGATGAATGGACGCTACACCGGGCGAGCTAGCGGACGTCAAAGGCCATCGAACCTACTAGGGTCCTCTTAGGCAATTGGCGTATTTACATGAGCACTTTTCTGCTAGCCCTTCATTAATTGTGACGGCGGAGGCACACTGCTGGAAGACATCACAGATACATCACCCTAATCTTGATCGTCTGAAATAGAAATTGATAAAGTAGAGTGACCCTGCGGGGAAAGGACCGGAATGTCCAATTCCCCATTAACATACCGTGACATACGCTTCCCATGTTGTCATTGAAATCATCAGATACAGAACAGGAGTTAATGCGAGTACACTGACCACAGATAGAATGATTATAAAAGTCAGAGGAAGACTTCCTCTTATTACAATTGATCAAAATCCTTTCAATGTGAAAAGAAAACAAAGTCCTGGTACTCGCACCAACCCCTGACAATCAAAATACATAATAATAATATGATCCATTAACATAGAAAAAATAATTGAAATCAAAATATTTTGAAAAAATATTTTTTCAGAACAGCCCAAGTTTCTGAAAAGTAACGTTGAGCCCCAATGGATCCCAAGCCTAAGTGTGGACAAAAAATTTAAAAATATTTTAAACAATTTATGCAACACTTACGAAAAATAATAATGTATCTAGTTATGATTAAATTAACATCAAGATATTATTTTCAAGAAATCCCCCCCTCACACAGAGGGCTGTTGTAAATGTAAACAATGAGTGTAAAAACACTAAAATAAGACTCCAGGCACCCAGGCCCGAAATCAGTTACCAAAAATACACTATCTGATGCAAAACAGAGACTTCCAGGGAAGAAACTGCAGAAAATCAGATGGTAGATGCAGAACACAATGCCTAACCACCCATAGGTGAAGACGTAAACATGGGGAAAGAACAGAATTCATTCTGTTATTCAGCTAAAACTCCCAAGAAATTTTAGTAATAATAATTACAGAAACTATGCCAAAAGCATGGGAGAATAGCAAGAGGGGACTTAAAGGAAAGGGAGAGAGGAAAACACTGAAAAATCAGTGTAACTAAATAACAAGAATGACAACAAAATGGCTGCTGCCTCGAAAATAGGTAACTTAACATAATTTCATTAAAAAATTTTAAGTTACAGCCCTGATAATATTTTGTCACACATTTTTCCTCGCCTCCTTCTCTATCCTCCTTAGAATCACCATTTCACTAATATTTATGTGTCTGGCATCATTTAAACTGAGATTTACAAGCACAAAGATCAGTCAGATGTTAACTGATGAAGGGCCAAACTTAGAATGATTAATGGCGCCAATTTCGGAACGTCCTTGACACTGCGCATGCGCAGTTGAGGTGAAGTGTGGAGGGCCATTCAGGACATGTTTTCTTTGGTTTTAGATGCAAATTTGGGGGATTGAGGGGCAAAATTTGTGTTTGGCCCTATATTTTAAGAGTTAGCACCAGCTATGTCTGGGTCATTGGTACAGTTTAAAAATATAAGATCAACAAAAACACCTTTCACGACTTGATGAATTTGAATGAACAGAATAATTTGCATAATTCCTGTTTCATGTCTGTCAGGAATCAAACATTCTCTATCATGTTCTCCTTTTCTCAGGATTATATGTGGTAAACATACAGATTTCAGAAATCTGAAATGCTTGTCCAAGTGCACATTAGAACATTTATTTGTGCAAGCACCTATTCACATCCAAAACTATCGCTTAACGGGAAGATGGCAAAATTATTTTTTGGTCATCAAAATCTGTTGACAAGTCTTTGCCTTGTTAACATTTATGGGAGAGTGCACTCTCCAATAAATTGTAATGAGACAAATCCTTAAATGAAAGAGTCAATGACTCTGTAGCTCAACTTGGATATGACAGGAATTAGTACTTGCTGTAACCAAGACAACTGAATAATGAATATGACAGGAATTAGTATTTGTTTTGACCCAGTCAACAATAATAAAAGAATTACAAGGTGACTGTAATGGACTACAGATTAAGACCAATCATTGTAGATTATTATTTTTGTGTGGTAATTTTCAGTCCCAAACAAAATATTTTCAGACTAAAATTTTTTCTTCTTCTTCTTAAAATTGACCAAAATGCATCAAAACACTAAAAACTAATTTCCGGATTTTGGTCCAAAATTTTCTAAGTCCCACCCGGACCCCAAATTTTCAGTGTAAAAAAAATTTATTTTTTTTTTGTCTTAAAATTGACCAAAACGCATAAAAAACCAAAAAACTAATTTCCGGATTTTGGTCCAAAATTTTCTAAGTCCCACCCGGACCCCTAATTTGCATAATTTATTCACGAGAAAAACTCTGTATTATATGTAATGTATCCCATGGTACTAAACATTCATACAAAAATTTATTCAAATCAGATCTTTCATTTGGAAGTTCTGCGCAAAAATCTAATTGCACTTAATTTTGAACAAAATGGCTGCTAGCTGCCATCTTGAATTTCAGACTGGACCCAAAAACACTCCTTCTCGTCCCACAGTGATAACAAAGGTACCCAAGAAGTTTTGTGAAGATCGGTTCATAAATACGGCCAGCCCGAGCCGTATTGGGATTTGCACTCACAGTGCTGAAAGTAACACTAAATAAATCAAAGTTAGCCTAATTTGCATAATTTACGCACAAGAAAAAAACCCGTATTATATGTGATGTATCCCATGGTACTAAACATTTACACAAAACTTTATTCAAATCAGAAGTTTCATACAGAAGTTCTGTACAAAAAACTGATTTTTGCATCATCGGTACAAAATGGCCACTGGCAGCCATCTTGAATTTCGGACCACACCTAAAAACACTCGTTCCCGTCCCAGGGTCATAACAAAGGTACACAAGAAGTTTCGTAAAGATTGGTTCATAAATACGACCTCTAGCCCGAGCCATAGCCAATTGTTGACGTACAGACAGACGGACAGACGGACGACGGACGACGGGCCATGACAATAGCTCAAATTTGACTTCGTCAAAGTTGAGCTAAAAATTCACTAATTCCACTTCAAAGATAATATAAAGTACATCAACTGACTATGAAGTCTTTAACTGGTAGATGATGGAAGCCCATATTTGGGCTTTATTCTGAAGTGCAGGTGCCGCAACTTAATGGCTTCATATTCTGTGGATGTGCTACATATTATTTTTGAATTAAAACTAGATAGAGGTACTGTGAGAAAACTCACAAAGTGATACCAAACCCCCCCCCCCCCCCCCCCCCCCCCCACATCTGAAATGTATAAGTTAGATTATCTCCCCTTGGAAATGTCAGAACGGAATTATATTGCTTCATGCACATCTTCATATGGAGTTCTTCCATTGTGTAAAGTTTCATGAAAATTCTTCAAACGGTTTAGGAGGAGTTGCTCTTACAAGGATGGACAGACGGTATAAGTTAGATTATCTCCCCTTGGAAATGTCAGAACACAATCATATTGCTTCATGCACATCTTCATATGGAGTTCTTCCATTGTGTAAAGTTTCATGAAAATTCTTCAAACGGTTTAGGAGGAGTTACGCTTACAGGGATGGACAGACGGACAGATGGACAGACAGACAGATGGATGTACAGGGTGATTCCTATATACCCCCCCCCCCCCCCCAAACTTTGTTTGCGGGGGTATAATAATTTAGTCTGAGAGGATTTGCCTTGTTACAATTTATGGGAGAGTGCCAAGTGGCACTCTCCCATAAATTGTAACAAGGCAAAGAGACGTGCACTAATGCGGATGACCAAAAATAATTTAGCACTCTCCCAATTAAGATATGGTACATGCTCTTCAGTTTAGAGTCCAAATATGGGCTTCCAGCACTGTAGCAGTTAATGACTCATATAAAATTAATAAAATGGCTGAGGCATTGGGCTGTTGCAGGTAGGATTGTCAGCTTGTACAAATGTCAGACAGCTCATATGCATGCCTATATAACAAGGTTGTCAGACAGATATCAGGTAACAAATTACCCTCAAGACCCTCACTGATGGGGTTCCAATGAGTTATGACCGCCTCCCCCACCCCACCCCCAGCCAGGTAGGATACTTGGTTACATCTCATCTTTTAGACTAGTTTTTGGGAATGTGATGGCAAACCACTTGAACATTTGGTATTCATATTTTTACCATTGGAGAGCTAAATTAATATTTAGAAAATATTTAACAAGAGAAGCATTAATTTTTGTCCAAACAAGAATTCAAGTTACATGCTAATGAATGTGTACAGAGAACTATTCCAAAGTTGATCATATGCGTGGCGATGGAGCACACATTATTTTGATTTTATTGGGTGTGCTCGATTGATCACAGGAGCACTTACTAAAAATGTTCTGGAGATTCTCTCCTTCAAAATCCTGATTTATATGAAAACAAACAAGATGCAGCCCCATTTGAACATACATTAATCATACATCTTACTAAACTTGACCACAATCAACCCTGTCACTTGTGGGCAGAATTCATTTAAATAAATTAATAGTAAATTCTGTATTGGGTTTTATGTTAATTTCAAACAAGTGTTTGACCACCGAGGTGGTATTAGTCCCCTACGGCGCATTTTGTGACATAAGGTGTTTTTGTCACAGAAGACACTAGAGTATATAAGCATCTTGGATTTTGAAAAAAAAATATTGAGCGTGCATAATCCCCTCACAACCCTTTATCCATGTACCATATATGAAAGGCGTAGCTTGAACCATGTTGGAGGGAGGGGTGGTAACATAAAATAGAGAAAAAAGCTTAAAAAAACACAACAAAAATGGCCGCCATTCTGCCATCTTGGATTTTGAAAAATAAATATTGACTGTGCATCATCCCCTCAGAACCATTTATCCATGTACCAAATGTTAAAAAATTTATAGTAATTTATATATTTTTTATACTTACCAATGACCCAGACTTAGCTGGTGCTAACTCTAACAAAACCAGGGCCAAACACAAATTTTGCCCCCCAATCCCCAAAATTTGCATCCAAAACAAAAAGAAATCATGTCCTAAAGGACCTCCATACTATGCCTCTACTGTGCATGCGCAGTGACGCAGACGTCCCGAAATTGGCGCCAATTATCATTCTTACTGGCAGTGCCTGGTCAGCGCTATGTACTCAGCGGAGAGGCAAGAGTTCCCAACTCCAGGGAGGGCCATCCCCGTCTGGGTCATTGGTAAGTATAAAAAATATATAAATTACTATAAATTTTTTAACATTTTTATACTGTACCAATGACCCAGACTTAGCTGAATAGTAAACAGGCTGGAGGGCCTAGGACATAGAGGAAAATCCAATAAGCTCAACTATATAGTAAAGAGGTAACCCCTTAAGGAGAAAAGGAGTATTAGGCTTTACATGTATCTTTCTTATTTAATATTAAATTAGAAAGATACACTACCCTTAATAATTGACCACAATAACATTCATGTTCTCTATTAACATCCAGTATAACCCTTATACTAATTATTTTTAAAGCAAGCCAATAAATAAAGTAGTCCAGAGAATTGAGACTCTTTATAGTCATTTAAAAGTGTCCGAGTATTGTATATTAAAGCCCGTTTGACACTTGACATATACAAATGCTTCACACCGAGCTACACTTTAAAAATAAGACATGAATGAATTTAAACATTAATATTACACTTTAAAACCATCCCGGAAGCGACTCAGAAATACTGACTTGGAGGAGGCATTCCCTTGCTTTTCACTATAAAGCAGGTGACCTAAGGGAACACCCACCCCCACCCCCCCCCCCCCTTCCCCTTGCCCTGGGTCAAATAGCCCAGAGCGAAGAGGGCAGCCGGACGGAGTCACTGCCGGAACAGAAAGCCTGCATAACTATAGTTGCAACTGTTTAGTGGACGACATTCTGAGCAACAGATAACGGACCTAAACAATGCAGGTCTCCAGAAATGGACTCAATATTTCTGAGATAAAAATTCGTAAATGTGGATGGCTGAGACCAATAAGCAGCCTTCATTAAATCTGTAATAGCAACACTATTAGCATAAGCCCAGGAAGTAGAAAGAGCTCTTACTTCATGAGCAGAAATCTTAAGCACAGACTGCTGAGAAGAAGATAAATCTTCATAAGCAGTACGGATAGTTAACTGAATCCATCTAGCAATAGAATGGACTGAAATGTCCTTTCTATTAGGCATCAAAGACAGAAAGAAACGTTTCCGTCCCTTTCTGATAAACTGAGATCTCTGTTTATAGATACGTAGTGCTCTAACAGGACAGAGTAAAGGCCTACGCCCGTCTGAAGACGGAAGAGCCTTAATAACAATAGGTTCCGGATATTTATTAGGAGCCTGATTCTTAGCTAAAAAACCCACATTAGTAGTGAAGGTGATAGTGTTCCCAACACTACGATAATGAGAATCATCCACCGATAGTGCATGAAGCTCACTGACTCTTCTGGCAGAAGAGAAAGCTAAGAGAAAAGCTGTCTTATAAGATAAGAATTTGAAATCTACTGTCCCAAGAGGTTCAAATGGCTTTTCCTTCAATTTAAGGAGAACCCAAGCTAAATTCCACTTAGGAAAGGAATTAATCTAAGAGTTCTGGGTCTATTTATCGAAAAGTTTCTAACCAACTTCGATAAAGAGACATTAGATCCAATTTGTAAACTATCATGATGTGCATAGGTATCAGATAACATAGATCTATAACCCTTTATAGTAACAGGCTGCAGTTTGATTTCGTCAAACAAGTATACTAGAAAGTTTGCAATGTCTGGTATAGAGGGATCGAATATATCTACAGAATGATCCCTACACCAACGACGAAAAACCTTCCACTTAGCCGCATAGTTTAGCGAAGAGGAGGTCCTCCTACAGTTAGAAATCGCGCCCACTGCTCGTCCTATAAAGTGCTTGCCATGCAAGAAGGACCGCACAACGGAAAAACGTGAAGGTTGAGACCTTGCGGGTTGTGATGGAGTTGGCGCGATTTCCCCTGCGAAAGAAGATCCTCCCGTGGAGGAAGCTTCCGCGGTAGGTCCCACAACAGACACCTGAGTAGATTTATCCACGGTCTCTGTGGCGACAGAGATGCTACCAACAGAATCTTGCATTGAGATTGTTTTATCTTTAGCAATACTTGTTGAATTAACGGCGCTGGAGGATACGCATATCCTATCATTCCGTCCCAAGGGATCGACAGAGCGTCTACTGCAAATGCTCTTGGATCCGGACACGGAGACACATACGTCTGCAACTGATTGTTGAGATGTGTCGCAAATAAGTCTATCATTGGCCGTTCCCATTGGTAGCAAATCTGATTGAATACTTGTTTGTTGAGAGTCCACTCCGACGGCAACAAGCGACCCTTTCGTGAAAGGGAGTCTGCTAGCACATTCAGACGACCCGGTATGTGACGGACCGAAAGAAGAACGTGATGTTCTAACGCAAACAGAAGGATTCTTTCCGTTAGATTGAACAACGGAACTGAATGAGTGCCTCCCTGATTCCATATATACGCCACTACTGTCGTAATGTCGGATAGGATTTGGACATGAGCATCGTGAATAATGTCCATCCAGTGACGTAACGCAAGCCAAATTGACATCATTTCCTTGATGTTTATGTGCTTGCACAGGAATTGCAGATCCCAAAGACCCTGGCATCTCGAATCCGTTGGGATTAATGATGCACCCCAACCTGTTTGACTGGCATCCGTCATAACGGTAAAACTCAGATCCGGCAACTGCAGCGGAACTCCTTGAGTTAACCACTGAATGTTTGCCCAAGTCTGAATCTCTTGTTTCACTTGATCTGACAAGAGAACGTCTACATCGAGCGAATGAATTTTCACACTCCAATTCTGAGTCAGGAAAATTTGAAGAGGACGTGTGCATAACCGCCCCATCGGAATGAGATCCGCGGCGGCTCCGCACAGACCTATCAGTCTCATAAATTCTCTCGCCGTGACTTTGCGTGCAGACAATAGCGAGCGTAACAACTGACTAATTTCGCTCTGGTTAACGCAGACGAACGAGATTGTTGTGCGTCTCGAAGCTCATTCCCAGATGAGTGAATGACTTGGACGGCACCAGATCCGACTTCTCCTCGTTTACTATAAAACCGAGACGTCGGAGCAATAGAAGAAGATTCTGAACATCGTTCTGAAGCGTTAACTCGTTGCCGTACCTCTGAAGAATGTCGTCCAGGTAGGCCGACGTTACCGCAGACGAATGAGCTCGGAAGTAGATCATTACCGAGTTCATTACCCGAGTGAAAGCCCAGGGTGCTAGATTCAATCCGAAGCACATCGCCCGGAATTGATACACCACTCCTAGGACTGCGAAGCGTAGATACTTTCGGAATGTCGGATGTACCATGAAGTGAAAGTACGCATCTTTGAGATCTATGCTCGTTGCATAATCGTTCACCCGAATACTCGCTCTGACCGATCGAATCGTCTCCATATAAAACTTCGGAGCGACGATCAGCTTGTTTATCCAGCTCAAATCTATGACTGGACGGAACGAGCCGTCTGGTTTCGAAACCAGAAACAGATGGCTGTAGAATCCCAGAGATTCCTGGTTTTCTACGACCTCTACCGCATTCTTCATTAAAAGAGACTGCACCTCTGATAACAGAGCGTCTCTTTTCTGT
Source organism: Pictodentalium vernedei (assembly GCA_031216915.1). Lineage (NCBI taxonomy): Eukaryota > Metazoa > Mollusca > Scaphopoda > Dentaliida > Dentaliidae > Pictodentalium > Pictodentalium vernedei. Next base: position 450,086,597 of record CM062294.1, on the reverse strand, counting down.
GGATTTGACGGAAGATGAGGCCACTTTGGACTTCGAGTTAATGGAGGCTTTCGTTTGAAGGATATCTTTAGACCTTCCGAAGTCACTCCTCTCACCCAAGGGTCGTCCGCAATCGACGCCCACTCTTGTGAAAAGCTCGACAACCTTCCTCCAACAGGAACGCGATAGAGGTTTAAGCCATCACCTCCTGGACCTGCGAGGCCTGCGGTAGGAGAAACCACGTCTTCCACGACCCGCACCTCGCCTCGTCGACCTCGGGGCGTCCGACCGATTGTCCCGGCCTGAAGGACGTCCCGAACGAGAGTCGCTATCCTGACGGTCTCTCGAATAAGACCAAGAGGACGCACCGGAACCTCTATAGGAACCTCTCTTGGGCGCATTAGACCCAGAAGTGCCTGTCTTATTCGTGTCTGCTGTATCCGACTTCTTAGGAGCAGATCTGAACAACAGAGAATCATTAGCTTTCTTTTTAATTTTATCATAAATAGCGGAAAGCTTGCCGTCAAAGAGAAGTTCTCCTGAGACCGAAGCGACTCTAAGAGAGTTCTTCACCTTAGAATCCACTAGTGTGGATGTAGCCAGGGCTGCGTCACGTCTAACCAACTCCAGATTTGCCACTGAAAGGGCTGAGTTACACGTGGAATAAGCTACTGCCCTTGAAAGAAGTCTTAAAGAGGATTGTATATCCTGAAACTCTTTCCCCTGAAGGCGCAGTGATAACGCCTTAGTAAGGTGATCTGCATAAGATAAGGCATCTAAATTGGCTCTGATAGACGCAATAGCTGTTTCCAACACCGCGGTTGGAATAGAAGCTGACGACGGTAATGATAGCTCTAAGTCTTCCGCCTCGTCGTCCATACGCAGAGGAACTCTCGGTATACCCTGTCCTGCCGTATCGAATTTATTCCTTGCATTAATGAAAGGCAGGTTGAGAGTATTAACGGACAAGAAACCTGCTTTCCCCGTCCTGGAAGCAAGTTTAAATATAGCGTCGTTCAATAATTCAAATGTTCTTGCAACATTATTGGACTGCGACGGAAACTCGGGAGCGATGTCCTAAACCGCTCAAAAAATTCAGAGTCCAATGACGCTATAATTCTCTTGTCCGGAAGCGCAGCAGTCTGGCCCGACGGAACAACTTGAGGGAGAAAGTGCCGGATGAAGTCCACGGCAGCTTTATGTTGTTCCGAAAGGGATAGCTCCAAGTCATCCGTATCCCTTTCACCATCCGGTCGGACCTCATGATGTTCCCGGTCGTCCGCCCCCGATGCTTCGGCGGAGCGTACCGACCCAGCGCCGTCGGATAATTCTCGATCCGACACCGTTTCTGTCGGCTGCTGGGATGCTGCGATAAGCTGTGCTATCTGCACAAGAATGTCCGGCGGCGAGACCTGCGGAGGCGCAGTCTTTCGCTGCTTCGCCGAGGGCAGCTCCGCATCAGATGGCTCCCGCATACTTTTCCTATGCGAACGTCCAGAGTCCATCGGTCCCGAATCCCTGGCTGCCGGATGGTGTGACCTGGTCGCCGAAGAATCCTTCATCGGCGAAGCTGGTAATATATCGGCGGTCACGCAGCCAAGGTGCGGTCGTGTGCGCTGACGAGAAGAGGAAGCCTTAACAGTCTCTGCGGACTGCTTATACAACGGAGCGTCCCGAGCGACGGACGTATGCTCCGCTAAAGACACATTTTGTACCACAACATCTGGTCCCAGATGTTGTTGTACGAGAGAGGGGCCTCTCTCGCTCACGGCCCGGCTGGACCTGGACGAGCTAGGAACCGGACTCAAAGGCTTCCTCCGTTCTCGCTTACTATCCGTCGTCACTGGGTGTGCATCTATTATGTTTATAGTGCTCGCATCACCCAAAATTTCCTCTTGGACCGCATCGGACGAACCCGGCTGCCGAACCATTCGGTGAATGGACGCTACACCGGGCGAGCTAGCGGACGACATTTGTTTAATCTCCATGAGCACTTTTGCCGCTAGCTCTGAATTCATTTGTGACGACGGACGCACACTTGAAGAAGATAACATGGAAACATCACCCTGTTCTGGTTCCTCTGAAATAGAAACTGAGAGAGTAGAGTGACCTTGCGGAGAAAGAGCCGGAATCGCTCTTTCTCCAGAAACAACATATCGTGACACACGTTTCCAAATGTTTCTCATCCCAATGTTCACATATAGGACAGGGATTAATGCGAGAACACTGACTACAATTAATACAATGATCATGAAAGTCAGAGGAAGATTTCTTCCTATTACAATTTGAACAACGTCCCTTCATTGTGAAAGAACAACAATAAGTCCTAGTTACTCGCAAAAACCCCGACACAAAGATACATAATAACATGATCCATTAATAAATGAAAAAACAATTGCAAAACAAAATAATTTTGAAAAAATATTTTTTCAGCGAAGCCCAAGTTGCTGAAAAGTAACGTTGAGCCCCGATGGATCCGATGGCAAAGTGTGGTCAAAAATTTTAAATTTATATTAAATAATTAATGAGACACTTTCGGATAATATAAATGTATCTTATAGTGAGATAAACTACACCAAAGGCAAACAGCCCCCCTCAAAAAAGGCTGTTGCCAATGAAAACAAACAGTGTAAAAACACCAGAAAACATGACTCCAGGCACTGAAAAAACTGGCCCGGAATCAGTCATCAATTACACTCTATCTGATGCAAAACAGAGACTCCCAGGGGAGAATCTGTAGAACATCAGATGGAAGATGCAGAACACAAACGTTATACACCCATGGGTGAAAACGTAACTATGGGGAAAATAACAGAAAACATTCTGTAACCAAGCAACTCTCCCAGGAAATTTTAGAAATGAAATTTCTCAAAAATATGCCAAAAGCATGGGAGAATTGCAAGGGGGGACTTTAGAAGGCTAGGGGAGAGGAAACACTGAATAAGCAGTGCAACAATTAGCAAGAATGACAACAAGAGGCCCATGCCTCGAAAATAGGCAACTTAACATAATTTCATCAAAAAATTTTAAGTACAGCCCTGATTATTTTTTGTCACTTCTTTTTCCTCTCCTCCTTCTATCCTCCTTAGAATCACATTTTCTCCAAATATTACGTGTCTGGCATCCTTTAAACTGAGATTTACAAGCACAAAGATCAGTGAGATGTTGACTGATGAAGGGCCAAACAGAGAATGATAATTGGCGCCAATTTCGGGACGTCTGCGTCACTGCGCATGCGCAGTAGAGGCGTAGTATGGAGGTCCTTTAGGACATGATTTCTTTTTGTTTTGGATGCAAATTTTGGGGATTGGGGGGCAAAATTTGTGTTTGGCCCTGGTTTTGTTAGAGTTAGCACCAGCTAAGTCTGGGTCATTGGTACAGTATAAAAATATGAAAGGTGTAGCTTGAAGCATATTAGAGGGAGAGGTGGTAAAAACAGACAGACAGACAGACGGATGGACAGACAGACAGATGTGCAATGTGTATAATCCCCTCACAACATCCTTATTCCATGTACCATATATGAAAAGTGCAGCTTGAACCATGTTGGAGGGAGTAGTGGTAACATAAAATAGAGAAAAAAGCTTAAAATACACAACAGAAATGGTTGCCATGGCACCATCTTGAATTTTGGAAAAAAAATATTGAACGTGCAACATCCCATTACAACCCTCTATCCATGTGCCAGATATAAAAAGTGTAGCTTGAACCATGTTGGAGTGAGGGGTGGTAACATAAAATTGAGAAAAAAAGCTTAAAAAACACAACAAAAATGGCCGCCATGCCGCCATCTTGGATTTTGAAGAAAAAATATTGAACGTGCATCATCCCCTCCCAACCCACTATCCATGTGCCAAATATGCAAAGTGTAGCTTGAACCATGTTGGTGGGAGGGGTGGTAACATGCAAATAGAGAAAAAAAGCTTAAATGAAAGTGTCAATGACACTGTAGCTCAACTTGACAAACTTGAACTTGGTAAGTTATAAATGAAATGGCAAAATTGAAGATCATTGGGACCAATGTCAGTTTTTTTACCAGTGGCAACATTTTTTGACAGAAACCGAAGAAAATCGATAGCTCCGATCTAGAGGCCTCCCCAAACAAGCATGCCAGGTTTCAAAGCAATCCGATCATAAATGTGCCCTGTAGGGTGTACAAAAGGGAAATATTGTGGTCTGACTAGACTAAATTCTAAGAACGTTGGCCGTGGCAACATTTTTTGACGGAAATGGAAGAAAATCGATAGCTCCCATCTAGAGGTCATCGTAAATAAGCATACGAGGTTTCAAAGCAATCTAGTCGTAAATGAGCCCTGTAGGGTGAGCCAAAGGGAAATACTGTGGTCTGACTAAACTAACTTCTAAGAATGTTGGCTGCGGCAACATTTTTTGATGGAAATTGAAGAAAATCGATAGCTTCCATCTAGAGGTCACCCCAAACAAGCATGAAAGGTTTCAAAGCAATCCGATCATAAATGTGCCCTGTAGGGTGTGCCAAAGGGAAATGTTGAGTCTTCTGACTAAACTAAGTTCTAAGAACGTTGGCCGCAGCAACATTTTTTGACAGAAATTGAAGAAAATCGATAGCTCCCATCTAGAGGTCTCCCCAAACAAGCATGCCAGGTTTCAAAGCAATCTGATCATAAATGGGCCCTGTAGGGTGTGCCAAAGGGAAATATTGAGGTCTGACTGAACTAAGTTCTACGAACGTTGGCCGTGGCAACATTTTTTGCTGGAAATTGAAGAAAATCGATAGCTCCCATCTAGAGGTCACCCTAAATAAGCATACCAGGTTTTAAAGCAATCAAATCATAAATGTGCCCTGTAGGGTGTGCCAAAGGGAAATATTGTGGTTTGACTAAACTAAGTTCTAAGAACGTTGGCCGCGGAAACATTTTTTGACAGAAATTGAAGAAAATCGATAGCTCCCATCTAGAGGTCACCCCAAACAAGCATGCCAAGTTTCAAAGCAATCCGATCATAAATGTACCCTGTAGGGTGTGCCAAAGGGAAATATTGAGTCTTCTGACTAAACTAAGTTCTAAGAACGTTGGCCGCGGCAACATTTTTTGACAGAAATTGAAGAAAATCGATAGCTCCCATCTAGAGGTCTCCCCAAACAAGCATACCAGGTTTCAAAGCAATCTGATCGTAAATGTACCCTGTAGGGTGTGCCAAAGGGAAATATTGAGGTCTGACTAAACTAAGTTCTATGAACGTTGGCCGTGGCAACATTTTTTGACAGAAATTGAAGAAAATCGAAAGCTCCCATCTAGAGGTCACCCTAAATAAGCATATCAGGTTTCAAAGCCATCAAATCATAAATGTGCCCTGTAGGGTGTGCCAAAGGGAAATATTGTGGTTTGACTAAACTAAGTTCTAAGAATGTTGGCCGCGGCAACATTTTTTGACGGAAATTGAAGAAAATCGATAGCTCCCATCTAGAGGTCACCCCGAACAAGCATAAGAAGTTTCAATGTAATCTGATCATAAATGCAACCTGTGAGGTGTGCCAAAGGAAATTGTGGACGTACGTACTAACGTACTAATGTACTAACATACTAACGTACTAACGTACGTACATACGTACGTACGCCGACGGACAAGAAATGATGGCAATAGCTCAGCTTGACTTTGTCAAGTTGAGCTAAAACACAACAAAAATGGCCGCCATTCCGCCATCTTGGATTTTGAAAAAAAAATTTTGAGCGTGCATCATCCCCTCCGAACCATTTATCCATGTACCAAATATGAAAGGTGTAGCTTGAACCATGTTGGTGGGAGGGGTGGTAACATCAAAATAGAGAAAAAAAAGCTTAAAAAACACAACAAAAATGGCTGCCATTCCGCCATCTTGGATTTTGAAAAAAAAATTTTGAGCGTGCATCATCCATTCAGAACCATTTATCCATGTACCAAATATGAAAGGTGTAGCTTGAACCATGTTGGTGGGAGGGGTGGTAACATCAAAATAGAGAAAAAAGCTTAAAAAACACAACAAAAATGGCCGCCATTCCACCATCTTGGATTTTGAAAAAAAAATTTTGAGCATGCATCATCCGCTCAGAACCATTTATCCATGTACCAAATATGAAAGGTATAGCTTAAAGCATGTTGGAGGGAGAGGTGGTAACATAAAAAAACAGACAGACAGACAGACGGACAGACAGACAGTCGGACGGGCGGACGGAGTGCAATCCTATAGTCCCCTTACGGTTCCTGTAGGGGACTAAAAACTACTCTGATGTGCCCCAAATCAGTAGAGCATAATGTTTTGAACAAACTTTACTTTAGATGTCATAGTGCAGTGGAGACCACTTAATTGGATATCTCTTATTTGTATATCCCTGTTAATTGGATATAATTTCCCAACACAAAACCATTTACCATACCCCCAGTACAAATTTGACCTGTTAATTGAATATAGGTTATAGAGTAACTTCCTGTTAATTGGATAACAAATCCTGTAACCTGTCAAGAAATTACCCTGACTCTCCCCAGTTTTTCTTTGTTTATAGACCTATTTGGCCTCAGTACATCCAATACAGGCATTTAATCTATTATATCTTGTTTGACAGAGCTCATAGAGCTATGTCAAACAAGATATAACAGAATATATGCCAAGTTTATCTCTAAAATACAGGAAAGTTAAAAAATTTATAGTAATTTATATATTTTTTATACTTACCAATGACCCAGACATAGCTGGTGCTAACTCTTAAAATATAGGGCCAAACACAAATTTTGCCCCCCAATCCCCAAAATTTGCATCTAAAACTAAAGAAAACATGTCCTGAAAGGCCCTCCACACCTCACCCCCACTGCGCATGCGCAGTGTCAAGGACGTTCCAAAATTGGCGCCATTTATCATTCTAATAACCAGTGCCTGGTAAGCGCTATGTACTCAGCGGGGAGGCAAGAGTTCCCAACTCCTGGGAGGGCCATCCCCGTCTGGGTCATTGGTAAGTATAAAAAATATATAAATTACTATAAATTTTTTAACATTTTTATACTGTACCAATGACCCAGACATAGCTGAATAGTAAAAAGGCTGGAGGGCCAAGGACATAGAGCAAAATGGAATACGCTCAATAAAATAAAATAGAGTCATCCCCTGTAGGGAAAAGAAGTAATAGGCCTTACATGTATCTTTCTTATTTATGATAAATTAGAAAGATACAACACCTTCCAAAAATTGAGCATCATACATCCATGTACTCTATTAATATCCAATAATCCTTATACTAATAATTTTTAAAGTAAGCCAATAATAAAGTAAGTCTAGAGAATAGAGACTCTTATACTCTTAAAAGTGTGTGAGAATTGCATAATCATGTCCGTTGACATATGCAATATTCAAAAGCTATACTTTAAAAACTAAGACTTGAATGAATTTTATAAACTTAAACTTCTCACTAAACAACCATCCCAATAACAGCTCAGAATTACTAACTCCGGAGGAGGTATCCCCTTGTTTTCATAGTAAAAACAGGTGACCCAAGGGAACACCCTCCCCCCCCCCCCTTTTCTTGCCCTGGGTCAAATAGCCCAGAGCGAAGAGGGCAGCCGAACGGAGACACTGCCAAAACAGACAGCCTACCTAGCTATAGTAGCAACTGTTAAGTGAATGACATTCTGAGCAGTAGATAATAGACCTAACAATAGAGGCCTCCAGAAATGGACTCGATATTTCTGAGATAAAATTCATGAATGGATGGCTGAGCGCAATGAGCAGCCTTCAAAAAACTATAATAGCAACACTATTAATGTAAGCCCAAGAAGTAGAAGAACTCTTACTTCATGAGCCGAAATCTTAAGCACAACTGCTAAGCCAATGATATACCATAAGCAGTACGCTAGTTAATAGAATCCATTAACAATAAAATGGAGCGTAACGTCCTTCTACTAGACATCAAAGACAGAAGAAGCTTACGCCCTTGTAATAAACAGATATCTGTTTATAAATACATAAACTGTACCCGGAAAGAGTAAAGGCCTATGCCCATACGAAGACGGAAGGACCTTAAAATAATAGGTTCCGGATAATAGGAGCCTAACTCTTATGCAACAATCCAACCTAAATAGTAACGGAAGTATTGATTCCGAAACTATGAAAGTGAAAATCATCCATCGATAGTGCATGAAACTCACTGACTCTACAGTAAAAGAGAAACCAACAGAATTACTGTCTAAAAGGTCAGAATTTGAAAACTACTGTTTCCAGAGGCTCAAATGATTACTTAGCTAAATAAGAACCGAAGTTAAAATCCGTATAGGAATTTAATCTAAAGATTCTAAGTCTATTTATCAAAAAGTTACTAACTGACTTAGATAAAGAGACAAAAGACTCAATTGTAAACTATCGTAGAGTGCATAGGTATGAGGTAACATAAACCTATAACCTAAATAACAACAGGCTGCAGTAGATCTTGTGAAACAAGTATACTAAAAACTAGCAATGCGTAGTATGGAGGGATCAACCATATGAACATAATGATCCCTACACCACGACGGAAGAGCCTCCACTTTAGTCGCATAGAATAGCGAAGAAGAGGATCTCCTATAGTAAGAAATCGCGTCCAAAGCTCGTCCAGTACAGTGCTTACAATGCAATACGGACCACACAACGGAATACATGAAGGTTGCGACCTTGCTGGTTGTGATAAAGATGACACGATTTACCCAGTGAAAAAAGATCCTCACATAGAGGAAGATTTCACGTTAAGATCCACAGTAGACAAGAGAGTAAATTACTCATGATCTCTGTGAAGATAGAGATGCTATCAACAGAAATGTATTGTGGTTGTTTATCTTAGCAATACCTGCTAAAACAACAGCGCCGGAGGATACGCGTATCCTATCATTCCGTCCTATAGATCAATAGAGCGTAACAGTATTAGCTCAGAGATCTGGACAAGCTAACACATACGTCTGCAATTGATAAGCAAGCTGTGTCATAAATAAAACATCATTGGGCGCTCCCATAGATAGCAAATCTGATTAAATACTTGTTTGTTGAGAGTCCATTCTGACAGCAACAAGCGACCCGTAAGAGAACGGGAGTGCGATAAAACAATCAGACGACCCAGAATATGACGGACCAAAACTGAACTTGGTGTACTATAACCAACAGACGGATTCTTTCCATTAAATTGAATAACGGAAACGAAAGAGTGCCTCCCTGGTTCCGGAGATACGCCACTACTGTCGAATTAAAGGACAGGAATTTGGGCATGCGTTTCTGAATAATGTTCATGCAATGACATAAAGCAAGCCTAAAAAACATTATTCCGCGGAAGTTAAATTGATAGCTAAAAGACTGCGGAACCCAAAGACCCTGGCACTTCGAATCCGTAGGGATCAGTATATATCCCAATCTGTTTGACAGGCAACCGTCATAACAGCCACACTAGGGTCCGGCAACTGCGGCGGCACTCTCTGAGTCAACCACCGAATGTTTGCCCCAGTCTGAATCTCTTGTAACACTATATAGACAAGAGAATGTATAAATCAAGCAATTCATGGATTGCCGGAAAGTTGCCGTCGAAGAGAAGCTCCTCCGAGAACGAAGCGACTCTGAGAGAGTTCATAACCTACTATCCACGCGTGGATGTAGCTAGGGCTGCATCACGTCTAACCAACTCCAATCAGCCACTGAAGGGCGGAGTTATACGTGAACAAACTACTGCCCTCAAAAGAAATTACATTGAGAATAATATCCCGTAAATCTTTTCTTGAAGACGTAATGATAACGCCTCAGTAAGGCGGATTACGTATAATAAAGCGTCTAAGTTAAGTCTACTATACATAATGTCGTTCCCAACATTGAAATTGGAAAAGACATAAACGGCGAAAAAGAATATATGCAGTCTTTAATCACACCGTCTAGACGCATATGAACTCTCGGTATGCCCTGCTCTGCCAAAATAAACTATATGTAAAAAAGATAAAATGGCAGAAATGAGCCACGCGGACAAGAAACTAAACTATCATGCTTAGTAGCAGGCTTGTATATATATATAAATATATAGCGTCGAAAAATAAAACACATGTTGTAATGACAATATTGGACTGCGTCGGTAAGTCAGGGCCAAAGTCCCTGTACCGATCGAAAAATCCGAGTCCAATGACACTATAAGTCTCTTATCCAAGATCGCAGCAATGAAGTCCGAAAAATAATCACTGGAAGAAATGCCAGAAGATATGAAAGGCATCTTCCGATACTACTAAAGGGAAAACTCGAAATCTTTCGAATCCCTTTCGCCATCCTGTCGGACCCTATAAAGCGTTCGGTCGTCCGTAGCTTGATGCAACCGCGGACCGCACCGACCCAGCGCCGTCGGATAATTCCTGATTCGACCGAGAAACCGTCAATTGCTGGGATGCTGCGAAACAACTGTGCTAACTCGGATAGCACGTCCGTCACTGAGGCCTGAGGAGCAGCGGTCTTACGATGCATTGCCACAGGAAGCTCCGAGATCGTTACCCCGTGCATACTTCCAATATGCGAGCGAACGGAGTGTATAGGCCTCGTGTCCCTTGGCTACCGGATGGCGCGACCTATTCGCTGTGGAATCACTGAATGCCGAAACTGATCGGATACTCGAGGTCACGTAGCCAATGTGCGGTCGTGTGCCCTGCTGTGAGGATGAGGAAGCATTAAAGACAGTCTCTCGGACTGTCAATATAACGGAGCGTCCCGAGCAACGGACATATGCTCCGAATGTAAAATATCTGAACCACAACATGCGGTCCCCTATGTTGTTGGCTTCCTCCGATCTGTCCTCAATCTGCCGTCACTGGGTGAGTACTAAAGTAATTAAAGTGCTCGCATCACCCAAATCTCCTTCCTAGACCGCAACGGACGAACCCGGCAGCCGAACCATTCGATGAATGTACGCTACACCGGGTGAGCTAGCGAATGTCACTCCGTAAGCGATAGACATATTCCATGAGCACTTATTGCCGCTAACTCTTCAATAACTATGACGACAGAGGCACACTTTTGAAAGACATCTCTATAACTCTTCGAACAAGAAACCAGAAATGCTTGGATAGCAAGCATAAAATAATAATATATATAGCGTCGTTCAATAATTCAAAAGTTTGTGTGACATTATTGGACTATGTCAGAACTGAGGGACGATGTCCCTGAACCGAACCAAAAATTTCTAAGTCCACCGACGCTATCAGTTTCTTATCCGGCATCGCAGCATATGTTGTTCCGAAAGGGAAAGCTTGAAATCCACCGAATCCCTTTCGGTATCCCGTCGGACCGGATGAAACTTTCGGACGTCCGTACCCGCTTCCGCGGAGCGTCCCGACCCAGCATCGTCGGATAAAATATATGCGACAGATTCAGTTGATGCTGGGATGCTGCGATAAACTGTGCTATTAAGGAAAGCACGTCCGTTCCCGAGGCCTGTGCAGTAGCGGACTTACGATGCATTGCCGCTGGAAGCTCCGTGTACGTTGACTCCCGCACACTTCCTATGCGAACGTCCGGAGTCTGCAGGCCTCGAGTCCCCGGCTACCGACCCAGCGCTGTCGGATATTTCTCGATCCGACACCGTTTCTGTCGGCTGCTGGGATGCTGCGATAAGCTGTGCTATGTGCACAAGAATGTCCGGCGTCGAGACCTGCGGAGGCGCAGTCTATCGGTGCTTCGCCGAGGGCAGCTCCGCATCAGATGGCTCCCGCATACTTCCTATGCGAACGTCCGGAGTCCATCGGTCTCGAATCCCTGGCTGCCGGATGGTGTGACCTGGTCGCCGAAGAATCCTTGATCGGTGAAGCTGGTAATATATCGGCGGTCACGCAGCCAAGGTGCGGTCGTGTGCGCTGACGAGAAGAGGAAGCCTTAGCAGTCTCAGCGGACTGCCTATACAACGGAGCGTCCCGAGCGACGGACGTATGCTCCGCTAACGACACATTTGTACCACAACATCTGGGGCCAGATGTTGTTGAACGAGAGAGGGGCCTCTCTCGCTTGCCGTCCGGATGGACCGGAACGAGCTATGAACCGGACTAAAAGGCTTCCTCCGTTCTCCCTCCGATCCGCCGTCACTGGGTGTGCATTAAGTTAATTTTATAGTGCTCGCATCACCCCAAAATTCCTTCTAGACCGCAACGGACGAACCCGGCTGCCGAACCATTCGGTGAATGGACGCTACACCGGGCGAGCTAGCGGACGTCAAAGGCCGTCGAACCTACTAGGGTCCTCTTAGGCAATTGGCGTATTACATGAGCACTTTTCCGCTAGCCCTTCATTAATTGTGACGACGGAGGCACACTGTTGGAAGACATCACAGATACATCACCCTAATCTTGATCGTCTGAAATAGAAATTGATAAAGTAGAGTGACCCTGCGGGGAAAGGACCGGAGTGTCCAAATCCCCAACAACATACCGTGACATACGCTTCCCATATTGTCATCGAAATCATACGATACAGAACAGGAGTTAATGCGAGTACACTGACCACATCTAGAATGATAATAAGGTCAGAGGAAGACTTCCTCTTAAAACAATTGATCAATATCCTTTCAATGTGAAAAGAAAACAAGTCCTGGTACTCGCACTAACCCCTGGCAATCAAAATACATAATAATAATATGATCCATTAATATAGAAAAAATAATTGAAATCAAAATATTTTGAAAAAATATTTTTTCAGAACAGCCCAAGTTTCTGAAAAGTAACGTTGAGCCCCAATGGATCCCAAGCCTAAGTGTGGACAAAAATTTTAAAAATATTTTAAACAATTTATTCAACACTTACGAACAATAATAATGTATCTAGTTATGATTAAAATAACATAAAGATATTATTATTTAGAAATCCCCCCCTCACACAGAGGGCTGTTGTAAATGTAAACAATGAGTGTAAAAACACTAAAATAAGACTCCAAGCACCCAGGCCCGAAATCAGTTACCAAAAATACACCATCTGATGCAAAACAGAGACTTCCAGGGAAGAAACTGCAGAACATCAGATGGTAGATGCAGAACACAACGCCTAACCACCCGTAGGTGAAGACGTAAACATGGGGAAAGAACAGAATTCATTCTGTTATTAAGCTAAAACTCCCAAGAAATTTTAGTAATAATAATTACAGAAAGTTTGCCAAAAGCATGGGAGAATAGCAAGGGGGAACTTAAAGGACAGGGAGAGAGGAAAAACACTTGAAAAAACAGTGTAACTAAATAATCAGAATGACAACAAAATGGCTGCTGCCTTGAAAATAGGTAACTTAACATAATTTCATTAAAAAATTTTAAGTTACAGCCCTGATAATATTCTGTCACACATTCTTTTCCTCTCCTCCTTTTCTATCCTCCTTAGAATCACCATTTCACTAATATTTATGTGTCTGGCATCATTTAAACTGAGATTTAAAAGCACAAAGATCAGTCAGATGTTAACTGATGAAGGGCCAAACTTAGAATGATAAATGGCGCCAATTTCGGAACGTCCTTGACACTGCGCATGCGCAGTGGGGGCGAGGTGTGGAGGGCCTTTCAGGACATGTTTTCTTTAGTTTTAGATGCAAATTTTGGGGATTGGGGGGCAAAATTTGTGTTTGGCCCTATATTTTAAGAGTTAGCACCAGCTATGTCTGGGTCATTGGTACAGTATAAAAATGTGACACAATCCCTGTTAATTGAATACTCCTGTTAACTGAATAATTTTCATTGGGAAAGTGGTTATCCAATTAACAGGGTTCCACTGTAATACTATATACCAAATACCAAAAGATTCTCCCTGGTGAGCCTAAGTAGAAGATCTTTGAAGAATATTCCTCATAATGCATTAAGATCAAATTCAGGTAACCACAGGGAGCCCAAATTCCTATAATTAGTGTTTGGAATCTAATATTATTGCATCAGTGGAAATATTGCCCACCCTTGGAAGGTGACCAGTCCACGGCAGCCATACTGTTTGTTTTGTATCTGGTAACATTGCATACACATAGTGATCATGAGATAAAAAGAGAAAAATTTTACCATTGCTTACCTTTCAGATTGTTTTTCAAATAATTCATATTATAACTTCATACAGCATACTTCAAGTATAAAAATGCTGTACTTCTACTGAAAGAAAAATAAATACTTACCTAGGAGATAAAGGTGTTGTGAATAAACTTTTTAATTTGCGAAAACTCCTTGGAGCAAATGGAAGGCCTCCATCCTCTTTTATTGTCTGATTTTCGGGTGTCACAAAATGTGAAGTGTCTTTGGTTATAATAATATTAGGAGGAAGAGGAGGAGGAGGTGGTTGAATAGATACTGTTGCTGGTGTCTGAACCTGTAAGTAAAAGAATAAATACTTCACAAACTATGAACCTAATTTACATGTACTAGAACTTTCAAAACCTCCACTCAAGGTCACTGCTTTTAGAGGCAAACATAAGTTCAAACAAAATGTTGACAACAGACAGATGACAGACAATTCGGTATCAGAAAAGCTCTACTGCCTTTGTCACAGCAGAGATTAAAAAAAGCTTTGGCTCTCAGGTAATCTCTCATTGAAATTCAATCCCCCCCCCCCCCCCCTCCCCATTGGAAATTTTATTGGTTTGCAGTCTCTCCTATAGTTAATATGAAATCGTGAAACATTAAACTTTCTTCCATTTGTTGATTTATATTTAGATCCAGGTATTTGCAACAAAGCAGATTAAAATGTAACGGATTTGTATAATTCAGTTTGCTATGTTCTGCAGAAAATAACTCAATATTATATGGACGGTATTCATTTTTTGAAAGAGGTCATAAATCTAACTAAACACAAAAGTAATTGATATTCTTTAAATTATGGAGATTTAAAATTTTTTTAGTCGCCATAATTGGTTCATGTTTTTGTCTTGTTACAGAGTAACAATGCAAATCCCAGCAGATGAAATAAATTCACTTTAAAAACAAGAGCAATGCTGGGCATTGAATAACATGCCTGTGGGCTGTTCAAAGTGTATAACCCGGTAATTTTGCAGTGCTTTTATTAAAACTGAAATAAGGATATTTGGATTAGAGGAGATCTTTAATGTGCAAAATCTGAATCAATTGGAATTGATTAATGTAATGGTGGTCTTTTGTCTAGTTGCAAAACAAAAATTTAACCGCAGGGCTGTAATTTTTTTGCATAAAAGTACTCAAAATTTCTTAAAACTCACTTTAAAGCAAACCAGATGCTATGACAACCAAAATCAACTTTTTTGGCCATTTATTTGTGCTGGCCCTTAGAAAGCTTCCAAGGCAAAAACAAAGTCTGTTCTGTGACGTCTCAAAAAGTGTGCAAACAAAATTTTTTTTGTTCTTAACTCCTGTTGTTCTCTCTACCACCTCCCTCCCCCCCCTCCACCTCCCCCCCCCCCCCCCCCCCCCACAAATTTTTTTTTTTTTAAATTGGGCATAAATGAAGTACTTATTATCCAGTTATATTCTACATGCCAATTTGGGTTCAAATCTCCTCACTGGTTCTAGAAATAGAAATTCTGAGTGGACCCCAAATGTGGGAGCCCTAATGAAGACCTACTGAGTTCCTTTGAAAAACAGTGAAGCAGCATCGCAAAAGTTAGTTCCATACCAGACATCTAAGCATTATTGCAAGTGGCTGATGAGAAGAGGATTTTTAATAGCATAGAGGGCTTATGGAGCATTAACACTATATCAAGGGGCATAGCAACTTTTGGGGAAAAAATCAGAAGAGTAAACTCCATCAGCCCGAAGATGACAGCAGCTTCATCTGAACAAAGTAGAAAGGATATACTCCAAAGATGGTCTGTGCCATAAACGAATGAATTTAGCCCAGTGGTTTTAAAGAAGACAAGTTTAAAATTTGTGGATGGAGTACAAGAAAGATGATTATTCCGCATTTTCCCATTGCCAACAGTGTTAAAATGGGCATCCCCACAAGATACCCCATGACCAAATCGATAGCAATTTTTTTTTATCTAAGGAGATTAATTGCTCACGTGACAAGTTGTTCAAAGAAATATTTTGGATCACATTCAGCTAATCATGGCTTATCAACACTCCAGAGGAATGAAGTCATGAAATTATTTATAGGGGTCCTTTTTTTTTACATAAATTCACTCCAATTCCTTCAAAACACATTTTGTAGCAATTTTTTTTCCTCCGCTTAATTGACCCCCAGGGGTGGGGCTGGAGGTCATAGGGGTATTATTTTTTTTTGTGTGTGTGTGGGGGGGGGGGGGGGGGGAATGGGGGGAGGGTTGCATAAAAATCACTCTAAATCTTTCAAAATATATTTTGCAGCCAAACATTTTGTTGCATCTAACTGCAGCCCCCCCCCCCCCCCAAGGAAGGGCGGGGAGGACATAGGGTAAAACATTTTCAGATAAAACCACTCTAATTCATCTAGGAACTTGTTTTTGAAAAGAACTGGCCCCAAAATTTTCAGGCTATAAAAAAAAAAAATCTGTCTCAAAAATTTAACGAAACGCATAAAAAATCACCCCAAAAATTTTAGATTTTGGTCAAAATTTCGGAGTTCGAACCGGACCCAAAAATTTCAGGCCAAAGATTTAGCGTCTCAAAATTGAACAAAACGCATAAAAAACAGAAAAAAAAAGTCGGAAACCGGACCCAAAATTTTCAGGCTAATTTTTTTTCTTTTTCGTCTCAAAATTGAATGAACAAAACGGATAAAAAAAAAACCAAAGTCGGAACCCGTGTCCCACAGTATCTTCCCCCCTGTGTATCTCCCCCCCCCCCCCCCCAGGGGAAGATACACTTGTGTATGTTCCCCCCCCCCCACAGAGGAAGATACACTAGTGTATCTTCCCCCCACCCTGGGTATCTCCCCCCCCCCCCCACCCTCTAATTTTTTTCAACATGGATTTGAGTACCCTAACCACATTTATTATTTTTTATGGCATTCAGTGGAAGATACACTGAGTGGGGGAAGATACCCTAGTGTTGATATAGGGCTGCTTGGGGGGAATCCCTAGATTTGAATACCCTAACCACATTTATTATTTTTTATGACATTCAGTGGAAGATACAGAGTGTGTGAGTGTGTGTGGGTGGGGGGTGTCCCCCCCCCCAGGAGAGAAGATACCTGGGGGGGGGGGGGGGGGGGGGGGGTACCCTGTTACAATGGTATCTTCCCCCATGTATTTTCCCCCTCCCTCCCACCCTGGCTATCTTACCCCCCTCTAATCTTTTTTCAACATGGATAACTTCAGGCATGTGTTGACATAGGGCGCTGAGGGTGAATTCCTAGATTTGAGTACCCTAACCACATTTATTATTTTTTATGACATTCAGTGTAAGATACAGAGTGTGTGTGTGTGTGGGGGGGGGGGGGGGGATACCCTAGTGCATCTTTCCCCCCTCCCCCCCAGGAGAGAAGATACCCAGGGGGAAGATACCCTGTTACAATGGTATCTCCCCCCCCTCCCTCTCTCCCTCCCACCCTGGCTCTCTTACCCCCTCTAATCTTTTTTCAACATGGATAACATCAGGCATGTGTTGATATAGGGTGCTGAGAGGGAATTCCTAGATTTGAGTACCCTAACCACAATTTTTATTTTTTTATACCAAGTAGTTACTATTTGACTTTTTCTCTTATGAATAATGTTTTTCAGCTTAAAAAAACTGTTAAGTTGGTCTGTGATGTGTGTGGATGGGGGGTTGGGTTGGTGTGGGGGGGGGGGGGAGATACACAGGAGGAGGGAGATACCCTGTTACACCGGACTCAAAATTTTCAGGCTAAAATATTTTTTTATTCGTCTCCAAATTGAACAAAATGCATAAAAAATCAAAAACAAATTTCCAAATTTTGGTCCAAAATTTCCAAGTTGGAACCGGATCCAAAATTTTCAGGCCAAAAAAAAAAAAATTTGTCTCAAAATTAAACAAAACGCATAAAAAATAAAAAAAAAAATTTTTTTAGAATTTTGGTCAAAAATTTTTAGGTCTGAACCAGACCCAAAATTTTCAACCCAGGGACTTGATTTGACCAAAACTTGAATCTGACCCACCCCCCCTCCCCCCCCCCCCCCCCCCCCCTAGAGATGATGTATACCAAATGTTAAAGGATTCCAACTGGTGGATCTGAAGAAGATTTTTAAAGAAATTTTCTCATATTGCACTAAGTTAAAATAATGACGATAAACTGATATTTTGGTAATTACACAGGTATTCGATCGATACTGGTTTGAATACTGGTTATGTATAGATTTATCAATATACCGTGCAGCCCCACAAAGAGGGCAACAAACTGTCTGGTTGGTATTCACTTCATGTGCAATACACACACTCCTGTCAACCGCATTTGCAGGCCACTGTTGAGAATCTACACATTCCCCATTCATGAAAGGAATGTTTTTATCAGTTCCGATACAAGTGTATTCCATAACTGAATTGGAGCAGCCATTTGCATTTGTCATGCATGGTAGTAAACACAACATGAAAGAATGGATTTAACCGAGCTGTGATGTGTACCCCATGTTGTGTTAAACCCTAACATGCATGAAGATTTTTCATACACTTTAGCCACCCTGCAACATTTAAAGCTCTGTGACTTTGCACTTGTGTCAACAAATGTCTTGGCTGCCTGTACAGGCAGCCAAGACTTACCTAGAAACACTGCCAATGTACTTAGAGTGCTGCTTGCAAGCTTACCCAAATACAGCAGGTTGGAGCACATGTTCTAATACAGAAAAATTGTCCAAATAGACTGGTAATCTTCTTCAATTCTCTTACTCTCCAACACCTCAAGTTTATCTATTGTTTATTGTAAAAAGTTTTTGAACATTCATTTTTTTTTTGACTTCTGACTTCTTTTTTTTTTTGCAAACAACGACTATTAAATGACAAAACAATTTAATGGTATTTTTCATTTAAAATGATTCCGACTTCTCTAACAGAACTCCTCGTAAAGCCCACAAATTCGATCTTCTGTTTTTCAGGCCATTTTTTGTAAAATTGCATGTGGGTGGGCGTTTTTTTATTTTTGTAATTATTTCTTTGACACCAAAAGTTCATGTTCTTGGTTTGTTTTATGTTTTAGGCCTCATAATCTGCAGAATAGCATGGGTGGTGGTGTATTTCGTCCCTTGAGTGCAAAAAGCTTTGCAATGCTGAAGCATTGCAAAGACATGTTGCACTCAAGGGACAAATTTATCAATTTTATTAACTTAGGTAAAATATCAGACATAATGTAATTTTTATTTTTTTAAGTATGCATTGGTTATAAAAAGAGAGCATGCAAAAAGAGCCATGCAGGAGAAACAGATTTTTAACTTTTTTTAGGCCTAAGGTAACAATTTTTTAGGTTGTCTAATTTATAGTTTGCGCAGGCATATGACAAGCACATTTTTTTCACCAACTGGCGTAGTTAATTCTGTAAGTGGTGATAATACTCAGACACAGGCGGTACTGTCTGCACTGTACTCTGAACTTTTTGTACAAATTCTTTTTTCACAGTTGAATTGAAAGCCTCACTAGGATCTATTTTCTCACCTGAAAGAAAATTGTTGAAGTTAATAGAAACTAGCAGAGGTTGAAAAAACTGGTAATGCAGTGACATGAGTATTGAATGGTATTGCCAATAAACAGCTGCGCCATGAGCGCATATTACGCCCGTTATTAATTATAAGAGGAAGCACACAATATAAGTATACATGTGTACTTGTCAGGTTTTTATATTCTTGTACATTTGATGAATAAAGTCCCATGACTCTGGAATGACATATCGGACAGTGACACAAATCGAAAGGGAGATTCCTTCCATCAACATATACTTGCAACAGATAAATCATGAAAATTGCTCTAAGCATTTTCAAGTTATTGTTCGACATGTGGAAAATTGTTTATATTTTGACGATTAAAAGTCCATAACTCTGGAATGACATATCGGACGGCGACATAAATAGAAAAGGAGATTCCATCCATGAACATATACTTGCCACCAAAACATCATGAAAATTGCTCAGAGCATTTTCAAGTTATTGTCCGACATGTGAAAATTGCCTATATTTTAACAAATAAAGTCCCCTAACTTTGGAATGACAAATTGGACAGCAACACAAATCGAAAGGGAGCTTCCTTCCATCAACATATACTTTCCACAAAAAATCACAAAAATTGCTCAAGCGTTTTCGAGTTATTGTACGACGTGTGGACGGACGGACAGTGGTATACCATAATACGACCCGTTTTTTCAAAACAGGTGTTTAAAAATTGAAGAATGGTAACTTATTTATTGGTGTTTAACTATTAAGAACCTTGACAATTGTCTCAAATTCACTCCTGACCACAGCCTGTACATGCCGAGTAGCGTAAGAGTGATTTCTAGTCATGTCATGGTTGCCTTAACAGGTAGCCAAGCCTTGACTAGAATCCACTGCCTGTGTAATTTGTCTATTGTCAGCTGGACGACCTCATGATGGCATGTTAAGGGCTCCTGTTCAGAGGTTGTAAAAATATCATTCAAATCAGAGTAGCAGTGGCTGAGATACAAGAGAAAATGTTGGTACAGCCGGACGGACAGAGGTCTCCACTTTTCAAGTCGGGGGCAAAACAACTATCTATTGTAGTGATGAACCGGTTATCAACACTTGCTATGAACTGATTACCGATTATTTCTCTGCCGATTATGCCGATTCCGATGGTTGAAATAGGAAAATCTGTTGGTGCCTGTTATACTACAAAAATTTTGTTGATATTTAATTATTTATTTATTGGTGTTTAAGGTCACATACTTATTATGCACAATGGCTAATCATGACTGTGACAGTTTTACGGGTGGAGGAAGCCAGAGTACTCGGAGAGAACCACCGAGCAATGACGAGCAGCTGCCAGCTCCACAACATCGTAACTACGCACTGCAGCACAAGCAAGGTTAGATTGGTTGAAGACATGCACACCATCGACGTGCAGTAAGCCTTAGTACACGGCGTCATCGTGCCCCCATGTGGACAATTGGGGTTAAGTGCCTTGCCCAAGGACACAGCGCAGGAGTCCGAATCCATCACTCAGACGGTCACCCATCCGAGGACTAACCAGGCTCAACGTTGCTTAACTTCGGTGATCTGACGAGAACCGGTTACCGCAACGCCACCGCGCCCCCAATTTCGTTGATAAATCACCAATTACGAAAGCTTAATAGCACATAAGTTCTTAAAGTATGCATTTTTAGTGCTGGACAATATTAGCCAAAATAACATCTGCATTTTCGGGGGGTGGGGTGGGGTGGGAGATCATTATTAACGATACAATATTGTTCTCTTGTGAAGATTGTGTTTCAAAGTAGGCATGTTGTTTAGTGCTGGACAATATTAGCCGAAATAATATTTGCATTTTTTTGGGGTGGGGGGGTGGGGGTGGGGGGGGGTGGGGGGAAGAAGATCATTATTAACGATACAATCACACAATATTGTTCTCTTGTGAAGATTGTGTTTATTCTGGTAAATAGTGTAAATACGGTAAATACGGTTTTGTAAGAATACAACACACTTGGCTGTATTAACCAGGAATATACTGAGCACAAATACTTTGTGTCTTAACTGAATAATAACTTTGATGTGTGTTGTGAAGTTGTATGACGCATGGTTTACATGTAGATACAAAAGCAACATGTCAGAATTTATTATTTAATGTTCATTTTTCAACTTGTTACCTTCCTTGATATGTTTCTCCAATGTTTTTGCACTGTGCAATCAACATTGGAGAGAAACATCAATGGAGGTAACTGATTAAAAATTGAACTTGACAAACTGAAAATGTGTTTGTGAGAGTCATGCGACTTACATGTTGCATAACAATCACCTATCATTGAAAAAGATTGTTTTTTTTATTTTTTTTCTCCAAGTTTAATTTCTTATTGTACTGGGATGCTTGCATCATGAAGTACTACAGACTACTGGCTGAACACATTTTATTTATAAATGTAACAAATGCAACGTTGTACAGCACCATGATTGAAGGCCAGTAACTTCGATCAGCTGGGAAGTGGTGGTGATCTTGTACCGATTGCAGATGGTAAATTCCATAATATCTCTGCTCTGCAAATCCCTGAATATTCTGCTGTGTACTACACGTTTTTAATGGGGAAGCTTTATTGAAATGGCCAGCTATCAAAGAGATTTTTAATAGTCAGTGTTAAATATAAAATAACTGGAAACTGTCGGTTTTTAACTGCCCGTTGTCATAAATGGCTGGTGCCCTATAACCGACCAGTTCCGATTGCAGATTCCGATTATCAGTTCATCACAAATCCATTGGATGGCCACCAAATTCAGATCACTAAAGAGTTATATAATAACATTATAATAGCGGGGGAGGAATTCGCTAGAATTGTGCACTTGGTGATACCTTCCTGAAATTTGGCATGATGTAAGGGTAGGCATCAGAGATTTCAAAATCGATCGGCTACAAGTTGGCACCATCCTCTAGCCACCACTAGCAGCGAAATCCAAAATGGCCGCCAAGCGGATCGAAAAAAAGCTATTTTCGCCGATCGCACAACTGAAGCTCCAAACCTAACACCATACATGTGCTGTAATTGATGTGAATGATGGAGTGAAGCCCTTGGAACAAGTTGGGGGGAAGATTAATGGATAATGGGATCAGAATTTCCGTCGATGTGTGCGTCTGTGTGTCTGACTGTCAGTATGATCGTCCGTCCGTAGATAAATTAGTGTTGAATGTTTCTCGGGAATGCAATGGTCAAATGAACATGGTATGAGAGATTCCTGTCAACACATGAACAAGGGTACTCGATAGTATGCAGCAGTGGGGATACTTGGACATTTGATAATCCAATTAAAGTGACAGTCTATTCTCAACTTCCGGCATTTTCGATAGATTTATTTTCTAAGAAAATAAAACTATCAAATTTCTAGAGGAGTTCTGGTTCAATCTCAACACCATAGCGACACGTCTGCCAGCAAGGGCAGTGCTGGAATGAACTCGGGATGCATTAGTTCCCGTTGTTAATTATACAATGTTATCTTGCCAGTATAGAACATTGGCAAAATGGGACTAGAAGGGGTGAGTGTATGTTTGCAGTCATTCGAGGTACAGGAATATTTTTTGACTACAAGTAGTATTCTTCATTTTCGGCCAGTTAAGATGTGGTGTGTTCCAAGTCAGGATTAATGTTGCCGACACTTAATGCCCATCCCTCATGGTATGCTACTTTACCAGGGATATAGAGATATAGCCACCACTGGGAGCCAAAACATGACCTTTGATGTCGATGAGTGGTCGAAATGTTTTAGCGAATAACTTATCGAAATATGATCCGGTATGGCAATTTGATACCTTACGTTAGATTTATTAGATCAACTCAGGTATGGATTCATTGAGACATGAGTGCGCTACAAGATGAAGGATTTCCAAGTTGATTTGCTATGGAGTAGGAACTGACTAGTCACATGTGGCCTATGGCCAGAGAAAGACAAGGATACCATAGATGAACACACGGGTGAACGAAGGTATCAACTGTTGTACAGAGGCAAAATAGTTGGGGATATTGTATCATGCTATGCATGAATTAACACCGTCTTGTGCAGTAAATAACAGACTATTTTCCGAAATCTAAAACTGTATTCCTATACCCCGGACAATGTAGCAAGCCACATGGGATGAACATTTGTTAGCAAAATCAACTCAACTAGAAACATGACATGTGTTAACTGGCCGAAAATGGAAAAAAAAATACCAGAATAGGAGATGACTGGTCCTAACATGACAGTATACTACTCAATATTGTTACAACAGCCACCTTCACACTTACACAAAGGTGTGCACCTTAATCCAGCTTTCAAGCATTTGCAATTGCCCTTGCAGGCCTTGGCACAACTACAGTGGAGCATCAGTGCACATGCAGCACTTGCGTCTCCTAGGTGAGTCCAAAATGGGACCAGAATATTGAGACGTGGATTCCACTCCCATCCGTACTGTGATGGGTCTGGCACACATAAGTGTTTCTGCAGAGCACGA
The DNA here is from genome assembly GCA_031216915.1 of Pictodentalium vernedei. Lineage (NCBI taxonomy): Eukaryota > Metazoa > Mollusca > Scaphopoda > Dentaliida > Dentaliidae > Pictodentalium > Pictodentalium vernedei. The sequence continues at coordinate 450,062,646 of CM062294.1, read as the reverse complement.
TGCCAAATGAAAGATGACACAAGAATTACCCTTTTTACATGTTGATACAGAGCTGCTTTGGTGGGCGGGATGTTTTCCATAGACTTAAGGCCATGTGTGAACATATGCCGTCTCGCATCATTGACACGTGTACTGACACAACTGTTACTGTACATCTGTATGGTGAGTTTTTCGATATGCTGCATATGAGGGGAATCCTCTGAAAAGACTTGCGGATTCTCAGTCAATTCTATCATCATTTCAGTTGATGCGGGAAAATTCATCCATGCATTCCATCCTGTCTTCTTCCCAATGCCGAGCATGCTGGATGTTACATCACAACCTGTGAAGGCGTGGAAGAAAGTCAGGGCCTTACAGTAATCAGGTCCAAGTTGTGAAGCTATCTCATGAATTGGCATATCTTTATATGCCTTTCCAATTCCAAACCCAATCCACAGCTCACTGAGTCCAAGGTCACGGAATGTTGCGAAATGGTGCAAAGACAGAATGACGACATCAGAATCAACCGTGCGAAGAAAAGCTATTTTGTGACCTTGTGAGACTGCATGGTTGAGATGAAGCATCATGCGCGTGTCTGCTTCCTCGTGGTTCGATGGAGATATGTCACATAAGCTAACATCCTTATTGCATAGTACATATTCTCCTGATGTCGTTAACAACTGGTACTCGGATGTTGATGTTAATTTCAGCAGTTCAGCAGACAGGAACTTGAAAAATTCGTCTTTATTCTCACTAACTTTCAAGAATGCCTGCCAATTCTTCCCTTTAGGTAAAGGGACGTTCTCGGACACCCGTATCAACCTAACTGCTGTCTCACCGAGGCGTTTTGCTCGCGTCTGATTCTTCAAACTGCCTTCGGGGTAACAGTCATAGATCGCATCAACCCTTGTGGTGTTCGTGTTAATCAGAGATTCGATGTATGGCAATAATTGCAATCGAGCATATTCTCCAAACAGATCCGCTTTCTGTGGTTTGATTACATGGACTACAGCAGGCATATCCAAGATGACAACTGAAGCTTGTCTAGCTGCTGAATTCTTCCCTTGTGCAGGAATAGCTGGTAAACAATTGAGAATTTGAGATTTTGTCCCACTCCGTAGCTTACCTCTATCGGATAATGCTGGCGGATCACGTGCATTCTCGTGCATGAAAAACTCATCCATGTTTGAATCAGGCCGGGCTTGCAGTGAAACGAACATCTGGGTAACTATTGCGGCAGTTGCTTTACTTGACATGAGTTTGTCTCGGCCTTTGTCCAGGTTGGCTGGGGGTGGGTTAAGGAAGGTATATATATTTGCCTTGGGAATAACATCATTCAGGGGTACGGTGCATTCCACAAGCCTTTCCTTCAAGAAAGTGGAATATAAATGCTTGCCCCTTTCGGGTAATGACCGTAAACTCTTACTAACTTCGGGGTCCATATATTCACCAGTATCTAATGTCACCAGCTGACCACTAGTTTCATCATAAGGGTTGATAATGAGTCCCTGATTCACCAGATCGAGGAGAGATTTCAATTGATTCAGAAATTTTTTCTGCTCTGATACCGAACTTTCCGGGTGTTCCGTGTTATCTGATGATGTTGTGTGGAAACTTGCATATTCATACTCATCTATAACACGCAGAACTTCTGACCTTGAAAGCTCAATAACGACTTTCTCTTCAGCCTGGCCATAGAGACCTTTTGGACCACTGTCTTCTTTGAGTAGTTGGATACTATGTTTTTGGCTCTGATCTAAACCCATCATACTGAACTTCCTCTCACTACGCTGGACCACAAAATGGCCTTCCATGAATTTGTTGTGGATTGAAGGATGCCGCCTGGGTAGCTGAGACATGTCTCTCAGAAATACGGAGACCCACCGACAATAATTTGTATGTCCTAGGGCAAAAAAGTAACTGCACAACTCATCGATAGAACACAGTGTACCAGGCCAGTTACCGATTCGTTGGTTCCGAACGAATTGACAGCTTGTCAAGAGAAAGTTCCGAACGATTTCACCCCAATAGCGCGCAGTTGGAGATTGTGAAAGAATCCTCTGTTCCCACATTTCAAATGACTCATGGGGCCCAGTCTGCTGACAGTAAATCTCATAAGCATTCTTTCTGAGGATCTCAAGCCAAGCTAGAGTGAGAAGATATGCCTGTCGCGTCCTCTTGACATGTTTCCCACCAAGTAGGGATGATGCTACACCGGGTGTGAATATCTTTGCGAGGTGAAACATTCGCTCCCAACCAGAACCACCCATAAGCTTACCACCAGCTTCTTGGGTGCACATTTCAAGATGCAGGAATCCAATCATACACACCATTCGATCCTCACCTATCTCCTCTGGGAACAGCCATTGACATTTTTTCTGCCTGGCATACAACGGACAGTCACCTTCAATGACAGGTATCTGGCCGGGGTTTACGAAAGCAGTAGCTTCCCTGACCACATACATAGCATGCTTCTGCATACTGAGTGAGTCCGCTTTCTGCTCACTGAAAACAGGGAATACCCCAATAACTGCACGAGGTTTGACATTGTCTTGATCTTCATGTTTTGAAAAGAAGCCTGAAAAGGTCACAGGGACTTCATCAAGCTGCCAGCTGCCATCAACCTTCCCTTTATTGCTGATCTGTGACACATGAGACAACCAGTCATTCTCTCCCACGTTCAAATCTGCATATTCATTGGGCCGTACATTACATTCATCTGGAGATTCAAGCCTGATGTCCCCACCAAAGTCTTCAACGAAAGGAACAAATGCATAGTCGTCTGGGAGTTCAATTTGTGTGTCTTCTGGAACATCTAAACTCAGTGGTGGGGGATCAGTACCCACATTGTCCCTGCTCAGTTGACCAATGAGTGTGATGGACGTACCATGCATATCAGATCTACCAGATACATCAATGTTATCAGTGGTTCCTATCGAGAAAACATTACGTTTGCAGTTAGCTGGGACTACAACACCTTCGTTCTTGAACCGCAGTGAAACAGCTCTCGCGAAACTCCTGCGAACATCCATTACGCGATCATAAGAGACAGAGAGTCCCATTTGATGAAAATCTCTGATAAGATTTTTCATACGATCATGGGCATGCAACTTCAAACCCACATAAAGAGGCATTGGAGTTTCTCTGTCACGTCTCTGGTGAACATTTTGTGCATGTTCGGAGCGTTTCGCTGAATTGCTGATCAACATCTGTGAAATAGTACAAGCCACTCGAGTCTTGGCATTAACAGTCTCATCATCGCCTAAGTTCTGTATACTACATGTGCCCTCAAGTAGAACTCTAAGAAGAGTCAGGAGTGAGTTGGGTACAGGCTCGCTCAAGCAATAAGATGAAAATGATCCCGTGAAAGGAGCTTGAGATATGAGTATGTGTTTACGCAGAAGAAGACCCACATCAACTATCTTTTTTGCCTCTTCCTCAGACACTATACGAGTTAAAGATTCGGACAACAAGGAGCCAACTCGAAACCTACTTGAAATAAACACATCTCTACCCTGTGTGAAGGCGTCCCAGCCATCGCCCAATTTCTGCAACAAATGTTCTTTGAATCGAGTGGAATGTATTTCTTCACTAAGCCAATCAGAACCGACTTGCTTCAACCTCCGACTGTACAGATTCTTGAGATCGACAAGCTTCATCGCGGAATCGTTGTGTTCAACAAATGTTATGAGCTCTGCCATAACGAGAGGGTCATAGGGCAGGCCTGACGCGGAATGTTCGGCGTTCTTCGACTTTTTAGATTTAGCCGCTCGTGCTTCATTGGCAAGCTTACAATAACAGGTTTTGTGATAGTAAAGATCACTAGCAGCGGAATCAAATGCTGCATTGACCCGAGAAAAAACAACCCAGTTCTCGGCTTCCTTTGCCATAATTTTGAGTTTATTGTTATCAGACATTGATCTGCAAATAGGCTCACTGCTGTCACCTTCGCGTTTGTGACAATAAACACACTGGGGCAGTTTCCTGTCACAGCCAGATTCAAAACTTGTCCGTGTTCTTTTAGGACTCAGCGTGGAGCAGGATGCCACTGCCTCATTTCGCTCTCGCTTGTGTAGCACGCGCTGTACGATGTGAGTCCGAATACTGTCACGGCATGTCTTATGATATATTGCCTTATTCGTCAACAGTGACATCGACATACACTCATCACTCTCTCTCATCAAACAATCAATGGTCAAATTATATGGAAGCTCAACGCCATTATCTAGGAAGCGCGTTATGTCTTCCTCAATAGCTTTATAGGCGTCATGAAAACGAGATTCTCTATACGGACGCATCAATTTCTTGGAACTGTCTTGCTGGCAAAAGCAACAACGTTCCCAGTCAGTACTAGTCCGTACACGAAGAGGATTCTCACTCATTCTGTGAATGATTTTTGTGAACAATCGCGTTCTCGAATTAATTTCGACAGACAAATCAGAATTGCTTGCGGAATTACGCCAAACAAGAGATTGTATGGCAAAGAGACTGCTTCATAAAGAGCGTTGTTTCTCCGGGATCAGCGTCATTCAGGTTTGCCTGAATGACGCTGATCCCGGAGAAACAACGCTCTTTTCAAGTTCCAAGAAATTGATGCGTCCGTATAGAGAATCTCGTTTTATTCTACATCATCTCCCACGTCTGTTTCCAACACGTGCGTGGATCAGAGTTCACTTTCGCGCCCTTACAATCGGATGTATAGTCGGTAGACCGTCGAAAAGGAGGTTCCCTTCAGCCGCTGGCGGCCATTTTGGATTGTGCCGCTACTGGTCGCCACCGGTCGGTGTCAACTTGTAGCCGATCGTTTTTGAGAACCTCATAGCCTACACTAACAGTGTGCCAAATTTCAAGAAGGTATCACCAAGTGCACAATTCACCTGTATGTGACGAATTCCTCCCCCGCTATAAAGAGTTATATGATTTGCATCATGATTGTTGCATGTATTCAACAATATCTGACAGAATACAAGCACTGAAATATGCAACAGGAAAATCATGTGTGGAATACAGCCTACAGCAACAGTATTTAAGAATGTTTCGGATTGGTTGTTATGAATCTGGCTGACTTTACAAGAATCAAATGCTTTGCCAAAAACAACAGTATCACGTAAGTAAACAGACTGTCGAAGGAGATATTTTTCTTCAAAAATCTCATTCGCATTCACTTAATTCAAGTTTAATAATGATATAAATACACAACTGGGACAGGAGTCAACTTCTCCACATTTTTCCTAGGGCTGTCACGATTAATCTATTCGTTGATTGGTCACGCCAAAATCGATTGGTACTTTTCATTGTCGAAGAATCGGTAAATTTTACCCCATTTTAGACATTTAATAATAAAAAGAAATTTGATGAAAAAACTATTGTTTCTAAAGGTAAAAGGTCAAGAACGTCGACATTAAACTTCAAGAAGCCGTCAGAAGCATTTGTCTGCGAAGTTTGCAACTGACAACCAGTCTTGCTTATTACACTGACGGTTCAAAAGTTCAGAACATCAAAGCATTGAATGTACCTAAAAAAGGATTGTCTTCGTTGTTTACTTGATGTAAGTCAACTGACTTGGAACTTCATTTTTAGCGACTCCAAAGAGAAGGAGGGGGGAGGTGTTTTGGGGGGTCATCTAGGTACGATTAATCGATTATTATCGATTATTTGCGATGATTAAATGATTCCTAAATTCAAAAAATCATGACAGCCTTGTTTTTCCTATATTTCACTTGTGCATATGGCACTTGTAAAACACCTGAGAAACTCCACCTGGGGTCATCGATTCCTGTCCTCTTTACTGCAGCCTCATTGTCTTCTGTCTCATTATCTAATGTAGGTGCATGTTTCAATATACATATAATGAATGGGCATTTAAAAATCAGTTTTTGATGTTTTTTTAACTGATATCTCTGGATGGATGGATTGATGTATTGAAGCATTTTATCTCTTACTGTAGGGCGAGTTTATTTCGAAACACCAACAATTGATTTGCTTTAACAGATTTCATGAACATGCGATAAGGCTTAATAAAATTAAAAATCTGTTTCTCAGGTCCTCCCACATGGTCCTTTTGGATGCCGCATGCTCTCTTTTTATGACCAATGCAAACTTGAAAAAATAAAAATTAAATGGTTTATGTCTGATATTTTACACAAGTTAATAAAATTGATAAATTTGTCCCTTGAGTGCAACAAGGCTTTGCAATGCTTTAGCATTGCAAAGCCTTGTTGCACCCAAGGGACGAAATACACCACCACCCTCGTTATTCTGTGGATTATGAGGCCTAAAACATAAAATAAACCAAGAATATGAACTTCTGATGGCAAAAGAAATAATTACAAAAACAAAATATAAAATAAAAAACTGCCCGCCCGCATGCAATTTTACAAAACTTAGCCTGAGAAACAGAACATCCACTTTGTGTGGCCTAATTGAAAACTTTTCAACATTTCTACCCTTGACTAGTGGTCACATCGGGTCAAATCAAATCCTGAATCAAACCAGGATGAGGATTTCAAAACCAAATCAATTCTCAAATCAAATTTTATCACACTTCAAGTTGAAGATATTACATAATCTTACCTCCATAAATATATTCAGTCCATTCAAGTATTGCATTCAATGGCAACATGTCATTTTGGGCAAGTCAATCAAAAAAAGTGCAATATTCCAGAATGGAATCAAAGTTTTAGAAGTGGAACCTTCTTGAACTTTTCTTCTATCATCAGGTGTCCTCTACAGGAGGCCTGATGATGGAAGAGGAGAAGACACCTCACAGGATTTTGTGAACATCTCAATGATTCATTCAAAGATTTCTGAATCTGCATGACTCAAATCAAATCATCAGTCCAATTTTCGAATAGAAAAATTTGAAGCTTCACAGGACCCCATTAGAAGCTTTTTTGAATACAATTATGTCAATACAGCCATGGAAAAATTGTTTTTAGGGGCATTACAAAATAAACACTAGAGGCTCAAGAGAGCCTAAAATGCTCACCTGGACCAAGTTGTCCTAAACTGTAAGGGTTATGGGTATGTAGAAATTGTAATCTGAATGAACCATGACAGATTCGCCAGCAATTTTTTTGTCCAATTGTTTCAACTGATCAGAAGAAAGCTTCATACCAAATACAAAATCGCTAGTCTGTGCAGTTTGGGAAATATTGGACATTTCATTTTTTTTCTATTTTTAGTGTCAGGTGTTCCCACAGGGAACCGCATAAAATTGGGGGGGGGGGGGGGGGGGGGCATGAATGAAGTACTTGGGGTCAATTAATGCCACATACAAAATTTGGTTCAAATCGCTCCATTGGTTCTTGAAATAGAAATTTAGGGAGCTCAAAATTGAGCCCATCCCCTGGAGAGCCCAAATATGGACCTATCAACAATCTATGAACAACTTTTAATCTTGAATACCAGAGGAAGTTTCATACCAAATATCAAAGCATTCCCATTTGTGATTCATGAGAAGATGCTTTTTAATGAATTTCACGATATTTGGGCATGAGCCCAAGCCCAAAAAGGGCAGAGACCCTATTTGAACAAAACTAAAACAGAATACCCCCAAGATGATGTGGCCCATATATGTATTAATTTGGGCCATTGGTTTGTGAGGAGAAGATATTTTTAAAAAGGTAAACATGTAATCCTTTTCCCATTGACTTCAGTATTAAAAAATGCTGGGTCATCATATTTTCATAACACCAAAAACAGACCATATGACTGATTCGCCAGCAATTTTTTTTGTCCAATTGTTTCAACTGCTCAGAAGAAAGCTTCAAACCAAATACAAAATCTGTAGTCCGTGAAGTTTGGGAAATATTGGACTTTTCATTTTTGTTCTATTTTTAGCTCCAGGGGTTCCCAAGGGGAACCGCGAAAGATTTTGGGGGCATAAATGAAGTACTTAGGGTCAACTAATGCCACATATAAAATCTGGTTCAAATCGCTCCATTGGTTCTTGAAACAGAAATTTTCAGGGGAGCTCAAAAGTGAGCCCATCCCCTGGAGAGCCCAAATATGGACCTATCAACTTTCTTTGAACAGCTTTTAATCTTGAACACCAGAGGAAGTTTCATTCCAAATATCAAAGCATTCCCACTTGTGGTTCATGAGAAGAAGATTTTTAAAGAATTTCATCATATTTGAGCATAGGACCACACCCAAAAAGGGCAGAGACCCCATTTTAACAAAACTAAAACATAATACCCCCAAGATGATGCGGCTCATATATGTTTCAATTTGGGCCATGGGTTTGTGAGGAGAAGATTGTTTTGTAAAAGCTAACGTACGATGGACGACGGACCAGTGACGAATGGGAGCAAAATGGAGGCGAGTGGAAAATCGCTCACCTCAAATAAAGTTTGTGAGAGTGAAAAATGTGAGGAAAGCAATTTTGATTGATAGTGTTGATTTCAATGTTGAACTTCATCTGACAAATGTCCTTCGAAACGAATGTTTGAATACAACGGAACACAGATGGAAATTTGGACGGTGAAAATATATGTAACCCACCAAAAATTAGGTCTGGATTTTAAATGGCAGATTATTAAAATCGTGGAAAATGGATGCGTAAATTCCAAATCGGGCACATTAGTTCACGGCACTGGTGAACTGGATCGACAGGTGTCACGTGTATAAAAGAAAATAAGGAATGGTAACATTTCGCATGTCTTTGATAAAAAAAAATAGGGAAGTATTAAAATGTTTTGTTTTTAAGATCTCAGAATGGCCACCGTCTTTTTATCTGAACATGCGTGTTTGTTTTGTGGCGGGAGTAAGCTCTGGGCATGTTGTCAGTGTTCAACCCTCTTATTGTTAGCGTATCGTGTGTGGATGTATAAGCGAACTACTGTATGTCATGTTCATAAAGGCGGAAAGAAAATTATTTGGAATTGTACTTCAAACGCTTCAAATTGTGAGTGATTCTTAAAAATTTCCCAACATCAAAACTTAATTGAATGCTTCTGTTGACGCAACTCAAAAGGATGAAAACACATGCAAGAATAGAAGCAAGTGATTATTTGCGCACCTTGGATAATTTTTGCGTGAGCAATGGCACGTGACAGTGATCGCGCACCTTTCCCATGGATCACTGATGGAAGATGGATGCCAAGTGATGGCAATAGCTCACACTGACTTTCAGTCAGGTGAGCTAAAAATGAAGTGTGTGTGTGTGTGTGTGTGTGTGTGTGTGTGTGTGTGTGTGTGTGTGTGTGTGTGTGTGTGTGTGTGTGTGTGTGTGTGTGTGTGTGTGTGTGTGTGTGTGTGTGTGTGTGTGTGTGTGGGGTGGGGGTGGGGGTGGGGGGGGGGGGGGGTGAGGGGGGAAAACATCCCCCTCCCCACTTCATTTTTTTTAATTTGTTACAAGTGTGTACTCACATAGATGAAAGTCCTCCAAGGTCTTCCCAAGAGAAAACAATTAACTTTTCATGCCAACTGGAACACCCTGAATTCTTAATGAAGGCAGATGTATGCATAAAGTGAAGGCAAACTGTAGCAAGATGACAGTACATGAACCAGTTTTAGGGATTTCAGTCGTGAATGTATGGTTGACATCATTCAGGAAAGGAGTGGTGAGGTCCCCCACCTCCTCCTCTTTTCTCGTATCTACCAACAGAATTCACAACTAACCACATTCTCAACTAAAAAGTGAAATTTGGGTTCATGCAGTGATAAGAAACACATCACCCGACATAACTGATATGTTGAGGGATAAAAAGAAACTGGTTGAAAGATACCAGGATTTTTAGTTGCGGAGAAATTACAAAACGAGGTGTATCAAGATGAAGACAACTAACTGTTTCTTATATCCTACTTTGAAAAAACACACAATAGTGTATATTGGCAATTGTTTCCTAGTTTATTAATGTAATCAAGTATAACTAGTTTACTGTGGCAGAAGGCACTACCCCATTTCTTCACTTTTCATGATAATTGCCCAGGCCTGGCATTCTTAAAAATGGAGGAGAGCTAAAAATCGCTCCCCTCACATGGCCTAGGGGAACGATTAGCTCTCCTCAGCTTACAAAAGCTAAAAGTGGCAAAATGAAGTTTACTATTAATGAATTCTGGCTGGTGGGCTTTGTACATTTTATTTGGTGCTGCTAACAAGATAGTGTCTGTGAGACTGCTGCACTGCCCCTTCTACACCTCCGGGTCTCGGTAAGGCCCGGAGGTGTGGGAGGGGCAGTGTGGCCATCTTACAGACACCACTAATATACATGTAACAGAGATTTGAAAAAATATGGGTTTTAGAAATAGGCTGTTATGGTAATCATTATTTTCTAAAGCCAGGAGGGTCAGTTTTCGCCCTCCTTAATTTTTTTAAGGCGAGCAGTAGGTGAGCAAATAAATCGCTCTCCTGAAAATGCCAGGCCTGATTGCCTCAGGAACCCTGGTTTAACAGTACAAGTATTTGATACTATTTCCCATATTATATCAACAATTGTACAGCACTTTGTCTTACCTAGTTGACACAACCTTTCAAAAGATGACCACAATAATGGATTTAATTTTAAACTTTTTTTATAACATTCAGCAGCTTTCTGTACTCTCTCTGTTTTACTGAAATATAAAGAAAGATGTAAGAAATTCTTAGGCCCGAAGCCTGGATCCCTAAATTTTCCAACATGGTGAGATGAGAGTTAACCCTTTACCCAACGTAATGGCCAAAACCGGCCAGCACTATTCGCAAAAGTCGCCAATTAAGTTTCATTATTTTTTTCATTTTTTGTCTCAAAAACATAGGTGATGACCCCTCTTTGGAACGAGCACATCAAGCTCATTCCAATGAGGGGTCATAACCTATGTTTTTGAGACAAAAAATGAAAAAAAGTTAAAAAATTTATAGTAATTTATATATTTTTTATACTTACCAATGACCCAGACATAGCTGGTGCTAACTCTTAAAAATATAGGGCCAAACACAAATTTTGCCCCCCAATCCCGAAAATTTGCCTCTAAAACCAAAGAAAACATGTCCTGAATGGCCCTCCACACTTCACCTCTACTGCGCATGCGCAGTGTCAAGGACGTCCCGAAATTGGCGCCATTAATCATTCTTGCAACCAGTGCCTGGTAAGCGCTATGTACTCAGCGGGGAGGTATGAGTTCCCAACTCCTGGGAGGGTCATCCCCGTCTGGGTCATTGGTAAGTATAAAAAATATATAAATTACTATAAATTTTTTAACATTTTTATACTGTATCAATGACCCAGACTTAGCTGAATAGTAAAAAGGCTGGAGGGCCTAGGATATAGAGCCAGTTGAAATACGCTCAATTATATAAAATAGAGTCATCCCCTCTAGGGGAAAAGGAGTATTAGGCCTTACATGTATCTTTCTTATTTATGATAAATTAGAAAGACACAACACCTTCCAAAATTGAGCATCATAACATCTATGTACTCTATTAATATCCAGTATAATCCTTATACTAATAATTTTTAAAGTAAGCCAATAAATAAAGTCTAGAGAATAGAGACTCTTTATACTCCTAAAAAGTGTCTGAGGATTGTATAATAACGCCTGTTTGACACGTGATATATTCAAAAGCTATACTTTAAAAACTATGACCTGAATGAATTTTTAAAACATAAACTTCTCACTTAAAAGCCATCCCAGTAACAGCTCAGAATTACTAACTCCGGAGGAGCTATCCCCTTGTTTTCATAATAAAACAGGTGACCCAAGGGAACACCCCCCCCCCCCCACCCCCCCCCCCCTTTTTTTCTTGCCCTGGGTCAAATAGCCCAGAGCGAAGAGGGCAGCAGGACGGAGTCACTGCCGGAACAGAAAGCCTACCTAGCTATAGTAGCAACTGTTAAGTGAATGACATTCTGAGCAGTAGATAATAGACCTAACAATGGAGGCCTCCAAAAATGGACTCAATATTTCTGAGATAAAAATTCATGAATGTGGATGGCTGTTTGCAATGAGCAGCCTTCAAAAATCTATAATAGCGACACTATTAGTGTAAGCCCAAGATGTAGAAATAGTTCTTACTTCATGAGCTGAAATCTCAAGCACAAACTGCTGAGTCAATGATATACCATAAGCAGTACCGATAGTTAATTGAATCCATTAGCAATAGAATGGAGCGTAATGTCCTTCTATTAGGCATCAAAGACAGAAGAAGCTTACGTCCGTACTAATAAACTGATATCTGTTTATAAATACGTAAACTCTAACCGGACAGAGTAAAGGCCTATGCCCGTACGAAGACGGAAGGACCTTAATAACAATAGGTTCCGGATATTATTAGGAGCCTGACTCTTAACCAAAAATCCAACCTAAGTAGTAAAGGAAGTAGTGTTTCCGTCACTACAAAAGTGAGAATCGTCCACCGATAGTGCATGAAGCTCACTGACTCCTCAGTAAAAGAGAAGACTTACAGAATTACTGTCTTAAAAGGTCAGAATTTGAAAACCACTGTTTCCAGAGGCTCAAATGATTACTTAGCTAAATAAGAACCGAAGCTAAATTCCGTATAGGAATTTAATCTAATGATTCTAGGTCTATTTATCGAAAAGTTTCTAACTGACTTAGATAAAGAGACATAAGACTCAATTGTAAACTATCATAGAGTGCATAGGTATGAGATAACATAAACCTATAACCTTAATAGTAACAGGCTGCAGTAGATCTTGTCAAACAAGTATACTAAAAAGTTGCAATGTCTAGTATGGAGGGATCAAAAATATCAACATAATGATCCCTACACCAACGACGGAAGAGCCTCCACTTTAGCCGCATAGTATACCGAAGAAGAGGTTCTCCTACAGTAAGAAATCGCGTCCAAAGCTCGTCCTGTACAATGCTTGCCATGCAAGAAGGACCACACAATGGAATACGTGAAGGTTGAGACCTTGCGGGTTGTGATGAAGTTGACACGATTTCCCCAGCGAAAGAAGATCCTCTCATGGATGAAGTTTTCGCGGTAAGTCCCACAGTAGACACCTGAGTAAATTTACCCACGGTCTCTGTGAAGACAGAGATGCTATCAACAGAATTGTATTATGGATGTTTATCTTAGCAATACTTGCTGAATCAACAGCGCTGGAGGATACGCATATCCTATCATTCCGTCCTATTAGATCAATAGAGCGTTAACAACATAAGCTCAGGGATCCGGACATGCAAACACATACGTCTGCAAATGAATAGTGAGTTGTGTCGCAAATAAATTATCATTGGGCGTTCCCATTGATAGCAAATCTGATTGAATACTTGTTTGTTGAGAGTCCATTCTGACGGCAACAAGCGACCCTTACGTGAAAGGGAGTCTGCTAATACAATCAGACGACCCGGAATATGACGGACCAAAGCAGAACTTGGTGTACTATAACAAACAGAAGGATTCTTTCCGTTAAATTGAATAACGGAATCAAATGAGTGCCTCCCTGGTTCCGGAGATACGCAACTACTGTCGTATTATCGGACAGGATTTGGACATGCGTTTCTGAATAATGTTCATCCAATGACATAGTGCAAGCCTAAAGAACATTATTCCCTGGAAGATAAGTGCTTGCCTAGAAACTGCGGAACCCAAAGACTCTGGCACTTTGAATCCGTTGGGATCAATATTGTACCCCAACCTGTTTGACTGGCATCCGTCATAATCATAAAACTCGGATCCGACAACTGCAGTGGCACTCTCTGAGTCAACCACCGAATGTTGCCCCAGTCTGAATCTCTTGCTACACTTGATAGACAAGAGAACGTGCATATCGAGCAATTCATAGATTGCTGAAGAGTTGCCGTCGAAGAGAAGCTTCTCCGAGACCGAAGCGACTCTGAGAGAGTTCTTCACCTTACTATCCACGCGCGTGGATGTAGCTAGGGCTGCGTCACGTCTAACCAACTCCAGGTTGCCAATGAAGGGCGGAGTTATACGAGGAAAAACTACTGCCCTTGAAAGAAATCACATTGAGGATCATATCCCGGAATTCTTTCTCTTGAAGACGTAATGATAATGCCTCAGTAAGGTGGTCTACGTATGATAAAGCGTCTAAGTTAAGTCTATTAGACATCATTGTCATTTCCAACATCGTGGTTGGAATTGACATAAGACGGCGAAAAAGATAATTCCCAGTCTTCAACCCCACCGCCTAGACGCATATGAACTCTCGGTATGCCCTGTTCTGCCAAAATAAATTATTTCCTAGAATTGATAAAAGGCAGAAGAGCATTGCGGACAAGAAACTAGACTATCATGCTTAGTAGCAAGCTTATATATAGCGTCGTTAAATAATTCGAATGTTCTAATGACATTATTGGACTGTGTCGGTAAGTCAGGGACAATGTCCCTGAACCGATCCAAAACTCCGTGTCCAATGACGCTATTAGTCTCTTATCCAGCATCGCAGCAATGTAGTCCGACGGAACAACCTGTGGAAGATAATGCCGGAAGAAATGTATGGCAGCTTCCGTTGTTCCGAAAGGGAAAGCTCGAAATCGTCCGAATCCCTTTCGCCATCCTGTCGGACCCTATCAAGTGTTCGGTCGTCTGAACCTGATGCAACAGCGGAGTGCACCGACCCAGCGCCGTCGGATAATTCCTGATCCGACCGAGAATCTGTCGATTGCTGGGATGCTGCGATAAACTGTGCTAACTTGGATAGCACGTCCGTCACTGAGGCCTGTGGAGAAGCGGTCTTACGATGCATTGCCGCTGGAAGCTCCGTGTTCGTTACCCCATGCATACTTCTATTATGCGAACGAACGAAGTGTATAGGCCTCGTGTCCCTTGGCTACCGGATGGCATGACCTGTTCGCCGTGGAATCACTGAATGACGAAGCTGGCCGGATACTCGAGGTCACGTAGCCAATGTGCGGTCATGTGCGCTGCTGTGAGGATGAGGAAGCATTATCGACAGTCTCTCGGACTGTCAATATAACGCAGCGTCCCAAGCGGCGGATATATGCTCCGAATGCGAAATATATGTACCACAACATCCGGTCCCATATGTTGTTGTACGAGAGAGGGACGTCTCTCGCTCGCAGCCCGGACGGACCTGGACGAGCTAGGAACCGGACTAACAGGCTTCCTCCGATCTGTCCTCTAATCCGTCGTCACTGGGTGTGTACTAAAGTTTATTATAGTGCTCGCATCACCCAAATCTCCTTCCTAGACCGCAACGGACGAACCCGGCTGCCGAACCATTCGATGAATGGATGCTACACCGGTGAGCTAGCGAATGTCAACTCCGTCGATCCTACTAGGGACCTCTTAGGCAATTGACATATTCCATGAGCACTTATTGCCGCTAGCTCTTCATTAACTATGACGACAGAGGCACACTTTTGAAAGACATCTCCGTAATTTTGCGAACAAGAAACCAGACATGCTCGTTAATAGCAAGCAAATAATAATATATATAGTGTCGTTCAATAATTCGAAAGTTGTGTGACATTATTGGACTATGTCGGAACTGAGGGACGATGTCCCTGAACCGAACCAAAAATTTCTGTCCACCGACGCTATCAGTTTCTTATCCGGCATCGCAGCATTCTGGTCCAACGAAAGAACCTCTAGAAGATAAAGTCAGATGACATAAACAACAGCATATGTTTTTCCGAAAGGGAAAGCTCGAAATCCTCCGAATCCCTTTCGGCATCCCGTCGGACCGGATGAAATTTTCAGACGTCCGTACCTGCTTCCGCGGAGCGTCCCGACCCAGCGTCGTCGGATAATACATGATGCGACAGATTCTGTCATTGCTGGGATGCTGTGATAAGCTGTGCTATTTGGGATAGCACGCCCGTCACCGAGGCCTGTGCAGTAGCGGTCTTATGATGCATTGCCGCCGGAAGCTCCGTGTACGTTGACTCCCGCACATTTTCTTATGCGAACGTCCGGAGTCTGCAGGCCTCGTGTCCCTGACTACCGGATGGTGTGACCTGGTCGCCGATGATTCTCTGATTGGCGAAGCTGACTGGATATCCGAGGTCACGTAGCCAAGAGCGGTCGTGTGCGCTACCATTAGAATGAGGAAGCCTTATTGACAGTCTCTCCGGACTGACTATATATCGGAGCGTCCCGAGCGGCGGACGTATGCTCCGAATGCGAAACATTTTGTACCACAACATCTGGGGCCAGATGTTGCTGTACGAGAGAGGGGCCTCTCTCGCTCGCAGTCCGGATGGACCTCCTCCGTTCTCCCTCTAATCCGCCGTCACTGGGTGTGCATTTGGTTCATTTATAGTGCTTGCATCACCCCAAAACTCCTTCTAGACCGCAACGGACGAACCCGGCTGCCGAACCATTCGATGAATGGACGCTACACCGGGCGAGCTAGCAGACGTCAAAGGCTGTCGAACCTACTAGGGTCCTCTTAGGCAATTGACGTATTTACATGAGCACTTTTCCGCTAGCTCTTCATTAATTGTGACGACGGAGGCACACTTTTGGAAGACATCACGGATACATCACCCTATTCTTGATCGTCTGAAATAGAGATTGATAAAGTAGAGTGACCCTGCGGAGAAAGGACCGGAATGGCCAATTCCCCACTAACATAACGTGACATGCGCTTCCCATGTTGTCATCGAAATTAACACATACAGAACAGGAGTTAGTGCGAGTACACTGACTACATATACAATGATTATGAAAGTCAGAGGAAGATTTCCTCTTATTACAATTGAACAATATCCTTTCATTGTGAAAAGAAAACAAAGTCCTAGTACTCGCACCAATCCCTGACAATCAAAATACATAATAATATGATCCATTAATATAGAAAAAATAATTGCAATCAAAAAAATTTTGAAAAAATATTTTTTCAAAACAGCCCAAGTTTCTGAAAAGTAACGCTGAGCCCCAATGGATCCCAAGCCTAAGTGTGGACAAAAATTCTAAAAATATTTTAAACAATTTATGCAACACTTACGAACAATAATAATGTATCTAGTTATGATTAAATTAACATCCAGATATTATTTTCAAGAAATCCCCCCTCACACAGAGGGCTGTTGTTGTAAATGTAAACAATAAGTGTAAAAACACTAGAACAAGATTCCAGGCACCCTGGCCCGAAATCAGTTACCAATAATACACTATCTGATGCAAAACAGCAACTTCCAGGGAAGAAACTGCAGAACATCAGATGGTAGATGCAGAACACTACGCCTAACCAACCATAGGTGAAGACGTAAACATGGGGAAAAGAACAGAATTCATTCTGTTATCCAGCTAAAACTCCCAAGAAATTTTAGTAATAAAATTACAGAAAATATGCCAAAAGCATGGGAGAATAGCAAGAGGGGACTTAAAGGAAAGGGAGAGAGGAAAACACTAAACAAGCAGTGTAATTTGATAACAAGAATGACCACAACAGGCTGTTGCCTCGAAAATAGGTAACTTAACATAATTTCATTAAAAAATTTTAAGTTACAGCCCTGATAATTTTCTGTCACTCATTTTTCCTCTCCTCCTTCTATATCCTCCTTAGAATCACCATTTCTCTAATATTTATGTGTCTGGCATCATTTAAACTGAGATTTACAAGCACAAAGATCAGTCAGATGTTAACTGATGAAGGGCCAAACAAAGAATGATTAATGGCACCAATTTCAGGACGTCCTTGACACTGCGCATGCGCAGTAGAGGTGAAGTGTGGAGGGCCATTCAGGACATGTTTTCTTTGGATTTAGATGCAAATTTTGGGGATTGGGGAGCAAAATTTGTGTTTGGCCCTATATTTTTAAGAGTTAGCACCAGCTAAGTCTGGGTCATTGGTACAGTATAAAAATTTAGCTATTCAAGAATTTTGTTTGCAAGTGTCGTCTGCTTTTCATGTTAGGTAAAGGGTTAAATGTTTCTGACAGTCTTTCTTAGCCATTGACTATTGGTACAGTGGAGTCCACTTAACTGGATATCTCTTAACTGAATAGCCCTGTTAATTGAATATAATTTCCCAACACAAAACCATTTACCATACCTCCAGTACAAATTTGACCTGTTAATTGAATAAAGGTTATACAGTAAACTCCAGTTAATTGAATAAAAAATCTTGTAACCTGTTGAGAAATTACCCTGACTATCCCCAGTTTTCCTTTGTTTATAGACGTATCTGCCCTTTAAACCCGGAGCTCGACTCGGATACATATTTTGTACATCCACATAAGTACATCCACATAATGGTAATAATCTCTATATATCTTGTTTGACAGAGCTCATGGAGGTCAGTCAAACAAGATGTAATAGAATAAATGCTAAGTTTATCTCTAGAATACAGTAAAGTGACACAATTCCTGAATTGAATACTCCTGTTAAATGAATAATTTTCATTGGCAAAGTGGGTATTCAATTAACAAGTGTTCCACTGTACAAACTTGAAACCCAACTCAATAAATATACTTTCTTTAAACAATAATAAATGAAACAGGTCTAATTATTTTGTTCATTATTATTAATTTGAAGAATTACATTTGTTTCCCAAAAGTAATTCTTAAAAATAATAATACGCAAACATTTATGTACATGACAAGTGGTTTGTCATAAATTCATAACCAGTTTTTTCATATACAAATCATATATGAAACAGGTTATTTTTGCATAACGAAAATTGTTATTTCATTAAATGATCAACTTTTTTAGTGACTTTCAGAGAAAATGTTGGTGTTGTGCCATTAACAATTTTTCCGACAAACAACAATAATTTCCAGCAGGCAAGGCCATGACCAACTGCCATCCCCTAGCATCAGAAAATTTATAAGCTTCCCTTACTCTCTCTGTTTAACTAAAATACGAGGAAAAAGAAATAAGAAATTCTTCTTACCATTAAAAGAGATATATTTGCATGATATGTTGCTCAAATTAGGCAAGAGTAATTTTGTTTTGAAAGTATCATAATATGAACTATCTTACAGGTTTCATTGTCTTAACCCTTAAAGCCACACAAAGTCGATCTTCTGTTTCTCAAGCCATTATTCGTAAAATTTCAAGCGGGCAAGCAGTTATTTTATTTTTTATTTCTGTCATTATTTCTTTGCCATAAAAAGTTCATGTTCTTGGTTTATGTTTTAGGCCTCATAATCTACAGAATACCATGGATGGTGGTGTATTTTGTCCCGAGAACAAGAAGGCTTTGCAATGCTTTAGCATTGCAAAGCCTTCTTGCACTCAAGGGACAAATTTATCAACTTTTTTAACTTGGGAAAAATATCAGACAAACCATTTAATTTTTATTTTTAAGTTTACATTGGTTATAAAAAGAGAGCATGCAGCAGCCAAAATGACCATGTGGGAGGGCCTTAGAATCATATTTGTAATTTTTTTAGGCCTAATGAATCAGCTACATCCACTCATGTAATTCTCTAATTAAGCATTTGAAAAGGTTATATATTTTGTTTAAAATTTCAACAAACCAACTATGATGTGACCCCCTCATTGGAACGAGCTTCGCATCTCGGGTGAACATAAGCTCTGCACCACAACCTCAGACTATGTTACCAACAATTCATCACAATAACTTATAATGTTGACATGGATAGAGAAGTACAAACAACTGAGCAATAACAATTACCTACCTATACATAGCTCCTAACAGTGAGAAGACATGAGAAGACATATTTCCATATTCTGATTCCATTTCTTCATAGGATTTCACTTTATTTAAAATATTCCCTGATAATACTGCTTCAGCTTCAGATAATCTGGAAAAAATGGAAATTTTCAGTTTCATTCTTTTTATACCTGTCATAGAGTGCTGTGATCACAAGTGGTCTCTTTCTCAGTCAGATCGTGACCTGGTCATAATACACATACACCAGTGGAGCGAGATTTTTAAAATAATATATTGCAAAATCAAGTCAGAATAAATATACATTATCTTGAGCATGTGCCTGTCCTGTAATTTGTAAGAGTTTCGAGGCGATGTTTACAACAGGATCGCAACAAGTCTGTCAGAGAAAGTTGCGATCAGATTGTAATATTTATTTATTTATTAAAAAGTTTAACGACACTTTAACAGCCAGGGTCATATCGTGTCGGTGACAGTTTTATGAGCGGAGGAAGCCAGAGTACCTGGAGAGAACCCCCATGCAATGATGAGCAGCTGCCAGCTCCCCAACATCGTATCTGATTGTAAACACAACCAAGAATCTGATACAAATTACAGGACATGCACATGGTCATGATAATACATGATGTTTCCCCCATTTTTCAGTTTAAATTGGGTTGAAATTGGTAAAAATTTTGAATTTCAGATTTCAGGAACTCTATTTTAATGTGTAATAACAATGCATATATGTGATAGTGCAATGTTTACCGGAAATTGAAATTGTCTGACACAGAATCAGAACAGGGGTGTGGGGGAGGGGAGGTTGAAAGATACAAATGTTTTTTCCAAGTTTTGAGGTCCAAATTAAGTTGATTGTTGGATTAAAAAAAAAAAAAGAAAAAAAAAAAAAAAGCACTCAAGATTCAAGGTTCTCATATGTCTTCTTCGACAGGTGAGATTCTACAGTATGGTGAGCAAAAAAGCAGACTGAAAATTTCAATTGGATCACAACCCAGTCGTGTTCCAGACAAAATTCTATGTACAATTTTGTAAGCAGAGTTCTGTACCTGATCCTGGTGTGATTCTGATTAATAAATTTACATGACCCACAAAACCTGGCTTTGGAGATAATATAAATTACCAAAAAGCAACAAAACAGACCAAACTGGATTACCAACTTCGAGAAAAGTCAGCATGCACAACTAGCACACAAAGTACAAAAAGTAGAGAACCAAAGTAATCTGCCTGGTTTTCAATATTAACATGCATTCGCCATCTTGTGTATATTTTTTATATTTTTCCACACCTTTGATGTTTCTTCTATCTGTTATTCTTAAAAGAAATTTTGTTGGAAAGAGTGTCTAAAAATGAGTGGAGCATTAAATTCTTCGTCAAGAGTGATGGTAATACAGCTTGGAAACTTTTCCACACATTTTGGAGGAGGAGGGAACGTGATTTCCAAGTGAGGGAAGGTTTTATTTTTAATTTTTTCTCGTATTTTATGAGCATGGATTGGGAGCCTTTCCTCTGTCTTTTCATAAACAGAATACAGAAAGTGTATAATTCTACAAACTAATTCGTTTCATTTTTACTACCAAGAGCATAATTCCAACTTTGTTCATTCTTAACTGATTAAGTGTTAAATTTTTTTGGACACCCAAATTTGTATCCATGTCTTTGCTTTGTTATAATTTATGAGAGAGAGCCTGAAGCCTGAAGGCACTCTCTCACATAAATCATAACAAGGCAAATCTACACGGACTAAATAATTTCACTTCAAAGATAATATGAAGCAAATCCACTGAATATGAAGCCTTTGCACTACAGGGCAAAACCCAAATTTGGGTTTCAAGCACTCTACCAGTTAACCCTTCACCTAACAAATCGCCTGCAACCGCCCACGTAATATGCAAATTCAGCAGCTGAAAAAATATTTATTTTTCGAAAATGTTCAACAAAACCATATCATGTAACCCCTCTTTGGAACGAGCTCGACAAGCTTGTTTCAAAGAGGGGTCACATGATATGGTTTTGTTGAAATTTTTTTTAAAAATTTTAAAAATGATACTTAAAAAATAAATTTTGAAATCGTCTATGTTGGGTGAAGGGTTAACAGCAACAGAACAGGTACCCCAACATGCTGTCTCAAGAGAAACTAGCAAGCCACGATCTAAATGCATTGGTTGCCATTTCTATGCAAATCTTGGCTGCCAATATAAGCAGCCAAAATTTGCCTTGAAACAAGAGCACCGCCTAGCGAGGCAACATACGCCCGTCAAAACTGGAACACGCACAAGTTTCTCTGGGGTAAAGTTCGAAATTTTTGTTGACTCGACTATGTCTGTCCCCCCTCCCACCTCCAATGATTGCCCATTCCCCTGCCCTGTCTGGGGTAAAGGGTTTCAAATTGTATGCTTGTGTGCACACATTTCATATTGTTTTTGTGAAATTTTAGTATGCAGAATGGAAATGCAAACAATTTTTAGGTGTAGAAGATTCTCCTCGCCGTTTACAATGGTAGCGTCCATTCATTGACAGGTTAACTTCATTGATAACGATTGACAATAGGTGGCGCCAAGGAAAAGGACATTTTGAGGTTCATAAGATATAAACGGCGTGGAATCTCATCATTTAAAAATAATGGGCAAAATTCTCATAAAGGGAAATAACTCTACTAAAAATGGGCTGCTAAAGACGGAAATTGAACCAAACCTGTCTTTTGTTGTACTAAATCCACACGCCAAATTTAACTCATCTCAAACGATTACAACTAAAGTTATCGTCTGGAAACAAGAACTTGGGCAAAATTCTCGTAAATAAAGGGACATAACTCTACTAAAAATGGGCCGCTAAAGACAGA
Organism: Pictodentalium vernedei; assembly: GCA_031216915.1. Taxonomy (NCBI): domain Eukaryota; kingdom Metazoa; phylum Mollusca; class Scaphopoda; order Dentaliida; family Dentaliidae; genus Pictodentalium; species Pictodentalium vernedei. The sequence goes on along the minus strand of CM062294.1, from coordinate 450,040,308 downwards.
AATCAAACCCAACCTGTATTTTGTTGTACTGAATCCATAAGCCAAATTTAACTCAGCTCAAACCATTACAACTAAAGTTATCGTCCGGAAACGAAATGTGTCTACAGACGGACAGACATAAGGGACGGACAGACGGATGGCGAGACCATTTACATAATACGTCCCGTTTTCAAACGGGTGTATAACAGTAAAGCCACAGGATGTGGACTGTCTGTAGTCATAACATTCAGATTTCAGGTAGATACATGTACATCAATCAAAAACATAAAAAGATTCAAGTCTCCCGATTATCTGGTAATATTGGATGGCATTAAAAACGTCCAATGACCAATTAAATTTCAGTGAGGGATTGCCTGAGAATAAAAAAAAAAAAATTGGGGGGGGGGGGGGGGGAGGGGGGGGGGGGGGTGGCGGGGGCTAACTCATCTATTTTTGAGTCTTGCGATGGAACGTCCAATTTCAGCAATTTCTTTTTGGATATTAAATAATACATTTGGAGGATCTGAAAATGTGGAAAATCTCCAGAGGTTTATGATTTTAAATGTGTTAGAACCAATGTTTCATCAAAAACAGAAAACATAATTGTCCTCTTTCCTAAGGTAAAATACATTAACCTGTTCACTTATTTTAAAAAAAAATTGTTGGTCTACCCTTAAAAATAAAATGCAACATCAATGATGAATCAATATTCCAATCAATATTTAGAGTAGTAAATTTTGCATCATAACAACATCTGTTCAGAACACATGTGTGCTGAAAATAACTCAGTCACATGAATTGGGTGCTTTATGCAAGAAGCATGTAACAATAGAATCCTTCCTATTCATTAACAAATGAACATGAAAGCTGAAGACAGAAAGTATGGGATATTGCAGTCGAAAAATAGGTCATGGCCAATAATTGTTATGTAATTTTGATTGCATGCAAGCATTTTTTTGTAAAAAATAAAGTAATACTGTACGAATTTATTCAATTGATGCTTTACTGAAAATATGAATTACAAATGAATATCATCAATATGACTAAATAAGGCCTAAAAAAATTAAAAATCTGTTTCTCAGGCTCTCCCACATGGTCCTTTTGGCTGCCACATGACCTCTTTTTATAACCAATGTAAATTTTTTAAAAATTCAAATTAAATGGTTTATGTCTGACATTTTACCCAAGTTAAAAAATTTGTCCCTTGACTGCAAGAAGGCTTTGTAATGCTTTGGCATTGCAAGGCCTTCTTGCACTCAAGGGATGAAATACATTACCACCCATACTATTTCATAGATTATGAGGCCTAAAACATAAACTAAGAACATGAACTTTTGATGTCAAAGAAATAATTACAGAAATAAAAATTAAAACAAGAGATTCACTCGGAAGTGAGTATGCCCCCCTACATGGCAATGACCTTGATCTGTGACCTTGACCTCCATCGCACAAAAAGAATTGTAAAAAGTTTAATATTTGTACTTTGGTTCGTTTCTGAGTTATGGCTGAGACACGAATATTGATGATTTTCAGTGTGACCTTCAAATGTGACCTTGATCGTGACCTTACGGACCTGGCTGTGGTGTGTGACACATCCACTCATTGTCCTTTATAATTGAGCGAAGTTAGATGATTGTAGCCCTAATAGTTTTGGAGTTATGCTTGAGACACGATTTGTGACCCTAACATATGAAGGTCAATTGTGACCTTCACCTTGCAGATACGGTGGAAACTATTCTACGCGACACACCCTCTGACTGTCCTTAACATTTGGAAAAAGTTTAACAATTGTACTATGATTCATTTCTGAGTTATGGCTGAGACACGAATATTGACCGATTTTTAGTGTGACCTTGAAATGTGACCTTGACCTTGAAGGTACGAACCTGGCTATGGTGTGTGACACATCCTCCCATGGTCCTTTATAATTGTGTGAAGTTTGATGATTGTGGCACTAACAGTTTTCGAGTTATTGGCTCGGACACACACGGATGGACACACGCACACTTCAATCACTATTATGCCACCCGACTTGAGTCGAGGGGCATAACAAGAGGCCCCAGGGGGCCTGAGGGCACTCACCTGACATGGTAGTCTAAATATCAAACCAGGGACTTCGACTTGAATAAGCCTCCTAAGAAAAGCATATACCAACTAGATGAAGCAGTTGTGCCCACAAAATACGCAGGATTTTCCTTCTATTTTCAGTTCCTGCACTTTTATGTCCCAAAATTGAGATAAATGCATAAAAAAAATTTTTTATTACTTTTGTTCAGAAATTTTCGAAGTCCCAAACAAAATATTTTCAGCCTAAAATCTATTTTTCTTCTTAAAATTGACCAAAACGCATAAAAAATCCAAAAACTTATTTCCGGATTTTGGTCAAAAATTTTCTTCGTGATTTTGGTCCAAAAAAAAATTTTTTTGTCTTAAAATTGACCTAAATGCATAAAAAACCAATAAAAAAATTTCAAGATTTTGGTCAAAAATTTCGAAGTCCAGAATGGGACCCCAAATTTTCAGCCTAAATATGAACCTAGGGACTTGGCTTGGACAAACTTGAATCTCACCTCCCTAAGGATGTTGCATACCAAATATCAAAACATTCTTATTGGTAGATCTGAAGAAGATTTTTAAAGAATATTCCTCATACTGCACTCATCTAAACATTTGGGCTCCCATAGAGAGCCCATATATGGACCCAGGCAATTGATTTCAATAAACCTGTGAAACAATCTTCCAAAGATGTTATATGTGAAATTTGAAAGCTTTTGGAGCAGTGGTTTAACTTTGGGAGAAAAGTAGCCTTAAATGTTTTTCCCATTACCCACAGTGTTAAAAAATGCTGACTCAGCACTTTTTCAAAGTCCCAGAAAAGTACACCATGATAAAACCGATAGCAATTTTTTTTTACCATTCCATTCTGTTTGTCCTAAGGAAGCTTCACACCACATGAGAATTCTCAGTGCCGTGTAGGTTTGGAGATATGGGCGTTTTAATTTTTTTCTATTTTTAGCTCCCGCGGTTCCCATGGGGCGACAGGAAAAAAATTCGGCATAAATTAAGTACTTATGACCCAATAAGTCCTCATATCAAATTTGGTCCAAATCTGCCTCTCGGTTTGGAAAATAGAAATTTTGGGAGGGGCAAAAATTCTTGCCCCTGCCGTAACGATGGCAAATATAGCCTAGTGTTGTGCGGTTTTATTTTTCTTGTTTCGGTTTGGTTTTTAAAAAAAAACTCGGTTTATAGGTCGGTTTTCGTTTTTTTTATAGTGAGACATCTGCAGTTTCAAACAGAAACTAGAGAAGCAGAATTTACTGCCACCAGTAAATTTAAGTCTGTGTGAAAAGGGTTAAAGTATCAGGAATAAACTATAAAGAAAGAGAATTCATGCAGGCTTATTTTTCGGGAGTAAAATATTTTTGAACAAATCAGAACTGAATTTTCGTTAGCTGTATTTACAGATATTCATACAGGAATCAGAACATTTTTATAAGAAACCAGAAATGGCACATATGTGACCAGCATTTAAAGGGTTTGATACACAAATCAGAAAAGGACATTTTTTGCTCTGCCCACTAATTTGTTTGATGAAATACATTCACAAACTTTAGAAATGTATTAAGGTGTAATAAAATGCATTTCCCAGTCTTTCTGAATAACGCCCCCATATTAAGATCTTCAGAGGGTTAACATATTCCTTTTAAATACTCCATTTTAATCCTTCAAATGGGGGTGCAGTGGCTCAGTTGGCAGAGGTGCAGGCTGCAAGGCATGAGGTCCTCACTCGGTCCTTGGGCAAGACACTTCACCCCATAGCCCACGTGGGTGCATGGTGGTGCTGTGTACTAAAGCGTACTGCACATCGATGGTGCACCCGTCTTCAACCAATTCTAACCCTGCTTGTGTGGAGTTAGTATGTGGGAGATCTGACAGTTGCTTGTTGTTGCCCAGTGATTCTTCCCGGGTACTCCGATTTCCTCCACCTGAAAAACTGTTGTGGTCATGATAAGCCACTGTGCATAAATATGTGACATTAAACACCAATGAATAAATAATCCTCTAAAAAATGAGCTCAATCCAATAAAGGGCCATAAGCTGTTTTTCAAGCAAAAATAAAAAGGTATTAAAACTGAATAGACGTTTCTGAGAATAATGTTGACCGGTTTTTGCCGTTATGTTGGCTAAAGGGTTAAGAATCACTTACTTTGGAAGGCACACTGAAAGGGTGTCCCATTCCACATAGAATTAAATGTTAAGTTTCTCAGCTGACAGCACCTGCTTTTGCACTCTGGAGGGATGGAACGGCACAAATCAGAGACATTCTCTTAATGGCACTTTGGCACCAAAGGTTTCTACACTCTCAGTGAGACCGAGCCGAGCGCAGTGAAAGACTATAGAACTCCTCTAACAAATGAGTTTTAAACAGTCATAGCACTAACACAGTTAACAGAACAGTCGATCATGTCAGTATTGCATTGTTACCAGCACCCTGACAGTGTTGTGATAGGTTTCAACAATTATTCAGTGCAGTTTTATGGAAAGGGTTAACTTTATTCTGCCTGAAATAAAATATGTGCAATCCACATTAAAGTCTTGAGAGGGTTAAAAGCATTGAACTGAATAAGATAGGTTTCAACAAATTTTACAATTATTCAGTGCAGTTTTATGGAAAGGGTTAACTTTATTCTGCCTGAAATAAAATATGTGCAATCCACATTGAAGTCTTGAGAGAGTTAAAGGCATTGAACTGAACAAGATAGGTTTCAACAAATTGTACAATTATTCAGTGCAGTTTTATGGAAAGGGTTAACTTTATTCTGCCTGAAATAAAATATGTGCAATCCACATTGAAGTCTTGAGAGAGTTAAAAGCATTGAACTGAATAATTTATAATCTATTTCCTTGCAAGGCAAAGGGTTTCTCTGAACTTAGTTCCAGAAACTTACATCCTATTATCATAACAAGGTTAGTCGATTACATTTCATTTTTTGACAGCTGACTCCACTGGAGTTTACATTATCTCCAGTGTGAATAACATAGCATTGTATTGCTTGGAGAGAATTTACTGTATCAGGAAATTGGAGGCTGTGAAAGCCCTGTGGCCGACTGGGCCATACCCAGTGGATCTAGCGACTTGAAAAACATTGGTGGCCGAGAACTTTTGACTGTCCACCAGTATGCCAAAAATCAGCGAGATAGGACGATTCGTTTTTGAGTTATCGTGAGGACAAGGAAGTGCATAGAAGACAGGAGAATAAGAAAACAAAAAAGAAGAAAAATAAAAAAAAGAACAAGAAACCGTACAAAAACAATAGCCTGTGTGTTTCACACAGACTAACTATGTAGTGTCAATATAATGCCCATACTGTCATATTTTCAATGATGCTTTAATTGGCAGTGACTAGCATTTGTGCTAAGTGTATAAATGGCAGGCATTATACAAAACAAAAAAATATAAAAGAAAATAAAATGTAACAGTGTTCGCAGAATATCACCACTCACCAATCCTAGGCACATGCCCCCCCTCCCCCTCCCCTCACCTCTGGTCTTTAAGTTCAAGCATAAGAGAGTCTATGATGAATTGATATAACACATGGGTGCGAAAAGAGCTAATTCACAATTCCCCAGACCTCTGTTCAGTGTTCACTCCTGGGTGGGGCCCTGGGCAGCCTAGCAAAGTGACCCTACCAGGCATTGCAAATAATAACAAGCGTTGCCAAGTGGGGCACCTAGACACCCATCCTAACATATTTGACAATGAACTGGTGTATGGACTCTTTTCAGTACACCCCCCCCCCCCCCCCCCCCACACACACACACACACTCACAGTGGTGACTAGTGCCACCACCCACCCTAGTAAAATAATCAGCAATCTTTTCATGTCAATCTGGAATGGGAAAGTCATATTGTTTGTAGCTGGGTGGGCTTCAAACGAACCACTTTACCAAATACCTATTGTCTATCTACCACCCCCCCCCCTCCCCCCCCCCCCACCCACACACACACCTCGCGCATGCAATGGTTTTAGCTCAACGGAATTGATTTTACAAATTCACTGGTGCACTGTTATATATTGTAACTTTTTTTGCGTTTGCCTCTTGCCATTCCACTTTCTATTTCTACCGCTGATGTGTTCCTTTGGTTGGCCCCCTTAAAATTAGTTGTGTGGGAATGCAACCGCGGCACGTTGACAGAGCGATATTACGGAACGCAGCTTTTTCCCATGGATATGGATGATTCGGTCTTGGGACGTTTCGGCCTCGGGACGTTTCGGTTCAAGACGTTTTGGCCTTCATATATTGAACTAAATAGAATAAGAACTTGGGGTTTCGTGTTTTAGTGGGCCGAAACCTTCACGACAAAACATCTCGGGTCGGAACGTCCCAAGACTGAATTGCAATAAAACCTCTTCCCGGATAAGCACATCAAGGGAGGCAACAGACTTACACGTGGTGGGGCAACCCGTGACAAATGTTATTTTCGAATACGACAATGAAATACCAAGACCTTTTTCTGATATGATATTATTCACTGTCCAACAGATTCTAGATAAGTAATTTTAATTAAACTGATTGACTATGTCAGACAAACCTGTTCAAAAACGAAGCCAATCGCGCAAGGTATTTCCTGTAATCAGTGAAATGTAGGCGTGTTGGCTGTCTGTTTTGTCATTCTCACAGAAAAGTTGGCTGTCTGTTTTGTCATTCTCACAGAAAACACAACCCATTTTTACGTCAACGATGTATGATTGACAACTTGTCATACATCATTCTCGAGTGATCTGGACATGCTGCAGTGACCCCTTTACACCCAGAATGTGGTGTGCATTGACGACACTGTCATTTCCTGACAAAGCTTGACATTTCAGACATTGTTAGTGCAAACTGAATAATGGAAACATCTCTTCCCGACATTTTAGGAAAAAAAACGAAACCGTACTCATTTATCAGTTACACGGTTTCGGTTTAGGTTTTCAAGCAAAACTGAAACCGACTTATAAAACCGGTAAACCGTACAACACTAATATACCCCCTAGAACTTCTCTTGAACAAATCTGAGTCTACACACCAAAAGGAAGCTGCATACCTAATATCAAGTATCTGCTACTGCTGGTTCATGAGAAGAAGATTTTTTAAGATTTAGGCTCACTTTTTGGGCGTGGCCCTATCAAGGGGCAGGTCAACTTGATTTGAACAAACTTGAATTGACATGTGATGAGGTACATGCACAGCAAATTTTGTTGAATTTGGTCCAGTAGTTTGTTAGAAGTTGATAATGTAAAGTTAACGCCGGACGCCGGATGGATAGATGACGGACGGAAAGTGATTAGTAAAGCTCCCCTGGAGTTTCGCTCAGGTGAGCTAATAAAAAAACACTCACCCTATGCAATTTTACAAATGGCCTGAGAAACAGAAGCTCTACTTTGTGTAGCCTAAATATAATTTGATTTTTCATCACCAAAACACAACCACAATGCCATGTGTTAACAAGTCAAATGATTAGTGCAACGTTAATATTTTCCCCCCAGAAAAGATGGATAATTCTTCCTTGCAATGCATAAGATGCACACTGGTTTGGGGGTTTATTTATTTATTGGTGTTAGGGTCACATACTTATGCACAATGTCTAATCATGACCGCGACAGTTTTACAAGTGGGGGAAGCCAGAGTACCCGGAGAGAACCACCAAGCATCAACGAGCAAAGTCAGCTCTGCAACATTGTAACTCTGTTTAAGCTCTGCTCAAGCAGGGTTACAGATGTTGAAGACAAGTGCACCATCGACGTGCAGTACGCCTTAGTACACAGCATCATCATGCTCCCATTGAGGCAACTGGGATAATGTGCCTTGCCCATGAACACAACGCGGATCGTCCCAGATGGGGATCAAACTCGGGTCCTCTAGCATAGAAGTCCAACATTCTACCACTGAGTCGCTCCCTGTTTGGGGGATTAAATTTTGCGTGGGAAAAAGCATGATTTACACAGTGGCTGGTATGGTGTCACCCATTCAATACACTGATAGAACATATCAATAATTTCTGTTTTAGACAATGTATGCAGGTTATTTCATACTATGCAGACTATTTCAATTTATATCTCCAACTGCTGAAAGGTCAATTGTAGTGTTCAACTGATGATCAGAACCGGGCACCACAATCGGCCGATTGTGGGCAATTGGATGACAATGGCAACGGCTCCTGGAACATCGGTTCAACCAATTGTTGCCAAGCATTTTTTGTGATGATTCATCAACGGCATTTATTATCTTCTGCAATTGTTCAATTATTAATGTAAAATGATGTCAATGATAGCATTCAATAAAGTTGAGAAACAACCAAATCTCTCTAGATGCCCCTTTATGGGATATACAAGTTAAACGACATGCAAAGGGGCAACCACCAGTTCATACCAGAAAAGTGAAGACTGCACTCCATTGACTCAGGTCGCAGTAAAATTACCAGTCACAAGCACGTTTACCACGCAAGTGTGCGTGAATGATAATTTTTCTGCAACCACAGCCAACGAAGTTTAACACTGTGAAAAATGTTCAGTTTAATGTAGTTCTTTCAAGCCTCGACTTGTCGAGAAGTACACAGTATTACAATCAGAATCGGCCAATTGTGAGCTCAAATAACCTGTGTAATCAGTCAACAATCATTTTTGGTAATCGGTTGAACACTAATCAATTGCAAGGTGTACAGCCCCTCACCATAACTCATGTTAGGTTCAACAAATAGTTGTTCTAACTTGGACACTCCACTCATTACCCTCTCTACCCACTTCCCTTCAGGGTAGTGGGAGCAGAAAGTAATGACCGGACGATCCTAGATTGGAATACCATTTCCTAACTAGGACTCTCCAGTCATAACCTTCTCATCCTTTCAGGAAAGTGAGATGAGGAGGTTATGACCGGATAATCCTAGATTGGACTACTATTTCCTAACTAGGACTCTCTAGTCATAACCTTCTCATCCCTTCAGGAAAGTGAGATGAGGAGGTTATGACTGGATAATCCTAGATTGGACTACTATTTCCAAACTACGACTCTCCAGTCATAATCTTCTCATCCCTTCAGGAAGGTGAAATGAGGAGGTTATGACCGGATGATCCTAGATTGGACTACTATTTCCTAACTAGGACTCTCCAGTCATAATCTTCTCATCCCTTCAGGTAAGTGAGATGAGGAGGTTATGACCGGATGATCCTAGATTGGACTACTATTTGCTAACTAGGACTCTCCAGTCATAACCTTTTCATCCCTTCAGGAAAGTGTGATGAGGAGATTATGACCAGATGATCCTAGATTGGACTACTATTTCGTAACTAGGACCCTCCAGTCATAACCTTCTCATCCCTTCAGGAAAGTGATATGAAAAGGTCATGGCCGGGCGGTCCTGGTTAAAACTACAGAAAAAGCATCCCTCTATGGATTTGAAAATCTAAGGACTATTTTTAACTTCAAGCAGTTTTAACTATAGAGTGAAAAAATATTTTTCTGAAGTGATTTGTAATTAACATGAGTATGTTATTTTTAGGATGGTATTCTACCAGCAAGAGGAACCACATAGCAAGATTTTATTCACAAACAATTGTTTAATCAAAACTTATTGGAGAGTGATAAAACAAATTTGTGCAAAACATTTTTTCTTGTTGTTGAGCAAAGAGCAAGCTGATGAAAATAGTCTAAAGCCACTAAAGTGGCTTTCAGCACTATTCAATAGAGTCGTGAGAGTGGCTTCTAGCACTCAAGCAGTTAACCAATATAAAGCACTGTCAAGGACCAGCATGGTATTGGTTCACAAGGCTTATATTCCATCTAAATTTGGGAGAATCCATTTGGATTCTCGTGAAAACGGTTGCGAGAATCCATACCTGCTATGCTTGTCCTAGGATTCCATTAGGGCCCCCTGGTTGAACCCCTGTTGTACACTGATACCACATGTTAGCCCTTTACCCAACACAGTATTTTAATTTTAATTTTTAAAATCCAAATTGAATTTTATAAGTTAAAAAAAAAAACTATCAATACATATATTTATCAATAAAACCTTACAAATATGGATGTCATTAGAACCAGCTCATTGAGCTGGTTCCAATGACAGCCATATGTGTAGTTTTATTGACAAAGTGTCAGGATATTTTAGGTCATGTGTTAGCCTTGTATTGGTTAATTTGATGCTGCTATGTTATGAAAAGGTGTTAAATTGACTCAATTCTTTTTACGAGAATCCCAGCATAGGTGCAGCGTGAATCTACATGGATTCTCACTTGCTTGTTTGTGCGAATCTTTACGAGAATGGATTCTCGGATTCTCGTTGAAATATAAGCCCTGGTTCATCATACATACTTGTTAATTTCCATACAACATCTGGCCATGAGGTATTTACAATTTGGTGTAGGACAGCCATTCTTCTGCAGCAGCATGTAAGCCTGAATAGGTTTACTTGAGCGGTAATAACATGTAGCTAACAGATACAGAGCTTCTTCTGTTGACACTGGAAATATAAAATTAAAGTGTCAATGACACTGCAGCTTAACTTGACGGTGTGTAGTGTTTGATGAAAAGGATAATATTCAATGTTTATAAAAGGATTAAGAAATAAGACAAGAATTGTGATAGTTTAAGGTCACATATTTCTGCACAATGGCTAATCATCACCACAACAGTTTTACGAGTGGAGGAAGCCGGAATACCTTGAAAGAACCATCAAGCAATGGAGAGTAACTGTCAGCTCCCCAACATGCTAACTCCAGACATACAGGGTCAGCAATGGTTGAAGACAGGTGCACCATTGACGTGCAGTACACCTTAGTACACAACATCACAATGCCCCCACATGGGTATTGGGGTGAAGTGTCTTGCCCAAGGACACAACCTGGTTGCTGAAGGTGGGATTCGAAACGAGGACCTCTCGTCTTGCAGCCTGCACCTGTACTTTATGTTTTCAATAAGAGTAATGTGAGGTGCAGACTGTACTAAAGAACTGAGGTCTGGGTTAATGTGGCCCTCACAGTTAATGTATGTCAACCAAAGTTACCAAGTTACAGTTACTCGTAGACTTTGCTAAAGGAATCTACAGATAAAACTAGAAGTTCTGTCACAAACTGTGCGCTTATCTAGGCTTAATTGCACGTAGGAATTGTGTGCAATTGCCACATGGAATGACATCCAAAGCATGCAGGTTCTCCTGGTTACTCGTAGTAAATGCAGGCAATGTTTCTGCCAATGGACCTCCGGGTTACCCGGAGGTCCATTGGCTGACACATTGCTTATGCACAGGCCATATGTACAGAATTTGATAGCCTTACTATGGCCATAACGCGTAGATTAACGCGCAGATCGACGTGCTATTTGTGTGCATTTCATGACAGGACTACTAGTTTTAACTGTAAGTTGCATGATGGTTTGGCGGTTTGGCTGACCGATCATGACCAAGATAGGAGTCTCATTTACATGTAGATATCATACCAAGTTATCCTACCAAGTTACAATGAAATCCCTTCATAAAAACAACCTGTAGACAGTGCGAAAGGAATCTAGGTCACCTGACCATGCAGTGGTAATGGCTCACCGATTTTGACCAAAATAGGACAATCTCATCAAGACATCATACAGAGCTATCCTTCCAAGTTACAATGAAATCCCTTCATAAATACGACCTGTAGACTGTGCTGAAGGTTTTCGGATTTCAGACTCGCATACCCTTCATGGTTGAGCGATCAAGACCAAAAGGGGACGTTCTCATCTAGACATTATACAGAGACATTCTACCAAGTTACAATGAAATACCTTCATAAATATGACCTGTAGACTGTACTAAAGGTTTTTGGGTTTTGAGCTCGCGCAGTCATCACGGTTGACCAATCGTGACCAAAACTACAAGGTGTGGCCTTAGCAAAAGAAAATGTGAACAGACTAATAGACTCACAGGCCTTTATATTCTTCCAAAATAATGCTGATAAATGCTGTGCCCAAATAAAATTAATTGCACCCAAGTTATGCAGAGTTTGATACTTCACCAAAGTTTTGCAGTGTTTCGGCAAAATACAGTTTGGCCAGAGGGGAGCCTAAAACAGATGCCAAGAAGAAGAAAATACTGGCGCTTTTTCTCCAGCCATGCAAGCCATAACACGGCTGATCCATATTTGCCATTATGATCAAATTAGACTGATCTAAAGTTTCCCATGGCTTAGGGGTGCGATTAGCTCTCCCCAAGTTTACAAAAGCTCAAAGTGGCAAAATAAAGTTTTACTATTAATGAATTCTGCCTAGGGGGCTTTGTACATTTTATTTGGTGCTGCTAACAAGATAGTTTCTGTGAGATGGCTACACTGCCCTTCCACACCTCCGGGCCTCAGCAAGGCCCGGATATGTGGGAGGAGCAGCATGGCCACCTTACAGAGACCACTAACATAGCAGAGATCTGAAAAGAAGTGGATTTAAGGAATATGCTGTTATGGTTATCGTTATTTTCTACAGTCAGGAGGGCTAGTTTTTGCCCCCTCCACCCCCCTTAATTTTTTTAAGGTGAGTGGTAGGCGAGTAAATAAATCGCTCTCCTGAAAATGGCAGGCCTGAAGGTCTGGACTAATAGACTCACAGACTTCTGCACATGTGATGCCATAGCTTATTTTGACTTTGTCAAGTGAAGCTAATTAGGAACTTTCTTATAACAAATAATTACATAAAGTATCAGTAAGATGGAAAACATTATAAAAACATCACCATTGCACACATTATAATAGAATGTTCTGATTATTGACTTATTGCTTATTGACTGGCAAATTTTAGTTGTCTTTAGTGTTCAACCGATGATCGGAACCGTCCACCACAATCAGCAAATTGTGGGCAATCGGATGACAACAGCAACGACTCCTGGAACATTGGTCCAACCGATTGTTGCCAAGCATTTTGTCAGGATTTATTAACTGCATTTTATTATCTTCTGCAATTGTTCAATTGTTAATGTAAAATGATGTCAAGGATACCAATCAATAAAGTTGAGAAACAACATTGTGTATTCTTCATCTCTATAGACAACCATTTACGGGATATACAAGTTAAACGACATGTAAAGCTTACAACTGAGCATACTTGCGGCAATCGCCAGTTCATACCAGAAAATTGAAGGTTGCACTCCATTAACTCAGGTCACAGTAAAATTACCAGTTGCACGCACTTGGGCAATAAACGTGGCTGTGAGAGCAGGTTTACCGCTCAAGTGTGTGCGACTGGTAAATTTACTGCGATCCCAGTCAACGGAGTTTAACACTGTGAAAAATGTTCAGTTTAATGTAGTTCTTAAGAGCCTCGACTTGTCTAGTGGTACACGGTATTACAACCAGAATCGGCTGATTGTGAGCTCAAATAACAGGTAATCAGTCAGGAACCACTTCTGGTAATCGGTTGTACACCAAAAAGACCACATAGTGTGGGTTATGGATTAAACAAGAGGGGGGAGGGGCAACCCCCCCCCCCCCCCCAGTGTATATCGCCAAACAATGACAAAAAGAAATGAACCGTGATACTGTGAAAGCTATTCCCATAAACAATATTCATTTCAAATTTCATTGCGAGCCGTTAACCCCAAACAAGAGATATGAGGCAAACAGACAAAAAATTGGCTATTTTATGAGGCAAACAGCAAAATTATTGTCTTTGTTTCACAGCACAGTAATTGTGAAGGATAGAAACACCTGTTACTGAAGTCTAGTGATGATCGGACCATCCACATAAGAGATGTAGAACAAAGACATAATGCCACATGTGGGGAGGTGATTTGCACATTTTTTCTTTGTTTTACTGCAAGGACATGACTCACTTGAAAACCTTTCCCATAAACTATCTTCATTCCAGATTTCATTGAAATCTGACAATCCAAACCTGAAATATGAGGCGAACAGAAAAAAAATTGGCTATTTTACGAGGCAAACAGCGAATTTTCAAACTTAAAAGAAGGGATATTGGGATAAGTCATAAAAGTGAAAGTAAGAAATATTATTAGAGACTCATTCGAAAGCCTTTTCCCATAAACAATTTCCATTCCAAATTTCATTGAGATCCAATAAACCAAACCTGAGATACGAGGCGAACAGACAAAAAATAGCCTATTTTTCTATATTCAAAGGACCATAACTCACAGAAAAATATTCCACCAGCAAAACAGCTGATGCTGCTTAAAGATCTCATAATAGTGAACATCTGTATGAAATTTCATCGAAATCTGAGCAGTAATGTTGAAGTTATAATGCGAACAGACATCTGAGTGCAGGCGGACAGGCAGACAGATGAACGCAGAGACACACAGAAAGGTGCAATCCAGTATGCCCCATTTTTAAAAAATAAAAGTTGGGGTATAAAAACACCTACCCGATGGTAAGCATTGGTGTTTATGAATACCCCACCTCTGACAAATTTGTTGTCATATCATCAAATTTTATTGGCTTAGAATGTCACATGCATACCAGTGGTAAATTAAGTACATGATGGGTGTCATTTTAATGCACGGTGACTTTGAGCTATCTTTCTCGAGTGAGTAGCTGCCATTTCAATTTGGTGCATTTCCACACACTTCATATTTTCGAAATTTGAATTAAAACAAAATAAGAGAATTTAAGTACCAAAAATATTTTCAAGGTACCATATTTATTTATTTAAAACATTAAATATTTAAAAAGTGAACAGAAAATATTATTTGTAGTCCCAAAAGTTCTTTGTTGTTTTGTTTACTGTTTACTCAATAGATTAAAAGTGAAATTTTGAACGTTTACCATTTATCCAAAGCTAGAGCTGTAGGTTTTTAAATTTCTTGTTCGGTTTCGATTTTGGTTTTTCAGGTGGAGTAAAACCTTGGCTCGGTTCGGTTTTCGGTTTGTTCATGAGGCCAAGTAAAATTCAATAAACTCATTCTTATGTCTGGAGTCATGACTGAATGGCAGTGAAACTGAGAAAAACTCAATGAATGTCCGAAATAAGCTACAATACATGAAGAATCAGGAAGGCTAATATAATAATTACCTAAATATACAGAACTTTTATTGTTCTTGGCCATTTTTCGAGGTCTGACACCTACACGCAACTTGAGGAAAGCTGCAAACACAACTAAACTGAAATGTCGGAAATTCACAGAATGTAGCCTTCCCAGGGTAGTGAGAGTACCCAGACACTGCCATTGGCAGTGTCTGGGTACTCTCACTACTCTGGGATGGCTACATTCTGTGAATTTCTGCAGCAAGAGAGTATTTAATAAAAAACGAAAAACCTTAGATTACAGGATGTGGACAGTTTTGGTTTTTGAAAAAAAAAAAATTAAAACTTCGGTTCGGTTTCGGTTAACATACAGCTCTACCCAACGTGCAGGATATTAAAAATTTATTACTTCCTTTCTTGGTTTTCTTAACTTCTTTCAAAATGAAAGAGTCAATGACTCTGTAGCTCAACTTGGATATGACAGGAATTAGTACTTGCTGTGACCAAGACAACTGAATAATGAATATGACAGGAATTAGTATTTGTTTTGTCCCAGTCAACAATAATAAAAGAATTACAAGGTGACTGTAATGGACTACAGATTAAGACCAATCATTGTAGATTATTATTTTTGTGTGGAAATTTTCAGTCCCAAACAAAATATTTTCAGACTAAAATTTTTTCTTCTTCTTCTTAAAATTGACCAAAATGCATCAAAACACAAAAAACTAATTTCCAGATTTTGGTCCAAAATTTTCTAAGTCCCACCCGGACCCCAAATTTTCAGTGTAAAAAAATTTTTTTTTTTTTTGTCTTAAAATTGACCAAAACGCATAAAAAACCAAAAAACTAATTTCCGGATTTTGGTCCAAAATTTTCTAAGTCCCCCGGACCCCTAATTTGCATAATTTATTCACGAGAAAAACTCTGTATTATATGTAATGTATCCCATGGTACTAAACATTCATACAAAAATTTATTCAAATCAGATCTTTCATTTGGAAGTTCTGCGCAAAAATCTGATTGCACTTAATTTTGAACAAAATGGCTGCAAGCGGCCATCTTGAATTTCAGACTGGACCCAAAAACACTCCTTCTCATCCCACAGTGATAACAAAGGTACCCAAGAAGTTTCGTGAAGATCGGTTCATAAATACGGCCTCTAGCCCGAGCCGTATTGGGATTTGCACTCACAGTGCTGAAAGTAACACTAAATAAATCAAAGTTAGCCTAATTTGCATAATTTACGCACAAGAAAAAAACCTGTATTATATGTGATGTATCCCATGGTACTAAACATTCATACAAAAAAATTTATTCAAACCGGAGCTTTCATGTGAAAATTCTGCGCAAAAATCTGATTGCACCTAATTTTGGTACAAAGTGGCTGCCAGCAGCAGACTTAAATTTCGGACCGGAGCCAAACACACTCATTCTCGTCTCACGGTGATAACAAAGGTACTCAAGAAGTTTCGTAAAGATCGTTTCATAAATACGGGCCATGGCAATACCTCAAATTTGGCTTCGCCAAAGTTGAGCTAAAAAATATACAAAGATCTTTTACACTAATTGGTTTACAGAAAGTTAAAAAATTTATAGTAATTTATATATTTTTTATACTTACCAATGACCCAGACTTAGCTGGTGCTAACTCCACAAAAACCAGGGCCAAACACAAATTTTGCCCCCCAATCCCCAAAATTTGCATCCAAAACAAAAAGAAATCATGTCCTAAAGGACCTCCATAGTACGACTCTACTGCGCATGCGCAGTGACGCAGTCGTCCCGAAATTGGCGCCAAATATCATTCTTACTGGCAGTGCCTGGTCAGCGCTATGTACTCAGCGGGGAGGCAAGAGTTCCCAACTCAGGGAGGGCCATCCCCGTCTGGGTCATTGGTAAGTATAAAAAATATATAAATTACTATAAATTTTTTAACATTTTTATACTGTACCAATGACCCAGACTTAGCTGAATAGTAAACAGGCTGGAGGGCCTAGGACATAGAGGAAAATCCAATAAGCTCAATTATAAAATAAAGAGGTAACCCCTTAAGGAGAAAAGGAGTATTAGGCTTTACATGTATCTTTCTTATTTAATATTTAAATTAGAAAGATACACTACCCTTAATAATTGAGCACAATAACATTCATGTTCTCTATTAACATCCAGTATAACCTTTATACTAATTATTTTTAAAACAAGCCAATAAATAAAGTAGTCCAGAGAATTGAGACTCTTTATAATCATTTAAAAGTGTCCGAGTATTGTATATTAAAGCCCGTTTGACACTTGACATATACAAATGCTTCACACCGAGCTACACTTTAAAAATAAGACATGAATGAAATTAAACATTAATATTACACTTTAAAACCATCCCGGAAGCGACTCAGAAATACTGTCTTGGAGGAGGCATTCCCTTGCTTTTCACTATAAAGCAGGTGACCTAAGGGAACACCCCCCCCCCCCCTTCCCCTTGCCCTGGGTCAAATAGCCCAGAGCGAAGAGGGCAGCCGGACGGAGTCACTGCCGGAACAGAAAACCTGCATAACTATAGTTGCAACTGTTTAGTGGACGACATTCTGAGCAACAGATAACGGACCTAAACAATGCAGGTCTCCAGAAATGGACTCAATATTTCTGAGATAAAAATTAGTAAATGTGGATGGCTGAGACCAATAAGCAGCCTTCATTAAATCTGTAATAGCAACACTATTAGCATAAGCCCAGGAAGTAGAAAGAGCTCTTACTTCATGAGCAGAAATCTTAAGCACAGACTGCTGAGAAGAAGATAAATCTTCATACGCAGTACGGATAGTTAACTGAATCCATCTAGCAATAGAATGGACTGAAATGTCCTTTCTATTAGGCATCAAAGACAGAAAGAAACGTTTCCGTCCCTTTCTGATGAACTGAGATCTCTGTTTATAGATACGTAGTGCTCTAACAGGACAGAGTAAAGGCCTACGCCCGTCTGAAGACGGAAGAGCCTTAATAACAATAGGTTCCGGATATTTATTAGGAGCCTGATTCTTAGCTAAAAAACCGACGTTAGTAGTGAAGGTGATAGTGTTCCCAACACTACGATAATGAGAATCATCCACCGATAGTGCATGAAGCTCACTGACTCTTCTGGCAGAAGAGAAAGCCAAGAGAAAAGCTGTCTTATAAGATAAGAATTTGAAATCTACTGTCCCAAGAGGTTCAAATGGCTTTTCCTTCAATTTAAGGAGAACCCAAGCTAAATTCCACTTAGGAATTAATCTAAGAGTTCTGGGTCTATTTATCGAAAAGTTTCTAACCAATTTCGATAAAGAGACATTAGATCCAATTTGTAAACTATCATGATGTGCATAGGTATCAGATAACATAGATCTATAACCCTTTATAGTAACCGGTTGCAGTTTGATTTCGTCAAACAAGTATACTAGAAAGTTAGCAATGTCTGGTATAGAGGGATCACATATATCAACAGAATGATCCCTACACCAACGACGGAAAACCTTCCACTTAGCCGCATAGTTTAGCGAAGAGGAGGTCCTCCTACAGTTAGAAATCGCGTCCACTGCTCGTCCTGTAAAGTGCTTGCCATGCAAGAAGGACCGCACAACGGAAAAACGTGAAGGTTGAGACCTTGCGGGTTGTGATGCAGTTGGCGCGATTTCCCCTGCCAAAGAAGATCCTCTCGTGGAGGGAGCTTCCGCGGTAGGTCCCACAACAGACACCTGAGTAGATTTATCTACGGTCTCTGTGGCGACAGAGATGCTACCAACAGAATCTTGCATTGAGATTGTTTTATCTTTAGCAATACTTGTTGAATTAACGGCGCTGGAGGATACGCATATCCTATCATTCCGTCCCAAGGGATCGATAGAGCGTCTACAGCAAATGCTCTTGGATCCGGACACGGGGACACATACGTCTGCAACTGATTGTTGAGATGTGTCGCAAATAAGTCTATCATTGGCCGTTCCCATTGGTAGCAAATCTGATTGAATACTTGTTTGTTGAGAGTCCACTCCGACGGCAACAAGCGACCCTTTCGAGAAAGGGAGTCTGCTAGCACATTCAGACGACCCGGTATGTGACGGACCGAAAGAAGAACGTGATGTTCCAACCCAAACAGAAGGATTCTTTCCGTTAGATTGAACAACGGAACTGAATGAGTGCCTCCCTGATTCCGTATATACGCCACTACTGTCGTATTGTCGGATAGGATTTGGACATGAGCATCGTGAATAATGTCCATCCAGTGACGTAACGCAAGCCAAATTGACATCATTTCCTTGATGTTTATGTGCTTGCACAGGAATTGCGGATCCCAAAGACCCTGGCATCTCGAATCCGTTGGGATTAATGATGCACCCCAACCTGTTTGACTGGCATCCGTCATAATGGTAAAACTCGGATCCGGCAACTGCAGCGGAACTCCTTGAGTTAACCACTGAATGTTTGCCCAAGTCTGAATCTCTTGTTTCACTTGATCTGACAAGAGAACGTCTACATCGAGCGAATGAATTTTCACACTCCAATTCTGAGTCAAGAAAATTTGAAGAGGCCGTGTGCGTAGCCGTCCCATCGGAATGAGATCCGCAGCGGCTCCGCACAGACCTATCAGTCTCATAAATTCTCTCGCTGTGACTTTGTCTGTATTTAGACAATAGCGAGCGTAACAACTGACTAATTTCGCTCTGGTTAACGGCAGACGAACGAGATTGTTGTGCGTCTCGAAGCTCATTCCCAGATGAGTGAATGACTTGGACGGCACCAGATCCGACTTCTCCTCGTTTACTATGAAACCGAGACGTCGGAGCAATAGAAGAAGATTCTGAACATCGTTCTGAAGCGTTAACTCGTTGCCGTACCTCTGAAGAATGTCGTCCAGGTAGGCCGACGTTACCGCAGACGAATGAGCTCGGAAGTAAATCATTACAGAGTTCATTACCCGAGTGAAAGCCCAGGGTGCTAGATTCAATCCGAAGCACATGGCCCGGAACTGATACACCACTCCTAGGACTGCGAAGCGTAGATACTTTCGGAATGTCGGATGTACCATGACATGAAAGTACGCATCTTTGAGATCTATGCTCGTTGCATAATCGTTCACCCGAATACTCGCTCTGACCGATCGAATCGTCTCCATATAAAACTTCGGAGCGATGATCAGCTTGTTTATCCAGCTCAAATCTATGACTGGACGGAACGAGCCGTCTGGTTTCGGAACCAGAAACAGATGGCTGTAGAATCCCTGCGATTCCTGGTTTTCTACGACCTCTACCGCGTTCTTCATTAAAAGAGACTGCACCTCTGATAGCAGAGCGTCTCTTTTCTGAGGGTTTGACGGAAGATGAGTCCACTTTGGACTTCGAGTTAATGGAGGCTTTCGTTTGAAGGATATCTTTAGACCTTCCGAAGTCACTCCTCTCACCCACGGATCGTCCGTAATCGACGCCCACTCTTGAGAAAAACTCGACAACCTTCCGCCAACCGGAACGCGATAGAGGTTTGAGCCATCACCTCCTGGATCTGCGAGGCCTGCGGTAGGAGAAACCACGTCTTCCACGACCCGCACCTCGCCTCGTCGACCTCGGGGCGTCCGACCGATTGTCCCGGCCTGAAGGACGTCCCGAACGAGAGTCACTATCCTGACGGTCTCTCGAATAAGAGCTAGAGGACGCACCGGAACCTCTATAGGAACCTCTCTTGGGCGGATAAGACCCAGAAGTGCCCGCCTTATTCGTGTCTGCTGAATCCGACCTTTTAGGAGCGGATCTAAACAACAGAGAATCACTAGCTTTCTTTTTAATATTATCATAAATAGCGGAAAGCTTGCCGTCAAAGAGAAGATCTCCTGAGACCGAAGCGACTCTAAGAGAGTTCTTCACCTTAGAATCCACTAGTGTGGATGTAGACAGGGCTGCGTCACGTCTAACCAACTCCAGATTTGCCACTGAAAGGGCGGAGTTACACGTGGAATAAGCTACTGCCCTTGAAAGAAGTCTTAAGGAGGATTGTATATCCTGAAACTCTTCCCCTTGAAGACGCAGTGATAACGCCTTCGTAAGGTGATCTGCGTAAGATAAGGCATCTAAATTGGCTCTGTTAGACGCAATAGCTGTTTCCAACACTGCGGTTGGAATAGAAGCTGACGACGGTAATGATAGCTCTAAGTCTTCCGCCTCGTCGTCCATACGCAGAGGAACTCTCGGTATACCCTGACCTGCCGTGTCGAATTTATTCCTTGCATTAATGAAAGGCAGGTTGAGAGTATTTGCGGACAAGAAGCCTGCTTTCCCTGTCCTGGAAGCAAGTTTAAAAATAGCGTCGTTCAATAATTCAAATGTTCTTGCAACATTATTGGACTGCGACGGAAACTCGGGAGCGATGTCCCTGAACCGCTCGAAAAAATCAGAGTCCAATGACGCTATAATTCTCCTGTCCGGAAGCGCAGCAGTCTGGCCCGACGGAACAACTTGAGGAAGAAAGTGCCGGATGAAGTCTACGGCAGCTTTGTGTTGTTCCGAAAGGGATAGCTCCAATTCATCCGTATCCCTTTCACCATCCGGTCGGACCTCCCGATGTTCCCGGTCGTCCGCCCCCGATGCTTCGGCGGAGCGTACCGACCCAGCGCCGTCGGATAATTCTCGATCCGACACCGTCTCTGTCGGCTGCTGGGATGCTGCGATAAGCTGTGCTATCTGCACTAGAATGTCCGACGTCGAGACCTGCGGAGGAGCGGTCTTTCGCTGCTTTGCCGAGGGCAGCTCCGCATCAGATGGCTCCCGCATACTTTTCCTATGCGAACGTCCGGAGTCCATCGGTCTCGAGTCCCTGGCTGCCGGATGGTGTGACCTGGTCGCCGAATAATCCTTCATCGGCGAAGCTGGCAAGATATCGGAGGTCACGCAGCCAAGGTGCGGTCGTGTGCGCCGGCGAGAAGAGGAAGCCTTAACAGTCTCTGCGGACTGCTTATACAACGGAGCGTCCCGAGCGACGGACGTATGCTCCGCTAAAGACACATTTTGTACCACAACATCTGGTCCCAGATGTTGTTGTACGAGAGAGGGGCCTCTCTCGCTCGCGGCCCGGCTGGACCTGGACGAGCTAGGAACCGGACTAAAAGGCTTCCTCCGTTCTCGTTCACTATCCGCCGTCACTGGGTGTGCATCTATTATATTTATAGTGCTCGCATCACCCAAAATTTCCTCTTGGACCGCATCGGACGAACCCGGCTGCCGAACCATTCGGTGAATGGACGCTACACCGGGCGAGCTAGCGGACGACATTTGTCTAATCTCCATGAGCACTTTTGCCGCTAGCTCTGTATTTAATTGTGACGACGGACGCACACTTGAAGAAGATAACATGGAAACATCACCCTGTTCTGGTTCCTCTGAAATAGAAACTGAGAGAGTAGAGTGACCTTGTGGAGAAAGAGCCGGCATCGCTCTTTCTCCAGAAACAACATATCGTGACACACGTTTCCAATGTTTCTCATCCCAATGTTCACATACAGGACAGGGATTAATGCGAGAACACTGACTACAATTTATGCAATAATCATGAAAGTCAGAGGAAGATTTCTTCCTATTACAATTTGAACAAGTTCCTTTCATTGTGAAGGAACAACAATAAGTCCTAGTTACTCGCAAAAACCCTTGACACAAAGATACATAATAACATGATCCATTAATAAATGAAAAAACAATTGCAAAACAAAATAATTTTGAAAAAATATTTTTTCAGAGAAGCCCAAGTTGCTGAAAAGTAACGTTGAGCCCCGATGGATCCGATGGCAAAGTGTGGTCAAAAATTTTAAAATTATATAAAATAATTAATGAGACACTTTCGGATAATATAAATGTATCTTATAATGAGATAAACTACCTCAAAGGCAAACAGCCCCCCTCAAAAAAGGCTGTTGCCAATGAAAACAAACAGTGTAAACACAGAAGAAAACATGACTCCAGGCACTGAAAAAACTGGCCCGGAATCAGTCCTCAATTACACTCTATCTGATGCAAAACAGAGACTCCCAGGGGAGAATCTGCAGAACATCAGATGGAAGATGCAGAACACAAACGTTATACACCCATGGGTGAAAACGTAACTATGGGGAAAATAACAGAAAACATTCTGTAACCAAGCAACTCTCCCAGGGAAATTTTAGAAATGAAACTTCTCAAAAATATGCCAAAAGCATGGGAGAATTGCAAGGGGGGACTTTAGAAGGTTAGGGGAGAGGAAACACTGAATAAGCAGTGCAACAATTAGCAAGAATGACAACAAGAGGCGTTTGCCTCGAAAATAGGCAACTTAACATAATTTTAACAAAAAATTTTAAGTACAGCCCTGATTATTTTTTGCCACTTCTTTTTTCCTCTCCTCCTTCTATCCTCCTTAGAATCACATTTTCTCCAAGAATTACGTGTCTGGCATCCTTTAAACTGAGATTTACAAGCACAAAGATCAGTGAGATGTTGACTGATGAAGGGCCAAACAGAGAATGATATTTGGCGCCAATTTCGGGACGACTGCGTCACTGCGCATGCGCAGTAGAGTCGTACTATGGAGGTCCTTTAGGACATGATTTCTTTTTGTTTTGGATGCAAATTTTGGGGATTGGGGGGCAAAATTTGTGTTTGGCCCTGGTTTTTGTGGAGTTAGCACCAGCTAAGTCTGGGTCATTGGTACAGTATAAAAATATAAAAATAGTGATACTTATCAATTATTGAATTAGTCCAAAATACAGTTTGACAGAATCCAGTGGTGAAGAATCTTGTGAAGAAATTTTCCAGCTGGTAGTATTAAAGCCAAGAATGTGTGTTCAGAAACAGTATCCCATTGATTTGTAATAAAATGTTCACGTAGAAATTTCAAGTCTCCAATAAAATGTGATAAAATGATCAGCAAAATTCAAATGGAGTAAAAATCCAATAAGTATTAGAGTCACTGGTAATTTCCAAATAATCCAGTATAATCCTGGCTTTTCACAAAATATATTCTGTTTCACAGAAAGTATAAATTCTCTTTTATAAGATGAATAAATTCTCTTCATCGGAACCGGCCACCACAATCGGCCGATTATGGGCAATCGGATGACAATGACAACAGCTCCTGGAACATCGGTTCAACCGATTGTTGCGAAGCATTTTGTGATGGTTCATTAACTGCATTTTATTATCTTCTACAATTGTTCAGTTGTTAATGTAAAATGATGTCAATTATACCATTCAATAAAGTTGAGAAACAACCACAATGTGTGTTTTTAATTTCTCAAGATGCCCCTTTACAGGATATACAAGTTAAACGACATGTAAAGCCTACAATTGAGCGTACGTGCAGCAATCACCAGTTCATACCGGAAAAGTGAAGGTGGCACTCCACTGACTCAGGTCACTGTAAAATTACCAGTCGGACGCACTGAGAGCCACATTTACCGGCCAAGATGTGTGCACGACTGGTAATTTTACTGTGACTTCAGTCAACAGAGTTTAACACGGTGAAAAATGTTCAGTTTCATGTAGTTCTTTCAAGCCTCGACTTGTCTAGTAGTGCACAGTATTAAATCAGAAACGGCCAGCTATGAGCTCAAATAACTGGTAATCGGTCAAGCGACCATTTTTGGCAAACACTAACCCCACTTCCTGCTAATTCCCAATAAGGTTGCAATGATCAGATGGAACCTAAAAGAGAAATATATGTCTACATACAAGAAATAAGGGGTAAGTTCTGCTATTTTGGGGCAAAATTATTGCCAAATCTACCAGTGTCTTAATAGGCTGTACAGTACAGTTGCCGTGGACTGGGAGTAATCCACGCATGGGCATTGATGTCCACGCATGCTTTTACTGGGTAATAAAAATCAGCATCAGCAAAATTTTAATTAATGAAGCACCGGGTACTACCCGGTGCTTCATTAATTAAATTTTTGATGATTATTTCTATAATTAGTGTTTGGAGTCTAATATTATTGCATCCATGGAAATATTGCCCACCCGTGGAATGTGAACGGCAGCCGTGCTGTACAGTGGAATCCTGTTAATTGAATACAAACTTTTCCAAGGAGAATTATTTGGGTAACAGGATTTCACTCTTTCACCTACAGGTGTATATGCCATTAATGGGCCAAATTTGCACTGAAGGTACATGTATGGTATATGGTTTTGTGTTTGGAAATTATATTCAATTAATTATTATATTTATTCACTTAATTATTTATTGGTATTTCATGTCACACATTTCTGTGCAAAGGCTAATCATGACCGCAACATGGATATAGAGTAAAGTCCAGAGAACTGTTTATTAGGGCTGCAATGATACGCCTCCCTCACGATACAATATGCATCGGGATTTTTTTTCACGATACGTTACATGCAGTACATTGAGAGTGAATTATCAGTAATAAAAGGGCCACAAATTGCACAGAGTCCAACTTTCATTTCACCAGTAACATCTAATTTCTTTTTTAGTGCTTGAGAAAGACAAATGATTTTCAGCCAAAGGCCCTCTGGGAGTCTGGGTTGAACTCAGAGGTTAGAGGCCTGTTGCCTCAAACTATGCTTATAATTTACACAGAGTTGATATTTTACTGAAATACAATTGAACAAGTGGAATTATATTGGAAAAGCACAAAATAGACTTGTTGGGCCTGAAAATGCAACTTCTTACTACATCATACCGACCTGGAAGTGTATCGTTTTGTATCGCGATACACATGAAACGATACGATATGCGTATCGTGAACAAATGTAAC
Source organism: Pictodentalium vernedei (assembly GCA_031216915.1). Classification (NCBI taxonomy): domain Eukaryota; kingdom Metazoa; phylum Mollusca; class Scaphopoda; order Dentaliida; family Dentaliidae; genus Pictodentalium; species Pictodentalium vernedei. Next base: position 450,014,591 of record CM062294.1, on the reverse strand, counting down.
GCGATGCATTGAAATTGTGATGAATCGTTACAGCCCTAGTGTTTATACCCATGTTGCCTATTTTACAGGACTTCCACCCCAGACATTGGTTACCTGGTCCTATTTTACAAGCAAATGGAGCTTGTTTACCACAGTAAACAAATACTAATTCACTTTCCGGAGTTCCCATGGGGATGGGTCATTATACAAAAAGATATCAAATTAAGTGGGCTCCACTGTTCTGTACCTACCTTCAGCAAACAGTCTTTCTGCTAAGAAGGTGGCATCTCCATAGGCGTAATGATTCAATGCATCCCATATAGCAACCTGAAAATAGAAGAATGGATTAACTCTTTGTATGCCGCTGGCAGATATTACTACACAGGACAGGAAATCTGTATCAAACTCTATCCACTTTTGGACCAGTTATTTCTTGGGGTCAAATTTTCATGAATTTTCTTCAAATCTCGTCATGGGTGCTGGCAATAGTCATGAGTAGATCTGATGAAAAATTAAGGAGGGCAAAAACTAGCCCTCCTGGCCTTAGAAAATAATGATTACATTGCAGCCTATTCCTCAAACCCACAGCTTTTCAGATCTCTGCTGTGTTACTAACGTCTGTAAGACGGCCACACTGCCCCTCCCACACCTCCCAGGCTTGCCGAGGCCCATAGGTGTGGGAGGGGCAGTGTAGCCGTCTCACAGAGACTACCTTGTTAGCAATACCAAATGAAGTGTACAAAGCTCACTTGGCAGAATTCATGGATACTAAAACTTCATTTTGCCACTTTTAGCTTTTGTAAGCTTGAGGAGAGCTAACCGCTCCCCTAAGTCATGTGAAGGGAGTGATTGGAGCCCTCCTAGAGAACCACCGAGCAACAACAAGCAACTGTCAGGCTTGCCAACATACTAACTACACACAAGCAGGGTTAGCATTGGTTGAAGACAAGTGCACCATCGACATGCAGGACGTTTAAGTACACAACGCCACCGTGACCCCACGTGGGCAGTGGGGATGAAGTGTCTTGCCCAAGGACACAACGTGGTTGCCGCAGGCTGGAATCGAACAGAGGACCTCCAGGCTTGCAGTCTGCAACTCTACTTACTGAGCGCCGTGCCCCCATTACTTCAAAATAGTGTTCAATAGTCATATGACTTCTAGTTTCAACTGCAAATGATTATGCGTCATTCATCAGGCTTGTCAAATAATTTGAGACGGGCAATCGCCCCGGGCCGCAGTCGCCTGTCTGAGTTCAAAATTCTGTGGACGGTAAACGTCCGCCTAACCCCGATTTCTGCGGCCCATTAATTCAGTAGAAGGCACCTCAAAATCGGCCGCCTCAAATGGCAATTAGCACAGACTGAAGGAGGTACATGTAACAAAAGTGCAGTTTGTGAAGTTTGTACAGTTAAAACTAGAAGTCCTGTCACAAATTGTGTGCTTATCTAGGCTTAATTGTGCAGAGGAATTGCGCGCAATTTCCATATCGAATGGCATCCAAAGCATGGCAGGTTCTCCTGGTTACTCATAGCAAACATAGACAATGTTTCTGCCAATGGATCTCTGGGTTACCCGGAGGTCCATTGGCTGAAACATTGCTTGTGCACAGCCATATGTACAGATAGCCTTACTATGGTCAAAAACGTGTAGATTAACGTGCAGATCGTCGTGCTATTTGTGCGCATTTCATGACAGGAATTCTAGTTTTAACTGTAGTGTGTCATCAACGCAGTCACCCAGTGACAGTAAGTAACTTTCCAAATATACATTACGTGATGACGTACATCATAATTACACAAACCATGTACAGAACGTGGAGAGTGTATTATCACTAAATCACCCACAGAGTGGAGATTCCATCCAAACAATAATTGCAAATTTGTTGCAACGCATAACAAGCACAAGCACAGGCAAAGTTTCAACCAATGGACCTCCGGGTTAAACCCAGAGGTCCATTGGCTGAAACATTGCTTGTGTTTTTTTGTCCATATGTATAAAATTTGAAAGTTATTGTTTGGGTGATAACTCCACTCCATGGGTGATTTAGTTACAATCCACTCTCTACTAGAGCTGTAGGTTTTTAAATTTCTTGTTCGGTTTCGGTTTTGGTTTTTCAGGTGGAGTAAAACCTCGGTTCGGTTTTCGGTTTGTTCATGAGGCCAAGTAAAATTCAATAAAACTCATTCTTATGTCCGGAGTCATAACTGAATAGCAGTGAAATTGAGTGAAACTCAATGAATGCCCGAAATAAGCTATAATGCATGAACAATCAGGAAGGCCAATATAATAATTACCTAAATATACAGAACTTTTATTGTGCTTGGCCATTTTTCGAGGTCTGACACCTACACGCAACTTGAGGAAAGCTGCAAACACAACTAAACTGAAATGTCGGAAATTCACAGAATGTAGCCTTCCCAGAGTAGTGAGAGTACCCAGACACTGCCATTGGCAGTGTCTGGGTACTCTCACTACTCTGGGATGGCTACATTCTGTGAATTTCTGCAGCAAGAGAGTATTTAAAAAAAACGAAAAACCTTAGATTATGGGTGTCGACGGTTTCGGTTTTTTAAAAAAACTAAAAACCTCGGTTCGGTTTTGGTTAACCTACAGCTCTACCCTCTATGTACTGTACCTTAAAATGATATTAGTTGTCTACCCATCAGGCTGAAACAAAATGGCCCCCGCAAATCATAAATTACCCTCCTGGGGGTCATTTTAGGTGAACCCAAAATGGCGCTCCTGTGGTGATTTGAGGCGAACCATAATGGCCCTCCTGCAATTTTCAAAATGACAAGCCTGATTCATGAATCATGATGAGTTGATTATTATTATTACGTTGTTTTATATTCTTTGTTCATTGTGTGGTGAACAATTAAATGTCTTGATGAGCTCTTCATTGTTTTCTTATTTCTACTTATGGACTCCATAACTTGGAAAGTCTTATGATGGGTTCTTATTATGTTGTTTTGTATTCTTTGATCATGACGATAGGAGCAATTAATTGTTTTGAAGAGCTGTCAAGAGTGGTCTTTGGTGTTTTGTTTTTACTTCTGTTTTGATGTATACTTTGGATGTCTGTGTATTGTCAGGAGCTGTTTATCATCACAAAGTTTTAAAGAGAATAAAATCTGTAATTTTGAGATAACCTATTTACCGTTCATCTGAATATAATAAAGAGCATCGATTAAAGTACAGCCATCGTGGACGGGTCAAAATCTACAGTTAAAACTAGAAGTCCTGTCATGAAATGCACACAAATAGCGTGCCGATTTGCGCGTTAATCTACGCTTTAGGACCATAGTACGGCTATCAAATTCTGTACAAATGGATTGTGCACAAGCAGGCTTGGCCGTTTGAGGGGAGCTATTGCTCTGGCTCTCCTAAAGGCAAATTGAGGAAAGCCATAATTGCTCTCCTTAAACTGTAATGGCTCTCCATAATTTTCATATTAATAACCTTGTATAATTGATATTAGAGTAGAATAGCTCCCCTGAAACAGATTTAGGAGTGCCATAGTGGCTCCCCTGGATTTTTCAAAAGGCCAGGCCTGGCACAAGCAATGTTTCAGCCAGTGGACCTCCAGGTGTAACCTGGAGGTCCATTGGCAGAAACATTGCCCGTGTTTGCTATGAGTAACCAGGAGAACCTGCCATGTTTTGCATGCCATTCGATATGGCGATTGCATGCAATTCATATGTGCAATTAAGCCTAGATAAGCGCACAGTTCGTGACAGGACTTCTAGTTTTAACTGTATGGGTTGGCATTTTTCCATTGATATAATTCAGAGATGATCCGCTATGCCACCTAGCAAAATTTTCACTAATGAAGCACCGGGGTAATTCTGGTGCTACATTGATGGAAATTTTGCTAGGTGTCATAGCAGATCATCTCTGAATTATATGCATGCAAAAAATGACAACCAGTGGATTTTGACCCATCCACGATGGCCATACTGTATGACAGATCACAGATTTTGAAAGCATCTGTGGCTAGCACAGGGGGCATCAGCTATTTTAGGGAGTTTGAGAACTGAAGAGTCAGGTCTTACCACAGGAACATTTTAAAACAGTGCTATCAAATAAGGTGATACGACACAACTTTTTGATGAAAAGTTTGTAGTTCCAGACAAACACCATTTTGGTTACCTGTTTTTTTTATTTAGACAACCACCAGATAAAATTGTTCCTCTCAAACTTTATGGCCTGTTTTATGTTTTGAAATGCTTGTTAACAGCTCTCATTTGATAATGACTGCATTTTTATTCATGTTTTCAAAACATCTAGGTTTATATGACGAGTCCTATAAAAGTTGTGATTTGCCTTTTCTTTCCGTTCACAATCTTGAAAACTCGTAGGGAAAAATTGGGTAGCAAACAAAGACATGCTTCTCAAGCTTTACAAATCATTTATATGTCCAGTACTAGAATATGGTACCATAATAACAAGTGACCTGAATAAAACCAACAATCAAAAGCAACAGAGGGTTCAAAACAATGCTTGCACATGGCACTATGCAAGCCCATGTGGACACCGATAAAGAAAGTTTATGAGCTAGCAAAAATAGAAATTGTTAAAACACATTAAAAAGATTTAGAAAACAAAACCCTCAATACACTTCAAGACACTGAATTAATGGTAGAGCAAAACGAGTACCGAAACCTTAACAGAAATCTCCAAAACATTTCACATTTCTGTGTGTTCACTGTTATTGTGATGTGTCAAGTGTTAGGGCGGTAGGATGTGACAGTTTTCTGGTTCCATTAGTCACGTGCAGGTATTAAATCAGAATTAAAGGGGGCGCGGTGGCGTTGCGGTAACTGGTTCTCGTCAGATCACCAAAGTTAAGCAATGTCGGGCCTGGTTGATCCTTGGATGGGTGACCGTCTTAGCGATCGATTTGGATTCCCGCATTGTGTCCTTGGACAAGGCACTTAATCCGATTTTCCACATGGGGGCACGATGACGCTGTGTACCAAGGCGTACTGCACGTTGATGGTGCGCATGTCTTCAACCAATCTAACCCTGCCTGTGCTGCAATGTGGAGTTACAATGTTGGGGAGCTGGCAGCTGCTCATCGTTGCTCGGTGGTTCACTCCGGGTACTCCTGCTTCCTCCACCCATAAAACTGTCACAGTCATGATCAGCCATTCGTGCATAAGTATGTGACCTTAAATACCAATAAATAAATAAACAGAACCAAAGCTCAAGTACCAGTATTGAAAAAACTGCTGATGAAACTATATTAAAAGTTATAACATTAAGAGAGATGGAAATAGGAGTTTCCACATAATTTTCAGAGACAAAATTGAGAATATGACAAAACTGAGTGACGGGGACTTTTTCTTGCATCAACTCACCTAGTGGATTATAAGCAAATTTTGTTTACAGTCTGTCAGAGAAGTTAATGCTCCACTCATAAGTCCCAAACACCCCGATTTATAAATATTAGGCAAAAAAAAACCTTTGTTTAAGGTAACCTGTAGAAAAAAACTAGGGTAGGTAGGTAGTGATTTTTTTTTTATTTTATTAATTTTTTTGGTTGAAATCATGTTCTACTATTTTGCAGGAGAGGAATTTCCATTAATGTATAATGGTTACATACATTTCTTGTTGTTATACTGTACAAACAGAAAAGAACAGAGCTGAATACCACTTGCACTTGAAAAGTTCCTTAGGAACATGCATTCTTAGTTTGTTTTTTTATAGATTTACAAAATATACGCACTTTAAACCAAAAGTTATGATTATTGATAGAAATAATCCAATTAATCAGATCCTGTTGGCTGAAACTTCTTTATTTTTTTAGAAGTTAAGGACACCAATTATAAATCTCTGGTTACATTTGTCAACTTCCAAACTCGATATATTTTTGCATGCATGTAGCTGTTAGCTATCTGTAAAATACATTATATGTGTAGGGCAGATTACCATTAAAATATTTAGATAGGCGTTATTACTCTGACATTAAAAACTAGTGCTGATATGTCGCAAATCCTATGAAAACTTAAAAATATTTTTAAGCACTGAACATCAACTATTATATACAGTGAATCTAAGGGTGTTAATTTCATCAGTAGATCAATGCTTGTATTTCTTGGTTTCAACAGTTCTATTTCATTATGATCGGTGTAGAAACCCAGGATTTTCTCCACATCTGCAGGATCACATACACAGATTGCACAGCATATTGTCTGTGTTTTTAGCCTTTAGGCCAAATAAAAAAAATAAATTGGTTCTCAGGCAATTTTTTTTTTAAATCAGTGAGGGAGAGAGGATTTTATTTTCAATTTTTATTTTTTTTACCTGTAAAAAGTTGTGCCAATTCAGTTAATCTTTTTGCCATCTTTCTACTATTAAAAGAGGGACAGTTATTTCATACTGTATTTATGGCATACATTTTATATCCAACTGCAAGTACTACAGCCAAAAGGATTTCTATTCTATGGCTCTTTTTAGTAGTGTCTGTCAAACATGAGGCCCTGAACATGATGGTCCTGTGTATCAAAATTTGCCTTGTAACAGTTTATGGGAGAGTGCCTATTGGCACTCTCCCATAAACTGCAACAAGACAAACTCACTGCATACACGGATAAATAATTACTTGTTAAAAATGGAAGAAAAAAAATTATCAAAGTTTTCGCAAGTTCTCAGAATAACCGACACAATAAAAATGTTCAACGAGGGGGTTCAAATCCAGTGAGGGAGGTGCCTGAAAACCAAAACTTTAATTTTTTTTAGCCTTACTATTAAATAGAATGCTACATGTACATGGTAATTGAAAGTGACGGTCACTTTTAATACTCTAAACAAGATATAGGGAGCGCAGAAGCTCAGTGATTTTGGCAATGGACTTCAAACCGAAAGGACCACCATTCGATCCCCACCAGGGCTAACTGCATTGTGTCCTTGGGAAAGGCACTAAATCCTACTTGCTTCTCCCACCCCCAAATTTGAAGATTTCTTTTTGATTTCCTGCCATCAGTACAAGTACAGTGCCCTCAGTCCTGAGATTCCTCACCCCTCTTTCCAATCTTCACAAGCATGGTCTTCCATGATTTCAGCAAGGAAAAGTAAAATCTCTAAAGAAAAAAATACTGAGAAGAGAATTTAATGTAACACCTCAAAATTCACCAATAACCTGTCAAACACTGAAAATCAAGTTAGTGGGACCCAGTGAAGGAGTCATGGGATTTCTAGGGAGCCCAGCACCTACCCCCCCCCCCCCCCCCCCAAATTTGAAAGGTTGATTTCCTGCAATCATTACAAGTACAGTGCCCTCAGTCCTGAGATCCCCCACTCCCCACTAGCCTGGTCCCCCAGGCTTTCAGACCATGGCTCCATTGCTGGTGGGATCTGCCTTGTTCTATCAATGAGATTGTCAAGATGCTAAAATTTACAAGAAAACTACATTTTTGTCAAAAATCAACATTTCCTTATTTTTTGAGGCGTCACTTCATGTATATGTAATTGTTTTGCTTATTTCGGTAATTAGATATTGCTTCAAAATTTGCAAAAAAACTGCTCGGTTTCTTGTTCCCGCTTCAAATGCCAGTGAAATAGAAGAAACACAACATAAATCATATTTCTTCTGATTTTGTTAACTTTTATTAAGTAAGTGATGATTTTCCAATCACTTTTGTTGGTTACTTAGTCCAATGTTTTCACCAACATCTATCCTAGTTTCGACTGTAGAGGTTCATTTATTACAGAATTATTTTTTCAATTTCAGTGAGCAGTACCAAGGCGAAGATAGCACCCCTTTTGCACTCTTGGATGATCCCTGATTGCTACACGTAATTTTGAAATCTTGAACTCAAAAATAAGTTTCAAATTCACAGTTGAAGTTGGATGGAAATTTAGGATTACAATGAACTAAATGAGAAACTTTTACTCAACAAAATTTTTAGGGTCGGCATAATTTTTTAGGGTCCATCGGTTTACCCTAAACACAGGTATTTTTTTTTTTGGCCTTATCAACTTTTGCTACAAAAATAACATAAAACAAGAGCTGGACTTTCGGCCGGTGCATACCCCCACGTGGTGTACTGCCCAGTGTGGGCATACCTATGACCAACAAATATCATTTATGAATATTCTCGTATGGAAAAAAATAAAAATAAAAAAATAGTCCCAGATAAAGCATCCCGGTCCGATAATGTATTTTGAACAAAATGTTCTGGGACAAACTGGATTTGGGAGGAAACGTCCCGGAGCCCGACCCCAGGCAGAGTGGATCAGCTATTTAGCCGGTGCCAAATGAATAGCAATTGCCTTTTCAAATCTAAGGCAGCAGTTTCATAAATTTGTAACATTCTGAAAGTGTGGAACAGGCTCTTTGATTGTATTTTTAGTGTTCTACTATTAGTACTAGTAGCAATGCCTATACTGCTATAGTATACTCAGTCATAGTATGACCCAAATTGCAGTTGTCAAACTGAAACTTCAAACCTGGTCTGATCTGTATCTACATATATGTGCATTGCAGAAAAATATAAAGAATCGGTTTAGTTCTTCAGTTGCTTGTTGACGTGATAGAATTTAAATATATTATCGTGGACGTATTCTTCATTAGATGCAAGTGTTTGTTTACACATTATTTGACAGTTCTGACACAGATTCGCATCAGTTGCTGGTTTCAAATTTTATGTAGGGCGAAGTTAGGATACCATACACAGGGCAACGAGTCCGTATTTGCCCCATGTAAGATTTCTATTGGCATCGAATATACCTGAACGGGTTCCTGGAGAAGCATTTTGTTTCTCTTTATTGTAAAATCTAAATATTTACAACATAATTCACTAACTAAACGACAGATACAAAATTTACATGTCGGTGCGCCACTGATTGGCAACCTCGGCTTCAGTACACGATCACGTGATCAAATATTTTGTAGTGCAGACATCAACCATTAGGGTCTGTCTGTTTTACAGCCTCGAAAACATTACTGTAGATGAGTACTTTCAGTCACGTTATGTGACACAAAGAACATTCGACATTGCGTTGAAGTCCTGACCCATCCGCATTTCCAAGACAAAAAAAGAAATAAGGAAGCAAGCGTTTCTTGCAGTGATTATACAACTAATGCTGATAGAACTCTTTCATATGGCAACTGGGATTGCAAAATTTATGAAGGGTAAGAGACCGTTTATTTATTTATTGTTATTTATTGATGTTTTAAGGTCACATATTTATGCACAATGGCTAATCATGACCGTGACAGTTTTACGGGTGGAGGAAGCCGGTGCACCCGGAGAGAACTACCGAGCAACGACGAGCAGCTGCCAGCTCCCAACAACGTAACTCCGCACTGCAGCACAGGCAGGGTTAGATTGGTTGAAGACATGCGTATCATCGACGTGCAGTACACGGCGTCATCGTGCCCCCACGCGGGCAATGGAGATGAAGTGTCTTGCCCAAGGACACAACGCGGTTGCCGCAGGTGGGATTCGAACCGAGGACCTCTCGCTTGCAGCCTGCACCTCTACCTACTGAGCCATCGCGCTCCCGGTAAGAGACCGTTAACGTTGGGGTAACACTGTTTTTAACATGTAGCTCCATGAAAGCCTCCACCCGGACGTTTAATTTAATATGTGAAAAGCTGCGACATTTCAGAACATATCAGAAATGGACAAGGGAATTCCCGCACCATAATGGTCAATGGAATAGAAAAAAGCCTGTCATCCAATCACTATCGAAAACAAACTGACGTCACCTGCACTGGATACTTTGAATATAATGTTCAGAGTATATGGTGTACAAAAAGTTAGAAAATCTAAATCCGGGAGCGCGGTGGCTCAGTAGGTAGAGGTGCAGGCTGCAAGCCGAGAGGTCCTCGGTTCGAATCCCACCTGCGGCAACCGCGTTGTGTCCTTGGGCAAGACACTTCATCTCCATTGCCCGCGTGGGGTCACGATGACGCCGTGTACTAAGGCGTACTGCACGTCGATGGTACATATGTCTTCAACCAATCTAACCCTATCTGTGCTGCAGTGCGGGGTTACGATGTTGGGGAGCTGGCAGCTGCTCGTCGTTGCTCGGTGGTTCTCTCCGGGTACTCTGGCTTCCTCCACCCGTAAAACTGTCACGGTCATGATTAGCCATTGTGCATAAATATGTGACCTTAAACATCAATAAATAAATAATAAATAAATAAATAATCTAAATCCGACAAAATCACAAGGCCCAGATAATTTACATCCAAGAATCTTTAAGGAAAATGCAAAACAGTTAAACACTCCATTGATTATAATTTTCAACGATCGTCTGGCATAACAAAAACTACCTGATGACTGGAAAATGGCACATATATCGACAATATACAAAAAGTAAAAAAACGACAAAAGCTAGTAACTACAAACCAGTAAGTTTGTCCTGCATTCTCCATAAAGTAATGGAATGCATAATTACAGATGAAATAATTAAACACATGCAAGATAACAAACTGTTCAGCAAAAGGCAATTCGGCTTCATAACTGGAAAATCCACGTCACTGCAGTTACTGCAATCCCTAGAAAAATAGTCTACGAGCATTGTTAACAACTTACCAACACATGTGCTCTACATGGCTTTTATGAAAGCATTCGACACAGTCCTACATAAGAGACTTCTACATAAAGTTAAGAGCTACTTGCTACAAGGGTATATAGCTGGCTGGATAGAAGACTTTTTGTCAAATAGAAAGCAAAAAGGAATTGTGAACGGAGTCCAATCATCAGAACACCCTGTCATCAGTGGAATCCCACAGGGTAGTGTGTTAGGTCCAATATTATTTGTAATATACATCAATGACTTGCCAGACAACATCTCAACAGATATACTCATGTTTACCGATGACACTAAAGTTTTCAAAGAAATTAAAACCGAGAGACAAATGGCAGAACTCCAGTCTGACCTAAATAAGCTCCAAGAATGGTCTGATAAATGGCTTCTGAAATACCACCAGACAGATGTGTAGCAATGAATATTGGCTGCAATCGATTTAAACCAGAATATACATCCAAACGACAAGACGGAAGCCTGGGTACACTAAAAATTGTCCAGGAAAAGAAAGACATTGGAGTAGTAACATATGAAACCTGAATTTTGACATGCACTTAAATGAGAAAATAAACAAGGCAAACTCAATACTTGGTGCGATCAGAACAACTTTCACATACTTGGACAAACAAACAATGATCAAACTGTACAAAGCACTAGTGCGCCCTCACATTGAATATGCACAAAGTAATGGAAACCGTACAAAATAAAGCTCAGAGATGAATTTGAAAAATGCAGAGAAGGGCAACTAAGCTAATTCCAGAACTTAAGGATCTAAACTATGAAGAAAGATTAAGAAAATTAAAATTACGACATGATTGAGTGCTATAAACTGTTTCACCACTACGACAAGGAAGTCACATACATACTTAAAACTAATATAAGTGGTACAACTAGATGACATAGGCCTATTTATAAGCTGTACAGAGACAACTCAAGAACTGAGATAAGGACAAATTAATTTAGCCAGAGAGTAGTCAAAACTTGGAACAACCTACCAGAAAATGTGTCCTACTCACCAAACATACACATATTAGAAAATACACTCGACAAGGTATGCGAAAATCAAGAAGTGAGATTCGACTACACAGTGGAACTGAGAACTGGTAGATACCCAAACAAAGCGTAAACTGTAACAGCCAAAAACACTTCACCTATACTAGAAAACACCACAACGGAGACAATAGAGGTGGATAAAGAGGCGGACAACCTCGGCGTCCATTATCAACATAAGTGAACATAAGAATAAGTAAGTAAACTATATCAGGCCCGTCGGAACGAAATTTATATTGGGGGGGCTGATATTGCTAATTTGGGTGAACTGGCTGATACTAAATGGGTATGGGGTACCCAGATGCCGAAGGCATTTGGCGCGAGTGCTGAAGGCACGAGCTTTTTTTTTGGGGGGGGGGGGGGGTTACTCCCCCAGAAAATTTTTTGAAAAGGGCAATCAAAGGAAGCATTCTGGTAGCTTTTGAAGCAAAAACCTCTTGATTTTTTTAAACGGCAAAAGTTGTTTTTTTTAACAAAATGTTTCAAAAATCCCAATAGAACCCCATAACATTTGGGGACGGTTCTCACACCGGGCTCACCTGCAGGCCGTGGCCGTATTCCGTCATGCTAAAAAACAGTCAGGCCTTATGGTGGATTCATTAGTTTTATCATTACGCCAACGGTTGTCGTGGTCTTCTGAGCTGCCAAAGGAATTGCTCAAAACGTTTGCACATCAACATATGCAGGTGCATGTTATACATTCAGTGATACTTTCATAATTCTAATCCAGAGGCGTAGTAAGCTAATTTTGTTGCGGGGGGGGGGGGGGGGTAGGACCTATAGTCCCATGACGCGACGCGTCATCCAAGCGGCGAGTGGGGTGAACACGAGAGGAGATATCGTCCGTCTCGTTGGTGGGGGGTCCGGGGGCCTCCCCCGGGAAAATTTTCGAATTTAAGATGTAAAAACATGCATTCTGGTTGATTCTGAGCAAATAAATCGTATATTCCTATGAGGCGAAGCGTCATCCGAACCGCGAAAAGGCGAAGGGGTGAGCACGAGAGGGGGTACCTCCCCGTCTCGTTGGTGGGTGTCCGGGGGGCCTCCCCCCGGGAAATTTTTTTAATTTAAGATGTACAAATATGCATTCTGAGTGATTCTGAGCAAATACATCGTCAATAAGGAAATACGTCAGCTCTCTGATCAATTCAGCGTGATTTCCGAGCAGAATGACAGGAATAGTGAACATGCAATGAATTACCCTGTGGTTGGTTGAGGTTTAACATCGCTTTCCACAATTAGGCGAAAACACGACTGTCAGTTTTATTGGTGGAAGAAAGCCCACATGGAACCCACTCAATCCAGTAATCATTAACAGTAATGTCGGAATATGGTAACCAGTGGGCATCCCGTGTGGAGAAACCACCAACCCAGCCCAGTAAAGCCTACTTTTGACAAATTTGTGGGGGTGGGGGAAATATCTCCCTCCCCCCCCCCCCCCCCAACCGGTTCCTACGCCACTGTTCTAATCTGAGTTCAATAATGTAATGTCCAGTTTTATTCAGATTACATCGGTTGCTCCCATCATGGATAAACTAACGACGAAATATGAGCAAATTATTGGGGGGGGGCTGCAGCCCCCCCCCCCCCCAGCCCCCCCCCCCCCCCCCCCGGGTTCCGACGGGCCTGTATATGAAACACGAGGAGAAGTGTCTTGACAGTTCCGGGTAACAGGTTGATTAGGCGGAAAAATATACGGCGAGAAAACATTTTGGAGATGGTGGGTGTATCCAAGTTGTATATGCATCTTAGCCAAACTGATGTAAAGAGTTTTGAAACTGTGTCGCATGGAGCAGGTAGACGAATAACAGGGTTGAGCAATGTCGTAACTATAGCGAAAGTACAAGCTTGAGTTAACTTTTATCTCAGAACTTAAACCAGTCTGGTTTCCACTGAACCTTTGCTTAATTGGACTTCCATATGGTAGGTTTTGGGGGATTGTTTACTTCTCTGGCAAGCATAAGGCAATTTGGAGAGAGCTTAGTTAATTGGCGTGTGAACGAACTCGGTGAAGCCTTCTTTTTCTTCAGCTTCACATGGACGCAGATTGTACAAGTGACAATGTATCCCTTCACACTGTTTTTCATACCTGACAGTAGTATTGCATTTTAAGACGTAAAAATTAGTATTAAAGAGTCAAGGACAAAGTTGAAAGTACAGGGAAAGGGGCGCAACTTGTGGGTGTAACCTGGACAGAGGGTCATGGCATTGTAGTACCGAGACCCATAGATCACGTTCTCAAGGTTAAGTTCACCGATTAACTATCTCACTAAATTTCTCATAATCAAGTTTAGTTGAAAAATTCAAGGTATTATGCATAAAGTCGATACTTTGAGTGTCGGATAACAAACAAAAACTATTTGGAACGCTGCTAAAACCGACAATTAACAGTGATTGTATCTCAATCATAACACATATCACTACACGAAAGGGCAAGAATGCCCCCGACCCCTGGCAAAAGGCAAGGGGACGAGTGCCCCCAATCCAACCTCAACCCCGCTTCCCTGCCAAGAATGAGTCGTGAGCAGTGTTCCAAATAACTTGTCTTATCTTATGTGGGACCACAATTTTCTTCCCAGGCGCAGCAATACTCCTTTATGTGGGTGGAACTTCTCTATTCAGTCCATCTAGTATTCAAGTGATATCTTCATCAGCTGCCCGTATCTCTTCTATTACATCCCTTGCAATCAAGAATAGGTTAACATTCCTTTTTGGTTCTCTCTGGTAGCTAGTGTCTCGAGTCAGCCACAGTGTCGGCTGGGTTTCAGAAATGAGGCATCTGCCAGGCGTGTAGCAAGGTAAGGCGCGACGGGTGTGAACGCACCTGCCCAGAGTATTGGAAATGTTGATAAAATGGAGTGACTTCACTAACCCCGATGCATCTTACACTACGTGGCTTTGCCATAGAGAGGTCGATGTATCGGGGTCATTTTTTAAAAACAGAAATTGTCTGTTCTCCTTTGAAAGTAGTTTCCGTGAAACGCCTATAGGTCCTACTTTGATATTCCTCTTTTAAATAGTTTCAACTATAAGAAACTATCAAAGCCTTTCAAAGCGATTCACATAACGTGGTTGCGCGGTCTTGGTGGTACAAGCCCGAGCTTATCGCTGTTAAATTTCTGCCAGAATCACATTTTAACAAAATTACATATATAGGTATAACATATACATGGAAAATAAAATATTATCGCCTTTATTGATCTATTTTGTATGTAATTATTCACGTACAATAGTGTAAAACTTCTTATTTTTTAACTCCTAAATTTCACATAATATTTTCTCAGATCCTACCACAAAGTTCCATTTGATACTCATTTTTTAAAATTTTCATCGATCGTCACTTGGCGCATTTCCTCAACCAAAACCTGGTTACGCGCCTATCTGAGTTGTCGTAGGCGCGGCCCCGAGATATGCACTGTTTCAAAGTCATACATGAACAACTCTTCCGGCCACTGAGCTAGTTATCTCCCCGAATTTTGGAACTGGTAGACCACTTTAGAGCTCCATGGTCTATCCGAACAGTAAACATATGTCCATTTTTTATATGGCTTGTAGTGTTGTACGAAGTGGACGATTGTCAGTGCTTGTTTTTGAGGTGTACATATCGTCAAATTGAGTGCAACAAGGTGCCATCTGCAATGCTAAAGCATTGCTGATGTCGCCTTGTTGCACTCGGGAGATGATATATTATTTTTGGTCTTGGCAAGAGTTAGACTGGCACAGGTAACAACACGTCCTCCATGATCCACTATCTGCACGAACACAACACCTGTATCACACTTATTGACACCAGAGTCTACAATAAGCTTCCTTCCAGATATATGGGTCAATAATACACAGTCTCAGTAAGACGCACCGGCAGTCAAGAGCGCCGTGGGCATCCAAGGGCAGGGGTATCAAAGGCGAACTCAACTATACGTATGAGTTATGACCAGGTGTTTACAACGTATAAGAAATTGTAATGTGACACTCAGTTGTATTGACCTCAAAACAAAAATATAAAGCTTGCTTGACTACTGACCTCAACTCTTGTATAGCTTCTTCGGACATTACCGACCAACCTCCGTAATTATTCCTATACCCCACCCGTGCACCCAACCATTGGCATTGGTACACATACAATACGTCAGAAGCGAACTCTCTAGATCTTCACATTGAAGGTCCTCCCAAGGGAAGTTGCTGAACTATTCAGAACAAAGTCATTCAATTACAATCCACAAATTTTTGGTCGCATGTCTTTTATCAAGTGAAAGAAAGTTTTAATGGTAACTGCTGTGTAAAATCCAATCTTACAACTATATACTTTGGTTCCGCTCTACAGTTTCGCAGTATTGCACAGTGAAGGGGTAAAATTCTAACATATTAAATAAAGGGTATCTGTTGAACCTAATGTCAAGTAAAATGCAAATTGGAGATGTATTTTTAGTATCAGATATATGATTACATTAGGTTTTATGTTGGACAATAGCATTTAAAGTTTTGGTCAGAGCTGGAGTATGATGCATAGGAGTAAATTACCAGGATAATTATGGGAAACAGTGGTACAGTAGAATCCTCTTAATTGAATATCCATTTTGCCAGTGAAAATTATTCAATTAACAAGAGTATACAATTAACAGAGATTTGGTCAGTTTCCTGTGCTCTGGAGGTAAACTGAGCATTTATTCTATTATATCTTGTTTGACAGAGCTCATAGAGCTCTGTCAAACAAGATATAATAGAATAAATGCCTGTATTGGATGTAGTGAGGCCAAAAAGGTTGATAAATAAGGGGAATTTGGCGCGTGTCACAGTAATTTTTTCGACATATTACAAAAATTTATATACAATTAACAGGAGTTTACTCTACAACCCATATGCAATTAACAGATCAAATTTGTACTGAAGGTATGGTAAATGGTTTTGTGTTTGAAAATTATATTCAATTAACAGGGATATACAATTAAGAGATATCCAATTAAGTGGGCTCCATTGTACTTCAAAACTGACTATTTTTTTAAAATTTCGTTTCTACACGGAGTTATTACGTGGCATGTACCACAAAAATGAGACGGAAACATATACTTTCCTTTCACATTTTTAGAAACAGAGGATGGAATGCACATTTAATAAGGATTACGACTGATACAACATTGATACAGAGATGGTGGCGCTGAGTCGGATTAAAATGGAGATGGGGACAAAGTGGGGGTTTTTACAAACAATATTTTATTCGTCATGAAAGGGTTTGGTAAACAGGCGTATGTTCATGTATATACCTCACAGATATATAAAATATACATTCTTTTGTTACCAACAATGGTGCGTAAACAAGTGCAGAGTTGTGAAGTTTGTTCTGGACACAGTCTCTGATCAATCACAATTTCCATCAAACTAACTTTTGGCATGAGTCTGGTTAGGACGCTTCGGTCGGATATTGGGATGTAATGACTGATTAAGGTACCGGTAAGATATTCTACCACTCGGGTATTAGTTGGAATCTCATCGTTTGTTCAATATAGTTTTACATACAGCTCTAAATATGCGAAAGTTGAAAGGAAAACTATGGGTAACTTCATTCTTCTGGACACGTTTGGTAATCGTACGTAGTAAGCTGGTCCGATGTAGTCATTGGAAGCGGCAACTTGATAAGATAAATCCATGCACCACTTCAAAAAACAAGTCGGTTCTCCTGATTATTCAAGAATTTCTAGCCCAAAAGAAATGTCGATACATCTATGGTAAATGCAGGAAAAGGTTGATAGTATTATTACGAACATTTGAGAAGATTGGACAATGAAAGAAAAAAGTGCGATTTTGTCTACTCCTACCCCCCCCCCCCCCCGCCCACCCCCCCCCCCCACCCTACAGACACTGACAGGAAGGGGTAGGTGACAGATAATTAGCTTATAAATCGAAATTAAGGTTACTGCAACACAGTCGCAACCTGCAATGGTATACTTGATCTGTGCAAGCTTTCGCCCCCCCCCCCCCCCCCCCCTGTAAAACACAGGTGGTCGTTGATTTCCAACATTTAGGGAAGTCTTGAAATTGATCAAGGATGAGTTTTCGCGGACAGATAAGGGCAGGTTGTCCCATTGTTTTGTAACGCCGGTGTAAAAGGAATGGAAGTCCGTAGGAACGTTAGTCCCTCTGGACTATTATTCCGCGGAATTATAGTTCTAGGTCTAGCATTTCTAGGAATAGTAGTCCGGCGGACTACTATTCCTAGAAATGTTAGACCTAGGACTATAATTCCGCGGAATAATAGTCCAGAGGGACTAATTTTTCTACGCACTTCCATTCCTGTTACACTGGGATAAAAGAAGACTGATGCAATTATGTCCGACAAAATGGAACTCAGTGGTTATGACATAACCCGAGATTGAGCGATGGATTCGATGATGAGACGATAACTTTACAGGCAGTATGTGTGTGGGGGTGGGGTGGGGTGGGATGGGGTGGGGGCGGGACTGGGGGCGACATATGATGGTGCATTTTGAAAAACTGTATTAACTTATCTTTGTGACATCTTTCTTATAGAAAGTCCCAAACGTGTTTCCAAATAAAGCAAGGACTTACTAGAACTGATAGTTGCTCCGGTAATGATCCTTACGGCTTCGATCCTGTATTTTTTCTAGTTCGGAGACTTTAGCTGCCGAACGATTATCCCATTCAGCGTATTTGAGTAAAGGCCTAACAAAGGCAAAGTATATTTTTTTCGAAGACGCTACAATCGAGATTGAATTTCTGCTTCCTCGGCAAATTTAAGCAAGACTTTGCTTTGGAGCAGATATCGTCAATGTAGTCGTTCCATGTACACGTGCTATTTAACCCTTTACCCAACGAATCGCCCGCATCCGCCCGCGTAATATGCAAATTCAGCAGTTGAAAAAATATTATTTTTCAAAAAATTTCAAAAATGATATTTAAAATAATAAATTTTGATATCATCTGCGTTGGGTAAAGGGTTAATATGACTCCCAAATGTTTATGATTATTGAATAATGGTGGGTGGGCAACGGAGTTGCTTTTATGTGATTTTAGCATACTCGCTGTTTTTCGGGGATTAAACTCAACCAACCACGTCTTAGCCCAGTGCTCTGTTGTGGCTAAGTCATGACTGCTTAAGGTAGAAGCTTGCTCTGGATTCTCTACAGTTAGATATATAGAGGATATGGAATGAGTGTTTTTCTCATACAATATTTATGAAACGAGTCTAAGAATTTTCCGTTTTGGCGAGCCCAAACGGAAAATTCGGACGAGTTTCATAAATATCATATGAGAAAAACACTCATTTCATATTCTATTTATCATATGACACACACACGCACAAATTAGCCACTGAGTAGGACTTTTTAACCCATCACCTAACTGGAGTTGCAGACGGCACTTGGAAAAAACATCCCTGTATAACTAAATATTTTCATTTTTTGGCTTCAAAAACATAGGTTATGACCCCTCATTGGAACGAGCTCGTCGAGCTCGTTCCAATGAGGAAGTCATAACCTATGTTTTGGAAGCAAAAAGTGAAAATATAAAAAAAAATGAATGGCGTTTTTCTTGTAGGTAAAAGATTAATACAATATAACCCACCCTAAATAGGACAGACAACGTAAATTCTCCCTACTGAAATTATGCAAATGTCACCCAGTTGTATTTTGTTTCGCCAATCAAATTGTCCGGTTTTGAAATTGACCAATGAAAGCTCCCAACTCTAATTATGCAAATTATGAAATTGTGGCCCAGTTTTATTTTGTTCAGCCAATCAAATTGTCTAGATTTAAAATTGACCAATGAAATTGACGGAAAGCTTTATTTATCACTGATTAATATGAAAACAAAATATCAAATGTTTTAAAGTGAACAAAACGGACGAGTCATATGATAAAGGGAACTATCATCTGCAAAGAGGTGTATGCTACTGAGTAAATCTTCGGTTATGACATTATTATATACGAGGAGCAATAACGGCCCAGGTATCGATCCTTGTGGGAGACCAACATTACTGGGTCTCTAGGATGATGCGTCCGATCCTATCACAACTCGTTGCGACTTATCTTAAAGGAACTGTTATAAATGTGTATTCAGGTCATTAAATTGCTCACAAGGGGGTATTTTAGTGTCATCAGTCCTGTGACTGAACAGGGTTCATTTGTGTTCCTCAAGTATTTGAGGGTTGTTATGTAGTTCCACAAGTAGACGGCATGTGAAAATTATGCTGTAATTTTTGTGTTGTTACATGTATGTTTGAAGATGGGAGAAACCCACGAAATAAATGTTGTTGTCATGAAATGATTTACTCATACATAGTTCCAAATACATAACAGAAATTTGACGACGAGATGGGATTTGCTACTTCCCGAATTTTTTAGATGAGATAGTGTTCTTTCTGCTAAACACATTCAAAGTTCAAACGTCATGGCATCACAGTCATTTGGTTTTATCGGCAATGTCGGTCCGTTTGAAGATGGGCCTGAAGACTGGGACTCCTATGCTGAAAGGGTCATGTTATATTTTGATGCAAATCAAGTTCCCGAAGAGCGTAAGGTGTGCTCTTTCCTGTCAATAATTGGCGGCTCCACGTATGGATTGTTGAAATCATTAATCTCGCCACAGAGGGCCCAAGATTTGCCCTTGAGTACCCTGATAGCGACCTTGAAAAATCATTTTAACCCACAACCACTCGTTATTTCAGAAAGATTCCGATTCCATAAAAGAATGCAAAGCAGTAATGAGACAATATCTCAATATGTTGCTACACTGAAGGGACTTGCCAAAACTTGTAAATTTGGTGATACATTGAACGAGCGATTGAGAGATCAGCTTGTTGTAGGAATGTCCAATTCAACAATACAGCGCCGCTTGTTAGCTGAATCAGATCTTTCGATTGAACGTGCTCTTACTATAGCTACCTCGATGGAGCTGGCTGCTAAAGACTGCAGTGAATTTTGTACCGATACAACTAAAAATAATCAAACAAATCGTAGCAGTGTCTTCAAATTTCAAAAACAAAGTACATATAGTGCCAATTCTGATAAACTGTGCTATAGATGTGGTAGCTGTTCACATCTAGCCGATAAATGCAGACATAAAAATACGGAGTGCAATGCGTGTCATAAAAGGGGTCATTTGCAGAGTGTATGCAGAAGTAGTAAAAATTGTCAAAACCCAAAATTGTTACCAAAACAAAAGCATAAATCTTCAAACCATTTTCAAGGAAATAAGCAGAAAAAGAAATTTCATGGTGAACGCGTTAATAAAATGGAAACTGTTACGAAAGAAAAACATTCATCCCTTGATGCCGATGATGATTTGTCTGAAGTTTTTGCTAAATTGTATAGCTTGAGAGATATGTCCGACCAAATATGGCTTGATGTTTTTGTGAATAACAAACCACTCAAAATGGAGTTGGATACCGGATCCAACGTCTCTGTCATCTCTGAGCATGATTATCAGTCAAATTTCAGTCATTTACCACTTAAAAATTCTTCGTTGTGTATGAAAACATACACTGGTGAAACTGTGAAGTGTATGGGAGTTTTAAATGTGCAAGTCAAATATAACAC
The DNA here is from genome assembly GCA_031216915.1 of Pictodentalium vernedei. Taxonomy (NCBI): domain Eukaryota; kingdom Metazoa; phylum Mollusca; class Scaphopoda; order Dentaliida; family Dentaliidae; genus Pictodentalium; species Pictodentalium vernedei. The sequence goes on along the minus strand of CM062294.1, from coordinate 449,993,471 downwards.
TCAACTGTGTTCTTTGAAATTATATGTTATCTGTGGAAATGGTCCACCGTTGTTCGGTCGAGAATGGTTGAGAGCTATTCAAATTGATTGGCCAAAAATAAAATACAAAATTAATTTGTTTCATTCTGAGTGTAAAGCTACGGAAAAAAAAATACAAGGAATGTTTGAAACCTATCGTAAAGTGTTTTCAGATACAGTTGGTTTGATGAAAAATTTCAAAGTTAAATTGTCTGTGAAAAGTGATGCTCATCCAAAATTCATGAAAGCCAGACCTGTCCCATATTCCTTGAGAGATCGAATTGAAACTGAACTTTCGCGCATGGAAGAAAATGGAATAATCAAAAAAGTTGCACATAGTGAGTGGGCTACACCGATAGTACCAGTTGTTAAATCTGACTCAAGTATTCGAATTTGTGGAGATTTCAGGTCAACGGTAAATCCTGTTTTAAATGTGAATCAATACCCCTTGCCTACTTTTGAAAACATGTGTACTACTTTGGCGGGCGGACAGAAATTTTCTAAAATAGACTTGGCCCATGCATACCAGCAAATGGAAGTTGATGAGAATTCTCAGAAATATCTTACTATCAATACTCACAAAGGACTCTATCAATATACAAGACTAGTTTTCGGAATTGCGTCATGTCCTGCGATCTTTCAGTCAAGAATTGAACAAATTTTACAGGGTATTCCCAACATATTGTGTTTACAAGATGACATTCTAATTACTGGTTCTGATGATAAAGAACATTTGGCTAATTTGGAAAGTGTTTTGAAGAAACTTTTTGAATACAATTTACGAGTTAAACGTGAAAAGTGTATTTTTATGGCTGACTCTGTTGAGTATTTGGGACATGTCATTGATAAACATGGAATTCATACATCAGAATCAAAGGTACATGCTATCAGAGAAGCACCTGAACCGAAAAATGTTTCACAGTTAAGATCATACTTAGGACTGCTGAATTATTATGGAAAGTTCCTACCAAATGTTTCAACTGTTTTGCACCCTCTTAATGAACTCTTGAAGAAAGACAAAAAGTGGCACTGGGATTGCAACTGTGAAAGTGCTTTTCAGACGACTAAGGATATGATTTCAAAACACACAATGTTGACTCATTATGACCCAAAGTTACCACTCAGACTAGCGTGTGATGCTTCATCTTATGGAGTTGGGGCCGTGTTATCTACAGTTTTGAAGGACGGTACTGAACGACCAATCGCACATGCATCGAGAACACTTACTAAGTCTGAAAAAAATTACTCACAGATCGATAAAGAAGCCTTAGGGATCATATTTGGAGTTAAACGCTTTCATCAGTTCATTTATGGAAGACACTTTCAGCTTATAACTGATCACAAAAGTCTCACACATATATTCGGCCAAGGAAAGCCTGTACCTCTTATTTCTGCAGCTAGAATTCAACGATGGTGTGTATTACTGAGTGCTTATAATTATTCCATAGAGTATAGGGAGTCACAAAAGCATGCCAATGCTGATGGACTGTCGAGGCTTCCCATTCAAAGTGAAACAAATACTGATACAGTTGATGTGGTCGACTTATTCAATGCATCTCAATTTGAGCTTCTTCCTGTTACTAGCAAGGATGTTAGAAATTACACACGAACTGATCCAATTTTGTCGAAGGTGTTTACAGCTGTGTCACATGGATGGAAAAATGACTTATCAAAATTTGATGTGCTCAAGCCATTTCATAATAGACAAAACGAGCTTACTACCCACCAAGGTTGTATCCTGTGGGGTACTCGAGTAGTGGTTCCTTCCAAGTTGCGTGATGTTGTTCTTCGCGAGCTACACACAGGCCATCAGGGGATCGTTCGTATGAAATCGGTTGCTCGTAGTTACATTTGGTGGCCCGGACTCGATAATGACATCGAAAATCTTGCAAAAACTTGTATTCCCTGTCAAAAGTTTAAAAATATGCCTGCACCTGTTCCAGTGCATAATTGGACTTACCCGTCAGGACCATGGCAAAGACTGCACATTGACTTCGCAGGCCCATTTATGAATAAAATGTTTATGATCGTGGTCGATGCATTTTCCAAGTGGCCAGAAGTGATTCAGTTATCAACTACAACTGCAGCTGCAACTATTGCTACACTGAACTCATTATTTACACGCTACGGCTTACCAATTCAGATAGTTTCTGATAATGGTCCTCAATTTGTGTCAGAAGAGTTCCGCAACTTCATAAAATCAAATGGAATAAAACATATTTTGTCTGCTCCTTATTATCCTGCTACCAATGGACAAGCTGAGAGGTGTGTCCAATCATTCAAGACTTGCATGAAAGCTGCTTGTTCTGATCATGGCTCAGTCCAAGAGAAATTGAATAACTTTCTGATAACCTACAGGTCCACACCCCATAGTTTGACTCAAGAAACCCCAGCCAAATTGTTCTTAGGGCGTGAAATTCGAACAAGAATCGACTTGCTCAGACCTAATTTGAACTCAAGTGTTTTGAATAAACAAACACCAAGCAATGATAGTAACCATAAAGTTACCCGACAATTTCATGAAAATGACACTGTTTGGGTTAGGAATTATGTTGGTAGTGCCAAATGGGTTGAGGGCATAATATTAAGTGCAGACGGCACTCACCATTATTCAGTTGATGTTGACAATAAAATATGCCACCGCCATGTCAATCAGCTTCGTAAGAGACATTGTCATCAACCATCAGGTTCAATTCCTGAACATTTTGAGTTCAATCCAAAAGTCACAGATTCGGTGACATCACCCTATGCTGATAAGAGTTTACCAGCAGGGAGCGATGTTCCTGAATTGATAACTAATTCTGACAGTTCTAAAAGAGTCGATATTAATGACTCATCAGGTTCAAAATCTCCTAATGTCCCTGTTGACTTACCCATACGCAGATCAACACGAGTGAGAAAACCAGTTGATAGACTTGATCTTTGATCCATTTTGTTCTTTTGAAAAAAAAAATGAATGAAAGTTCACTTGTATTTCAGTAATTTTTTTTTTTTTTGTAAGAGGGAGGAGGTGTTATAAATGTGTATTCAGGTCATTAAATTGCTCACAAGGGGGTATTTTAGTGTCATCAGTCCTGTGACTGAACAGGGTTCATTTGTGTTCCTCAAGTATTTGAGGGTTGTTATGTAGTTCCACAAGTAGACGGCATGTGAAAATTATGCTGTAATTTTTGTGTTGTTACATGTATGTTTGAAGATGGGAGAAACCCACGAAATAAATGTTGTTGTCATGAAATGATTTACTCATACATAGTTCCAAATACATAACAGGAACAATTTCAAGAACAGGAGTAGTTCACCTGAGACATCAATTCTGATCAGCTTGTGATTAAGACCAACATGACATAACTTGTCGAAAGCCTTGCTGACATCACAGAAGACCATCCTAACTTCTTTACCTTCATCAAGCGCTCTTCAGAATTCATTGTATATGTCAGTCAGCTGGAGGACAGTTTAATCACCAGGTGTAAAACCTGATTGGAATTGACCGAGAACACTGCTGTCAATCAGAAATTACCTCACACATTTTTCAAATATTTTTCCGACATAGCTAATTACAAGTAATTAGTAACTGAATTTGGAGGGCTGTTTTTTCAGAATTGGGGAGATATTTGCTTTTTTCCACAGTGACGGAAAGTAAGAGTAATTCAAAAGCACATTTAATAAGACTGAATGAGGCTCACATAGGAAGGATTTACATTCAAGAAGACGCGGACTTAAAAAAAAGGTTCGGGACCAGACGCCTTCGATACCTTTTTCTACTTCATTGCTTCAATACAACGAAGAGTGATACTATCAATAACTTGTGATGCATGGCATGCCGAGTCAGGAAGTAAGGGAAGGGAAGGGAAGCTTTCGATTCGTCAACTGCCAATGGCGTAGATAGCTTTTCGTTGGCGGAGGGGCAAGCCCAAAATTTTCCGACAGACCGAAAATTTTCCGACAGTGTAACAACAACAAAAACCGAAACAAACAGAAAGAATCTGTTGTTTACTGCAAATGTACTGAAAATTGGTCTTTTTTTACCCAAAATGGCATGTTTTTATCCCCAAAGCCAGCATTTTAATGTTATTAGGCATAAATTCGCCAAAAATGGTCCCAAACATTTTCCGACAAAACTTCTGGTGGCGGGGGGGGGGGGGGGGGGCTCCGCCCCCCCCCCCCCCCTTTATCTACGCCACTGTCAACTGCTGAAATAGAACAGAAATATTCATTGAACACTTCTGCTTTCTCGGCGCTTAAGGAATATGCTTTATTTAAAATTTTAAATGGATAATAGTAGGAATTACTACTACTTTACTGCTTATGACGAGTGTTTTTAGGGTCTTCCACTGCAGTGTTGTGAGTGTTTCGTTGCTCCTCAGGGTGGTCTGGTCTTCAGATAAATATGACGCTTCGGCCTTCCCAATAGCCGTTACAACTTCGTTCCGTTTGCGTTTATATTTTGGAATAAAAAACGTTCGGAAGACCGCTGCGTTTGGCAATGCGATACAGACTTTTCTCTGTCTCACCAGTAGTTTTCATTGCGCTTCCAATTCGGCTGACCCAATCGAGAAGTAATAATTTTGTTCGGAATATGTTTAGATGCTGTAGTTTGTCGGTGAAATCGGAAATGAGAATCAAGACACAAAATTATCAGAGAGAATTCCAGTGATTGTTAGAGAGGGCCTCGTTTAGTGCTTCATAATTACCCTAAGAATATAGACATATATAGACATATCCTTCTTTTAAAGGCGAGAGGAGGTGGTTTTAAAAATTCAACATCAATTGATATTCGGGCAATGGTAGCGAGCCATGTCCAGGATTATTATGATCCCCGATGAGTCTGGAGGTGGGATGGGGAAATCTCACCCTCGGGGCAAGATATTTGAACCAGACCCGAGGCTTGCCGAGGGTCTGGTTCAAATATCTTGGCCCGAGGGTGAGATTTCCCCATTCCCACCTTCAGAATCATCGAGAATGATTTTTCTCCCCCCACACGAGGATTACGTCATTATAGATAATTGGCGGTCACGTGCTGACATACCCAATTTATCAAGTCGTAGACCTTTCGAAAAACGAACAATTTCATCGGAAAGATCGTACAAAAGTTAGGTACATATAGGTATATACTAAAAAATTGATTTGTAACACTGTCCGATAAAGGGTTAATGAATTTGCGTGTGTCAAACTCTTATGTAAAGGACATTGTGAGATTATTGATCGATCGATAAATTCGCTCAGTGATATTATTAAATCTGCAGAGAAACATGGGGTTGAAACAAATCAACATTGTTGATTTTGAATGGCACGTGGATTACATGCGGAAAATCGTGAAGCCATTTTGTTTATTTACAATTGTGCAGACGACGATGAAATAGTTCCGGAGAGTTAATAAAATATGCAAATGAGTATGTCACGTGGGGTGGGTGGGATTATTATGATCCCCGATGAGTATGGGGGTGGGATGGGGAAATCTCATCAGAGGGGCAAGATATTTGAACCAGACCCGAGGCTTGCCGAGGGTCTGGTTCAAATATTTTGTCCCGAGGGTGAGATTTCCCCATTCCCACCTTCAGACTCATCGAGGATGATTTTTCTCCCTCCACACGAGGATTACGTCATTATAGATAATTGGCGGCACGTGGAGTACATGCGGAAAATCGTGAAGCCATTTTGTTTATTTACAATTGTGCAGACGATGATGAAATAGTTCCGGCGACCTAATAAAATATGCAAATGGGTATGTCACGTGGGGTGGGTGGGATAGAAATATCCCACCGGTGGGTGGGATAGAAATATCCCACCCTGCTGTCTTACCGGGACACGCGTATGTTTCACGTATAATGGGGGAGAAAGAAATATCCCACCCTGCTGTCTTACCGGGACACGCGTATGTTTCACGTAATGTGTGTGTGTGTGTGGGGGGGGGGGGGGGAGAGAAAATCGGTTCTAGGATCTCGCAGGCTTTCACGTTAAGTGTGTCAATTACATGAAAAAGAAAGATGAGAGTGGCCGACGACTCAGTAAAACAGGTTGGCTCACCCACAAGCTGCCTCAACTTAAAAAAGATTGCCTATTTCAGTAAAACCGTCTCTCGATGGAACCAGTTGGTTGTCATTAAAATCGCCTGTAACAATGAAATCGAAACCTGACGTGTCTCTGGCTTTTTCGATGGATGCCGATATGGCATTCCATGTAACTGGGGGACTGTTGGTGGGGCGTTAAAAGACTCATACTAATAGGTACTTACCGCGTTTCGTAAATATTTCAGCCAATACGCACTCCGAATTTAATACCGGGGCCGCGTCGAAAATAGATATTGTCTTTAATGTAGATGGCAACCCCACCTCGCCTTGTCAATCGGTCGTATCGTAATGGTCTATGACACCATGGAGTAGGACATCAGGTGTGGAATTGTTGCTGTGCAGCCAGATCTCGGTTAAAGCCAAAATGTCATTTGATGAGGATTCACACAAACAGAATCTATAAATTAAGTTTTATGCTCTAAATGTAAAGATGCAAAATCTTCAAAGCATTCTGGTTATAGTCGGAGTGGATATAGTTTGGGCCACGGTTGGGTTCGATGTCACCCGACAATAATAATAAATTTATACCCATGTAAAGGAACGTCGAGGTGACAAAGAAAATCGAGCTTAGTACTTTCAACGCGAATGGAATCTTTGAGGCGTGCACTCTCTTGTAATGGTACATAGTTGCTCCAGTGGACTTAAACCCTTTACCAAACGCAGACGATTTCAAAATTTAATATTTTAAATATCATTTTTTTAATTTTTTCAAAAAAATTCAACAAAACCATATCATGTGACCCCTCTTTGGAACGAGCTCGTTCCAAAGAGGGGTCACATGATATGTTTTTTTTTAAATTTTTCGAAAAATAATATTTTTTCAGCTGCGGAATTTGCATATTACGCGGGCGGATGCGGGCGATCCGTTGGGTAAAGGGTTAATTGATTCCATGAAGTATCCAAGGAAAAGACCAACAATAGCCGTGAAGTTTCAATGTAGTTCAACACAAGACGCAGGAATAGGTTAATTAAAGCACACACTGGTTGATGCTTCGACATTTGGTGCTTCTCAGCTGTTTGCATCTACTTCAAGATTGTATCTCTTATATTCCACAGTACCTATTGACTGATTCACTATCTGAATTGATTGGTTACTTGGTGAATTACATGGTGTCCAATGTTAATTACGTCGAGCAACCTGCAAAGTCACATCATACAATAACAGGATAGGGAAGAGGGTGGGTGGGTGGGGGCTGCCATCAGGCAATGATGATCACACAAGTGCCTGTTCTCTTTGAGGTCCTTAAGGGTTGTGGGCGATTACATCCACAATTTCACCGGAATCAATAATATTCGTGGAGGAAAGGAGTTTACGTGTTTTCACCCCATTCCACACCCCTCACATATGAAAGTACCAAGCACAACCCCACTCATCACAGTGACTTCTTGGCTGGACTGAGGTGACTACATGTACAAAGTTGGGTGATTATTTGATGGCCGGCGTAGAAGTTGGCGAACAAACACATACACACACAAACAATCGCAAATTATAATATAGATTATTACCACAGACATGCAATAGACAGAACGCCACGCGCATGTGAATGGGTTAATGGATATGGCCGGCCAGCGCGGAAGGATAAAACGAGAGGCTGCTCAAGTGCCATATCGATTAATCCATTCACACGCGCGTATTGTTCTATGTTTATTACCCGCCTTCCTGTCTATAAAAAAAACCCAATTATTAGAAGGACCCTCAGTAATTCATTTGACTATCAACAAAAAGAATACATTTTATCGCCAAACAAATTTGCGAGGGGACCCCGTATTACTATACTACTCAAAGTTTGCTAAGCACCAAATATTTGACACATCATTGTGAAATTTGCTTGTAACATATTTGCCACATTTTTGGTGGATATGATTGAGAAATGTATTGAGATGGTCCCCAGTTTTTACATTAGCTCTCTTAACAGGCAGACTTTTCGTGACAGTCATGGAAAGCATGTACCCCTTGATTTCATGATGTTTTCGTGTACTGTCTACATGGACATGACATGTGTAGGGTATTCAGTTTTCCTTTCAACACAACCCTCTGTGATTTAATGATTGAATATGGCAAATGCAAATGTAAGAAGACATTTGTCTGAAGCAGAAATGTGGCTGTAGGGATGGTGGAGCAAGGGGCTACCCATCGTCAGGTCGGTGGAGACCTTGGTGTGCACCATACGGTGATCACCAAGTCTGGACAAGATTTCAGCAGTATGGCACACCAGTAAGACGGCATGGCGGTGGCAGAGACAGGGCAACATCTGCAGCTGAAGACCGGTTTTTGATCATTCAGGCCCGTAGGAATCGCTTTGCCACAGCAACCAAGCTTCGCAGTGACCTTCAGAATGCGTTCGGAGTGAATGTTGCGACGCACACTTTCTGGGCACGGTTGCACGAAGGTGGTCTCCAATCGAGAAGACCATGTATTCGTAATCCGCTGTCTGAGAACCACCGCCAGGCACGATATACATGGGCCATGGACCACGTTGGATGGGCCAGAGAATATTGGCGACCTGTCCTTTTTACAGATGAGTCAAGGTACTGCCTAGACCACACAGATAGGAGTTCTAGGGTATGGAGAACACCAGGAGAGCGATTCCATGCAGCCAACATTGCTGAGCATGACCGCTATGGTGGAGGTAAATCATGGTCTGGAGCGGCATCAGCTGGGATGGACGTACGGAGCTCTGTGTCCTTGAACGTGGTACATTGACTGCACAACGGTATATTGATGAGATCCTGGATGTCCACGTCAGATTGTATGCAGGTGCAGTGGGTGATAGATTCATTCTGATGGACGATAATGCCCGTCCTCATGTTGCCCATGCTGTCGGGGAGTACCGGCAGAGGGAGGAGATTGAGCGTATGGACTGGCCAGCAAGATCCCTGACCTCAGTCCAATTGAACATGTCTGGAATGAGTTGCAGCTTGCAATTTCAGCCCGCCCAGTCCAGCCAAGAAGTGTCCAGAATGGAACAACATCCCACAAAGGACCATCAGGAACCTGATTGGGAGCACGAGAAGGCGTTGTCAACCTGTAATTAGCATTAATGGGTCTCATACTCGATACTGAAGCCATACCAGTTCTCTCCGTCAACCTTTTGGCATATTGAAAAATTTCCTCTTTTACCAATAATATCCATTTTCCATGGTTATAGTATTCAAAAGCTAATAAATAATGTCAAACACAAAATCTTAATTCCTGTACTGAAATCATTAAAGATGTAATGAAATAAAAAATATATACACTTTTCATTACAATATTTCAACTAAAACGTAAACAGGTAGTTGGATGTACTTTGTGCTTAGCAAAGTTGGAGTGGTATATTTAGTCTCCTGAGTTCCAATGTGTTCCATGTGCCTACTGGCAAGGAAATGCATTAAGTGTCCAAAAATGTGATTTCCAACAATTCTGAAACATTGGAACTTAGGGGACGATTTTTAGCTATCGCTTGCGATTCAAATTGTAATTGCGGTGCACGATTTGGAGAAAATTCCAGCGAAATTTCGCTTCTATTTAAAAGAAAGTCCGACAAAGATTTCCGTTCCGCACACATGTATTCCGCATGGTTTAGTGTTGCTGTAGATAGGGATTTCATAGAACCGGCGTGTAATAAAAACAAATCCTGATCACAATTTATACTTCGATTGGTTGGCATGCTGACTAATTCCACTTATCCATTACAGTTTAACCCTTTATCAAACGTGGACGATATCAAAATTTGTGGATGAGTGTTATGGCATCCAATTAAGGGGTGTTGTTTATGATAGAGCTGTAGGTTAACCGAAACCGAACCGAGGTTTTTTGTCTTTTTTAAAAACCGAAACCGTCGACATCCCGTAATATAAGGTTTTTCGTTTTTTATTAAAATACTCTCTTGCTGCAGAAATTCACAGAATGTTGTAGTCATCCCAGAGTAGTGAGAGTACCCAGACACTGCCAATGGCAGTGTCTAGGGACTCTCACTACTCTGGGAAGGCTACATTCTGTGGATTTCCGACATTTTAGCTTAGTTGTGTTTGCAGCTTTCCTCAAGTTGCATGTCAGACCTTGAAAAGTGGCCAAGCACAATAAAATTTTTGTATCTTTAGGTAATTATTATATTGGCCTTCCTGATTCTCCATGTACATGTATTATAGCTTATTTCGGGCATTCATTGAGTTTCATTCAATTTCGCTGCCATTCAGTTATGATTCCGGACATAAGAATGAGTTTTATTGAATTTTATTCGGCCTCATGAACAAACCGAAAACCGAACCGAGGTTTTACTCCACCTGAAAAACCAAAACCGAAACCGAACAAGAAATTTAAAAACCTACAGCTCTAGTTTATGACGATGTGTTTGAACAGTCTCACCCAGGTCACAGTTCTGATTAGACAACCTGTAATCACAGTTCACACTGATTCTTCTGAAATATATAAACACCCCACCCCTAAAATGGAGACCATGGCACTCGTCCACGTGGTAATCGTGGTTGTAGAAATATACTATTTCTTTATTCCATTTGAAGAATATTTTCATGTTTATGTGATTCCGTTATTGTAGTGTTTTCTTGTGCAGCTTTTACCATACTTTTGGGGGGAACATTCGTGACATTTATTAAACCCTTACAAGAAAAGTTTGGTTGAAACCAAAACACAATTTCTGGTGAGATTAAGTTCTCATTAATCAATATTTCCTACATCATAGTGTAGCGGTCGAGGTATAAATGCCATTTACCAACCAGCCTGGTTGGTCTCTTAGTCTCATGGTAAATCGGTCGCTTTGTGTGCTAGAGGTCGACGGTTCGAACCCCGGCTCCCGCACTTATCTCTCCTCCTGTTACATTTGGGGGCTCGTCCGATCCTCAGCAGTAGGTGGCACTGCGGGTGTTTCGTCCGCTCTGAGGGACGAACCTGTGTGAGATTCACATATAGGGAATCTCAAAAGAAGGGGAGAGTAGTGTAGCGGTCGAGGTATAAAGGCCATTTACCAACCAGTCTGTTTGGCCCGGATCTCTTAGTCTCGTGGTAAATCGGTCGCTCAACCATTGTGTGCTAGAGGTCGACGGTTCGAACCCGGCTCCCGCACTTATCTCTCCTCCTGTTACAATATCATTCTATCACATTTATGGATGGTCAAAACGTCACATACCTTTTTTCAAAATGTCACACGCTTTTTGGTCAGAATGTCCGATCGTCTTCAGTCAAAACATATCTACTTTTTTTCATAGTGGACAACTTACCAAATATTAGAAACTGAAGCCATTCACTTCGAGCGTCAAACAAACATCAGAAAGCAAGAGAACTTGACATTTACCATTGCAAACAATTTTGTGCACAGTGTCCAAGCAACAATAAATGAATGAATGAAAGTTTCAGAGTGCCAAGGGCGCACAGGGACGATGTGGGATTTGAAATTCCTTGCGACCCGAATAACTTTATTTGCTTATGTAGCCAGCCAAAACAGACGGAAGGGAGGACCAATAATCTTGTGCGCTGGTGGAACGGCACTTTTCTTCTTCTTTCCAAAACAACCCATCAAAACTGCGGTTTCAGTATTTACCATAAATGTCCTTACGTTTCTAAGAAAACCACCGGAGCAGAATTTTAGTCTTTATGCACAATTCATAGTCGTCTTCCAGTTTAAGGTTCTCAAGGGTCTGACCAAGAAACAAATGAATTCGGTCCTTCCACTTCTGTTGTCTGTATTAAGGGGGGGGGGGGGGGTGAATGGGTTTAGGTGCCGCCCCGCCCCCCCCCCCCCCCACACAGCTTGGGCCGCTCTGTTTCAAACTTGAGTCCATCAATAACAAGACAATGCACCAAGTTATTCACAGAAAGGATCACCTACATGCGGGGGGGGGGGGGGGGTGCGGTGGCGTTGCGGTAACCGGTTCTCGTCAGATCACCGAAGTCAAGCAACGTCGAGCCCGGTTAGTCCTTGGATGGATGACCGTCTGAGCGATCGATTGGTTCTCTCCGGGTACTCCGGCTTCCTCCACCCGTAAAACTGTCACCGACACGATATGGCCTTGGTTGTTAAAGTGTCGTTGAACCCTATAAATGAATCAATAACCTATATGCGGTGTGTAACGGGGGACGATAATGAAACTCGCAACATATTTTCTGATAATCTGTGGTGAACAGTACGTATTGGCCTCACATAACGTTACAATTGTTCAATGAAGATAAAGTTGGAAACAATAGGCCCTAATGAAATTTTGTTTTTGGTTTGTAGTGCTTTTTTCTTAGAAAAGGGAGTCAGAAGACTCGAAGCTAGATTGTATGACAAAGAGGAAGAGGGGTGAGACTTTTCGACTGGGGTACTAACAAACAATATGCCAGAGGCATATCATTAGGAACCTTGTAGGGCAGTTCTACACTTGGACATTTTTACCGCGTGAGCTAGCTTGGGAATGTGGGGGGGGGGGGGGGGGCATATTTATAATATACAGACTGGGAGGTCTAAAATCACAATACAAGGGTTAGGTGAATTCTCCCCCCACCCCCACCCCCCCCCACCCCGAATTTTCAATCTCTCTTACTATTTTCCCTTTCCTTCTAAAGTACCACAAGAAAATTCCTCATACCAATTAGATCTAAATTTTCAACGAGCAGATAATGCAAGGCGGAATTTACTCGTTTTATCGAACGAAGCTAGAAAACTTTCAACGGTTAAAGAAGTTTTTTCCTCGGACAACAGATTCTTAGAGGTACGGATCACCCTACAACTCTAAGTAGGTCCGTGTCTGTCTGCCTGATGGTTAGATATTTCCATTACCCCGCCCATATCAAACTTTCACCCGATGCAGGATCAATGCAACAGTTTAATATATATTTCAAACATTTTTTACGACGCGATAGTGTTTCCATGAAAATACTTGAAAGATACATCTGCTATTGCGCTTCCTTTCTAAGATATGATCAACCGAAATAAATGGCTCGAGTACCTAATATTTGGTAAGTTGTTCCCTATGAAATAATTGTATAGCAGGCTGATGTTGCGTTTTGTCCAAAATGATGTAACATTTTAACCAAAGTACAAGACGTTTTGACCCCAAAATTGTGTGACGTTTTGACCAAAGTACTCTTTCAAGACATTCTCGGATAGATTCCACAGGTTAAATTTGGTAAAAACTGAATAACGTTTGTTCAATTTATCGTGTCGAGACTGCACACAAGTCGGAAATTCAAACAAGAAAAACCAAGAGGCATAACCCCTGAAAAAATTCTGGCCGGACTGGTTTTCAAACTTATTCAAGACATTCAAAAGTAGAACTCGGAAGACCAAATTTGGTAAAAATCAGATAACATTTGTACAACTGATCGTGCTAATTTGTATCAGATGAGTGCCAAATGCAATTTTTTTGCTCAATTCAATTGCACTAGTCCTAAAGATGCTCCATACAAGAAATTGTATGTCGTATACAGTTTGGGTAATTTGAGTTCAGTAAAACCCGTCTTTGGAGACCACTGTCTTGAGAGACCACATCTGCCAGGCACCGATTGGTTTTACTCTATAATGGACCTGCTATGGGAGACCACCTGTCTTGAGAGACCACCTGTCTTGAGAGCACTGTGACCTGGTACCAACATGTATTTTTATGCCATAATGGACCTGTCTTGTCCATGTGAAGACTGAAACCATGACAAAAACTTTTTACCTGCATGTTCTGGAATTGGAAAAGCTATTGTGGTTATATTAACATAATTAAAAGTATTAAAAGCTCTTAATTGGGTTTCAATTGCTAAGTCATTAAAGACTAAGATGTTTTTATAAGACCCATGTGAAAAGATTAGGATTATTGCTGAATAAACAATTTCATACATACCTGAAATGTGACAGATAGGAATAAATATAAATTTGTGTTGAAAATCTTTTTGTAACAAATTGAAATGGATTGTTATAAAAATAATAAAAATAAATTAGTGTTGAAAATCTTCAATGAAGATTTTCAACACTAATTTATTTTTATAATTTTTATAACAGTCCTTTTCAGTTTGCTACAAAAACTTCATAAAAAAGAACAACTACAAAGTAATTACAAAAATCCATTCTTCTCCATTTCTGAATTTTATGGTTTGTTATTCACTGACTTAAGAAAAACTGAAACCTGTTATGAGAGACCAACTGTCTCGAGAGACCACTTTTGTGTGGCCCAAAGGGCGGTCTCTCAAGACAGGTTCTACTGTATTAGATTTTTTTTCTATTTTTAACTTCTGGGGTTCCAACTGGGGCATGAAAAAAAAATCGGACATAAATAAAGAACACATACCTGTCTCCTACTACTGCAAACCAAATTTGGTTCAAGACGGCCACCAGGTTTGGAAAATAACATTTTTGTGCGGGGGCCAACAATTTGGCTCCTCCCATCATAATCTCCAGTATATTATATTACATGAAAAATTTCTGTGAACAAAACTTTAATCTTGGTTTATTAGAAAATATTTAATCCTTTACCTATATAGGACACAAAAGGCAGATGACACTTTGTCCCAATATGTTCTACGTACCTACTGGCGAATAGAACACATTGGAACTCAGGGGACGATTTGTAAACAAAATTCTTGAATAACTAATTTTTTCCATTTTTTTGCATCAAAAACATAGCTTATGACCCCTCGCTCAATGAACACGTTTCAATGAGAGGTAGAAAGCTATTTTGAGATCAATAAAAGTGTCAATGACACTGCATCTCAACTTGTGTAAGACATGTACATGCATAGTATGTGACACAGCAATGGCACACATCTAGGTAATGACCTGATAACAAAGGTACATTTGAAGTATTGTAAAGGTCTGTATATAAACGTACAGGTAAAGCATTGTAAACGTGGTGACAGATATAACAAATGTACAGGTAAAGCATTGTAAAGGTGGTGACAGATGCTAAACTAGAAAAAAAATCCCCATGGGGTTAATGTTACAATGGGAATCCTTGTATGGTGCACCATAAGCCAAATGTTTGCAATTGTTTTGGCCTGTTTGATTCAAACCCTTCTAAGGTTGATTCATATTAATTAATAAATATTTGTCCAGTCCTTGTTAAAATATAGGTATTTGAATTTTTCATCTTTTGCTCATAGGGTTCCCACGGGTGAGGAGGTTTTATTTTTCTCATTGGAAATAGAAAATCGGGTTATGCTAATAATGTTTACCCTCCCCAAACAACACCAAATATTAACACAGGAACTTGGCTTCAACACATTTGAATATACACATACTAGGGATGCTGAATTCATGAAACATTATTTTGTCTGGTGTTTTTGGAAAAGATTTTTAATTATCTCCCTTTTTGAGTCCCCGAGTGAGTCTGACTGAACCCCAAAATATTTGTTCTCATACCACAGTGATAACAAAGGCACCCAATAAATTTATAGCAAACATTACTGACATAAAAAATCTTCTTTGCAGGTTCTGTACAAAAAATGTAACACACACAATTCCCATAAATATGACAGCCGACAAGCATTTTGAATCTTTCCCCAACCCCAAAAGCACTCGTTACCATCCCATGATGATAACAAACATAGTCCTAGAAGTTCTGTACAAAAGAACAACTGATTGCACCTAAGTTTGGTATAAAATGGCCAGTGGCAGCCATCTTGAATTTCGGACCGCACCCCAAAACACTCGTTCTCGTCCCAAGGTGATAACAAAGGTACACAAGAAGGTTTCGTGAAGATCGGTTCATAAATACAGCCTCCAGCCCGAGCCGTATTGACATGTGCACTTAGTGTGTATAAGTTGCACTGAATAAATCTAAGTTCATCTAATTTGCATAATTTCTACACGAGAAAAAAACCGTATTATATGTGATGTATTCCATATTACTAAACATTCATTCAAATCAGAACCTTCATATAGAAGTTCTGTACAAAAAACTAATTGTACCTAATTTCGGTAAAAAATGGCCACTGGCACCCATCTTGAATTTCGGACCGCACCCCAAAACACTCGTTCTCGTCCCAAGGTGATAACAAAGGTACCCAAGAAGTTTCGTGAAGATCGTTTCATAAATATAGCCTCTAGCCCGAGCCGTATTGACATGTGCACTTACTGTGTATAATTAGCACTGAATAAATCAAAGTTCATCTAATTTGCATAATTTCTGCACGAGAAAAAACTATGTATTATATGTGATGTATTGCATATTACTAAACATTCATTCCAAAATTTATTCAAATCAGAACCTTCATATAGAAGTTCTGTACAAAAAACTGATTGTACCTAATCTCGGTACAAAATGGCCACCGGCAGCCATCCTGAATTTTGGACCGCGCCCCAAAACACTTGTTCTCGTTCCAAGCTGATAACAAATGTACCCAAGAAGTTTGGTGAAGATCGGTTCATAAATACAGCTCCTAGCCCGAGCCGCATTGACATGTGTACTTACTGTGTAAAAGTAGAACTGAATAAATCAAAGTTCATCTAATTTGCATAATTTCTGCACGAGAAAAAAAAACCGTAGTATATGTGATGTATTCCATGTTACTAAACACTCATACAAACATTTATTCAAATCAGAACTTTCATACAGAAGTTCTGTACAAAAAACTGATTGCAGTAATTTCGGTTCAAAATGGCTGCTGGTGGCCATCTTGAATTTCGGACCGTACCCCAAAACACTCGTTCTAGTCCCACAGTGATAGCAAAGATACCCAAGAAGTTTTGTAAAGATTGGTTCATAAATACGGCCTCCAGCCCGATCCATATTGAATTGTTGACGGACGGACAGACAGACGGACGACGGCATAACCTCAAATTTGACTACGTCAAAGTTGAGCTAATGAAAGTGTCAATGACACTGTAGCTTAACTTGTCTGTGTGTTGGGTTTGATGAAAAGGATAATGTTCAATGTTTATGAAAGGATTATGAAATAAGACAAGAATTGTGATAACTGGGAATATGTTAACTTCTGTTCCCTGTATGCTATGTTTTCAATAAAAAATAATATGAGGTGTACAATGAGAGATGGGTTAATATGACCTCACAGTTAGTGTATGTAGCCTTCCAGTTAACGTATGTCAAAGAAAGTTACCAAGTTACAGTGAAATGATTCCAAAATGAGTCATCCTATTCCTATCAAGTTACATTGAAACCCCTTCATAAATATACCCTATAGACTGTGCTAAAGGTTTTTGGGCTTCAGGCCTGTGTATTCATGACGGTAGACCGATTGGAACTAAAAGGGGACGTCCTCATCTCGACATTATACTGAGTCATTCTACTAAGTTACAATGAAATCCCTTCCCTGTAGTCTGTACTAAAGTTTTTTCGGATTTTGGGCTCGGGAAGCCATCATGGTTGAATGATCGCGACCAAAAGGAGGCGTTATCATCTGTGCATAATCTGGAGGGATCCTACGAAGGTACAATGAAATCCCTTCATATATATGACCTGTAGACTGTGCTCAAGGTTTTCAGGCTTCGGGCCCTTGAAGCCATCACAGTTGACTAAACAAGACCAAAAGGGGATGTCATCATCTAGGCATTATATGGAGTCAGCCTAACAAGTTACAATGAAATCCTTCCATAAATACGTCCTATAGACTGTGCTAAAGGTTTTTGGGGTTTTTGGCTCGTGCAGCCATCAAGGCTGAATGGTCGCGACCAAAAGAGGACGTTCTCATCCAGACATTATTTGGAGACATCCTACCAAGTTACAATGAAATCCCCTCATAAATATGACCTCTAGACCGTGCTAAAGGTTTTCGGGCCCCTGTAGCCGTCACAGTTGTCCAACTGCGTGTTAAGAAAGGCATATAGAGACCACTAGGCTCGACCGCAAGCTTCAGGTATAGCATCTGACTACTGTAATATAAGAGGGCACCGGTGGCCCATTTCGCTGTGCAGCAAAGCGCCTCTGGGGGCGTCTTAAGTAGTGTGATGAATGAGACCCGCGGTAAGTGAGTTTTATAAGTTCGTTCGTGGTGCCACGAGCGTGCCTGGGCCACGTAGAGGTATGTCCGTTGTCGCGCATGCTTGTACGCGTCCCAATTCTATGTAAAAATGAGATGGGGGACGCTTTAGAGTGGTCCATAGGTGAATTCCTATGCTTATAGATGGGCAGAGTGCCCATGGATACTACTTCATAACAGACACCCGCGGTGAATATTAGTATGTGGTCACCATAGGTGAATCTGAGGTCAGCCCCTGAGGGCCGATGGCCCGGGGCTCAGAATGAGGTTAACGCCGCCCTGCATTGTTCAGAGGTGTGGGCCTTAATGCAATGGAGGCTAATGTGATATAAGTATCAGTGAGGAAAGACCTGGTGGGCCTCTGCGGCGTTGGTATATATTTACGTCCCTTGTCAAGTACAATTTTCTCATGTGTACTGAGGGTGTAAGTTGATAGATTGGTAATATGTTTGCTAGCCGTGTCAGCCAGTGCGGCGAGGTGAGATTGTCGTTTCACGTGTCGCCGTGTGTCCGACCTCCGGATGCGTTTGACATGTAGAGTGGCTCGTGAGCTACTTGCTCGACGACTCGCTGAGGAAAACAGTGGGCTTTGGAGGAGTGAGCTCCACTGGTCGAAGCAAATCGGCCTCGTCAGGTTGGTTCATTGTCGAGTATCCGGGTCAGGTTGCGTAGAATGCCCTCTCTCGTACATTGTGGGCAAACCCGGTGAGTGGAATGTCCACTAGGTGAGTGGATTATGGCCCCTTGTGTGGTATGGAGGTATACCGTAGCAGCGGTTGTTGTGCTAATGCCCTGGGGGAGGGCCGCTCCAGCCGTGGCCATGATTTCCTTAAAACACTGAGCATAGGATAGCCGATATTTGGTGAAGTCAGCGCTGGAGCAGCGCTCGATAGTAGCATGGAAGAGCTCAAGAAAGGCAGGTTGGTCCTGCTCAGTGATATTTGGAGGAAGCGGGTTGTTGATGTACTCAGATATCTCGATTTCTAGGCCAGAGATACGCTTCCCGCATTTTGTCTGTAGGAGTTGTGTCAAACGCTGAGTGGTTTGGAGAGCAAGCTCGTCGAGGTCCGACGATATGTCATTCTCAAATTTGAGCACGCCATCGACAGTGCGACGCAGATCTGTATTTATGGTACTGAGAAGATCTGCGGACACGACGTTTTGTGAGATGCATTGTTGGTATAAATGCTGTGTTCATGGTGCGCATCAGCTTCCCGAAACATGAGTCTCCGAGAATTATTGAGTTGCAGTCGGATCTTGCGGCGTGTTTCAGGTTTAAACGACTCCATTGTGGAGACGAGGTAACTAATTCAGAGGTGAGGTGGACCTCTATTTGTATTTGTCCGGAATTAACTTCCGCAATGTGTAACCAAGGTTTCGGCCTGTACGACCTTATCAAACAAACAAATACAGAGATCTGTTGTATTTCAGTGGTATTGTTACAAAACCAACCCAAGGTGGGTGGGAGTCTCTTCGGTTATCCGAAGTATGAACCTGTTGATCAGGGTTAATAGTGATAGCGACTTAGGTAAGGCAGCTGTGAGTGTGAAAGTCGGGAATGGTCACGACTTTATTGTGTTGATATTGTGGTTGACTGAGAACCATGAAAACACAATGGAGAGCGGTCGCTTCGGTAGCCAGCTGTGTTGAGGGTGTTAAAGCTCAAATTGTGATGATTGTTTAGTACCAATCCGAGTGCCAGGTGCTGACAATGTTAGCTCGATAAATTATAGGCATGAGTAATAGTCGATGGCACTGGTGGAAGACCAAGGGTGAATGGCTTAGCTACCCGTTTCCTCCATCCACCCCTAGCCCTCGCTCTAAGGTCTATCTGTGCATGCATGCTAACGCTTTCGGGAAGGTACCCTTTGAACGTCGTGGGTCGACGTGAAAGCTGGTGCGAGTCACCAGTATATACTTCACCAGGAAGGTGAAATTTGTGATGATTGTTAGTACGACTCCGAGCGCCAAGAGTTAAGAATGTTAGATCGGTAATGCTTTCGGGAATTATCACAAGGGTTAATTCCGTGACCAATCAACAAAACTGTGTTTACTGGAAATAACATAAGCTCATGACTTTGCAAACAATCTCCTTATACTTGTCAACACTAGCAAGTTTCTGATTGAAAGGAATAAAGCTCCTTATTGCCTTCACTCGTTCCGGCAAAACATGTATAACACTTTAAAATAATAGGAATTTAAAGGTTTTACGGATTAACGGATTACTGAACACAAAAAGGGAAAATTAACCACTGCCTGCAGAGCTAAGCGGCTCAAACTGTCCAAGGAGTATATATTGGTCAACTTCACTTGCACATTACATTACGTTATGTGAAAGTGAAGAAGTTTCAATTTATATCATCACAACCTCTCAAGCATCATTGCAAACGATCACAAGGCCCACCTGAATCTAAAAACAATGGTAAAGGCCACAAAGAAAAATCAAGTTATTTTTAGTTCTTTGGCTGAACCCATCCTGGACGGTAAATTATTTTTAAATGACACTTTTGATTCAAAATTCCTTCTATTAATTATTTCAACAGGTCTCAGTGGTCTTTGTATTCTTGGATTCATTTTTATGTGGTGCAAACTGAAAACAATAACAAAAGCTGTAGCATTAGCGTCAACTCTTCATACAGCTAAAGCTATGACGCTACCCCCCTTCCACTACTTTCCACAAAACACAGACACCACTACATTGCCACAAACACTTTACACAGATTTGCATACTATACACATGTACATAAGCACACCCGCAAGTATAATAATTTTACTCTCTCTATTTCTCTGCGCCCTTTTCCTCCTAAAACCCCGACAACAAAACAGTCTTATCTTACAAATAACAAACGGTAACTCATCTGTAATGCTACCCGTAATAAATCTCCCTTCCTGCTTAAAATACTGCTCTTTCCATGCTGAAAACTTTATTTTAGACGTCACCACTAAGTTTACGTATTGGCCCATGGTTTCCATAACTTGGGATGACTTTTTCATTTCTTCAACCTTTTCCAACAAACGCATTTTTCCCAAGTCCAGATTTTTTATAACACCTTTCACCATGTATAAACTTAATCGAATTTTGGCCGACGAATTCTTAATTTTTTTATGGGTAAGACATGGTAACTATATAACACCTATGGACCTAAACAGCACATCAAATAAAGATATTGACCAAGCTAATCCCATAAATAAACCCACAGCACCTCTGTACCCACTACTTACCCGAAATTAACATTGTTAAGTTATCGAGGCATTAACCCCCCCCCCCCCCCCCCCCCCACCCGCGTAACAAAAAGCGTTTTGTATCTTTATCAAAGGCACTACAGTATTTCTCTATCAATAACTCATGCATGGTACTCTCAGGGAAAATCTACGTCAAAAGGGGTGGGAACAGAAGACCAAAATCTTCAAGAAATATCCAACAACGGCAACTAGAGAACTATCAACCAAGATGTGCAAGGACACTTACGTAAATACTGAAGTTTAACCAATTCCATATCCATTTCAATGCCGCAAGGCATTGTCTTAGAAGGCAGAGGGTGTTATCACAAGGGTTAATTCCGTGACCAATCAACAAAACTGTGTTTACTGGAAATAACATAAGCTCATGACTTTGCAAACAATCTCCTTATACTTGTCAACACTAGCAAGTTTCTGATTGAAAGGAATAAAGCTCCTTATTGCCTTCACTCGTTCCGGCAAAACATGTATAACACTTTAAAATAATAGGAATTTAAAGGTTTTACGGATTAACGGATTACTGAACACAAAAAGGGAAAATTAAACACTGCCTGCAGAGCTAAGCGGCTCAAACTGTCCAAGGAGTATATATTGGTCAACTTCACTTGCACATTACATTACGTTATGTGAAAGTGAAGAAGTAAAATAAACAAATATATTCTTTGGACAAATTTTGATATTCGCTGTTTTACTCTGCAGGTAAGCTGTATTTTCGTAAGAAAATTTATGTTAATATAATTATTCTGGACTAGCGTGGATCAAATTCCCTGCGACTCCGTTGTGTGTGTCCCGTCCGGCCATGCGAAATACAATCACATTTATTCGAGTAAAACACACCGGAGCAGAATATATTAGTTAAAGAAATGAAAAATTAACCAGCAAACAAAAATTGTGTTCGCATATAATGAAGAATATATAATTTTTAGTTGACCATTTTAAATGCAGCTCTGCGAGCCCTTAAACCCTCGAAATGTGTATATTAGAGCGTACCGTGCGCATGTATTATAAGTTTTGGTCTCGCCTCTGTTTATCAATCGATATGTGGAAACATATCGATTGGGAAACAGCGGCAGGCTTTTGCTACGATTTTTATTGTAAACTTTTCGGTGAAAACAATCGAATCTCACTCATATTTTTATATTTGTAAATATTGAAAGTAGATGTTATTTTAGTCGTTTTATTTATATAATTAGCCGTCAGTAACTCATAAAAATTTATTAATGTAATCAGCTTATTGAGAACATATTGGGCAGATGGATTTGTCAAGTGGTCACCATCCAATCGACTCTCGGCAGTCGATTGGGCGGTGGCTACTCGATCGGTTCATCACGCCCCCTCCCCCCAATCGACGTCCGGTGGTCGATTAAACGGCGGTTAAGTTAACCGTGTTATTATGCCCCACGCTATTTACATCCAAAAATGACGGCAAACAATTTTCATGTATTATGATGTTATGTTCTGTGAGATATTAAATATTATTATGACATTACGTTATGTGAAAGTGAAGAAGTAAAATAAACAAATATATTCTTTGGACAAATTTTGATATTCGCTGTTTTACTCTGCAGGGCACATGTACACGCCATAAATTCCCAGCCACCTCTCGAGTTCAATTCCCCAAATTGAATGAACAAGACAGACGTCGCCGTCAAAGAATGTATCCTTTGAACGCCGTGGGTCGACGTAAAAACTGGTGTGGGTCACCAGTGTATACTTCAACAGGAAGGTGGAATTTGGGCTCGTGCAGCCATCAAGGCTGAATGATCGCGACCAAAATGGGACTGTCTAATCTTGACATTTTTTGAAGTCAAACTACCAGGTTACAATGAAATCTCTTCATAAATATGACCCGCAGACTGTGCTAAAGGTTTTCGAGCTTCGGGCTCGGGCAGCCATCATGGTTGAATGATCGCAACCAAAAGGGGACATTCTCATCTGGAGTGATCCTACGAAGTTACAATGAAATCCCTTCATAAATATGACCTGTAGACTGTGCTAAAGGTTTTCGGGCTTCGGGCAGCCATCATGGTTGAATGATCGCAACCAAAAGGGGACATTCTCTTCTGGAGTGATCCTACGAAGTTACAATGAAATCCCTTCGTAAATATGACCTGTAGACTGCGCTCAAGGTTTTTGGGCTTCGGGCCCCAGCAGCCGTCACAGTTGACCATTCACGACCAAAAGGGGATGTCATCATCTAGGCATTATATGGAGGCAACCTAACAAGTTACAATGAAATTGTTCCATAAATACGACCTACAGACTATGCTAAAGGTTTTTGGGCTCGGTCAGCCATCAAGGCTGAATGATCGCGACCAAAATGGGAGGTTCTCATCTAGACATTATTTGGAGTCATCCTACCAAGCTACAATGAAATCCCTTCATAATTATGTCCTGTAGACTGTGCTAAAGGTTTTCGGGCTTCGGAACCCCTGTAGCCGCCACAGTTGCCCAATCGTGTCCAAAGGGGGACGTTCTCATCTAGACATTATATGAAGTCAACCTACCACGTTACAATGAAATCCCTTCATAAATATGACATGTAGACTGTGCTCAAGGTTTTCGGGCTTTGGGCTTGGGCAGCCATTATGGTTGAATGCTCGCATCCAAAAGGGGACATTCTCATCTAGGCACCATCTGGAGTGATCCAACGAAGTTACAATGAAATCCCTTCATAAATATGACCTGTATACTGTGTTCAAGGTTTCTGGGCTTCGGGCACGTGTATCCGTCACAGTTGGCCACTCATGACCAAAAGGGGATGTCATCATCTAGACATTATATGGAGTCAACCTAACAAGTTACCATGAAATCCTTCTATAAATATGACCTATAGATTATGCTAAAGGTTTTTGGGCTCGGGCAGCCATCAAAGCTGAATGATCGCGACCAAAAAGGGGACTTTCTCATCTAGACATTATTTGGAGTCATCCTACCAAGTTACAATGAAATCCCTTCATAAATATGACCTGTAGACTGTGCAAAAGGTTTTCGGGTTTTGGGCACGGGCAGTCGTCACGGTTGACAGATCGCGCCCAAATGGGGACATTGTCCTCTAGACATCATACGGAGTCATCCTACCAGGTTACAATGAAATCCCTCCATACTAAACATGACCAGCAGACTGTGCTAAAAGTGCTTGGATTTTGGGCTTGGGCAGCCGTCACGGTTGCCAGATCATGACCAAAAGGGGACGTTCTCGTCTAGGCGTTATACAGAGGCATCCTACCAAGTTACAATGAAATCCCTTCATAAATACGACCTGTGGACTGTGCTAATGGTTTTGGGGTTTTGGGCTCGGGCAGCCATACTGGTTGACCGATCACGACCAATCGGTTCAGAAAATAGAAATTTTGGGCGGGGCCAGAAATCTTAGCCCTCTCATTACAAAGCCAAGTATTGCTTCACGAACTTCATTTGAACAAACTTGATTCTACACCTCAAAAGGAAGCTCCATAACAAATATGAAGTCACTGTACCCACTGGTTCACGAGAAGATTTTAAAAATATTTTGGAGCATCCCCCCCCCCCCCCCCCCCCCACCCTATGGAGTTTGGCATGTTGAGTTGAACAAAAATGCAATGCCCCTTCAGTACCATCACTCACACCAACCTTCACTTGAATTGGCCCAGTGGTTATTATGGAGAATACCAAAACAATGTGTTGACGGGCAACGGACGGAGAGTGATAGGATGAGTTCAGCTTGACTTTGTCAAGGTGAGCTAAAAAAAAGAACCAAAATATTGGTTTACTTTATTATTTTAAAGAACCACCGTCAAATACGATACGGATCAAGATTTCCCCAAGGCTGGATGTTATAAATATTGACAGAATATTGATAAATATAGACTCTATCAGTTGATGGCTCTGACCTGGTGTGGAGCATACCATCAAGACACAAGTGGTTAAAAAAAAAATTAAATTCTTTTGTTTTTAGCTACAGCTCCCATCAGGGTGCATGAACTTCTTTTTTGATGTCAAATCGGCCAACCAGTTCCACAAATTGAAAAATGAGGTTGTGAATTGGTCCCACAAGCCTCGATAAATCCAGGGAAATTGTTTTTGAACAAATTTAAATCTACACAATTAACACTCTACACACTGATGTCGAAGTATTAAAATTTTAAGGCTCAAAGTTTTTCCAGGATTCAAGGAATTTAACCCTTTACCTAACACGAAAAGCAGACGACACTTTCAAAAAAAATTCTTGAATAACTAATTTTTTTTCATTTTTTGTCTCACAAACATAGGTTATGACCCCTCGTTGGTACGAGCTCGTTCCAACGAGGGGTCATAACCTATGTTTTTGAGACAAAAAAATAATGAAAATTAATTGGCGATTTTTGAGAATAGCGCTGGCCGGTTTTGGCTGTTACGTTGGGTATAGGGTTAACCAATTCAATCTTGTTTGACAGAGCTCATTGAACAAAACTGAATTAGGTAAATTCCTAGTTGCATTATGGGAAAAAATTGCTACTTGGAATTTCTGTTTGTTTGAGATCAGTATGTTAAGGGTTAAAGTAGACTAATTATTTATTTATTTTTGAGTGCCGCATCAGCATCTTAGATTAACCCTTTACCCAACGTAACAGCCAAAATGGGCCAGCTTTATTCACAAAAATCTCCAATTAATTTTCATTATTTTTTCATGTTTTGTCTCAAAAACATAGGTTATGACACCTCTTTGGACGAGTTCGTTCCAATGAGGGGTTACAACCAATGTTTTTGAGACAAAAAAAATAAAAAAATTTAGTTATTGAAGAATTTTGTTTGCAAGTGTCGTCTGCTTTTCATGATAGGTAAAGGGTTAAAGTAGATTACATATCAAATCAGAACTGATGAAAGAATGTGAGGAAGTGCTTTAATATTTTGATTTTCTTCATTTTCAGCCCTTAGGGTTCCCACAGGGGTGTGAAAAAATATTTTTTCTGCAGAAATCAAGTACATGTACATGTTACCTAATACTAAACTAACACATACATGTACAAAATTTGATGCAAGTCAGTCAACTGGTTCAGAACAAGAAATTCAAGCTGAGCCAAAAATTGTACCCAGGACAAGCCCAAATATTGCCAGAGAAACTTTCTTTGAACAAACTTGAATCTTCAGCAAATATGGAAATTTGATAAGAAGCATTAACCCTTTACCTAATATGAAAAGCAGAAAACACTTGCAAAAACACTTCTTGAATAACAATTTTTTTACCATTTTTTGTCTCAAAAACATAGGGTATGACCCCCTCATTGGAACGAGCTCGCCGAGGGTGTCATAACCTATGTTTTTTGGCTCACAGAATACATCCATCAGCTTAATGTTTCCTATATAAACACAAGAGGCCCCAGGGGGCATGAGGGCGCTCACCTGACATGGTAGCCTAAATATCAACCCACAGAATTGATTTCAACAAGTTGCATCTGCTTCTCCTAAGAAAAGCTTATACCAAATATCCAAAGATTCTGACCAGTGGATCTAAAAAAAAGAAGATTTTTAAAGAATATTCCTCGTATTGAATCCCACAGAGAGCCCATATATGAACCCAGGGACTTGGCTTTAACAAACTTGAATATCACCCCCTAAGGATGCTGCACACCAAATATCAAAACATTCTGACTGCTGGATCTGAAGAAGATGATTTTTAAAGAAAATTCCTCATTTTGAACTAAGTTACAATCCGAGCTCCCACAGTGAGTCCAAATATGGACCTAGGGGCATGGCTTGAACAAACTTGAATCTCACCCTCCTAAGGATGGTGCATACCAAATATCAAAACATTCCGACTGCTGATCTGAAGAAGAAGATTTTTAAAGAAAATTCCTCATTTTGAACTAAGTTATCATTCAGGCTCCCACAGTGAGCCCAAATATGGACCAAGGGACATGGCTTGAACAAACTTGAATCTCACCCCCTAAGGATGCTGCATACCAAATATCAAAACATTCCAACTGCTGGATCTGAAGAAGATTTTTAAAGAAAATTCCTCATTTTGAACTAAGTTATAATTCGGGCTACCACAGTGAGCCCAAATATGAACTCAGGGACTTGGCTTGAACAAACTTGAATCTCTCCCCCCCCCCTACACACACACACACCTAAGCAAGCTGCATACGCAATATCAAAAGATTCTGCCTTCTGGATCTTGAAATTTGCCTGAAATGCACTAAGTTCAAATTTGGACTCCTAATATACTGAGTCCAAATATAAACCCAGGGAGCCGATTTGAACAAACTTGAATCAGATCCACCCCACAATGTTGCATACCAAATATCAAAAGATTCCGCCTGCTGGGTCTGGAGAAGAAGATTTTTTTTAAGTTTGAATTCAGGCTTCTATAGTGAGCCCAAATATGGATCCAGGGGGCCGATTTGAACAAACTTGAATCAGATCCACCCCACAATGTTGCATACCAAATATGAAAAGATTCTGCCTGCTGGATCTGGAGAAGATTTTTTACGAAATTTGCCTGAAATGCACTAAGTTCAAATTCAAGCTTCTATAGTGAGCCCAAATATGAATCTAGGGAGCCGATTTGAACAAACTTGAATCAGATCCACCCCACAATGTTGCATACCAAATATCAAAAGATTCTGCATGCTGGATCTGGAGAAGAAGATTTTTTAAGAAATTTGCCTGAAATGCACTAATTCGAAATCGGGCTCCTACACTGAGCCCAACTATGAACCCAGGGGGGCCGATTTGAACAAACTTGAATCAGATCCACCCTACAATGTTGCATACCAAATATCAAAAGATTCTGCCTACTGGATCTGGAGAAGAAGATTTTTTAATGTTTTTCCTATTGCCTACAGTGTTAAAAAGTGCTGACTCAGCACTTTTTCAAAAAGTCCTGAAAAAAGTACCTTGTGATCAAACCGATAGGGATTTTTTTAACCATTCTATTCTACTGGATAAAAGTAAGCTTTATACAAAATAAGAAGTCTCTGTGCCGTGTAGTTTTGGAGATATGGTAGTTTTAAGGTTTTTTCTATTTTCAGCTCCCGAGGTTCCCACGGGGCAATGAGAAATTTTTTTTTACATCAATCAACTACTTATGACCCATTATCATCTCATATCAAATTTGGTTCAAATCGACCTCACGGTTCTGAAAATAGAAATTTTAGGCGTGGCCAAAATTTTTGCCCATCCCATAACGAAGGCAAATAATGCCCGACAAACTTCTCTTGAACAAACTTGATTCTAAACCTCAAAAGGACTCTGTATACCACATATCAAGTCTCTGCTACTGGTGGTTCATTAGAAGAAGATTTAAAAAAAATTTGGCCATTTTTTCCCCACCCCTCTGCTCAATATGAGCCGAAACCTAATTTGCATAAAAATCAAAATGCCCCTATATAACCACTACTTACATGAAATTTAATTAAAATGTGGCCAGCGGTTTAGGAGAAAGAGGCTCAAACACCACCTTCACGCAGGATGACGGACGACAGATAACAGACGATGGACGACAGATGAAGAGTGATAAGAAAAGCTCACCCTGACTTTCAGTCAGGTGAGCTAAAAAAGACAGGCAGACTGGGATTATGTTTTTGATGAAGCAAGAGTTTAAGAAATCCCCAGCTACCTATGACCAACAAGGGCAATAACTTGAAAAGAAATACTTGGACGCGGCTAGTTCAAAATCCCATTCATGATATTATCACAAACTAGATTGAAGCATTCCCCACATTGCAGATCACTGGAGGTTGAAGTGCAAAGTTCAGCAAACTGTGATTTGTTACTCGCACATGAGCTGTGTCTGTATGACACATATGATGTCCCCACACAGTGTGAAAATCTACAAAAAATTGACCAAGTTCAACAACCTGTATTTTTGTGAAATATTGAAGCAAATCAAAATCCTGACAACATACACACTTCTGGTATATCCACAAACATCCCGTGAAATAAAAAAGTCCCAGCTTGAAAATGGTGAGAGGAGTTTGCCGGACAATCAATGTACCCTAGATGCAGCCGGACGGATGGATGGAAAGGGGTAAAACAATATGCCCACTGACTATTTGTTGCAGGGGCATAAAAAAGCTATATATTAAATCTGGAATCACAATCTTCAATGGTTTTCTTTGATATATGTGATGGCAAAAAATTCTAAGTTCAGCAAGGGCAATAACTCTTGGAAAAATAGTTGGACACAGCTGGATCACAAACTCTTTCAGGATATTATAACCAGAAAGCCATATATTGAATTTAGAAAAAAAATATCTTCAGTTTTCTTTTAACCCTTTACCCAACGTAACAGCCAAAACCAGTCAGCGCTATTCTAAAAAATATCCAATTAATTTTCATTATTTTTTGTCTCAAAAACATAGATTATGACCTCTTGTTGGAACGCACTCAATGAGCGCGTTCCAATGAGGGGTCATAACGTATGTTTTTGAGACAAAAAATGAAAAAAATTAGTTATTCAAGAATTTTTTTTGCAAGTGTTGTCTGCTTATCAGGTTAGGTAAAGGGTTAAATATGATAACACAATAAATGGTAATGTGATGACAATAAATCCTCAACCACCTACATTCAACAAGGGTGATCACTTTTGAAGAAATATGTGAACCTGGCTGGTTTACAATCTCCTTCACAATATTATCACTAAAAAGCTATACTGTAGAACCTGTCTTGAGAGACCACTGTCTTGAGAGACCACATCTGCCAGGCACCGATTGGTTTTACTCTATAATGGACCTGGTATGGGAGACCACCTGTCTTGAGAGACCACCTGTCTTGAGAGACCACCCCTTTGAAGACTGAAACCATGACAAAAACTTTTTACCTGTTCTGGAATTGGAAAATCCATTGTGGTAAGACTAACACAATTAAAAGTATTAAAAGCTCTTAATTGGGTTTCAATTGCTAACTCATTAAAGATTGAGATGTTTTTATAAGACCCCTGTGAAAAGATTAGGATTACTGCTGAATAAACAATTTCATACAAACCTGAAATGTGACAGATAGGAATAAAAATAAATTTGTGTTGAAAATCTTTTTGTAACAAATTGAAATGGACTGTTATAAAAATTATAACAAGAGGCCCCACAGGGCCTGAGGGCGCTCACCTGACATGGAAGCCTAAATATCAACCCAGAGAATTGATTTCAATAAGTTGCATCTGCTCCTCCTAAGAAAAGCTTATACCAAATATCCAAAGATTCTAACCAGTGGATCTAAAAAAAAGGATTTTTAAAGAATATGCCTCATATTGAACTAAGTTATAATTCAGGCTCCCACAGGGAGCCCATATATGAACTCAGGGACTTGGCTTTAACAAACTTGAATCTCACCCCCCTAAGGATGCTGCACACCAAATATCAAAACATTCCGACTACTGGATCTGAAGAAGAAGATTTTTTAAAGAAAATTCATCATTTTGAACTAAGTTACAATTCAAGCACCCACAGTGAGACCAAATATGGACCTAGAGACATGGCTTGAACAAACTTGAATCTCGCCCCCTAAAGATGCTGCATACCAAATATCTAAACATTCCGAAGAAGATTTTTAAAGAAAATTTTGAACTAAGTTATAATTCGGACTACCACAGTGAGCCCAAATATGAACCCAGGGACTTGGCTTGAACAAACTTGAATCTCACCCCCCTGAGCATGTTGCATACCCAATATCAAAAGATTCTGCCTGCTGAATCTTGAGAAGAAGATTTTAAAAGAAATTTGCCTGAAATGCACTAAGTTCGAATTCGAGCTTCTATAGTGAGCCCAAATATGAATCTAGGGAGCCGATAGGAACAAATTTGAATCAGATCCACCCCACAATGTTGCATACCAAATATCAAAAGATTCTGCCTGCTGGATCTGGAGAAGAAGATTTTTTTAAGAAATTTGCCTGAAATGCACTAAGTTCGAATTCAGGCTTCTATAGTCAGCCCAAATATGAATCCAGCAGGTCGATTTGAACAAACTTGAATCAGATCCACCCCACAATGTTGCATACCAAATATCAAAAGATTCTGCCTGCTGGATCTGGAGAAGAAGATTTCTTAAGAAATTTACCTTAAATGCACTAAGTTCGAATTCGAGCTTGTATAGTGAGCCCAAATATGAATCTAGGGAGCCGATTGGAACAAACTTGAATCAGATCCACCCCACAATGTTGCATACCAAATATCAAAAGATTCTGCCTGCTGGATCTGGAGAAGATTTTTTTGAGAAATTTGCCTGAAATGCACTAAGTTCGAGTTCGGGCTTCTATAGTGAGCCCAAATATGAATCCAGCAGGCCGATTTGAACAGACTTGAATCAGATCCACCCCACAATGTTGCATACCAAATATGAAAAGATTCTGCCAGCTGGATCTGGAGAAGATTTTTGAAGAAATTGGCCTGAAATGCACTAAGTTCGAATTCGAGCTTCTATAGTGAGCCCAAATATGAATCTAGGGAGCCGACTTGAACAAACTTGAATCAGATCCACCCCACAATGTTGCATACCAAATATGAAAAGATTCTGCCTGTTGGATCTGGAGAAGAAGATTTTTTAAGAAATTGGCTTGAAATGCACTAAGTTCGAAATCAGGCTCCTATACTGAGCCCAAATATGGACCCGGGGGGCCGATTTGAACAAACTTGAATCAGATCCACCCTACAATGTTGCATACCAAATATCAAAAGATTCTGCCTGCTGGATCTGGAGAAGAAGATTTTTTTAATGTTTTTCCCATTGCCTACAGCGTTAAAAAGTGCTGACTCAGCACTTTTTCAAAGTCCTGAAAAAAGTACCTTGTGATCAAATCGACAGGGTTTTTTTTTAACCATTCTATTCTACTGGATAAAAGTAAGCTTTATACAAAATAAGAATTTTCTGTGCTGTGTAGTTTTGGAGATATGGAAGTTTTAAGGTTTTTCCTATTTTTAGCTCCCGAGGTTCCCACGGGGCAATGAGAAAATTTTTTTTTTGAATCAATCAACTACTTATGACCCATTATCATCTCATATCAAATTTGGTTCAAATCGACCTCACGGTTCAGAAAATAGAAATTTTAGGCGTGGCCAAAATTTTTGCCCCTCCCATAACGAAGGCAAATAATGCCCGACAAACTTCTCTTGAACAAACTTGATTCCACACCTCAAAAGGAAGCTGCATACCAAATATCAAGTCTCTGCTACTGCTGGTTATGAGAAGAAGATTTTGGTGCCCCTTGGGGGCATGGCCCCACCCGGGAGGAGGGGCAACTTCATTTGAACAAATCTGAATTGACATTAGGTAATAAACATTTACCCAACATTTGAAAAATATTGGGCCAGTGGTTTCTTCGGAGAAGTTGGTTTCGTAAAGTTTACGACGGACGATGACGAACGGACGGAAAGCGATTAATAAAGCTCACCTTGAGCTTCGCTCAGGTGAGCTAAAAATAAATTAGTGCTGAAAATCTTCAATGAAGATTTTCAACACTAATTTATTTTTATAATTTTTATAACCGTCCATTTCAATTTGTTACAAAAACTTCATGAAAAACAACTACAAAGTAATTACAAAAATCCATTCTTCTCCATTTCTGAATTTTGTGGTTGGTTATTCGCTGACTTGAGAAAACCTGAAACCTGTTATGAGAGACCACCTGTCTTGAGAGACCACTTTTGTGTGGCCCAAAGGGTGGTCTCTGAAGACAGGTTCTACTGTATATGAAATGAAGATTTTCAACACTAATTTATTTTTATAATTTTTATAACCGTCCATTTCAATTTGTTACAAAAACTTCATGAAAAAGAACTACAAAGTAATTACAAAAATCCATTCTTCTCCATTTCTGAATTTTGTGGTTGGTTATTCACTGACTTGAGAAAACCTGAAACCTGTTATGAGAGACCACCTGTGTTGAGAGACCACTTTTCTGTGGCCCAAAGGGTGGTCTCTGAAGACAGGTTCTACTGTATATGAAATTTGGACAAAAAACCTTTAATGGTTTTCTTTGAAATACGATGCCAAGAAAAGGTAATGCGATGACAATAAATTCTAAGCCCAACAACTCTCGAAGAAATACTTGGACAGAGGTAACTCGCAATCCCAATCATGATATTATCATCATAAAGCTATATATAAAATTTGAGAAAATGGCTTTGAACAGTTTTCTTTCAAATGAGATGACAAGAAATTGGGAAGGGTAGATGGACAAGCCAGATGGAAGGATGGACAGAAGACAGAACCCATTCCAATACTGCCCCCCCCCCCCCCCCCCCACTCCAAGGGAAATACTATTAATAAGAGGAAGCTGATCCTTTCTAATATCAAATTTGAGATTTGCAAATATACCTCTTTCGTTCACATGGTCTGGGGATGAGCAGTATTATTCTGGATAAGCTGAGCCATGAGAGGAAAAGTCATTGATATAAAATACGTCTTGTATGGGTACTGACAATGTTGGACCCAAAGGGGGAAATAGGTCGAAAATTATTTAACTCCCTGTTGGAGCCCAAGTTTGGACTGGGCCAATGGTTCTGAAGAAGACCGAAATGCAAAGCTAACGAAGTAGGATGATGGATGCCAAGTGATGGCAATTGCTCATGCTGACTTCAGGTGAGCTAAAAACAAAATTTTCCTCATGAGGCCACATGGATAACTTATTTTTTTGGCATAAAATCACTAATAGTCCTTTAAACAGTAACTCATTTTAACCCTCACAAATAATCTTCACCAACAGTACAAGTCAAAATAATTTGTAGCATAACCACAGTAAACTAAGTATACTGCTGCTTCTGCACTGATAAATCAGAATCTGACATTTTCTGGAAGCTCTCAGTGAGAGCTTTCCAGAAAATGATGTCAGATTCTGGTCTGATCAGTGTTTGAAGAGAAAAATACAAAGTTTATAGTGGTTATCCTACAACTTATTTTGACTTGTACTGTAATGGGCACCCCACTGCCCCAAGGCCTGGTGGGACCATTTAAACAAACGTTAATCTTACATATTTGACTAAATGTACCACACTCTGCCCAGTCAATATTGAAAAGTAAAGTCGCCATATTGTTCTATGTTAATTTCAAACCCTCCTGGGGACCCCCAACAACAGTCAAGTGTAATGCCTCAAACAAACTTCAACTAGAAATTATAGCAATGCTATCACCAAATCCATGGCCTGCAGGAACCCTTAAATGAGAAATGTGAACATACACCACTGCGCAAGTGACCATTACATGAATATCCCAGGTACACAATATCTTCACTCAAGATCTAAGAGAAGTCGCTGACTAATATTGGCGATTGTTTCTCGAGTCAATGTCCGACCCGATATTAAAATCGCCGTGATTCTCGGTCAAACAGATTACAGCCGTAATTAATTTCTAGGGCACCTGAGCGAAAAGGATGTACTTATTGTCATATTTTACATGACTCTCACAATTTTGTGGTCAAAATACATGCATAACTCAACAATCTCAACTCGACAAAATGACGTTGGCCTTACCATTACCAACACTCATAAAATATTTACGTTTTTAATCAGTTAGAATATATTTTTTTAAATTTTGACAAATTGCAACATTCCGACACAAACATACATAAATTTGATTCAGAAAATTATTGATGACTGGTTATCATTCTGACATTCTGTGACATCAACATGCAGTAGTTTATTTGGTCTAATCTATTTCACAATTAACCCTTTACCCAACGCAGACGATATCAAATTTTTTTAATTTAAATATCTTTTTTAATTTTTTTCAAAAAGTTTCAACAAAACCATATCATGTGACCCCTCATTGGAACAAGCTCAACGAGCTCATTCCAAAGAGGGGTCACATGATATGATTTTGTTAAAATTTTCCGAAAAATAATATTTTTTCAGCTGCTGAATCTGCAGATTAGGCGGGCAGATGCGGGCGATTCATTGGGTAAAGGGTTAATGCTGCGATTATGCTTACTGGAGTCAATCCCTTTCACTCCAAATGTCTTGTCCAATTTAATTACTGCTTTCATTGTCTGTGTAATCTCGGGTGGGTTTAATACTTTTGTCTCATCTTGGACCTAGGATATTCATGTAACAGTCGCTTGCGCAGTAGTGTACAGGCAGAATTGTCATAGACCACTGTGAATGTATTCCAGGGTATGGTTATTATGTTAACTCCGGAACACAATATCAAATTATTCTGGAGGGTAGAGATGGGTGTATTAGAATTTTGATTTTGATATCTGTTTCGGTATTTTTACGGGGGTATACACCAGTATCAGTTCAGTATTCAGTATCTGGCTTGACTGAGATTTACAGAAAATACATGTACCAAAGAAGAATTCAGAATAAATCGTAGTAGTATCATTCTACCACAACACTATAAAGGACACTGCCAATGAGCTCAACATGCAGTACGTGGAGAGTGGATTGTAACTAAATCACCCACGGAGAGGAGTTTCCACCCAAGCTATAACTTTCAAATTTTGTACATATCGACAAAAAACACAAGCAATGTTTCAGCCAATGGACCTCCGGGTTTCACCCGGAGGTCCATTGCCTAAAACTTTGCTGGTGCTGGTTATGCTTTGCAACAAATTTGCAATTATTGCCCGGGTGAAATCTCCACGCTGCGGGTGATTTAGTGATAATACACTCTCCACGTACTGTACAGTGGCATTCTTTTATAACCACGAATCATATCTACAGAAATCTTGTGACTTGTTCTAAACACACCTTAATATCTAAAGACCTATTTCAGGCTTTTGCAATCTCAGGGCATGTACCCTGACAATACCATCTTCAGGAGATCCTGCTGACAAAAGACAAAACACCTCTGCAGTATTATTAGACAGGTCTTGGCTGCCTGTTAATTAGGCAGCTAAGACCTGATTAGAAATCACTGCTAAGCAATTGGATATATAGTACGTGGAGAGTGGATTGTAACTAAATCACCCGCAGAGTGGAGTTATCACCCAAGCTATAACTTTTAAATTTTGTACATATCGACAAGAAACACAAACAATGTTTCAGCCAATGGACCATTGGCTGAAACTTTGCTTGTGTTGGTTATGCTTTGCAACAAATTTGCAATTATTGCTTGGGTGGAATCTCTAGTCTGCAGGTGATTTAGTGATAATACACTCTCCACTTTCTGTATACAGGTTGTAGTCTAGTAGGAATTCAGGAGTTTCCTAGTCCACTGACAGTTAACAAAACTGAAAAGAAAATCAGTCACTTCTTTCATGAAAATGAACTTTCAACTTTTATGAAGCCTCAACTGGGACTAATAGTGAATGTAGGACAATTTGAAAATTCAGATGGTTTCGGTATTCAACGATTGGTTCGGTTCAATTTTTCGGCATTTTGCCTGATGAGAGTTCATATCAGGTGAGGACTTTCAACGTAATAAATTTGTAACATGGCGTGTAGCTGGCTGATACATTTCCATACAAGTTTACCGTGAGGCAAAGCTGAACCTGATACGAACACTCAGAGCATTGTATGGAAATGCATCGGCCAGCAACATGCCATGTTACATATTTAGTATGTTGAAAGTCCATGTAAATCAAAGGATTAATAATAAATGTTCACGAGTAACAAAGAATGACTGTTGTTGAATTGTGGGGGTTTTTTTTCAAATAAAAAAGTCATGACATTTAATTGTTTTCACGCATGTCTGAGCTATCTCTGTGATGTGATTTTAAATCAAAATAAAATAACACTGTGCATGTTTGTAAAAAAAAAATGCTTTATTAAAGATATTGGTTTCAGTTGAACATAAAGTAGCGAGTACAGTAAATTTTATTCAATTGTCAATAGCCCAAAATATAACTGTTTTGTCAACTGTTTACAAACTCAGCTGCCCAGAATATCGTCTGAGTTTTTCATCCCAACATTGGACAGTCTATCCTACTGATGTATAGGAAGTACCTTCATTTGGGGATCATTCTTTTAGGGGAAAAGTGTGACTTATACACCGGCTGGATAAATTTGACTTTATACATGTACTGCGTTCATGAAATAGCCGTAACGCAGAAAGTAAGAAGTGCTCCACTATCAAACACCGTATTTTTTACGCGAATCTACTAAGATTCACGTACTTGTAGATTTCGGTGAATCGATTTGCAGGTTTGCATCAAAATGTTTCCCCTGTAATTTTGTTAATTAGTTCAGCAATCTGAATGTAATCATTAGTATCAGTGACTATCAGTCACAGGTACTGATAACTTCATTCAGATTCTGAACTAGGCAATGATATACTGGTATACCACAGTATTTATTTTTAATATCGATACCGGCATTGAAATTTGAATACTATGCAGCCCTACTGGACATATATTTTTAAGAAACCACTATTGACAGCACCATGTAGAATCATCAACGGTAACTGGCAATGGTGCATAACCATGGTGGCAGTAAACAATTGACTCTGTTCAAAGTGCGATATTTGTTTACAAAATAAAACGTATCGCAAAAAGCATATCTGAAATACCCTTGCATACATGTAAGTTCACTGTCATTACCACCTGAAAAGGATTAACAAAGCACTTTCAAATGTTCAAAAAATCACTTTTAATTCTGTTGAGTCAACTGTGAAGAAAATGTTCACTTCAGCCTAAAAAATCGATAGAATCGTAAAAAACAACAAAGAACTTTTGGGACTACAAATAATATTTTCTGTCCATTTTTTAACCCTTTACCTAACCTGAAAAGCAGACGACACTTGCAAAAATAATTCTTGAATAACTAATTTTTTTCATTTTTTGTCTCAAAAACATAGGTTATGACCCCTCGTTGGAACGAGCTCGTTGAGCTCGTTCCAACGAGGGGTCATAACCTATGTTTTTGAGACAAAAAATGAAAAAAATAATGAAAATTAATTGGCGATTTTTTAGAATAGCACTGGCCGGTTTTGGCCGTTATGTTAGGTAAAGGGTTAAATATCTAATGTTTCAAATCAATGCATATGGTACCTTGAAAATATTTTTGGTACTTTTAATTCTCTTATTTTGCTATAATGCGAATTTTGAAAATTTGAAGCAAAGTGGAAATGCATCAACATGAAATAATATCAGGTGAGTTACATGGTACAACAAAACCCTTGGATGGTATTCCAGTGTTCTGAAGGGACAAACTAACTTTGAGCCATAATAAGAAATGTTGGAACATGGGCAGAATTGTTATGGATCACTGCGAATGTACAGTTGTAACTATATGTAGATGTCCTGTCACTGTATATTTATTATTATTTATTGATGCTTAAGGTCACATACTTATGCACAATGTCTAATCGTGACTGCATTGTGCACTATTTTGAAGTAATAGCGCTCTGAGTAAGTGCACATTGTATCATTAAGTGTTACAGACTTACATCATCACATGTGATGAAAGTTAGCAAGTGCTTCTCGCATTCTTGTCCTCAGAAATTGTAAATAATTACAAATAATTATAAATGTGGAAAATCTATCCCACAGCGATTTAGTTGTAATCCACCCTCCACATACCTGTACTGTAGTCTCAATATTTTCTTTGTTTGAAAGGTTCAATTCGTTCTCTCTAGGGCTGTCACAATCAATCGATTAATCGATTGTTGATAGGTCACGCTGAAATCGCTTAGTATTTTTTGTTGTCGAAAAATCGGTAAATTTTACCTCGTTTTAGACATTTAATAATTAAAAAAATATTCATGAAAAATCTATTGTTTTTAAAGGTGAAGGGTCAAGAACGTCGACGGTAAACCTCAAGAAGCCGTTAGAAGCATTCATCTTTTAGGTACATTCAAAGCTTTGATGTTCTGAACTTTTGAGCGGTCAGTGTAATAATCAAGACCAGTCGACAGTTGCAAACTTGCGAAGTTCGCAACTGACGACCGGTCTTGTTATGGATCACTGCAAATGTATTCACGGGTACAGTTGAAACTATATGTAGATGTCATGTCACTGTATATTTAGTAAGGAGCACATTAACTGAGAAGCATTTTCTGCGCTAATTGTGACAGAACTTCTAGTTTCAACTGTATGGTTATTGTGTGATCTGAGAGCAAAGCGTACATGTACTAACATTGCAACTCAAAAAGACAAATCTGTTATCTTTCTTTAGAATTTCTGCATGTTAGTGTACTTATCTCGGGAGCTTCATTTACATTACTGTGATAACAAAAGCAGTCATTTCAGCGATCAAATTGTGATGCACTAAAGCCAGCGGGTCAAGGTTTTCTAGATAAAATACACTGAAAATAGCATTTCATATCTGGTACATGTACGTTTGAGTGCCTAATAATTAATACATGAATGATTATTTTTTGGAACAAAATTCCTGCTTCTGTGATCTTTATTTGGTCCAGTATGATTATTAATTTTCATTGGTTGAATGTTCAGACCAGTCTCTGATCGCTGATCCTAAGTAATTTAAGTTCACTTAGTTCAGTTACACTTGCTAATACTAGAGCAAAGTCAAGGGTGGCATATATCCCTGCCTGCAATACCATGGATAGCATTACAGAAATGAAACATTAATGACTGGGTGATGCTGAAGGATGGCAGACCTGTGACAGATTACAGCCCCTTGGGGCATTATCATTAGAACTATTAAGTATCACCATAGGGTGACACAAAAAAGGTACCCAACCTCTTTACCACATGTGAGAGTGACTTGCTTTGATAATTCTGTGAAAAAAATATTTTTCTGCAAACTTTATATATGTTGCACATCTGCAAGACATGTGTAACAATATCGTAAAGTTTCAACTCTCTACATGGGAGGAGTTGATTACACCATGAAGGTACCCTTAATTAAACAAGTTATTCATGATTAAATTTTGGGAGACAAAATCAAAGGTCATAAAATGCAATAACTCCTACAATAATACACTGTTTAACATCTGCCTTGTACTGTGGGTAGACATCAATAGGGTAGACTTGCACGCCAAATAGTACTCAAACGATTAGTTGACTAGTCGATGTCGACTCTGGGCAAACCAGTAGTCGACTCTCAATTGTGCAGTCGACAAGTCGGAGGAGTTCAAGCTTTTAGGTAAATAGTATCCCTTCTGAGCCACTGTCAAACAGTTTGAATAGCAATATTGGGCAATCAGTGTATACATCTATTGCCATCTAATAGTAGTGACAGTAGTTTGTTTTAACAGGTACTAGTAGAGTGCTGAATTATTTTGGGCTATCAAGACATGTTATTAATTTGCCTTGTTGCAATTTATGGGAGATTGCCTATAGGCACTCTCCCATAAATCGCAACAAGGCAAATTAAATAAGACTATATAATTTCACTCTCAGCATAATTAGAAGCACATTAATAGAATAATGTTCCAGTAAGTTGCTGTATATGAATGCCCAAGTGAAGCCAAATTTGGACCTTCAGCACTCTACCGGAACACCAACACTGTTATCAGGAGACAGGTTATCACCAATGACTAGTCGAAGTCGACTTGACTTTTGGGTATTGACTAGTCGACTTTGGAATTCACTAGTCGTTTGAGCATTAATGGGTATACAGCAATAGGATACACTGGTAGACCAAATATCAAGTCACTCAACCAAGTACTTTACAAGTTATTCGTGATTGAATTTTGGGATGGATGGACAGATGGATGGATGAACATGAGGAATTCTATATACCCCCACTGGGGGTGGGAGTATAAAAACAATTTTAGGGCTGACATGATAATGAAATTTCATGATTGACGTTTGATGAATAATCGATTAAAGTGATTTTAGGAATGACAGAATTGTATCATTAAGTGTTACAGACTTACATCATGTATTATTTATAACACAACTTGATGATCAAGGTTTAATGTCACCACTAGGATTATGTATCGAGAGATTTAGTACATTATATGTCAGTTGTTGTGATATGATGAACAGAACATGTGTTGCTGAATTCACAAATGATGGTACATATAT
This sequence comes from Pictodentalium vernedei, assembly GCA_031216915.1. Lineage (NCBI taxonomy): Eukaryota > Metazoa > Mollusca > Scaphopoda > Dentaliida > Dentaliidae > Pictodentalium > Pictodentalium vernedei. Next base: position 449,952,422 of record CM062294.1, on the reverse strand, counting down.
GTCAACAATTCTATCCCATTCCTTGCACCAACATTCCACCACACATTGAATGCTTCAAAGATGTCAATAATTATTGCATTCCATCTTTATATCATATTTATGTTAATGTATGTAATCGTATCGAGGTTCGGCCATATTTGATCCAGTCATATTCTGTACTACGGTATACATGTACGTTCCAATAATGACAATGGTAACATTGCTGTAATAAACTGCTCCTTGTATCGAGACACAGAACACCCAGATGTAAATACATATACATCCCATGTATATCTATACAGAATAAGATGAAGACACCTCCTCCCCTGCATGTGGAAGCTTGATTGTTACAAGATGCCATTTGTAATTGCATCTTGTTCCACTCAAGTGGTGGTTTATGATCACTAATTAATTTGTATCATGTCATAAACAGTGAACACAACATGATGTCTTGTTGCACTTGCAATTTATGGTCACTAATTAATTTGTATCATGACATCATAAACAGTGATAGGATACACTTGCATACCAAATATCAAGTCACTCAGCCATGTACTTTACAAGTTATTCATGATTGAATTTTTGGATGGACAGTCGAACAAGAGGAATCCTATATACCCCCACTGGGGGTGGGGATATAAAAACTTTTTAGGGCTAGCATGATAATGAAATTTCATGATTGACTTTTGAAGAATAATCGATGAAAGTGATTTTAGGAATGACAGAATTGTATCATTAAGTGTTACATCATGTATTATTTATAACACAACTTGATGATCATGGTTTAATGTCACCACTAGGATTATGTATCGAGAGATTTGATACATTATATGTCAGTTGTCGTGATATGATGGACAGAACATGTATTGCTGAATTCACAAATGATGGTAGATATATGTCAACAATTCTATCCATTCCTTGCATCAACGTTCCACCACACATTGAATGGTTTAATGATGTCAATAATTCTTGTGTTCCATCTTTATATCATATTTATGTTAATGTATGTAATCGTACCGAGGTTCGGCCATATTTGATCCAGTCATATTCTGTACTACGGTATGCATGTACATTCCAATAATGACAATGTTAACATTGCTGTAATAAACTGCTCCTTGTATCGAGACACAGAACACCCAGATGTAGATACATATACATTCCATGTATATCAAAACAGAATAAGATGAAGACGTGTACCTCCTCCCCTGCATGTAGAAGCTTGATTGTTACAAGATGCCATTTGTAATTGCATCTTGTTCCACTCAAGTGATAATTTATGATCACTAATTAATTTGTATCCTGTCATAAACAGTGAATACAAGATGATGTCTTGTTGCACTTGCGATTTGTGGTCACTAATTAATTTGAATCATGTCATCACAAACAGTGATAGGAAACACTTGCATACCAAATATCAAGTCACTCAGCCAAGTACTTTACAAGTTATTCAGGACTGAATTTTTGGATGGACGGTCGAACAAGAGGAATCCTATATACCCCCACTGGGGGTGGGGATATAAAAACATTTTAGGGCTAGCATGATAATGAAATTTCATGATTGACTTTTGAAGAATAATCGATTAAAGTAATTTTAGGAATGACAGAATTGTATCATAAAGTGTTACAGACTTACATCATGTATTATTGATAACACAACTTGATCATGGTTTAATGTAACCACTGGGATTTTGTATCGAGAGATTTGGTACATTATATGTCAGTTGTCAGGATATGATGGACAGAACATGTGTTGCTGAATTCACAAATGATGGTAGATATATGTTAACATTCCTTCCATTCCTTGCACCAACATTCCGCCACACATTGAATGGTTTAATGATGTCAATAATTCTTGTGTTCCATCTTTATATCATATTTATGTTAATGTACGTAATCGTATCGAGGTTCGGCCATATTTGATCCGGTCATATTCTGAACTATACATGTACATTCCAATACTGATAATGGTAACATTGCTGTAATAAACCGCTCCTTGTATCGAGACACAGAACACCCAGATGTGGATACATATACTTCCCATGTATATCTATACATAATAAGACAAAGACGTGTATCTCCTCCACCTCCTCCCCTGCATATAGAAGCTTGATTGTTACAAGATGCCTTTGTAATTGCATCTTGTTCCAATCAAGTGATGATTTATGATCACTAATTAATTTGTATCCTGTCGTAAACAGTGAACACAACATGATGTCTTGTTGCACTTGCGATTTATGGTCACTAATCAATTTGTATCATGTCATCATAAACAGTGATAGGATACGCTTGCATACCAAATATCAAGTCACTCAGATCAAGTACTTTACAAGTTATTTAGGATTGAATTTTGGGACGGACAGATGGACAAGGGGAGTCCTCTATACCCCCAGTGAGGGTGGGAATATAAAAAACATTTTTAGGGCTAGCAAGATCATGATCACGAAATTTCATGATTGACTTTTGAAGAATAATTGATTAAACTGATTTTAGGAATGACAGAATTGTATCATTAAGTGTTACAGACTTACATCGTGTATTATTCATAGCACAACTTGATGATCATGGTTTAATGACACCACTAGGATTATGTATCGATAGATTTGGTACATTATATGTCAGTTGTTGTGATATGATGAACAGAACATGTGTTACTGAATTCACAAATGACGGTAGATACATGTATATGTCTACAATTCTATGCATTCGTTGCACCAACATTCTTCCACACAATGAATGGTTTAATGATGTCAGTAATTATAGCGTTCCATCTTTATATCACATTTAGAGTACAGTTGCCGTGGACTGGTCATACATAATCCATGCATGGGCAGTGATGTCCACGAATGTGTTTACCAGGTAATAAAAATCAGCAGCAGCAAAATTTTAATTAATGAAGCACCGGGTTGTACCCAGTGCTTCATTAATTAAATTTTTGATGGTTATTTCCAGAATTAGAGTTTGGTATCTAATATTATATTGGAAATATTGCCCACCCGTGGAAAGTGACCAGTCCACAGCAGCCGCACAGTATCATCCCTGGAGAGGAACAATGGCACCATCTACAATGCTGCAGCATTGCAGATGGATTCCTGTTCCACTCAGTATTGCACTGCAGGGTGTGTAAGGAAGGCGAACAGAGAATTTCGACAATATTGCTAATTTCACTGTCCGTTTTTGCATTTACAGTTCTGTAATCTCAGAGATGCAAGGATTTTGAAGAGAGATCAGACTGACCATGCTTTGGCAGATTGGATGAAATTTGAGGATTTTAAGAGTGGGGAAGAATTAGGCCACACAAAGTAGATCTTCTGTTTCTCAGGCCATTATTTGTAAAATTGCATGCAGACGAGTGGTTTTTTATTTTATTTTTTATTTCAGTAATTACTTCTTTGCCATCAAAAGTTCATGTTTTTGGCCTCTTAATCTACAGAATAGCATGTGTGGTGGTGTATTTCAACCCTTGGGTGCAAGAAGGCTTTGCAATGCTATAGCATTGCAAAGCCTTCTTGCACTCAAGGGACAAATTCATCAATTTTTTCAACTTGGGTAAAATATCAGACATAAACCATTTAATTTTGATTTTTTTAAAGTTTAAATTGGTTATAAAAAGAGAGCATGCGGCAGCCAAAAGGACCATGCGGGAGGGCCTGAGAAACAGATTTTTTTATTTTTTTTAGGCCTTAAAATAAAATAGTTCAGGTTACCCAACCAACCCTAATTTTCACGCCTAACCCTAATCACTTCATACATGGAGTAACACTTGATAAAACATTTTTTGGTCTGACATGATAATGAAATTTCATGGTTAACATTTGAAGCATAATCAATTAAAGTAATTTTAGGAATGACAGAATTGTATCATTAAGAGTTACAGACTTACATCGTGTATTATTTATAACACAACTTGATAATCATGGTTTAATGTCACCACTAGGATTATGTATCGAGAGATGTGGTATATTATATGTCAGTTGCTGAATTCACAATTGATTGTAGATATGTCAACAATTCTATCCATTCCTTGCACCAACATTCCCACCACACATTTAATGGTTTAATGATGTCAATAATTATCACATTCAATCTTTATATCATGTTTATGTTAATGTATGTAATCGTATCGAGGTTCGACAATAGTTGATCCAGTCATATTCTGGTACTATATGTTCCAATAATGACAATGGTAACATTGCTGTAATAAACCACTCCTTGTATTATGACACAGAACACCCAGATGTAGATACATATACATCCCATGGATATCTATACAGAATGAGACTAAGATGTGTACCTCCTCCCCTAGCATTATATTATAGAAGCTTGATTGTTACAAGATGCCATTTGTAATTGCATCTTGTTCCACTCAAGTGGTGAGTTATGATCACTAATTAATTTATATCCTGCTCCATCGCTTCCGACCAAACATATTTGATCACTACCCATCCAGTAACCTCTGTAGAAAAGATCATGTTATTCTGACACGATGTCATGTTGGTCACACACGACTTACACATTCCTTTCTGTTGGAGGGTAATATGCGACCAGACTGTGTTCCATGTCAGCAGGTGTTGTCAGTGGAGCACATTCTATTAAATTGTACTGATTTTAATCTTGTTAGAGGGCAGTACTTCACAGTTGGATCCCTTAGAGATCTATTTTACAATACGAGCCCACACAAAATTGTATCATTTTTGAAAGTAATCAACCTTTTTAACAACTTTTAAAATTGTTTTTATTCTTTTAATCTAGACTCATCAAGCTCAGTTCATCAGGTTGATTTAGAAGTAGACATTTTTCACTTATCTCATTACTCATTGTTATTTAAATTATTCTTGTCTTTGACATGTCTATTGTGATTATCCTTTGTTTTTATTCAATCTTTTACTTCATAATATTGACGTTTTACTTTTCTCTGATTTCTCGCCACGATATAGCCTTAGCTGCTGATGTGGCGTTAAGCACCAATAAATAAATAAATAAATAAATTTATATCCTGTCGTAAACAGTGAACACAAGATGATGTGTTGTTGCACTTGCGATTTATGGTCACTAATTAATTTGTATCCTGTCATGAACAGTTAAACAGCATTCATCTTTGTTGACCCAATATAATGGTCAAAACCGGCCAGTGCTGTTTTCAAAAATCGCCATTCAATTTTCATTATTTTTTATTTTGTCTCAAAAGCTTAGCTTATGATCCTGAAATGAGCTTGTCGAGTTTGTTCCAATGAGGGTGATAAGTTATGTTTTTTGATGCAAAAAATAAGTTGCCTTCCCCCTTAAATACAAAAAAACAGCCTATACAGCTGTATGTATCATCTTTGTTAATCCTTAATACATGTACCCAATGTAATGGCCACAACCGGCCAGCACTATTCACAAAAATCACAATTCAATTCTTTAATTTTGTTTCATAGCTTATTCCAATGAGAGGCCATAAGTTATGTTTTTGACACAAAATTAAAAAAAAAATTAGTTGTTCCAAGACTTGTTTGCAAGAGTCATCTTCCTATTGTGCTAGGTAGAGGGTTAAAATAACAAGGATTTTTTTCTCATGGTACAAAGGCGGTCAGAATTCTGTATTTTTAACCTCACCTGACAAAAGGCAGTGGGCCAATTTTTGTCTCTCTCAAGGTAAGTGCTTACAATAAATGTATACATCAGCCACTTGTTTCTTTATTTCTTTAGCCTCCCCCCCACCAGACACACTGATGTCAAAATAAGAACAAGAGGCCTCTCAGCCTAGACAGCTCCACCCAAGTCACTGCTTTTAGGGGAGCAACATGTACGTGTAAACACAAGTGTTACAATTAAAACTAAAAGTCCTGTCACGAACTGTGCACTTATCAAGGCTTAATTGCAAGCAACTGCCATATCAAATGGCATCCAAAGCACGGTAGGTTCCCCTGGTTACTCACAGCAAACACAGACAATGTTTCTGCCAATGGACATCCGGGTTACCCGGAGGTCCATTGGCTGAAACACTGCTTGTGCAAAGGCCATATATACAGAATTTGATAGCCTCACTAGGGCCATAACGCGTAGATTAACGTGCAGATCGACATGCTATTTGTGTGCATTTCATGACAGGACTTCTAGTTTTAACTGTACTGCTTGTGACCTTAAGTTTGCCACCTGTGACCTTGATGATATGACCTTGAATCAAGGTCTTTGAATCATACATGTAAGCAGTAATTGTACCAAGTAGAAGATCTGTCAATCATACCAAGTTATATGGACCAGACAAGGGCTGTATAACAATATCAAAGTTTTGCTGTCAGTGATGTTGATGATACATGTACATGTATGACCTTGGATCAAGTAATGACACACCTTTGAGTCACGAGCAGTGATGAACTGATTATCAAAACTTGCTATCAACCGATTACCAGTTATTTCTCTGCCGATTATGCCGATTCCGATGGTTGAAGTAGGACACTGAAGAAAATCTGTTGGTGGCTTTTATACCACAGAATTTCGTTAATAAATCATTAATTACGAAAGCTTAATACCACAAAAGTTTTCAGAGTATGCATATTTAGTGCTGGGCAATATTAGCCAAAATAATATTTGCATTTTGGTTGGGGTGTTGGGAAAAGATTGTTATTAACGATACAATCACACAACATTGTTCTCGTGAAGATCGTGTTTTATTCCGGTAAATAGTGTTAAGTGTAAGGAAACAATACACTTGGCTGTATTAACCAGGAATATACTGAGCACACATACTTTGTGTCTCAATTGAAAAATTGAAAAATAATTTTGATGTAATACATGTATGTGTTAAGTCGTAGGACGCATGGTTTACACGTACATCAGAATGTATTATTCAATGTTCTTTTTTTACCTTGTTACCTCCCTTGTAGCTCCAATTTGGAGCCCAGGTGCTCTGATTTTTATAATCGGATATTTATTTGTCGCACACTGGGCTCCACATCTGGACCTTGTATTCATTATATACCACGAAACGAGAAAAGTTTAGATAATTGGTCCTTGTTAAATACATGCTGGTCGTTCGGTCCAAACAAAACATTGCATGTGCTCGCTAAACAACACTGAAAAAGAATCGGATATTTATTGACATGGATAACACCTACCGCATTAAAAAATGTTTTTCTTCCCGTTCATGCGACAATCAGTGCATGTTTCGGGGGAACACTTTTTGGGTAATTCGAGGTCCCATTGTATACGGAGGGCAGATTCAAATATTAACCATATACCTTTATCAATTACTAATGTCGGATCCACATTTATTAATTTCTGGAGTTCACATTTAACGTTTATACACTTTTTAGCCGTAACTTTGACATCTTTTCCCAAGTTAACCTGAGTGGACGGCATCCTTGGATACGCGACTTGCGCAAAAGTTTTCCCCATTCTCCCATTGGCTTATTTTCATTTTCAATGATTTTCTCGGCATAAATAGTGGCCAATGGGATGTCATTGTGCCTTTATGGATGCCGCTAGCTTTTTTTATTCCAAGGGAACGTTAAAAAAATGTATCAACGGCAAATGTGAACTCCAGAAATTAATAAATGTGGATCCGACATTAGTAATTGATAAAGGTATACGGTTAATATTTGAATCTGCCCTCCATATACAATGGGACCTCGAATTATTTATAATAAATCGGATAATTGTCGCTCGTAAACCTCATTTCACTGTGCACTTTCTTGTCCGACTAAATGTTTTTCGGCCTTTTCTGCGACTTCTCCCAGTAATCATGAACAACCCAAGAACACCCAGCGGTCATGTAATACACCACTGTAAAGCTTATTCATTCCCCTTTCCATTGATACTGGGTATTGTTGGATACGTTGTGTGAATCAAATTTGAAGGGAGGAAAACGAAGATGAGTGCTATCGTTTTCGAAAAGCGAGGTGTTTACCTTGTTAATATTTATATACCATTACAGGGGCACGTCAGCATAGATTCAAAAATGGTATCAAATATCATTTTTCTTTCGATTTCCCAGCTTGTGCCGAGTACCTGTGGTTCATTATTCATTGTTTTCTTCGGAGTTTGATTGAGGTCACTTGCTCTGACAGCTCAAACCGATGTCGGGAGTGCCAAATAAAAAAAAATATTGTTTGTCTGAAGGATTTATGTGAAAAATAGGCCAATTCACATTTTTGTATTACGTTGCCTTTCAGTTCCCTCCCAATTCAAATGTCGTTCTTAAATTGGCCCAGTTTGTGGCTCCCGAGTTTAGGATTTGACTGTGACGTCACGGTGTGATGGTAAATCCCAATGTGAAATTAGGAAATCTTGTTGAATTTTGCTAGGGCCATGTCGAATATCGAACATTTTTGGAATAACAAACATCGAACTGGGCAATATTTTTGTGCAGAATTGTTTAAGAGGTGACCAACTTGAACTGCAAACTGGAATAAGCTTGTTGTTATAGCCCCCATATTATATTGAGATTGATATATCCTTAAGTTGATAATTATGTGAGAAAGATTTTTTTTTATTTCTGCATTTTCTGACTGTTCTAACTCTTTTGCACTCAGTGACCTTGTTTACATCTTTGTTACACTGACATATTGTACATATAGCTGTTGATTGTTTAATTGTTTAAATAGGTCAATGACCTTGTTTACTTGAACTTTAACAGAATCCCCCAGAAACAAATAGAACATTGCAGAAACTTCCTCTTCTGGGACATTCTATCTGGTTACTAAAAAAGGTTTGTCAACAGAATTCAAAAAATCATTCTTAGAAAGCCTTTCAAAAAGACTCACTTCAGTTATTTCCATTGGAGATTATTATTGTTTCAGAGCAGTGCATTTATTATAGAAGCAGTGCTTCTTTGTGAATTTGGAAGATTGATTCCAAAAGAGAATTTTGAAGAGAATTTGTTCGTCTTGAAAAAGAGAATTTATACTTTCTGTGAAACAGAAAAATAATATTTTGTGAAAAGCCAGGATTCTACTGGATTGTTTGGAAATTACCTGTGGCACCAATACTTCTTGGATTTTTACTCCATTTGAATTTTGCAGAGAATTTTATTATATTTTATTGGAGACTGCTGAAATTTCAAAGTGAAAATTTTATTACGAATCTACGGGATACTGTTTCTGAGAGACATTCTTGGATTTAATACTACATCTACCAGCTGGTAACTTTCTTCAGAAGATACTTCGCCACTGGATTACTGGATTCTGTCAAACTGTACTTTGGACTAATTCTATAATTGATAAGTACCATTGTTTTTTTTATTTTCTGTAACCCAATTAGTGTAAAAGATCTTTGTATCATTTTTTTTTATATCAATTTTTTTTTAATTAAATTTCAGAATAGTTAAATTCATAGTTTTGTTGCTGATTCTCAGATTTCTTTCTGTTACCAATATCATAATAATTCCACACCGTAACAGAAATTGGGGGCTCGTCCGGGATTGAATATAAGATAACGAGAAAGCTTTATTTGCATATTGCAATTATTAGTTTGGCTCATAGTCGAAACATCTAAATTTTCTTAGAAAATTTCAGTATTATTATTTATATAATCTGAGAGCCAGCAAACCTTTTCATCATGGTATTTATTGTGACAGAATTTATTTCTGAATTTGAAAGATCTCCTAGTTTGGCCTTTTTAGAATCTCTTAAGAAGGAGGATTTATTTCAACTTGCTCAGTATCTAAAATTACCTGCCACCCCTGGTCTGAACAAGCATAAACTTAAACAGCTCATTGTTAATCATTATATTGAGGAGGGTCTTTTGCCTCAGTCTGGGTCACCTGTCGCTGAACCACAACCTACTGATGCTCTTGAACTTAAAAAGTTAGAATTGGAACTAAAGAGATTAGAAATGCAACAAGAAATGAAAAGGCAGGAAAATGAAATGAAATTAAAAGAATTAGAAGCTCAAAAAGAAAGGGAACAAATACAAATTCAGGCTCAAAAAGAAAAGGAGGATAGGGAATTAAAATTAAGGGAAATAGAAACTCAAAAAGAAATGCACTTAAAAGAATTAGAAATTCAAAAGGAAATAAAAATAAAAGAATTAGAATCACAGCGTCAAGGCTCAAATGTAATTTCCCCAAGTAGCTTTGATGCAACTAAACATGTTAGGCTAGTTCCCCCCTTTCAAGAAAAAGAAGTTGATAAATATTTTTTGCATTTTGAAAAAGTGGCAACAAGTTTAGAATGGCCAAGGGATGTCTGGACTTTGCTATTGCAAAGTGTTTTGAAAGGGAAGGCCCAAGAAATCTATTCCGCTCTATCTTCTGAGCAAAGCAACAATTATGACGCTGTTAAAGAGGCAATACTTAAGGCATATGAACTTGTTCCAGAGGCCTATAGGCAGAAATTCAGAAATTATTATAAAAATGAAAATCAAACTCATGTGGAATTTGCCAGAGAAAAGCAAAATTTATTTGACAGGTGGTGCCACTCAAAAGAAATAGGGAAAGATTTTACAAAATTAAAGGAAATGATGCTGATTGAGGAGTTTAAAGGAAAGATACATTCAGATATAAAGGCCCACCTGGATGAACAAAAAGTTGACACATTAAATAGAGCAGCAGTACTAGCAGATGACTATGCCTTAACTCATAAAATGAGTCGTAACTCTACAAATTTTTGGCTTCACAAGAATTCTTTCCAAAGTGGACCTAGACCTACTTCAGATAAAACTCATCCTTCTAATCATCCTTCCAATCCTCCAAACTTTTCACCACCCAAATTTAATAGGAAGCCTAATGAGAATAAGTCATCTAATGCCAGTCCCACACCATTACGACCCAACAGTTCAAGTAAAACTTGTAATTATTGTAAGAAACCAGGTCATTTATTATCTGATTGCTGGCTGTTAAAAAGGAAAAATGAGTCCTCAACTTCACAGAATGCACTAGCATGTGCTCCATGCCCTGAAAATTATGTTATAAAGCAAGATGCTTTAGAAAATTATAAGCCATTCATTTCTGAAGGCTTTGTTTCCCTTGATGGGGATAAGCACTGTTCCTTACCAATAAAAATACTGAGAGACACAGGGGCTACTCAGTCATTAATGTTAGAAGGCATTTTGCCATTTTCTGAAGAAAGTGCTACAGGGGCACAAGTTCTAATATCAGGTATTGAGTCAAACTCTTTAAATATCCCACTTCATAAAATAAATTTAAGAAGTAGCTTAGTAAATGGGACTGTGACAGTAGGAATCAGACCTACTCTACCTGTAAAAGGTATTTCTTTATTATTGGGAAATGACTTAGCTGGTGACAAAGTCACTGTAGAACCTCAAGTGGTGGATAAGCCGAGCACAGATGAAAGTATTATTAATTTGAAGGAATGTTTTCCTTTTGCCTTTCCAGCATGTGCTGTGACTCGGTCCATGGCAAAGAAAACTGAGGTTGATAACAACCTCAATTGTGTTGATTTAAACAGCAAAGCTGAGGATAAGAACTGTCACAGAATTACGGATTCTGAAGACATTGATTTGTCTCAGACTTTTTTGAGTCAAAGTGATGACTCGTCCAGACATTGTAAAGAGGCCACTACACCTGAGAGTGATAGGGGGACCTCCTTGAATGTCATTTCCCGGACATCTTTAATTCAGGAACAGGAAAGTGATCCTGACCTTGCCGAGCCACGTGAAAAGGCTCTAACACAGGCTGAAGCCCAAAACTCCCCTGTCGGTTATTTCAGAAAATCTGGTGTACTTATGAGGAAATGGCGACCACCAGAAGTACCCTCCAATAGTGATTGGGAGGTTATTTATCAAATAGTTGTCCCCACTAAATACCGGAATGAAATAATAAGCCTGGCTCATGAAAATCCAATGGCTGGACATTTGGGAGTTAGGAAAACCTACTCTCGTATTCAACAATGTTTTTACTGGCCCAAGCTTCGACAGGATGTTGTCGAATTTTGTAAAACCTGCCACACCTGTCAAATTGTAGGAAAACCCAACCAGAAGATTCCTCCTGCTCCCCTTCAACCAATCCCTGCTTTTGAGGAGCCATTTAGTAGAATTATTATTGATTGTGTTGGCCCATTGCCTAGAACAAGATCTGGAAATGAATATCTTCTTACCATCATGTGTGCTTCTACACGATTTCCTGAGGCTATTCCTCTAAGAAATATTAAAACTAAGACTATAGTTAAGGCCTTGATAAAATTTTTCACGACTTTCGGTCTACCCAGGTCAGTGCAATCGGACCAAGGCTCAAATTTTATGTCAAACATTTTTCAGCAGGTGATGTATGAGCTCAAAATTAAGCAGTACACATCAAGTGCCTATCATCCCGAAAGTCAAGGAGCTCTAGAACGCTTTCATCAAACACTGAAGACCATGATAAAGGCCTATGGGGAGAATAATGAGAAGGATTGGGATGAAGGAGTACATCTCCTTTTATTTGCAGTCCGTGAAACTGTACAGGAATCTCTGGGGTTCAGCCCTTTTGAATTAGTGTTTGGACACTCAGTGAGGGGTCCACTCACTGCTTTGAAGGAGAAATGGCTCGAGGAAGAGCCACCTGAAATTTCTCTCCTGGACTATGTGTCCACTTTTAAGGAAAAATTGCACCAGGCCAGAGAAATGGCAAATAAACATTTACAGAAAGCCCAGAGTCATATGAAGACCTGGTATGACAAAAAGGCGAAATTTCGCACCTTTACACCTGGGGACAAGGTGTTAGTATTATTCCCTTTAAAGGGCAATGCTTTACAAGCAAGATATTCAGACCCTTATATTGTTAAGCACAAGATCAGTGATACTGATTATGTTGTTGAGACTCCCGATAGACTCAAAAATACTCAGCTGTGCCATATAAATATGTTGAAAACATATTATGAGAGAGAACCAAACTCTCTACCAGTCTCAACAGTCACCCACATGGATGAGCTGGAAAATCCTGTAGAGGATATTCATGAAGGCGGCGAAAATGTACCTCTAAAGTTACAGAACTCAGATGTCCTGAGAGATCTACAAAATAAAACTGATTATTTACTGCCTGACCAAAGAAAGGATTTAGTTGATTTAATTTTCAAATATCAACACTTATTTCCCGATGTGCCTAGTAGGACATCTGTTATTTTTCATGATGTTGATGTAGGAGAGGCAAATCCCATCAAACAGCATCCATATAGATTGAACCCTTTCAAAGCTGAGATCATGCGAAAGGAAATACAGTATATGCTGGACAATGATATCATAGAACCTAGCCATAGCAACTGGAGTTCGCCCTGTATACTCGTCCCAAAACCTGATGACAGTTACCGATTTTGTACGGATTACCGAAAGGTGAACAGCCTCACCAAAACAGACAATTATCCAATTCCTAGAATGGATGACTGCATTGACAAACCTGGCCATGCTAAATTTGTGACAAAATTTGACTTGTTAAAGGGTTATTGGCAAGTCCCTTTAACAGAAAAAGCAAAAGAAATATCTGCTTTTGTTACACCATTTGGATTGTATCAATATAAAGTTACCCCTTTCGGCATGAAAAACTCTCCGGCAACGTTCCAGCGCATGGTTAACCACTTAATTGCAGACCTAGATCACAGTGAAGCTTATATTGATGATGTTATTATACACACAGATACAAATTGGGCTGATCATCTAAAGCATATTCAAGAATTTTTTGACAAAGTGACCCAAGCCAACCTAACTATTAACTTGGTAAAATCAGAATTTGGCAAAGCAACTGTAAATTATTTAGGTCATGTTGTGGGGCAGGGGCAGGTGAGGCCGATTGCGGCGAAAGTTGATGCCATTGTAAATTTTCCAGTACCAAGCTCTAAAAAAGAGCTCATGAGATTCTTAGGCATGGCTGGATATTATAGAAAATTTTGTTTAAATTTTTCAGATGTTGTTTCCCCTTTGACCACTTTATTGAGCAAAAGGGTTAAGTTTGTTTGGACTGAGGAATGTCGGAAATCCTTTAACAGAATAAAAACTTTATTAAATAATTCCCCTGTCCTGGCCAGTCCCAATTATGAAAAGCCCTTCAAATTATTCATAGATGCAAGTGACAATGGAGCAGGTGGGTATATTGCCCAGGAAGATTCCCAAGGTATTGATCACCCTGTATGTTATTTTTCCAGAAAATTTCTCAAACATCAAAAGAATTACTCTACAGTAGAAAAAGAAACTTTGGCTCTAATTTTGGCATTAACCCATTTTGATGTGTATCTAGGAACCACCCAATGCCCAATTACAGTTTACACCGATCATAACCCCTTAACTTTTATCAATAAAATGAAAAACAAGAATCAAAGATTATTGCGGTGGAGTTTAGCCCTTCAAGAATATAATTTAGAGATTAGGCATATTTCGGGAAGAGATAATGTTGTAGCTGATGCTCTTTCCAGAATATCCTAATTTAAAATGATATGATCGCTCCCTATTCACTTCAAGTGTATATATGTTTATTAAAAAAAAAAAAAAAAATTGTGAAGATTATGGTGTGTGTGTATTGTAAACCAGTCAGAGTCTGTTAAAATTATGTAAAAAGTTTTCAGTACCTTCCAACTTTTTCTTTTAAGGCGGGGTGTGTTATAGCCCCCATATTATATTGAGATTGATATATCCTTAAGTTGATAATTATGTGAGAAAGATTTTTTTTTATTTCTGCATTTTCTGACTGTTCTAACTCTTTTGCACTCAGTGACCTTGTTTACATCTTTGTTACACTGACATATTGTACATATAGCTCTTGATTGTTTAATTGTTTAAATAGGTCAATGACCTTGTTTACTTGAACTTTAACAGAATCCCCCAGAAACAAATAGAACATTGCAGAAACTTCCTCTTCTGGGACATTCTATCTGGTTACTATATAAAGGTTTGTCAACAGAATTCAAAAACTCATTCTTAGAAAGCCTTTCAAAAAGACTCACTTCAGTTATTTCCATTGGAGATTATTATTGTTTCAGAGCAGTGCATTTATTATAGAAGCAGTGCTTCTTTGTGAATTTGGAAGATTGATTCCAAAAGAGAATTTTGAAGAGAATTTGTTCGTCTTGAAAAAGAGAATTTATACTTTCTGTGAAACAGAAAAATAATATTTTGTGAAAAGCCAGGATTCTACTGGATTGTTTGGAAATTACCTGTGGCACCAATACTTCTTGGATTTTTACTCCATTTGAATTTTGCAGAGAATTTTATTATATTTTATTGGAGACTGCTGAAATTTCAAAGTGAAAATTTTATTACGAATCTACGGGATACTGTTTCTGAGAGACATTCTTGGATTTAATACTACATCTACCAGCTGGTAACTTTCTTCAGAAGATACTTCGCCACTGGATTACTGGATTCTGTCAAACTGTACTTTGGACTAATTCTATAATTGATAAGTACCATTGTTTTTTTTATTTTCTGTAACCCAATTAGTGTAAAAGATCTTTGTATCATTTTTTTTTTATATCAATTTTTTTTTAATTAAATTTCAGAATAGTTAAATTCATAGTTTTGTTGCTGATTCTCAGATTTCTTTCTGTTACCAATATCATTAATAATTCCACACCGTAACACTTGTGAAAGAAGGTAATTCAGTCATTTTTATACACCCAAACCGTTCGTACCGAAAAAACGTTACGAACGCCCGATTGAAAAATCGCCTATAAATTTCTAGCTGAAAACGAGCAAATAAAATATCAAAATCATAAAATAAGCTCGTTCGAGGCTAGAAATCTAGCTACCTCCCTTGATGTGTTTCTCCAATGTTTACATGAACTCTACAATCTTTGAGAAATGGTGGTGGTCTTGTACCGATGGCAGTTGGTAAATTCCGTAATATCTCTGCTCTGCAAATCCCTAAATTTTTTGCTATGCACAACACACGTTTTTAATGGGGAAACTTTATTGAAATGGCCAGATATCCAAGGGATTTTAATAGTCAGTGTTAAATATAGAATAACCGAAAACTGCCGGTTGTCATAATCAGCCGATGCCCCATAACCAGCCGGCTCCGATTACCAATTCCCAGTTCATCACTAGACATGAACAATAACTGTACCAAGTATGAACGAGATCTACCAATTAGATCAAATTATATGGACTGGACAAAAATGATAATAAAATATAGGACATGTCATGTACATGTATGACCTTGGATCAAGTTATGAAACACCTTTCAGTGAAATTGAGCCATGAGCAATAATTGTACCAAGTATGAACGAGATCTACCAAATAGATCAAATTATATGGACCAGACCAGACAAAAATGATACTAAAATATTGAAGGTTGTTTTAATGTGACATTGACCATGAGAAAATGACCTTGGGTCAAGATCATGACACACTCTTTGGTTATGGTCAGCATCTGTGTCAAGTATGAACAAGATCAGTCATATGTATTAGACTATAGAGACAAGGGCAATATATCAATATCCAACTAGAAAAACTGTGAGCACTGCTCACTAAATGATACCACCCTCTCCCAACAAGAAACATTTTACAACAGTAAAAATGTGTTTAATGAAGAGACCACAAACACTGACACCAATGTTTGAAGGTTTCATTGAAATCCATTCACTAGTTTAAAAGAGGTTGTGGATAGCAAATGTCACCCCCCCCCCCCACCCCCCCCCCCCCCACCCCCACACACACACGCAAGCTTGAATTGACAAAGCCCATTTTCAAATATGGGAAACTGTAAAAATGAAAATATCTGAAAAGAAAATAGGAGGTGCACATCTTCAATGTATGTAAAAGAACGTCTGAAAGTTTCAATGAAATCTGTTCAATGGTTTAAGAGGAGTTGCGGATAGCAGATCTGTATAGAATGTCAATTGAATTTGACAGAGTTCATTTTTCAGTATGGGAAACTGTAAAAATGAAAATATCTGAAAAGGAAATAGGAGGCACACATCTTCAATGTATGTAAAAGAATGCCTGAGAGTTTCAATGAAATCCGTTCACTGGTTTAGGAGGAGTTGTGGATAGCAGATGTGTACCCCCTAAAGTGTAACGGATTGATGGACAGACAAGACGGATGGACCAAGTGAACACTATATACCTCCCACTTTTCAAGTGGGTGGTATAAATATTAGGTTTGTGACCTTAACCTTGATTATATGGTCTTGGGTTAAAGTTATGACACACTATTCAGTCATGGGCAGGCCTGGCATTCTGAAAAATGCAGGAGGGCAAAAAATCGCTCTCCTCAATCAGCTTAGGAGAGCAATTAGCTTTACACAGCATTTTAAGTATCCAATTGAACAAACTCCTTGAAACTGAAACCAACAGACTACATCAGTGATTTTATTAACTTTACTAAGGTAAAGCGAAATCTCTTAGACATCTAGATGTCTCACTCAACAACCGAACACACACTTGACAAGACCTGTGTGTGTACCCAGACCTGTTGTCCAAGAAAGTCATACGCCTACCACTACCACCTTCAACCCCCTTGGGGGGGTTGAAGGTGGTAGTGGTAGGCATATGACTTTCTTGGACAACAGGTCTGCTTGAATCTACAGTCACATCCTGGTGCAAGTGCTTCAAGAGACAGGATAGTAGTGATGGTAGTATATTATAGTGTCAATATTCCTTGAATAATTACCCCTCAAACTGTGATGTCAGTTGTTGAACTTGAAACTGACAGAAAAAAAAATATTGCTGTGACCCATTTTGCTTCAAATGATTGCAACTGTGTTTGGGTATGGTTGCAGCCATTACCTTTTACCACTAAACCACTTTCAAAATGAAATTACGTGATGTTATGTGACTTCGAAGTTAAATTACATTTTTGCTTTACAACAAAAATTTAATGTGAGCATAATACATGTAATCTCAATCATCCCAGACCAAAATATTTAGGAGGGCAATTTTTCGCTCTCCTTAATTCTTTCAGGAGGGCAGTAAGGAGAGCTAAAAAATCGCTCTCCTGAAACTGCCAAGCCTGTCCATGCAATATTTGTTTGAAGTATGAACAAGATCTGTCAATTAGATAAAATTATATGGACCAGATGAAAATGATGTTCAGGATAAAATGTATTGAAGTTTTCTTGAATGTGACCTTGACCATGAGAATGTGACCATGGGTCAAGATCATGACACACCCTTTGGTTATGGTCAGCAACTGTGTGGAAGTATGACCAAGATCAATCTAACAGTCTTATGGATCAGATTACTAGTATCGAGACCGGACAAATATAGCAATATCCAAATCTTGTTTTTGCGACCTTCACCTTGATGATATGGCGTTGGGTCGAAGTCATGACACACTATTCAGTCATGGGCAATGTTTGTTTGAAGTATGAACAAGATCTGTCAATTAGATCAAATTATATGGACCAGACAAAAATGAAGTAAAATATTGAAATTTTCTTGAATGTGACCTTGACCATGAGAATATGACCGTGGGCCAAAATCATGACACAGCCTTTGGTTATGGTCAGCAACAGTGTCAAGTATAAACAAGTCCAATCATATGGATCAGATTATAGAGACCAGACAAGTGCAATATACAAGTAGCAATATCCAAACATTTTTGTGACCTTCACCTTTAGAGTAGAGACCTCATTATGACTTATGGCACACTGTCTAGTGACAATACACACGGTTACAAAGTTATGTTAAAAAATATTCAGTGGTTAAGAGATTATGGCCTGGACAAACAAAATGGTAAAATATTGAAATTTTCTTGAATGTACATGTAACCTTGACCATAAGAATATGACCTTGTGTCATGATATTTATATTTATATGTCAAATATAAACTAGATCAATCATATGGATCAGATTATAGAAACAGGTTGAGGACAATATACCAATATCCAAATAATATTTTTGTGGCCTTGAACATGGCCTTCATCTTGAGGAAAGAGGCCTCACCTGGCTCATTATGACTGACGGCACATTATCTAGTGACAATACAGTACGCACAGAGTGTATTGGTACTCATCCACCCACCACGGTGTCGGTGGATGTCAGGTGGAGGGGATTAAAGGTTCACAGTCGTACAAATTAATGAGAGTTATCAGAAGTCTCTGTCACCGGCTCGCAGAGTGGTCAGGATTAAGTAAATTACCAAGTGTCATCATTCCAGTGGACACACCGACAGAACGAGCGGACAGGATTAATTTCTTAATTAGCATTATCAACACAGTATTCAAGATTGACTATTTGTAATAAAATCGGCGTTATAATTCCGCAGCGTACAATGCAGGCCAACATACATATGTACACAATTCTACTCTAGAATTTGAACCTCTCTGACTAGAATTTCAAACAGAAAACGCTTAGTTTGTATATATATTCTTTCAATAAATAACACTGCAGAATATACAGTACGTGGAGAGCGGATTATTAGCAAATCGCCATGCAGCGATATTTTCTCCCATCGTCACTCATAGCACAGTTGAATCAAAGCGACTTTCCAGTGATAAGTTGCGTCTAAAATCGCTGAAAAGTCACCACATTAACGAGAATTTAGGAAAGGCTACCATATCGGGCAACCATGAAAACACCTGAACAAATCAAACAGATAATCGTATATGCCTGTGGGTGAGCGTTCAAAAGATATATACATGTTCGCTACAAGTGAGAAGTAGTTGTGAACTTTCCAGAAACGTGTTTATTGGTTTTTTGTTGCTGAAATGAATTTATAAGTTCGTTTCTCGCATTTGATAATGTTTAATAATAATTAGTGCTGAAACAGTTAGTCGAATAACTGGTTTGCAACTGGTTATCGGCATAACCGGTTGAAAAAGCTGTCAACCGGATAACCGCTATACCTATAGTTGATGGGATGCCGCCAGAAAAATAACTAGTATTTGGCTGTAAGACGTTATAATACTTTTGTCGACACAAGCATTGTCAAAGCTACCAAACATTTGTCGATTTACAGTGATGTGTAGTCGATGTAACATGAAAGGGTTAAAGTGTTGGAATGTTGAAAGAACAGTTATTTCGGTCGCTTGGGATGTCAGGTCGCAGATAATTGTCTGATACTTTGTATCAAACTGCCAACAGTCGAGTGCACTGAAGGTTGTTTTCTGCGTGGGCTGCAGAGAGCATGTGCCTGTCAGTGTAACATTGGATGAGGTGTTGTTGCTGAAAAAATCCCTCAGTGTGTGTAATGGTGCATTCAAAATAAATTGACTGTTTGGTACTTTACAAACATATTTCAGAAAAAAACATGTTTTGATTTTATTGAACTGTTTAAAAGTATGACCGTACATAATGTACGTCATAAAAAACCTATTTTAAAATCTAGCATTGTAAAATTCATTTTTCAATTGTCAGTGTTGGATGAGGGGCTCTTGGTCAATGGGGCATATAATAATTTCTTACCACACCCCTTTCATGACTCACAACATATTCCCGCCAGAAATTTCAGTTCGAGAAATAGGAAAATGTAATTTGTAAATGTGGAACTGTTTGTGACTTTTATCTTAGCAGTGAACAGAAAAAGATATTCAAAAAATTAGGATTATACAGTTAAAACTAGAAGTCCTGTCACGAATAGTGCGCTTATCTAGGCTTAATTGCGCGTTGGAATTGCGCACGCAATTGCCATATCGAATGGCATCCAAAGCACGACAGGTTCTCCTGGTTACTCATAGCAAACACATGCAATGTTTCTGCCAATGGACCTCCGGGTTACCCGGAGGTCCATTGGCTGAAACACTGCTTGTTCACAGGCCATATGTATAGAATATCATAGCTTTACTTGGGCCATAACTCGCACATTAACGCGCATATCAACATGCTATTTGTGCACATTTCATGACAGGACTTCTAGTTTTAACTGTATATTCACTCTTTGATCATATCAAAATCAAGCCACTCGAGGTAAGAAGCTCTTTGCTAATACAGTTAACTAATAACTATGCGTAACTACAATTTACTAACAGGTTGGAAAGTTCTTAACTAATATCAATGACATTTGTCTCTCACTTCAAATGCGTGTCCATGGGAACAAATTGCATACGCGATTTTTGTTTCAGGTGTGCTGCATGTTGTGCGCTTGTGATTTTCAAATGGCAAGGTCTGTTTTTGTGTCCGGGCTATGCAGGGTGACCACAGTTACAATGTATTATCACTATTACGTGGGACCATTGCAGTCATATAAACTGTTGACGATCATTTGCACATTGACGATTCCAGTTGGTACTCGATGGTGTTCGTTTGTATACGTTTTGAAAAAGTCAGGTGGCAGTGTTTTGAACTGTTTTCTCGCCATTTCTTACTGATTTTGCATCAGACAATGCAATAATATCAGAGGTTAAAATTAATGGTTATCCAGTTGAAATCTGGTTATGCTTGACGGTCAGCCGGTTACAAAAATGGGCCAACCGTTTCAGCACTAATAATAATATGCACATAATAAACGATCAGGCGGCTCATTTACATTGGAATCAAATAACATAAAACACGGCAACAAAGTCCCCCCCCCCTCCTCCCGATATTTTAATAGTGTGAAAACAAAAATTTATTTACTGTGTAAATGGCGAGAGATCCGCAGCAAACCCAGGGCTGACCCATGCATGTTCCAATTTGTTCCTAACTTCTGGTATTTGTTCTCACGGAAAATATATATTAACATTTTGGTTTGGAGGAAACAGCAGAAAGGACGCGATAGTAAAGGATTCTCAAAAAACCTACCCTAAGCATTTACATGTAGGCCTTTGCAACTCTTCGTACACCCTACGCATACCTGCTCCGGGTGCTCCCACTCCTCCCCCAACTACATGTATCTACTTTCAACAAACGGGCATTTCATAAAACATTAGTCGGACCTGCTCATGTACCGTTAAGCACAAATGATTCGATACAGGTGGGCTGTTCCACGCATGACTGACGTAACAGGTTGACATATTTTGCTTATTTTTATATACCTAGTGACTGTAAATTTAAATTAAATTTGCCTTAGTAGTATGTCATGCACCCAAACTATACAGTAGCATAAGAAAGAACATCCTTCTAGAAAATACCTGGAAGCAGGGTGGAATTTTGTGTCGTGACTGACGTAACACAAAAAGGACATGACTTTTTCTGGTGGTTCAGATTATTAAATAGTCTCCTCAAACTATTCGCAGGACATGTCCAGTTTATATATGTATATATCTATGATGAACACATGATAAAACATGATCACTGTTTTTGAGGAACATTAGGTATATTACAGTGAGGGATGTAAAGTTTGCGTGACTGACGTAACGTGACTGACGTAACAAGTTTGAACAAAGATTTCTGTGTCTTCAGATTTGAACAATTATGCAAAATTGCTTATCTAATTGACTTATTTTAATCTTTCCTGCTTCTTGTGTTTTCTTTTATTACATTATTTCCCTCTTAGCTCATAGAATTACATAAAATCAAGTATTAACTGGTAGAGTGCTGGAAGCCCATATTTGGGCTTTACTAAAGGTGACAGGCAATAACTGTCTGTAGCTACATTCTGCCTGAGGAAGCCTTTATTGTCCCTGATATGAATCAGATTTTTTATACAATACCTTGCTCTCTGACATTTAATTGGATAGTGCCTATAAGG
The DNA here is from genome assembly GCA_031216915.1 of Pictodentalium vernedei. Taxonomy (NCBI): domain Eukaryota; kingdom Metazoa; phylum Mollusca; class Scaphopoda; order Dentaliida; family Dentaliidae; genus Pictodentalium; species Pictodentalium vernedei. Next base: position 449,929,990 of record CM062294.1, on the reverse strand, counting down.
CATTATCCAATTAAATGTAATAGAGCAGTATATGATGAGCTTTGATTTGTTGTCAGAAAAAACTCAGCACTTTACCAGTTAAAATCCACTTAAATGACTTTTGTAAAGATCGGTTCATAAATACGGCCTCTAGCCTGAGCTGTATAGAAGTTGTGTACAAAAAACTGATTGGTGGACCTAATTTCGGTACAAAATGGCCACTGGCAGCCATCTTGAATTTTGGACCGCACTCAGAAACACGCATTCTCGTCCCAAGGTGATAACAGAGGTACCCAAGAAGTTTCGTGAAGATCAGTTGATAAATACAGCCTCTAGCCCGAGCCGTATTGACAAGTGTACTTACTGTGTGTAAGTAGCACTGAAAAAATCAAAGTTCATCTAATTTGCATAATTTCTGCACGAGAAAAAAACCTGTATTATATGTGATGTATCCCATGGTACTAAACATTCACACACAAAATTTTTCAAATCAGCGCTTTCATATGGAAGTTCTGTGCAAAAATCTGATTGCACCTAATTTTGTACAAAATGGCTGCCATCGGCCATCTTGAATTTTGGACCGCACCCCAAAACACTCGTTCTCGTCCCACGGTGATACCAAAGGTACCCAAGAATTTCGTAAAGATCGGTTTATAAATACGGCCTCTAGCCCGAGCCGTATTGGCATTTGCACTTACAGTGCTGAAAGTAACACTAAATACATCAAAGTTAGTCTAATTTGCATAATTTACGTACGAGAAAAAAACCTGTATTATATGTGATGTATCCCATGGTACTAAACATTCATACAAAAAATTATTCAAATTGGCGCTTTCATATGGAAGTTCTGCGCAAAAATCTGATTTCACCTAAGTCTGTACAACCGCCAGCGGCCAACTTGAATTTCGGATCGGGCCCAAAAACACTCGTTCTCGTCCCACGGTCATAACAAAGGTACCTAAGAAGTTTTGTAAAAATTGGGTCATAAATACGGCCTCTAGCCCGAGCCGTATTGAATTGTTGATGGACAGACGGATGACTGGCCATGGCATAAGCTCAAATTTGGCTTCGCCAAAGTTGAGCTAAAAATGAATTTGTACAAAATTAGGGTCTTGTATAATTAATACATGTGCAGTCTGCGAAAATTTCACAATGTGACTGACGTAACAGTCTGTGACTGACGTAACGCGTGACTGACGTGACATTTTTCGATGGCCAAAATATTTATGTTCTATCTCATAAAGTCAAATAATAATTTGCTCAATCTATTTCAACTGTAATGAAGGAGGAGATTTTACAATGCCATTGGTTTCTGTTCATATCCATGTCTATGGCATCAATGTAAGGTACTTTATCGTGACTGACGTAACATTATAAACACCTATAACTTCAGAAGAATGGAGTATTAATATGTTTGTTTGAATAATGATCCAAACTTCTAAATAATTATCACGCAACCTTATTCTTCAATAAACATCATGAAATAATAGTCTAATCAATCTAAAAACATGAATACTTCTTTTGCAAATAACATCCATGGTGTAGTTATAACACACTTTAAAATGTATAGCCTCAAATAATTTTTAAAAATTTCAGAAGTACTTACAAACTCGTGGTAAATTTTGTTATTTCAGTTAACTTTGATATATTGGCTACACAAATCAAGCAATTTATAATGGATATAGCCAATTATAACTTTCACCTGTCATGTCCTACCTTGCGTGGAATTGCCCAGGTGTGTGTGATGGCTGGGGGAGGGGGGGATTTCAGGCGTGGTCAGTTACCGTCCGACTAGTGTTGTACGGTTAACCGGTTTTATAAGTCGGTTTCGGTTTTGCTTGAAAACCGAAACGATACCGTGTAACTGGTAAATGAGTACGGTTTCGGTTTTTTCCCAAAATGTCGGGAAGAGATGTTTTCTTTATTCAGTTTGCACTAACAATGTCTGAAATGTCAAGCTTTGTCAGGTAGGGCTGGGCGGTTTTGAAATTTGCATTTCGGTTCGGTTTCGGTTTCGGTTTTGTACAAAAACTCGGTTTTCGGTTCGGTTTTCGGTTTTTCATAATATATTGTAGAAATCCACATTTTAGAGGGTAATGTACACATAAAATCTGTCTGTATTTGTCATCCAAGTCATGAGGCTCATATAGCGTGTTGAGTCATTCAGGTTAATCAGTGTTCACCACTCTTCTCAGCAAATGGACATAATGTGTTGGGCTGCTGTAGTGGGCAACAGTGGTGGAGCGGTGGAGCCATGAGGTATCTACTATCTAGGGAGACCAGCCCCCCCCCCCCCCACCCTCCACTCAAAATCCCACTTGGTTCTCCCATCCCCAAATTTGAAAAAATTATTTTTGATTTCCTGCCCTCAGTACAAGTACAGTACCCTCAGTCCTGAGATTCCCCCCCCACCCCAAAAAAAAAAATCTCCACTAGCATGGTCCACAGGATTTCAAACCATGGCTCCACCACTGGTGGGAGCTGCCTTGTTCTGTCAGTGAGATTTGGGACCTTGTCAAGACAAGATGCAGAAATTCACAAGAAAAGCTACATTTTAGCAAAAATCAACATTTCCTTATTTTTTATGGAGTCGCAATGCTCTCACCCTGGTTTTGGTGGATAATGTGCAATTGTTGTGCTTATTTCGGTAATTATCACATCGCTTGAAAATAGACGTGCCCCGTGTTTCTTGATGGTTCCTGCTTCAAATGACAGTGGAATAAGAGGAACACAAATCATATTTTTTCTGATTTTGATAACTATTGTTGAAGTAAGTCGTGATATACGAATCACTTTTATTGGTAACTCACTCCAATGCTTTCACAATATCTCTCTTAATTTGGTTTACTGACGTTTCGTGCACAAGACGTTTCGTACACGCGACGATTCGTACACAAATAAGACGTTTCGTACACAAAAATTGGACGTTTCGTACACGAAGTGAGCGTTTCGTACACGTGTTTAATTATCTGTTTTAGACCTTGTATTATAAAATTATTTATTATTTTTGTTACATTAAATTAATATGTTTACATTTATGAATATCTCCTGTGAATATTTATGTAAAATTATTCCTGTTTTTATAGATACTGTTGGTGTTTAACTGCATGTTGATTAGGTTAATTTTCCTTGATTTCTTTGATTTATTGTTTGATTTACTGTTTGATTTTACCGATGAGTGACTTGTTTGAATATTGCCGGGATGTTTTTAGGTTATTTTGTTTGTACATGCGATGGCTAATCTAGTCAGCGGTAAATTGCAAAGAGTCTGACCGTCGCCGACGATGAAAATATTGGAGGCCGGTTTGGGTAAAAATGTGGAGGTCGGTTTGGGTTAAGTGGAGGCCGGTTTGGGCCAAAATGTCGGAGGCCGGTTTGGCTGGAGGTCGGTTTGGGCGTATTCGTACACGATGAGGAGGAGCTCAGAATGTACAACAGACTGGTGGTGTTAAATGACACCAAATACTGTTGCTATCAATAAAGGGCAAATATCGATAAAATAAAATCAGTTTAGCATAATGCAATGAGGTGATTCGCCGAAAATGTACAGTATCGCTGGAGATAAATTGTCATAAAAACGGAATAAAATTTTATCACTATCAAAGATAGCAATATATTTTATATTGATGTAATACAATAAAATCACATGCAGAATACATCAAACACATAAAAACAAAACATGTCATTTTTGTGTAATGAATTTATTTTAATTTAGTATGTATGAGATTTCAACTAAAATCACCACGTATTTATTGGAAAATAAAATTATTTCATGCAAGAAAATAGTCTTCTTTCTTGCTTTTAAACCCAAAATCTGAAAATTAGAAGGAAAAAAGTGAGATATAAAGAGAAAATGCGAAATTAAAATCTGTGTACGAAACGTCCAGGCGTTTTGTGTACGAAACGTCCTAAATTGGCCGTGTACGAAACGCCCGTGTACGAAACGTCCAGCACCCCTTAATTTCGACTGTAGATGTTCGTTTTTTACTTTGATTCTGCCCAAACATAGAAATTGGGCGAAATGGGCGGTGCCAAGGCAAAGATATTACCAACTTTACTTTGCCCTCTTGGCTTATCCCTGCGTTGATTTCATCTTATTCAAGACAGGCGATTGATGATTTTGAAGGGAGGGGAGACTGCTGCATAATGGGGGTTGAAAGAAAGTTTGCAATATTGCATCTTGCGACTTGTTGTGTTTACAAAATACACATGGTCATGACACGTGTTGATTATAACATCTTCGTATTGGGAATGCAGCGTGTGTACCTGACAGACCTGCAGTACTGCGCGATTCCTTAAAGTAAGTTCAAATAGTATACAAACAATTCCCAATAAATTTTAAAAAAACTTTCAATAGTTACCTGCCATCCATTTAATTGGATGTGTTCTATTTTAATTTAACCATTTTATTGTTGACAAAAAACATAACTGCCAATGCGCAGCGTTATCTCTGAGCATGTGACTTCAGAGAACGTGCCAGTGGTCGGTTAATTAACATAATTTACTCGTCATTTTTCCCATGTGAACTTTGAGGTTTTAAACCTCAATAAATTTTATGTTTACCACCAATCTAATTTACAACGTGCTGTACGCAGATGATTTTAGGTCAAAGGTAATTTATAATACTTTTACACCACATATTGTCAGGTAACTTGCAATACCTCTTTGGTCGAATATGCCCGGTTCAGTAAATTTACTTAACAATTCTTGAATTGCATGTGTGGATTTTTACGTACGACTTTTTAATTTTTCATATTCCATCTGCTGGTGGTTCTGTAGATATTGTTTAAGATACAAGAAATTTGCTACCACTATTTGTGGGGGGAGGGTGGGGGGATTTGTTGTCAGTCCTCTCGAAGTAAGCATAAATGGCACAGCATTTACCTTTGCCTGACATTTAAGCCTTTGGCGTGCGGAAAGCAAGTGATTGAGTGGTCATAAACTTAACCAATTCTGGGAAATTTGTTGAAACCGAAAGTCTCGGTTTTTTGTTAAGGCGGCGGTTCGGTTTCGGTTTAAAAAAAAAAACCGAACCGAACCGAAAAACCGATAAACCGCCCAGCCCTATTGTCAGGAAATAACAGTGTCGTCAACGCACGCCACATTCTTGGTGCAAAGAGGCCACAGCAGCATGAATTATGTATGACAAGTTGTCAATCACAAATCGTTGACGTAAAAAATGGGTTGTGTTTTCTGTGAGAATGACAAAACAGACAGCCAACATGCCTACATTTCACTGATTACAGGAAATACCTTGCGCAATTGGCTTCGTTTTTGAACAGGTTTATATGACATAGTCAATCGGTTTAATTAAAATTACTCATCTACAATCTGTTGGACAAGGAATAATATCATATCAGAAAAAGGTCTTGGTATTTCAATGTCGTATTCAAAAATAACATTTGTCACGGATTGCCCCACCACGTGCATCGGATGTTGTCTGTTGCCTCCCTTGATGTGCTTATCTGAGAAGAGGTTTTACTGCAATTCAGTTTTGGGACGTTCCAACCCGAGACGATTTGTCCTGAAGGCTTTGGCCCACTAAAACGCGAAACCGCAAGTTCTTATTCTATTTAGTTCAATATATGAAGGCCAAAACGTTTTGAATCGAAACGTCCCAAGACCGAATCGTCCATATCCACGGGATAAAACTGCGTTCCGTAATATCGCTGTCAATGTGCCACGGTTGCATTCCCACACAACTTACTTTAAGGGGGCCAACCAAAGGAACAAATCAGCGGTAGAAATAGAAATTGGAATGGCAAGAGGCAAACGCAAAAAAGTTACAATATATAACAGTACACCAGTGAATTTGTGAAATCAATTCCATGTGATTAATCGATCAAGAAAACACTTCAACCCTTTCAGCTCTACAGTACAGCCACCGTAGATTGGTCACTTTCCACAGGTGAGAAACATTTCCATGGATGAACTAATATTTGATTCCAAAAAATAATTATAGGAATAATCATAAAAAATTCAATTAATAAAGCACCAGGTATGATCTTTATTACCTGGTCAACATATGTGTGACCATCACTGCACACCCATGGATTATGACCAGTCCATGACGACTATATTTTAACACATGTGCGCAGGTGGTCACTAAAACCTGTAAAAACTTTGGCACCAACAACGACTCGAAATTTCTAACTTGAAACTTTTTCTTTTCTTCCATCTCCCCCAATATTGCCTTATCCCATCTATTTTTTCCCAAATGTGTGTTTACACATACAAAACTCGATCAACTAACTGCCATAAAGAAACATTTGATTACTATGACTTTTATTATGAAAATGTACCGGATACTAGTAAAGAATGAATATCAATATTAACTTGAAATAAAACTTTCTCTGTTAGAAAGCCAATTTCTTCATGAATAGATAAACAAAAGAATCATTTTCGAATCCATGCAAGTTATTCGCATCACCCTGCAACCTCATCAATAAACCACCATAAGACACATAGGCTGCTAGTCTAGTATCATTGTCATCTCCTTCAATTCTGTAAACTTTTCCATACATGACATACTCAAAACTATCAGCTCTTGATGGTCCTGTGTCAGTGGGATTAAATTCTCCATCATCAGGGTACCCATCTTCTCTCATGGTTGTTGCAATGACCATTCGGAACTTGTCACCCAAATCAACAGGATACACCTGGGTATTCACATCAAGGATGAGGTCCATCTTGAACGACTCGCTTTCACAGAATAATCGTGAAACTCGGTCAAATTTTTTGCCATCTGGATCTATATCTTTCACATCAAATATATCTTCAAATAACACACCTGCCATGTTTTAATTTCGAAATACGACGGATTGTTCAAAACTGACAAGATTCAGATAGTTGCAGTTTTGTTGAGTTTTTACAGGCCATCGAATTACAACAAAACAGTCTGTTGCAGTTAGTAGTCTACTATCTTCCCGTGTTTCTGATACTGTTATTTACATTTCGGTCGGTTCTTTTTGTATTGATGACATATAAAAGTATACCCTGTTCGTAAACACTTATGAATATTGTTAAATATCTATATTAACGTATCTGTGGCGATGAGCAAACGGTGCAATTATTTCACAAGTTCATTGTGCTCCAACATGCAACTCTTCACTTCCGGCAAGGGTTACGGGTCGTGTAATACCTTTTCCCCTTTCGTACTGGGTCGTTTTGTACTGAGTCGTTTCGTACCTAAAAAGGAACGAAACGACTCGGGTAATTTTCACTTCCATTTTTCTAAATTTTTATTCGAAAGTTTTGGGCAGAGTGTTTAACTTTAAAAAAATCAATATAACATATAGATTTTTAAAGAACAGTATGCGTAAAATGGCATTTTCAGTGAAAACACCTCCTAGCCCTAGTCGGCGTAAGGCTGCCAAGGTTGCTAGGCGGTGTTTAGAAAACAGGTTTAGTGTTTTAGACTCTGATACCCCTGGGGACGAGAGTGAGGGGGAAAGTGTGGGGGTGAGATGGTTGTTGATGATGATAGGCCAGTCGGGGTAAGGAGGGCGGTCAAGAGAAAGAGGGGGCCAGGAGCTTGCAAAACGAGAGGAGGTGCAGATGATATAGGAACTAGAGCCAGAAGAAGAAAATTAGTTGTAGCGGGGAGCAGCATTGTACGTGGGATTGACAATGTAGTTTGTGGTCCTGATAGTTCCAATCGAACAGTCTTGTGCTTTCCGGGGGCGAAGGTGGAGGATCTCAGGGACCGGGTAGATGGCATTGTGGCAAGGTCAGGACCGGAACCGGTAGTGGTGGTCCATGTGGGGACCAACAATATCAGGGAGAGAAGGTCAGTAAGTTTGGTGGAGTCGTATAGAGGCTTAGTCGGCAAACTGCTAAGTAGGAATGCAAGGGTAGTCGTATCCGGGGTCCTTCCTGTCCTTGGAGGTGGGGACGAACGGAACTCAAGGATTTTGGCGCTGAATGAAGAGTTAGAGGACTACTGTGTTGATCTGGGAATTCCCTTTATCGACCATTGGGACACATTTTGGGGCAATGGGAGCATGTACGGGCGTGACGGGCTGCATCTTAGCAGGGCGGGGAAACGGGTATTAGGGGATAAAATTCTACGGGTAGCAGAGCCTTTTTTGGAGAGGAGCGGGGTGGGAGCTCAGAGGCAAGTATAACTAGAGTGGACATAGGTGGGGTGAACAAGAGTGGGGGGACAGAATAAGTTTACCAAGACTAGCACCAGAAAACAATGGGCCCAGTAGGCAGAAGCCAATGAACCTCGGTACCCTGAAAGTGGGTTATAGCAACATCCAGGGTCTCCACCGGAAAGTAAGTGAAATTGCTACATTGATCGAGGCAGAGGAGTTTGATGTCATGGGCTTAAGCGAGACGTGGGTAAGACACGAGGAACGGGTAGACCAAGTAAGCGGGTGTGTGTGGATAGGTGTAGGGCGAACGGAAGGCCAGAAAAAAGGGGGGGGGGTAGGCATGTACATTAAAGAGGATTTAAAACCGTCGCTGATTACAGATCTGGAAGATATCATCACCTCGGCTGATGTGTCAAAAGAAATTGGATGGGTAAAGATCAGTCTGAGAAACAAAAGTATTGCCCTTGGGATTGTGTACTGTGCGGTGGACGGAAGTAAACCCGAGTGGAATGACTCGATATACTCAACACTAAGGTCCAATGTCACTGAACTAGAAAACAGGGGGCTCGGTATAATTCTGATGGGCGACTTTAATGGACACATAGGTGACAAGGAAGAAGGCATAGAGGGTGGGGACAAGAAAGTCAACAGGAATGGAAGGAAGCTGTTGAACTTCACAAATGAGCTCGGTCTGAAGATTCTGAACAGGGACGCTAGATGTAAGGGGAAATGGACCTTGGAGAGAAACGACAGAAAATCAATAATTGACTACATTCTCACAGATATGAATTTATGGAGGGAGGTGATAAGGGTAGAAGTGGATGATGAGGGCAAAATGAAGTTGGATAGTGATCACAACTTGATTACAGTGACGATGAGGGCCAAAAACCTAGAGTAAAGGAAAGGAAGCTTCATGGAGATTTGGGAACTCAAAAAGGATGCCGACTGGGCGAAGTTCGAAGAAAAACTGAAACCAAAGCTTGTAGCCGTACACAAGGGGGGGGGGGGGGGTAGTGTCCAGAAGATGGCGGACGCCATAGTTGCGAGCCTAGTGGAGGCAGGGAAGGAAAGTGTAGGAAAGATTAGGGTGCCAACACGGGAACTTGGGTACAGAGTGAACGAAGAACTGAAAAGGGCCATAAAGTTTAGAAAAGCTAAATGTGCTGCATACAGGAGAAGTAGAAAACTTAAGGGGATGGAAAGCAATGAGGCCATGGTAGCAAAGGAAGAATACCAACAAGCACGAAATAAAGTAAACAAGATTAAAGACGACAACCGGAGAGTGCGAAATAGCAGTCTTATTAGGACGATAAGAACGACAGGGGGGTCGAGTTCGAGCGTATTTTGGAAATGGGTGAACAAACGTAACAAAGGGAATAACCAACAGAGCATTAAAGTAGATGGCAGAGTTACAGAAGAGCGAGATCAAATCGCATTAGAACTAGTCAAGCACTGGGAAAAGGTAAACGATAAGCGATGGGGCATGGGGAACCCACCGGAGTGTCCGAATCAGGTCGAGGAAAATCTCTCGGACTTCGTGTGCAGCGAAATCAAAACTGAGGAGGTGCGAAGGGTAATCTCAAAATTGAGGAATGGAAAAGCGGGAGGGGTGGACGAAGTTCCTAACGAGTTTATCAAAAAAGGGGGAGAGGAACTCTTGGAAAGCCTAACTGCCCTATTCAATTTAGCCATAGAAAAACAAGAGGTCCCAAAGGAGTGGAGGGAAAGTAAAGTGACATTTATTCACAGAAAGGGGGAAAAAGACGTCTTGGATAACTATCGAGGGATCTCTGTCAGTAGCAACATTGGAAAGGTTTTCTGTAAAGTCCTGTATGGGAGACTAGAGGAGGTGATTGAAAAGAAGGGTTTTTTGGGAGAAATAATCCAGAATGGCTTCAGGAAGGGAAGGAGAGTTACTGACCATCTTTTCACACTATCCCAAATGATAGAATCCGCGAAAGCAAAAAAGAAAAAGATGTTTATGGCCTTTTTGGATATCAAAAAGGCATACGATAGAGTATGCAGGGAAGGTATGCGGCGCAAGCTGGAGGCCATGGGCTTAGGAGGCGAGTTTGTTGGAAGCATTATATAAGGATGTACAGAGTGAACTTAGCCTGGGAAACATTACAACAAAACGTGTGCCTATGGAGATAGGCCTAAAACAGGGGTGTATCCTTTCGCCAATTCTTTTTGCATTGTACATCAAAGGTTTAGGAGATGAACTCCTGCATAGCGATGAGGGGGTTGCAATTGGTGACTTGAAGATCCCAGGCTATTTTTTGCAGACGATATGGTGCTAGTGTCAGAAAGCGAAGAGGGGTTAGAGAAGATGCTGGGAATTGTTGGGAAATATGGGAGCAAATGGAGACTCGAACTTAATGAAAGCAAGAGCAAAGTTATACCCGTGGGCCGCAAAGTGGACCCCGCTCGAAGGTGGAGAGTGGGGGAGTTCTGCATTCCGGAAGGTAGCAGTAGACTTCTCAGTGTAGGAGAGACTAGTGACTATGAATACCTGGGGGTAAATATAAACATCACTGGAAGAGGCATCTACCGAAACCACACAAATAAATTGATTCTGAAGGGGAAGCGAATCCTTAACCAAATGAAACTTATAGGGAGAAACAGTTTCAATAAGGTTTTCGTGGGGAAAACCATTTGGTAAATGGTGGGTTTGCCAAGTATAACATACGGTACGGAAGTTGTACCCCTAAACCAGACAGCTGTCAAGAGCTTGGAAATCCTGCAGAACGATGCAGGCCGATGGATAACAGGCTCGAGTAATGCCGCAGCACTAGAAGCAATCAGGGGCGAGCTTGGGTGGATGATGATCAAGGACAGGATAGGCCTATTGAAACTCGGTTATCTTAATTATTTGGTAAATCTCCCCGACAGCCGATGGTGTAAAGTAATGTTCCTGAGAATTTTCAACTCAAATATCAAAACGGGTGGATGGTCCAAGTAAGGGAGCTAGTAGAGAACTACTCATTGGAGATCTCGGACCTGGCCGTTGGGGCAAACCAGGGTAAAAAAAATCGTCAGATAAAGGGTCATGGCGGATTGTAACCGTAATTGGCGAGAGGGAGTCAAATCAAAGAGGTCTTTGGGTGGCCTGCGTGATGAAGAGAAGCCAGGGTTTGAGGAGTACCTTGATGTCACCTTTGGGGGGTCACTGTTGTTCAAGCTGAGGTCGCGATCCCTGGATCTGACGGGAAAAAATGGGTAAGACGGTGAAAGGGAGTGCCAGATGTGTAACTTGGGCTTGGTGGAGACCCTGGAACACTTTCTTCTAGAATGCCCAAAGTATCGGTCTAAAAGAATGAGATTCACTGGGAGTATAATGGGGAAGTGGGATGGGAGAATGAAGGAGATGTGGTTAGGGGGAGACTCAAAGGAGAGGGTTAATATGCTAATCGGAGAGATTGGGAAGAATGGGGCAAGGGATGTCATCAAGCAGTTCGTCTCCGAGTGTTGGGAGGAGAGGAGAAGCGTGGGAATAGGGAGGCAGTTGGGAGTACAGGGGTAACCATGGCCTTCTCGTCCGAGAACCGCGACAAATCAGCGGCTGGTCAGTGTTATTATTATTATTAGCCCTGAATGCATGAAGCCACATTCACTTGTAAAAATGAAAGTTTTCGTAATAAATACAAACCCTTCCAATGAATGAATAGTATTCCGCCTGAGTTACTGTTGTAAAACACAGGCACTGGCACGATTTTGTGTGTGTGTGTGTGTGTGTGTTGGGGGGGGGGGGGGGGGGGGTCAAAGTTCTGAGGCAGCGTAGAGTATTAAACGGGTTAAGATAGGAAGGTGGGAAACAAGTCAAACAAATTGAAAACAATGCAGTCTTGTCGTGGACATTACTGCATTGTTTTTAAGGGAGTGGGTCTTTTCGGTCTCGGGAACATTCGGCCTCGGGAACAATTCGGCCCCGGGAACATTCGGCCTGGGAACATTCGGCCTCCGTTTTAAACTAGGGATACTAAGAGAGACACAGGTTAAGATGAGTTTAAACATATCTTTATTACAAACAAAAACCAAAAATAAATACAGCGTAATGTACAATATATACATATAAAATACATTGACATATATGAATGAATGAAAAGTTTCTGCGCGCCGAAGGCGCACAGGGACGATGTGGGATTGAAATCCCTTGCGACCCTAATAACTTTATTTGCTTTATAGCTTTATTTGCTTATAAATCCACGAGAGTCGGGAGCGAGATCCAATAATCTTATTAAGTTTGAGTGTGCGACTGGCAGTCTACTACAGGATAGTGGGTTGAGATCCCCGAGAACCTCGAGCTGGAAATGGCTAGGAATTTGCATAATTACAAGATTTCTGCTCCGTGTTTGCTATGAGAAGTGGGCAAATGTACGGTAATACTGAAACCGCAGTTTGGTAGTTATTTTAGAAAAAAGAAAAAAAGACATATATATTGACAATTACACTTTATATATACCGGCACACAACCTCAAAAATCTATGTGAGTAATCGACTTTACGCCAACTAGAAGTGTTCAAATAAATGTTCAAAGAAACCGTGAGAAACAGTATAAGGTTATCTCATTAAGGACAATTACAGTCCACATAAAAGGTTTAAGAGTCCGTAGAAACTGTAAAAAACAGTATTTGATCTCCTAATCAAGCGCTATTAAACCAATCAAGATTCAGTCGCCCTGTAAAAACTCTGTATCAGAATCTCATCAGAGGCCAGAACTTTGATCACTACTTCACGCAGAAGGACTTTATATTTCATTATTCATTATGGATTGGTCTTGTTGTGCTTAATATATTTCGACTTCAGGAATAAAGGTAGGTACGCCGTATATATTATTCTTTAAAAATACTCTAGAAAACCTCCTAATATAAAAAAAACTAACAAAATGAACTAAAAAAGTATTTTTTAAAGCTATTTTTCAACTCCCAAACTCCGAAAATTTTTACCAAAAGTGGGAACATTCGGCCTCAAAAGTGGGAACATTCGGCCTCGACTGAGGCCGAATGTTCCCGGAAAAATACCTGGGAGTAGTATGTAATGTGGTTTTGGGGCCCCATTGGCAGGACCTCGGTGCAGGACCTCGGAAGTGACGTCATGTCATGTGACCAAGTGCCGCCATGTTGTGTTGTCATGGTAACCCACGTGAGCAGCCATGTTGTGACGCCATCTCCATAGTGATACGTGGTGTGAGTGCGCATGCGCAGCGCGTGTTGTTAGGGTGATACGTGTTTCCGTCGTCCATTTTGTATACTGGAGCCGCCATCTTGGTTTCTATGGTAGCACGTGATTGCTATGTTACCCAATTTTTCTGCAATAGGACGGGGTATGTTTTGAGGGTGTGTTCCTTTGTAGAAGAGTAAATCTGATTACCTACAAACAACCCGACAATCCCCCCAAATCACCAAAATCCACCCAAAATCACCGAAATTGACTTTATTTGATACGGATTTCCCATTTATCGATGTAGCACGTAGTGCTATAGTACTAAGGATTCTCCCAGCATCCCTTTTTGGATCCCTATCCCATGACGTTTTTCCCATTAAGAATAGCACGTAGTGCTATAAGACAAATTTACCCAGAATTCTCCGCTTCTATCTCTATATGAAATAGTTTTCGTCTATCTGACCCTGTTCCTTTGTTCTAGAGTATACTCCAGTAGCGTAGAAGAGCCTATTAACCGGAACAGATTTGCATATTATTACTATATTTAGCTATTCTAGTCTATTCTTGTTAGTTCTGACCCTATTCTGTGTACTCTTGTTGTTGTTTGGTCCTGCCAATGGGGCCCCAAAACCACATTACATACTACTCCTGGGCCGAATGTTCCCGAGGCCGAAAAGACCCGGACCCCGTTTTTAATTTAGTCGACCTGTTTGTAGGATTATTAGGGGTGTTAAAAAAGAATGTCAATTATTGGCTGATAAAGCAGTTTAATCTCTTTGATAATAAAAATAAACGATTAATCGTAATGTTTTTTTGATTATTAATTAGTAGAACCGTGGTATCATTTCAGTAACAACACATGAAATGTGAATAATATAATGCAGAAACGTATTTGACACTTCTCTTATATGGGTTACAATAGAGCTTTTAAAAGTAGGTGCTTTTGTAAAAAATTATGCCCTTTTGTTTCTTATTTTGTTTCTTATTTTATTATATTTCTTTGAAAACTAAAGATGCGAAAGAAGTAAAAGAATATGGTGCAGTATCAGCAGGAATGAGTTGTAGGATACCCACAGTGAAATTTTCTTCACAGTTTTCCCCTGTTGATAATTCCAACACTACTCGACGTCATTTCTTGGGAAGCTCAACATCAAAAGCTTACCACGTCAAGGGTTGGAATTATCAAGAAAATGAAAATCGACACCGTTAAACAGAATGAACTTGAGAATCACCGTTGTTGTAAAATTCGAAAGTGCTATTCCGTTGTTATTTCTTTTTTGTGAAAATTGAAAAAATGCTGAAACTCTGTTGAAATAAAAACATGTATTCACATCGTTCTGTTTGTTGTTTTTTTTCTTCTACAGTCCAGATTTACTTAATTTATGTCATCAATTAAAAGTTGATTTTTTAAATTGTTTCCAAGTTCTGAGTGTGTATTTAACTTCTGAAGAATTGAGCGTAGCGATTTTTTCAAAATACGCTCTCAACTCTTCACAAGTTAAATAAACATCAAACGATTTCAAAAGCCAGTTAAACAAGCTTAGGATAGTCCATATGCTTAGTAAAATTCCTTAGGGGCCAACTACCACCCGAGCCCGTGTTCATATTCCACTAGTTAAATGCACAACAAAATTAAGAAATGAAATGATTTCACTCCCAAGGTCCCTTCTGGAGCGTGTCTCCCAAACACCTTAACCCCCCCCCCCCCCCCCCACACACACACACACCACCACCACCACCCCGTTTTCCCTTACTGTCTACGATCGGCACAGGTCATCACTATTTCAAGTGTTAGCTTATTAAGGTTATTCCGTTTTTTCCTCACTCTTCTCTATTGGCAATCTACTGCCGATCCGGCGAATTAAATACTTCGAATATCTCCCTTTTCGTCGTATCATCTTTTAAGTGGGTCGTTTCGTTCATTTTTTAGCTGTCATTTAGGTCCGCTCGCTACTTCCCTCTAAAACTGAGTCGTTTCGCCCCCCTTTTTATGTTAGTCGTTCCGTTCCTTTTTTTTTTTTTGGTGAGTCGTTTTCGTACCTAAAAGAGTACGAAACGACCAGTACGAAAAGGTAAAGGTGTAACGGATTTGGAAACAGCAGTTGAAATATAATATGCAATAAAAGATTCTAAATTACTCTGTTGTAATTCGTTCCGCTCATAAACAGAGGTGTAATTCTATTTTTGTTGGCGTCAAATCATTCCCATGTTTAAAAAATGAATCAATTTACCTAATTGGTTCACGCCGTAGTGCATTGTGCTAGTTGTTTTCATTCGTCGAGGTGAAAGCGAGGGATCAATCAGATTCCAGTATTCGAAATCTTTCCCCCGCGAAATTATCCGATATAAGAGCGGTCTCGCTCATAATTCGCCGTCCACGTCATGGCAGTAAAGCTCTAATTCAGCTGCGCCAGCACAACTGCCTGTTGAGGTTAGTTATGGGGACACTTTGTAACCTGTAATAAAGGTTAACCGTACTGGGTACCGTCATTTTGGAAACCGCTTCAACTCGGCTCTGGTGAGAATCAACGTTTCTGACAATGATTCTCACCAGGTCCGAGTTCGGAGGGAATCATCCACAATTACTGAACATATGTTGGGTGGAATTGTTAACCCTCTTTTGGAGAAAAGTGTAGTGGGCCCGTGGTTTTTGATCCATCATTCATATTCATATCAATTTCTTATCACACTATTTTTTGTCTTCTTAATAAACCACGTATAAACTGTTTTTCTATGTTATTGTGAATTCATCCAGACCACAAACACATAACTTAATGGTTATTCGACCTCTAATGTTGAGTTATATTTTATCCATGGTTTGCTAGTTGACCCAGATCCTCACGAATCTGAAGAACAACAGAGAGATTTCGGCCAGGGTTCTACCCCTGGGGAGTCGTTCACCCCACCCCTGTTACAAATTGGCGAGGCTACCAGGATCTGGTTATTACAGCTACTTACATTATGGGTATTTATTATCATCAAGGTCTGCGTTCTTTGAACGATCAAGATGAATTTAATTCATGGGGAAATTAGAGCTCGCTTGTTGGTATGCATAATTTCAGAAGATAGTGGTTGTATTGCTACAAATTCAAGCGCTTCTGCCCATATGAACGCGAAATGCAAACCTTTGGAATCCTACTTAGTGGGTTTTAAGTGGGACAATCGAGCCCAAGTTTACAACTGTTGGTGAAGTGGAAGCTCGTAAGCTGGGTGTATTTAAAAGTTTGTAGACAAAATCATTCTTTGAGTGAGTTGAAGTCTAAGATTATAGACTGTTTCATTCTGTTGGTCTATTTTACTCTGCACTACCCCCCCCCCCCCCCCTAGATGTCACTAAACTGGGATTAACAGGGGCCGAAATAACACCCCCCCCCCCTCCCCACCCACACACATTCAAAAACAATGCATATTTGTGTTCTCGTCGGCGATCTGAGCAATTTGAACCAGATAATTTGAGAGGGTCTGAGCTGATCAGTCAACTCAGCCCAATCACTTATGGCACGAATGTGAAAAAATACCCGATAGAGGCTTTTTAGCATCTTGTTATGGATGGATTTATTTTGAGACTAGTAAAGGTATTGAGAATGTGCTAGTGTAAGCTCAAAAAGCTTGTTCGTGAAAATCTGTGAGTGGTATTGGTCGTAAAAAATGTCTGCAGTTGAATTACAATTTTTCTGAAATACCTCCACCTTTCCGGGTTCATTGGCGAAAATGACTCATTTTGTGAATCAATCTATGGGGTATTTGAGGCAACTCAACCATGGGCAATAAGAAGAGAAGTCGAGTTATATGCCCTTTAGTACAAAGTACCATTGGGTTCATGCGGGATTTAAGCCCACAATTTTTCTTTCAACTTCTGGAATGTTTATGGTCAATATTAAATCTAAATAAACAGGCCCAAGTTAGATGTTCGTTAAGGCATTAACTGTTAGGTAAACTTGTTTCAAGAAAAAATCTTTAATAAGTCGATACTAAAAGCTAAAATGCTGGATGATTGCATTGCTCATTTGTTTGGATGTATTTTGTGTTACGTAGGTAACACTCGGTAGTGACCAGAAAGGGTGTTTTTCCTAGGAAGCCAAATAAGACCTCGTAGTCTGCTTAAATAAAGTAGGTAGTACATAGTGTGATGGGGTATGTCAATTTTCTATTGGCAATAGACATTGACGTGTGTGGAACCTTTTCTATTAAGCAGTAATCGCGATGTGTATGAGTTTGTAAATATTTGTATATTTTTCTTTTAAGTTATGCTCCCGGCGTCTTGGGGTTCTGATAATAATAGGTGGTTTGTCTTCAGTAGTCTGGGTGTTTTTTTAGTATTACGAAGATAATATTTGTGGATGTCATTGCGAATACATCATTTAGCTCTGGCGAAAACTGAAGCTGTTACTGATATGTCAGATTGAACTAACCTTGGAGGTGTACATTTGGGATGTTCTTATATAGGGCAAAGTAATTTACAGTAGAGGAAATATTGCAATCCTGAGGCATGTTGTTTTGTGGGTAGTAGCCAATCTCTCGTTCGTTTACTAAAATGTAAAACTTTTCTTGAATGGTAGTGGTAAAATAGTTGGTTGGTGAGAATTGTGTTCTTCATGGATAGCCTAAAATATAATTTCAAAACTGACCATCAAATTTAAAAATAAAATGTGGCACAATTGTGAGCAGTATTTTTATATTAAAAGGCTGAATACAGATGCTTATTCTGCTCGAATATTGATATGTCCCATTGATAGTAATATATGGTTGATAGTGGAAGAGCCGGGGAGCTATCACGTGTTAGATTAGTGGAAACCATGTGGCCTTGTTGACCTTTAGAACGTTACAGTTAAATTTTGAATAGTTTTCGAATTATTGGCGGAAGTGTAAAATCCAAGAGAAATAATTTTATCCAGAATTTCATCTATATTAATTGTATTCTGGATATATCATCTATCTTACTGGAAAATTAAACCAGTATAAGCAGAATTTCGCATTTTGGAATTTCTGTAAAACTATGAAGCAGAGGAAGCAATTAGACTTGCTGTTACTGCTGTACATTGTACATTAAATTTGTTTGCTCCTCCCTGTAGAAAGTGAATGTCTGTTTCACATTAATGGAGTGGACGCCATCACAAGAAGCAGGCAGCGGAGTAGGGCGATGTAGCCTGCAGTGTGTCAGAAAATAATTCGTGATTCTGCTGACGCAATTTTGCCATGCCTTTCGTTGCTAGCAGAGAGAGCAAACCCTGATGAACGTGTTACAGCAGATCGAGATGAGTGGTGGGTAATGGAAGAGAACTTCACTTCTCCAGAACAGAACGGCGTATGGTTTAGCATGCTGCGAAGAACAAGAGAATTATCTTATTGTCGAGTAGTGAAATTGGAAACATTCCAGCAGTGAACACCAGAGGACAACTTCAGAAGAAGCAGAGAGACAAGATCAAGACTTGACAGAATTTCTAAAAAGAGACAATAACTTAAACTATTATAATAGTCGGTAGAGGAATCATGTGTAATTTTGTAACACCTTGTTCATCTCCTTCGTTATCAATTTAAATTTTGCATATTATGTTTTCAGGGGAATTGGCTTGGTAAGCCGGGTCTCGAGACAGTTTATAGAGAATGTTTTATGTGGAACGACACATTTTAAATGGAAAATTATAAAATATTAGAGATTTATTGGAAATCTATTTAACAACTGCTGTATGGTTCTAAAAAGTTTACACATTTTCTTTTTAATTAGGGGGAAGTGTAACGGATTTGGAAACAGCAGTTGAAATATAATATGCAATAAAAGTTCTAATTACTCTGTTATAATTCGTCCGCTCATAACAGAGGTGTAATTCTATTTTTGTTGGCGTCAAATCATTCCCATGTTTAAAATGATTCAAGTGTACCTAATTGGTTCACGCCGTAGTGCATTGTGCTGTTGTTTCATTCGTCGAGGTGAAAGCGAGGATCAATCAGATTCCAGTATTCGAAATCTTTCCCCGCGAAATTATCCCTATATAAGAGCGGACTCGCTCATAATTCGCCGCCCACGTCTTGGCAGGTAAAGCTCTAATTCAGCTGCGCCAGCACAACTGCCTGTTGAGGTTAGTTATGGGGGACACCTTTGTAACCTGTAATAAAGGTTAACCGTACTGAGTACCGTCATTTTGGAACCCGTTCAACTCGGCTCTGGTGAGAATCAACGTTTCTGACAGTGATTCTCACCAGGTCCGAGTTCGTGAGGGAACCATCCACAATTACTGAACATATGTTGGGTGGAATTTTACCCTCTTTTGGAGAAAAGTGTAGTGGGCCCGTGGTTTTTGATCCGTCATTTATATTCATTATCCATTTCATATTACACTATTTTTTGTCTTCTTAATAAACCACGTATAAACTGTTTTTCTATGTTATTGTGAATTCATCCAGGCCACAACACATAACTTAATGGTTATTCGACCTCTAGTGTTGAGTAATATTTTATCCATGGTTTGCTAGTTGACCCAGATCCTCACGAATCTGAAGAACAACAGGGAGATTTCGGCCAGGGGTTCTAGCCCCTGGGGAGTCGTTCACCCCACCCGTGTTACAAAGGTACGAACGATCCGGGGGACGAAAAAAGGAAAAGGAACGAAACGACCCGTCACCCCGGCAAGGAGTCCTTGCTTCCGGTAAACACATTTAATTAAATATTCAATAACACGCCTTTCTGTTAAAAACACATTTGACACGCCTACTTTCTGGAAAAACATTACGTGGACGCTCAATTTAAAACCCCCTTTCGTCACACCCGGTGAACACATTGTCTTCACGCGGA